>OY776114.1:135488610-136688610 GCA_963675035.1 Allygus modestus
TATTTACAAATTTGTGATGTTATTTTAACTAGTCATACTGTTTTTTATTGTATATTAACTGAATATATTATTAGTTTATTGGATGTAGGCTTAAGAGAGATTAATATACTAAATCCACACCATACTAAATCTTATAAGGAAATTAAATTACAACTTTTTTATTTTGTGAGTTTTTAAAGTTTTGATATTGAAATTAAATTAGTTATTTATTTGTATATGGGGTATTTATTAAAGTCTAGAATATTAAAAATAATAAGACTATACAGTACTATGGAATAAAAAAAAACGTTCGTATGTACATACACCTACATACATGCTTGTATTTATGGTAGGGAGCCCCTTTTAGCGAATGTCCCCTATAGGGAAGAAGCTATTACGGTAGTCTGCATGGTAAGACCTCGGCCCGGGATCATGGTAACTTTTCGTTTTGAGGACCCCAGACCCCAAAAACACCATTCGTTCAAAACTCTGTGTGTGCGCGCGCGCGCGCGCGTGTGTGTGTGTGTGTGTGTGTGTGTGTGTGTGTGTGTGTGTGTGTGTGTGTGTGAGAGAGAGAGAGAGAGAGCAAGATAACTCTCGTAAAAATGATCCGATTTTGAGGAAATTTGGTATGAATTTGTAAAGCAACATTTATGACTTCAAGTTCGAAAACCAGCCAGATCGCTACATCCGAAGGGTATTTTGGGGGGTTTTGTACCCCAGAAATGTTTTGTTTTTAATTATTTACATATAATTTTTGAAATAGTCAAACTTTAGTTTTTAACATTGGGTTCAGCTTAAAAAACACACAATTTGGTATTTTAATCATTCCTCTACGTCAATTGGTTACAAAGATATTGAAAGTGATAAGAACAGTATGTTGTCTAATGTTATTCTTATGGAGGAAAATACAAATTTTATATCTCCCTTATTTATGAACGTATACTGACGAAACTTGGTATACGGCTTCATCTCGTTATGGTCTATTGATATTTGCTCAAAATTTTTTTTTCCAAAGGCTCCCGTAGCAGCAAACCTGCGTACTCAGCCCCCATGTTATTCTTACGGAGAGTAATTAAATGCTATGTTAATAATTATATATGTTAATAATTAAATGCTTATGGAGAATAATTATGCTTGATTATGAACATAAATGAATACAAACTGGTATATTACTTCACCTAGTTGAGTTATATTGATATTAGCATAAAAACCCATTTCTTGTGTTCCTTGTTGCAGCAAACCTGCGTTTTCAGCCCCAACGTTATTCTTATGGAGAATAATTAAAATTGTATATATCGCTTACTTAATTATTTGTGAATATATTTTTATGAAACTTGGTAACTGGCTTTATGTAGTATTAAGACATTTATATTTCTGTTGGAAATTCGCTGAGTATGTAGGTTTGCTGTGACGGGGGTATTTTCTACTCGCCCGGGGCCCAGAGATCCTAAATACGGCCCTGAAATGACAAATCCACATTCCATTCTATTTATTATAAAAGAAAGGTGTTGTCTCTCGTCATATATGTTTCTTAAACTGCTGAACAAGTAGAGCTGAGATGTTACATGTACTTTGTATTCATAAGCTTCCTTACTTATAAATTTGTACCAAAACACAGGTATTTAAGGCTGCAATGCTATAATTATTATGCACGTTTACTATGAATTAATCGGATTATTATTTAAACAGAAGTTAATAATTCAAAATATTTCTAGGGTTTAAACATAGAATGCGACACACACAACTGTTACATTTTCCTAGTGAATCATTTATTACAATTATTTATGTAATTAATTACAATTAAAAATGTGGTAATTCGTGTTTGTTTAAATAGGCCTATAACTATCAATGTAAACTGATCGAAATAAAGAGAAAAATATTTGGTACATGCTCTACAAACGTGTTTAACTGAGATTTAAACAACATTTACTGGTAATTTCTAACCACGTGTTTTACGTTTCCACGAGGTTATGAAATTGAATGTCCGGTCGCCACCGGCCGCTCCGCCAGTCACTTTCTTTGGATAATCGGACTATATAAATTATTAACTCAATAACCAACTGTCTAAAGGTTTTAAGGTGGCATACTCAAAAGATTGTCTATCCATATTTTACTTTTACATAATAGTGTTTACTATATACAAGCCTTTTAAAATGTAAACCAACGAGATTTAAAATACACAATTATTATTCTTTTAAAACAATAACTTGTGACCAAAACTAAACTTAAGTTGTTAAGTAGCAATAGTAGGTTAGCTATGGTTTTAGCGAATTTCCCCTATAGGGAAGAAGCTATTACCGTAGGTCTCATGGTAAGACTTAAGCCCGAGACCATGATAACTTTTTGTTTTGAGGTTCCCAGATGCCAAAAACACTATTCGTTCAAATTTATATATATGTATATATATATATATATATATATATATATATATGTGTGTGTGTGTGTGTGTGTGTGTGTGTGTGTGTGTGTGTGTGTGTCCGTTAACACGATAACTTGAGTAAAAAACGTCCGATTTTGATGAAATTATGCTCAAATGTGTAAAATGACATTCATGACTTTATGTTCGAAAACCAGAAAAATCGGACCATGGGAAGGGGGGTTTATGGGGGTTTTCAATTTCCAAAAATCAGTTTTTTGAATTTTTCACCCTACAATTTAAAAAAAAACTTAATTTTGGTTTTGAACATGTTATAGAGCTTAAAAAAACAAATAATTTAGTATTTTGAATTATTAACCTATGTTAAGTGGTTGCGGAGAAAATCCAAAAAACCTACTCATAAAATCTCCCATGTTAATCTTATAGAAAAAAGGTTTTTGGCTTTTCCTCAGTTTATTTTAATGTAAAATTCACATTTGCTTTTAACAATCTGTTCAGTTCCACAAAACAATCATTTTGGTATTTAAATTGTGATTCTACGCCCAACCGTTGCAGAGATATTCAAAGTGCTAAACACAATACGTTGTCCAATGTTATCCTTAATAAATACAATTTGATATCTCGATTATTTATGAATGTATGTTGATGAAACTTGGTATGTGGTTTCACGTAGTACTGGTATATTGATATCTGCACAAAAAATTGATTTTTTCTTGATTATTCCCGTAGCAGCAAACCTGCGTACTCATCCCCCATGTTATTCTTATGGAGAATAAGTAAAATGTAATGACTCCCTTAATTATGAACACAAATTAATAAAACTTGGTATGTAGCTTCACTTGGTTGAGTTATATTGATAATTATATAAAAACCCATTTTCTGTTGCTTGTTGCAGCAAACCTGCTTTCTCAGCCCCCATGTTATTCTTATGGAAAATAACTATAATGCTATATAGCGCTTATTTATGATTGAATATTGATGAAACTTAGTATGTGGCTTCACTTAGTTAAATTATATTTATATTTGTATAAAAACCAATTGTTTCTATTCCTTGTTTCAGCAAACCTACGAACTCATTACCAATGTTATTCTTATGGAGACAAATTAAAATCGCTTATATGTGAATATATTTTTTATGAAACTTGGTTTGCGGCTTTATGTGGTATTAAGACATATATTATGCATTGGAAATTCGCTGAGTATGCAGGTTTGCTGCGACGGGGGTATTTTATTTTGCATATACAGCTTCGATGTTAGTCTAATTGTTGCAGGCGTGAACAGTAATTCTTTACTGACATTATGTTCAAAATATCGAGTTATTTACTACTCTTGGTGTTACTAATGAAACCTTCGAACAAAATCGGCAATATAGTTTGAATTACGAAATATTTCTCATATATTTATTTTATGTTTAAAACCATGATAACAATGTATAAACTAATAGCGAAGTTTAAATGTATAATTTACTAAAAACAATTTCAATAAAACGGTCAAGAGGTTTTAATTTTCATGCTAGTTTTTACTCACTAGCTCAAGAGGCACAGCTTCGCTAAAAATAAATATAAAAAGACTTGAATAAAAAACCTTTTAATTATCATTATTTTAAGCTCAGAGTAATACAAACAAATTGATTGTTATATATTATATCTGATACTGTTAAATGTAAATAAACCCAATATGAAAGGCACTCATCACAGTTTAACTATTTTGTGAAACACAATATCGACGGTTTTCAATAACATTTGTATATGTGCACAGTGAATAAAGTTGGATTGCAATCCACCATTATTGAAACAGTACTATTTTTATAATCTATATTAAATACCATACACAATGCAAAGGCGATGTTTTTTTTTGTTATTTTTAATTGTATATGCAATACGCATTAAGGTTTTAGAGTCAAAACAATATATTGATAAAATACATGTTGAAAATGTATTTTATGTTTTATAAACATAATATTCTATAGTATAATGTGCATTTAGCATAATTTCAGATGCATTTCATTATATTTTTGTACACAATATCTTAAACAATTAATTTTTTCCTGGATCACAACTTTTAGTAACGTTAATTTTTCAATCCTAATCCAAAATTATCTTAAGACAAAGTATAAATGATTTTCAACCATAAGCTATAATAAAAAATAAAAATAAAATATCTCCTGATGGTCTAAACGTTTAAAAACTTTTAACTGCATGGGAAATTGTCTACTTTAATCACGCTACTTCTATTGATGACACCATATGGAGACAAGTACTGCACCAAACTATGTGTTGTTTGATCTTTGATTACATAACAAATGAATAAAGCACAACACGCAGCACAAAGCTATAAAACAATACACGAACCTGGAGGAAGCGCCGCCGACTGAGCGCCTCCTGGCGGCAGAAATAACAACCGACACCTCCACTACCTCCGCAGCACTGCGGCACGGGGCACAATGGCAGTCCACAGTCCGCGGGCCACACTGTTGCAGGGGAATGGAGCTGAAATGACGCACCTGTTGTCTAAGTGATTTGTAACACAAGTGAACAGGCTACGAGATCATTTTAATATCACAAGATCCGTCTAGGCATTTAGTCAACGATAGGCATTTGGTAATAATATTGGCAATATTATTTGTAGTTATAAAAGTGAAGGTAATATCGCTTGCATATTGTTAAAGTTGTGGAGATATAAAGCGTCGTCTCCTTCCCCCACTCAACAGCTTTCTGAAAGTGAGCGTGGTTTTGTCCTTTCATACATTCACCCTTGGATCATTGACTGCTTGAATGTGGACTACCGAGAACCATTTATTTGAAAAACTAAAAGTAATATTTGTCTTAAACATTGTCTATTGTGTAAATGTAATTTGGTTTCGAAGTTAAATTTCTTAAAAGCTTATATAACTCCTTTTGAATTGTTATCTGGAAAGCAGGTAAGGTTGAAATAGTTAGTTTAGTATCAAGAGCGTAAATACACTTTGCACTCGAATTGCATACACAATTTCCTCTAAACCTGCAAATTTAGAAGCCACACAACAACAATTTCACTGTCATCCATTTTGAGTGAATTCACGAGATTGAGGTTATTAAAACACCGAGACAGTTTAGCTTCATCCAAAGCAACAATCGAACAGCTGTTTATTAGCTGTCAGCGAGCGGAAAAATAAGGCACAGAACAAATGATGTGTTTTTAAATCGTAAACAAGCACTTTAGGCATGGTTATAGGAAAAAGTTGTTTATGTATTAGGGGCGTAAAGTAGGTCTTTATCGCTTGAGAGAAAACTGTGAACGCGTAGCGGAGCGCGGTAATTTTTCGAAAGTAATAAAGAGACTATGGACTATACACTCAAATGAAATACACCATTTTTTACAGCTGCATCAATTTTGGATATTATACAGTATAAAAAATTACATTATTAAAAGAAATTAACTTTCAACCATTTTGTCTGAATTCATTAAATTAAGGATTAAACACTGAATGTAGCTTGATCTACAGTTAAAATCAATCAGCTGTTTATTAGGTGTTTATTAGGTAAAATTATTCTATTTTATTTCACTCTATGTAGATTTCCGAAACTGCCAAAAAACACGTGAAAGACCAACTTCGTATTCTTACCTTGTTCCAATAACAATTCAAGTTGATTAGAATGATTATTTAGATTTTAGTCATTGTTATAGAACATCTCGATGGAACAATTATTTCATATATAATTATAGGCTATGATGATTGGTATTGTAGATAAGTAGGTAAGTGATGATAACAACCATTTTATTATTCTTTTAAGAATTATAAAACTAATGTAGACCTAGTGTTTGTCTAATGTCAGATCTATTTCCGGAACCCTGCACAAACTTGGTGTAAGTAGAAACTTACTTACACCAAGCGCACAAGCTGCTGAAATGATTGACAATATTTCGTGCACGAATGCTAAAAAAATCAACTAATATATTCTGTGGCTTTACTCCTTATACATCAAAACTACCTTTGACCTTCTTCCCGCAATACTTTATATATGGGTCTGGTATTACCATGGCAGAAGTAACGAGTACCAACATCTCCTTCCACTGCGCGATCCCTCGCAATGAACGAGGGACTAACTAAACAGAATAGGACATACTCAATGCACTTAACCGTTTCACAAACGCCCTGTAGGGTTAAAATTATTGTATTCATGTTGAAGCCTTCCGGAATTGTTTTATCATGTTAAGGTCAAGGTATGTCAACCTGTTTATATTAAAATTATTTTTGGTAACTGGTCGAAATAACTCAAAATATTATACAAATGAGATTTTGAGACTGTTCCCAGTTTGACAAAGATGTGCCGCGAAGATGATCTACAGCGCAGCCGACTGCTAGCGACGCGAGGGCCCTCATAATAGGACCACGACGACCGGCTTGTGTTTCTAACATTTCCATACGACGATGGTATTACATTCTACGAAACATTATACTTATTCTGCTTCACATCTTTATATAACTGTTTCCCATTAATTGTTTATCCTGAAATAAACATTTCAAATTACAGTTATTTTTGTATTGGTTTTGGTGTTTAATAGCTTCATTCAGCAATCGTCCACTTATTACGCTTGAATATGGTTAATGAGCCTTGTTCGCCTGCATAACAAATTGCGTGGCATTTAACGGCTATGATCTTAAACTGCCTAACAATGTAGGATTTGGAATTATGTTTCTTTCCATCAGCCGTCTGGAATTTTCGTCATTGAGTTTTTTTGTTAAACGTTAGTAAGCTGGTATTCAAAATTAGTGAACAGAAGTTTTTTTTATTGAAAATCATTAATAATATTTAATAACGGAGTTTTAACTAACTGAACTCGAATCCTCGGATAGTGAAATTTCTTTCCAATTTATTAAAATATGGTAAACTCGTGTTAGAGAATTTCCCCTATAGGGAAGAAGCTATTACCGTAGGTGGCATGGTAAGACCTAGGCCCGGGACCATGATAACTTTTCGTTTTGAGGTCCCCAGATGCCAAAAACACCATTCGTTCAAATTCATATATATATATATATATATATATATATATATATATATATATATATATGTGTGTGTGTGTGTGTGTGTGTGTGTGTGTGTGTGTGTCCGTAGGCACGATAACTTTCGTAAAAATGGTTCGATCTTGATGAAGTTTGGTATAAACGTGTAAGGCAGCATCTATTTTCATGAGTTTGAGAACCAGACAGGTCGCTCTACTTTAAGAGGGGTTTTTGGGGGTTTTGTACCCTAAAAATGTTTTTTTAACTTTTTACATATAATTCTTTTAAAACCCAAATTTTGGTTTACACCATTAAATTCAGGTTAAAAAAAAAACAATTTGGTATTTTGATCATTGCTCTACGTCAATTGGTTACCAAGATATTGAGAGTGCTAAACACAGTACGTTGTCCAATGTTAATCTTATGGAGAATAAGTAAAATTTTATATCTCGCTTATTAATGAACATATATTAATGACACTTGGTATGTGGCTTTATATGGTTGGGTTTTAATGCTATTTACTTAAAAAACTAATTTTTTGTGGTTCCCATGGCAGAAAACCTGCGTACTCAGCAACTATAATGTTATTCTTATGGAGAATAATAAACATGTGATATCTTGCTTGTTTATGAACATAAATTGATAAAACTTGGTATGTTGCTTCATCTGGAGGTGATCCATTGGTATTTGCATAAAAACCAGATTTTGTGGTCCTTGATGCAGCAAACCTGCATACTCAGTCCTAATGTTTTTCTTATGGGGAATAAATAAAATGTCATATCTCGCTTGTTTATTAATATGCTTTGATTGAAGTTGGTAAGTGGCTTCATGACTTAGTGAAGTACCATTTTAAATTCGCTGAGTATGCAGGTTTGCTGTAACGGGGGTATTTTGAATATTTAGGCTCTATTTCAATTGTGTCTAATATGCAATATGTTGAATTTAACACCTTTAAATTTGGCCATGTGGATTTCCATTTGATTACTTGCATTTCAAAATTAACGTTTTAAATATAGATCGTTAAAGAAACATTTTGAAGCTGTTAAGTTTATTTCTTTACCATTGAACAATAGTTCCATAAATTTGTAAACCCGTCACTTTTGACGGGCTAACAGCTAGTTTTATATATAAAAGTTAAATATAACTTAGTGTATGCTTTCTTAAAAATTAAAGTGCACTGCAACAACATTCAAAACTTATTATTTATACAAATTATAAATTAATTATATTTTTACATAAATTCTAGTATATATTATTTGCCACCGACCAGCCAAAATCCTTCGGCTATTGGCATATCAAGCTCTAATGTGTTTTTAAATATTTCTTTTCATAGCAATGTGGTGATTCATTAATACCATTCCATACAAAATATAGACATTTTATATATTGATTCTTTAGATTTGAATAGACTATTTTTAGAGGAATCCCTTTAGGTTTTTAAAACTTTTAAATGGTGCACGATCTAAATACCCTACTTTAACTTTACCCCAGTTTACTTAAGCTTAAAAAGTAGGCCCATCCCGGAATACCGCCACAATACATTGGTATAAATGAATAATTTCTCAATATGATTTGTCAAATGAGCATTCTTCAGGTTATGGTTTAGAGGACTGTAATATGAAAACCTCTAATCCGTTAGAAAGTAATGGATAAGTAAAGGTAGAAAACATAAATATGGTTTATTTCTGCAATGAAACCAAATAATGTTGAAAAAATTAATTTAAATCACAATAACTGAAGATTCTACATTTTCCGCTACTTAAAGCGTCCACGATGCGCAAGTTGCTTCATTCATTGTTGTCACGGTCATATCTGATTTTACTCAACAACGGGCGGAAAACACCTCACAGTTTCGCCACCTATTGAACAAAAATATCCCAAGTTGTGTCCGGAAATAGCAGAGAATAAAATAGAGCGGCTGTTATTATGAGAGGTTAGCCACAGCCACATCGCCGCAGCTGTTTGCCTCCTTGTTACCGCCAGTGGTGTCTTGATCGCGTCGTTATTCGCCGCTTCACTGCCACTGCCTCGTAAATCACAGCGACTTTCGACGTCATTCTTGTTCTTCTCTCGTACCATTAATCAAAACTGTTTAACTGTTACAAAAGCTGAGATTTAGAATTAGATAACTTTTTAACGATACCTACAGGACAGTTATTTTCTTACAACCGCACCTATAGTGCTTCTTTATTATCTGAAACATATTGTCAAATAGCTGTTTTCTGATTAGTGACCGAAAATGTATTAGTAAGTATTTGTCGCTCGTTGCGCCTTACTTTTCCGCTCGTTTTGGAAAATTACCGCGTTTTACTACAAGTCGAGCAGTGGCGTGACGTGCTTGTGAGGTTCTAGTGGGTGGGTAGTATCATAGAAAAATAAACCAGGTAATAAAAACAGATAAATAAACCTGGTTTATTTGTCAATGGTAGTATACAGTGCACGAGTAAAAACCCAGGCCGTTAAAAAAAAGACTTTTTTGCTCGCTAAACGGAAAACAGCTGTTTTACGATGGGTGTTTAGATTAAAATCACTTAAGGAGTGGTTAAAGGAACAATTTGTTTGAAAAATTGAATAGTTCCTTTTTATAACGGCAATGAACTACATTACAGTACAACATTAGCAATAGACTATTGCTTATGCTTCGAAATGTGTATCAGAAGTACGTTCTCCAGGAGTGTTTAAGTTAATAAAAGTAGCTAGTATAAGTAAAACAACTTGAACGGATGTGAAAGGTTTCAATTTCTGTATACACCTATCTATATCATTAATACGCTACATGCAAACTTTGTAAACAAAAGGATTTTTTATTTTAAGATTTAGCCCCACATATTATACCCTAAAACGCGCGTCTAGCCTGTGGCTTTAGATTTTCAATTTAGGCCGCAGGGCTCTGCCCCACGGGATTTGCAAGTCCCCATGTTATTCATAGGGAGGAGAGGTTTATTTGGTTTATATCACATGTGTTTTTTATTTATTAAATAAAATAAACAGCTGTTAAAGGATTATATCTAACAACAGACTGTCATTGTTTTGTTTACTATTTAAATAGTTACTATTCTCACTTCTCAAAACGAGATGGGCAAGCTGCACACATCGATGTAAATACTACCCAAGTATTTATATCGATGGTTGCACATAGGAAATTCTAGTTTTAGGATAAAGGACAAATATGTGTAAAGGATTAATGAGATGTTCAGCCTTATCACTGACACCGACTGTTTCTTATCTGACAGTTAATAATTGATTTCCAATACAATCGAAGCTTCTGCCCTTCATTGTGAATCCCAAACTGGACACTTCTCCTCCAGAGTCGAGTGTGGGCATTTTGTCGAGCCTACCAGGTATGAAGGTTACTTTCATAAAACCCGTCTTGGTCGGTGTTTTGTCCACTTGGGGTTGAAGGGTGAGAGAGGGTAAGAAAATACCACTCCACGCCGCACCACTGAACGGATGGACGAACAACAAATGTCATAAAAAAATATTGCTCCCTGTACTTTTTTGTTAATGGAACCAATCACATCGGTTCCCACCCATTCATCTGCTAGACGACGTAAAATATGCATTGTTCAAGTTGAATTAAATTTCCGTCAATTCTGAAAAAGTGCTTTGTTTATAACTCACTACTTCAAAAATGATAACTTCGTTTCGAGTATTAGTGTAGATCTCTAAAATAATGTAAGTTGATCAGTCACGCGTACACTGATTGACTGATGAGGCAGAGCTGTACAGGGCCCCAGATTTTTCATGTTTCTACCTGCTTCTCCATTCGGCCAGTGTTAACCTTTTAAGTCCTTCCCTAAACGGATTATCCGATATCGTTGATTTACGACGACTCATTTTAAAGATCAGAAAGGTACCGAACGGTTTCAGTGAGCAGAATTTTGATTCGATCGTTCAAGCAATCCCAAAATGTTCAATCCTTGCGATTTTTGCTATGGGTTATTTGTGAATCTCCTTCGCTTGTCCTCACCGTCCACTGTGGACAAATCGCCGGCCGCGTCGCGCAGGGCAATATAGTATTGGCATAAGCGTATTTGGAGGGGGATAACAATCGTGATTGTGATTTTTGTGACTTTAATCTAACAACTTGGCTGGGTAGCACAGTGGTTAGCGAGCTCGCTTCATAATCTTAAGTTCATCAGATCGATCTTGAGTAAAATCTTGAGAAAATATTGTGAAGGTTCGAAACTGGATCCAGCTGCCATTTGTCATTGGGCTATTAATTAATGATCCTGGCTAAAGAACCAGTCGGTCTTAGTGAATAACAAGGCTACACAAGGCATCTCACCCATTCTACACTCATCATTGATTCATATTCGCCTTAAAATACACCCTAGTTGCGTCGGCGTAATAGATAATGATTTAACGAATATAATAATTTGTTTTATGAATTATTAGAGGAACAATAAAGACGGATACAACAGGGATACAGTAGACATCAGCCCTGCTCTTCGCCCTTCATCACTGTGGCTCACTAGAAACCTCCCGAGCAACATTGGATATCTCGTCTGTGTCTGTATCCACTAATAATTATAAGTATCCAACGCGCAGTTTAATCCATCCAATATGTGTGGTCAAATTAATCTATAGGTTAAAGTTAATTTGGTTGAACAAGTTATCCAGACGAGAGCTCCTGACTTAAAAGACACGTTGAAGCCAAAGGAAGACTTGACTAGATTTCACTGAGATGTTGCACGTTTCTCTACTACATTTAACCATTCAAACATAATCTTTGATCATTCCGACCATCTGCCGTCGCTCCACCTGCTCGGAGCCTCCGCGGTCCAACAACACGTCGCCTCCAGTCTCACAACTAACGAGAGCCTCTCTTACGAGGTCTGGCTGGTGTAGAAAATGTTTACTTTTGCGGGAACGCTAAACAGAGTGTGATAGAATCGTCACAGGTGCGCGGGTTATTTTGGCGACCCGAGTTTTGTCTGAAAATAAACAAAGAGAGCTCAGACTCGCCTCTAATGGCGAGGTCTGTGCCAACATTCATTCTGAGATATGAGGGCCGTTATTGGGACAGAGACCGCGGGGCGACGCGTCAATTAGAACGGTCACACTTCACCGAGCACGCAGATTGTCACGGTGTAGAGTGTAGGAGCTCCTCCTGTCGTCGCGTTTCATTCCGACACTGCTGATTTTCGGATACTCAAACCTACATGCGACAACGGTGAAATATAATGTTGGGTAGTTTACTTGGTTTATTTCATTCTGTAATTTAATGATGCTAAGTCAGAGAACAAGGATTCGATTCGTGTCGGCGCACCACTTCTGAGTATTGATGGGAATAACCGATTGAAAACCACCGATTCAATCGATTGGTGGTGAACAATCGATTCAGTCGGTTGTTGTTTTGGAAACCTGTTGAATTATTCATCCAGACGTTTCTTTGATTCCTTTGATAAATTAGTCAATACAATTATTGAAAACGGTATATCTTATTGTTAAAACTGCCAGTCTCACATTTCTCTCTTCGGTTATTTTACAGCCAACATCACATTGTTTGTCACGTTGTTTACTGTTTTGCCATGATGACACTTTTAACTTTAATTCCGATGATGTAACAGTTTATTTAACAAATTACAATGTTAGTTTTTTTTTTAGTAAATATGAATGCTCTTGTCAAATTCGTTTTCAATGGAAAAGACTGGAAGGGGGCAAATGAGCACAGTGAATTAATCGATGATAATTAATTGACTAAAAAATCGCGAGACCTAGTAAAAATGTCAACTATAGATTGGTAAGGTTTTCATGCGTTTTCGATTTAATTGCAAAGTTGAGAACGTAACATTGAAGTGCTCTTGTGGTGTGGACACGTTTATAAAATCATGTCCCCAGGATGAGTGATGGTTTGGCACGCCTCCACGCAGCTAGTCTCCTCCACCGGCGTCCAAATAATGTGTGTAATACGACCGCCACAGAGGCTTCCGAGACACAAAGACAACGGAAATAAAACATCGATCACCTGCTGGCTACACTTAGCGCGGGAAAACGATCGCGGGCCTAAAGAATTTTAAAAGTCGTTGACTATTGGGTGGCCTCGCGGCCGGTGGCTCTCTTCCGTAGTTTTTATTTAATGAAGATGTCCACATTGTTTTGAATATTTCCCTCAGAGTAAAGATCGAGGAGACGTTCTAGTTTTGGGTTAAAGGTGGTAATGTTAAAAAATACTGTAGGAAAATGAACATTGAGAAGTAATATTTATGTTAATAATATTGTTGGGGCCTTTGAGAAGTCAGATGGTTAATGTTTCTGAGTTTCTCTCTGGGTGCTTACAAAATGTACTACAACTATTAATCATGAAATTACTCTAAAACATTAACGTTTTCCCCGAGAGGCTCTACTAAAAATGTCTTATATAAAGTTTTGCAAAGGAAATACCAACATTACAAATGAAAAAAAAAACCGTTGGAAATTGAAATATGTGTTGTTTGAATTTAGTATGTAAATTGAACAAAAAACATTATGGCTCTTTAGGCATGCTACAAGCATACTGTACCTTTAAATATTAAATATATTTTACATATAACAAAATTAACACTTTGAAATAGTTACGGTTTTATACAAATATCAATATAGCTCAAGTAGGTAAAACCACATACCAAATTTTATTAATTTATGTTCATAATTAAGGGAGATAACACGTTACTTATTCTCCATAAAAATAATATGGGGGCTGAGTTCGCGGGTTTGCTGCTACGGGAACTACTGTATTGGCCAAAAGATTTCTTTTAGTGCAAATATCAATAGACCACAACGATATAAAGCAATATACCAAGTTTCTTCAGGATAAGTTGATAAATATGCAACATATACAATTTTTCTTATTCTCCATAAGAATAACATTGGACAAAGTGCTGTGTTTGCACTTTCAATAGCTCTGTAACCATTTGACGTAGAGCAATGATTAAAACACAAATTGTGCGTCTTTTTAAGCTGATTTCAATGAGGAAAACTAAAATTTGAATTTTTCAAAAAATATATGTAACAAAACTCAAACAACCCATTTTTGGGATATACAAACCCCCCCCCCCAAAATACCCCTTCGGATAGGTCGATCTGTCTGGTTTTTGAACTTCATAAATGCTGCTTTACACGTTTATACAAAATTTCGTCAAAATCGGATTGTATTTACGAGAGTTATTGTGCTCACGGACACACATAACATATAGTCATAGCATATATAGTCTATATATATATATTAGCAAATTTCCCCTATAGGGAAGAAGCTATTACTGTAGTCGGCATGGTATATATATGTGTGTCCGTAAGCACGATAACTCTCGTAAAAATTATCCGATTTTGATGAAATTTGGTATAAACGTGTAAAGCAACATTTATGACGTTAAGTTCGAAAACCAGCCAGATGGCTCTATCCGAAGGGGTATTTTGGGGGGGTTTTGGACCCCAAAAGTGGGTTTTTCGAATTTTTTACATATAATTTTCGAAATAGTCAGATTTTAGTTTCTTCCATTGGATTCAGCTTAAAAAAATACACAATTTGGTATTTTGATCATTTCTCTACGTCAATTAATTACCGAGATATTGAAAGTGCTAAACACAGTACGTTGTCTAATGTTATTCTTATGGAGGAAAATAAAAATTTTATATCTCGCTTATTTATGAACGCATTTATGACTTCATCTGGTTGTGGAACATTGCTCAAAAATATGACTCACCATTGTGGTGAGTCATATTTTCTAAAAAAAAACAATGTTTTACCAATGGCTCCCGTAGCAGCAAACCTGCGTACTCAGCCCCATGTTATTCTAATGGAGAATAAGTAACGTGTTATCTGCCTTCATTATGAAAATAAATTAATGAAATTTGGTATGTGGCTTTACCTACATGAGTTATATTGATATTTGTATAAAACCCCATTTTTTGTGCTCCTTGCTTCAGCAAACCTGCATACTCAGCCGCCATGTTATTCTTATGGAGAATAATTAAAATGTCATAAATCGTTTATTTATGAATGTATATTGATGAAACTTGGTATGTGGCTTTAGGTGGTATTAAGATACATATATATGCATTGGAAATTCGCTGAGTACGCAGGTTTGCTGCTACGGGGGTATATATATATATATGTGTGTGTGTGTGTGTGTGTGTGTGTGTGTGTGTGTGTGTGTGTCCGTGAGCACAATAACTCTCGTAAATACAATCCGATTTTGACGAAATTTTGTATAAACGTGTAAAGCAGCATTTATGACTTTAAGTTCAAAAACCAGACAGATCGACCTATCCGAAGGGGTATTTTGGGGGGGGGGTTTGTGCCCCAAAATGGATTTTTGAGTTTTTTACATATAATATTTTAGTAAATCCAATTTTAGTTTTCACCATTAAATTCAGCTTAAAAAAACAAACAATTTGGTGTTTTGATCATTGCTCTACATCAATTGGTTAGCAAGATATTGAAAGTGCTAAACGCAGTACGTTGTCCAATGTTATCCTTATGGAGAATAAGAAAAATTGTATATCTTGCTTATTTATCAACTTATTCTGACGAAACTTGGTATATTGCTTCTTTCTGTTGTGGTCTATTGATATTTGCACGAAAAATGCCGATAGTTCCCGTAGCAGCAAACCTGCTTACTCAGCCCCCATGTTATTCTTATGGAGAATAAGTCAAATGTTATCTCCCTTGATTATGAAAATAAATTAATAAAATTTTGTATGTGGCTTCACCTAGTTGATTTATAAAAAGATTTTCATACAAACTCATTTTGTGTACACCTTGTTTCAGCAAACCTGCATCCTCAGACGCCATGTGTTATTATTATAGAGAATAATTAAAATGTCATAAATCATTTATTTACGTATGTATATATTGATGAAACTTGGTATGTGGCTTTAAGTGGTATTAAGATACATATATAAACATTGGAAATTCACTGAGTATGCAGGTTTGCTGCTACGGGGGTAACACAGCAGAAGCAGAAGCGGGTGTAGAAGCAGTGGTTTTGCTTCTAGACTAGCCACTGGATATTTATTGCCTAGCAACGGATTACGCGGTTTTACACAAAAATCAAAATCAAACCTAACCTGTAAACAAAACACAGCTGACAGCAAACGACGACGGTAGGCGGGCGAAATCCAGTAACAAATAATCACCGAATACAATGGTAGCAACCTTTGCTGTGTGTGGCTAAAATCTACCTCCAAGTCCATGTTGAAAACACTGAATTTTCGGTCTGCCAACTGGAAAAACTGCAACAACTTCGCGATACTCGGGAATATCCATGTTTTTGTAAGACACTTTTAGGTGAAAGACATGGATTTAAGTAATGTGTGTTATAACAGAAAGAAATATAAACTTTGATTAGTTAAGCAGAAATATTTGTTTGTTATTATTTTAGTACTTAGTTTAGTTTTAAGTTCTATTGTAACACTGACTGTATGCCTATCTTATGTATGATGTAATGGCATGAAATAAATAAATAAAATATGAAAGAAATTATATATAACTACAAATGAATAAATTAAACTAAGATTGCACATTATTGTGTTACATATTTTAAATAGCTATAAAACCGTAGACACAAACTTTATATTCAAATTCACATACAAACTAAGACACAATTGTTTACTGATATAAAATTGAATATAAAGTTTTAATGTAAAATAAATAACAACTAGCATGTACATATTTCAGTTTAAACGATAATTTAAACTTCAGTGACAAAGACTTAAATAATGGTTGTAGTTAATTCAACCCCAAAGCATCTGAAGGTTCTAAAAGTTTGGTAACTTATGAATAATTAATCAACCATAGGATCAAAATTCAAACCCTTAATTTCTCTAACATATGGATACAAAATACCCTTACTTCTATTTACAATATGGATACAGAAGTATTTTTAATCGTGAAAATAATATTAAAATATCCTCTGACTGATAAAAAGATCACAAATGAATACTAACTATACCTATATTTGTCCTCAAGCAGAATCATGACCATAAAAGGTACAGTACTGCATTCCATTCCTCTTTGCTTTTCATCCAATTTCCTCCTTAACCAAGATGACCATTATTGATTTTTGAATGTTTCTTTTTATTTATTTGTACTCATTTCCTTAATAAACTCTTAGGGTAGGTGTTTTTGATAATCTGTAAATAACTGTACAATAGGTAAAGTACCGTACCTTACAACGCCAGATCCTTTTGAGAGAACTAAAACCAGTAAAATTTGAAATTGATTAAGGTCAGCAAAATTTAGGTACGCTGTGTGAATTTATGATATTATGTGGATTATGGGCGCCAGTTATTTGTTTCTGAAGTCAAAAAGGCAAAAAAGGGCAACAACTTATTTTTTAATTATAGGTAGACTACAATTTAGTTGGACTAATGAAATCCACAGTTTCTAATAATGTGATAAAAATTGTACTTCTACAAAAATCATAAAGATGGGTTTAAAACCTCATACAAGTTTTGACAGTTTAAAACAAGCATTAGAGAGCACAGGAGTTGCTCTCAATGGTGTTAACTCATTAAGCCTCACTGCCTGTTTTGTATTTCATTAAAAAATAGAGGGCATTCAATTTGAGGAATCCCATGCCAAAACTCGCCTTCTCCAAACTAAAATTTTTTTCAGGAAACACAAAAAACAAATTTTTAAATACAGTAATGCCCAGAGATTTCTTGATGAAAACAATTCCAACAAAAAGAAAAAAATCATAACATAAATACACTATTGTGTAAATAAATGGTTTGTTGTATAGACTAAGTTATTTGTGTTTAAAACATTCAGAAGGGAGTTTTGGTAGACTGTTGGGATAAGGCAAGTTTTGGCAGACTGTTGGGATAAGGCAAGTTTTGGCAGACTGTTGGGATAAGGCAAGTTTTGGCAGACTGTTGGGATAAGGCAAGTTTTGGTAGACTGTTGGGATAAGGCAAGTTTTGGCAGACTGTTGGGATAAGGCAAGTTTTGGCAGACTGTTGGGATAAGGCAAGTTTTGGCAGACTGTTGGGATAAGGCAAGTTTTGGTAGACTGTTGGGATAAGGCAAGTTTTGGCAGACTGTTGGGATAAGGCAAGTTTTGGTAGACTGTTGGGATAAGGCAAGTTTTGGCAGACTGTTGGGATAAGGCAAGTTTTGGCAGACTGTTGGGATAAGGGAAGTTTTGCTCCATCACAGATTGGGTAAGACTAGTTTTGCTTCAACCGAAAATGATTTTAAATATCTGTTTACAGTGAACAAGGTGGAACCAATTAATTAACACCATTAAAAATTAGGTAAAGTCTTATTTATTAATACATGAAAAGTTAATAAACTTTAAAAAAATAGATGAAGTAGTGCATGTTTCATTACTCATTAGTTCTTCAACGATATTTTAAACAATTACGTCTACACCTTCTTCTTCTTGACAACAGTAAGGTTCTTCATCCTCATCTTCGTTGGCTCAACAACGGCTTCGTCATAGGTACTGAGAACATTCCTCAGTTCGTTGATGGATTATCAAACCACTGATCACCAATGTGACTGATAAGTAGTGTTTTGACTTCACTTATCTTGGCTGGCTTAACCATAATATCACGTGGAACCTCACTAACAACTACGTCCTTTAATGTTTTACCTTTCCTCATAACTGACCTCGGTTTGTTCATGTCAGACTGGTACGATACTTCTCCTCTGATCAGAACATTTTCATTGATTTTGTTCGTGAAAGTACCTTTTGCACAAAGAAAACTGTAAGTGCCACTGTCCTGGTTTTTTCATAACAGCTGTGGCACATTTTTTCCACTCTGACGCTTGACAATCGCCTCCTAGTTTTGTTACTGTTCCATGATTGTTGAAGACCTCAGTATATTTATCAGGTTCATAGATAACTAGCATTATTCTGAGGGATTTTTCTATTAAACCAAAAATTATTAGTGAATTTCCTATGGAAAGTGAACTATTAGCATGACCCGTACGGTGAAACTTAAGCCCGGGACCACCATAGAAGTTCCTAATGTGACCCCCTGAACACGTTTTGGGGGTTCGTTCAAAATTTTATATATATATATGTATGTATATGACATATATATATATGTGTATGCACTCTGGCGGTCGCATTTTTTGTCCGATTTACTTCAAATTTGGTAGGGACATTCCTTTTTGTAATCAGTTGGACAAGTTCGTTGGGCAAAACAATCGGAAAACTCTAACCCCCCTTTTTGGGGATTTCAAATTTAGAAATTTGAGTTTTTGGGCCCAAAAAGGGTCAGAAAAGCCCCGAATGTGAAATTAACGACTGAAAACCGGTGGGAATTAGTGTGGCGAAACTTTTAAGCCCTCTCTCGTCATTCTAGCATATATATTTACTGAGTTATTAAAGAAAATGTGTATTGACCAAATACAGTACGTTGTCTTACGGGGGTTTTACTTTAGAAAAGCCTGTTATTCATTTGTTGGTGTACTTTTATCAACCCCAACAACCTCACGCCTATTTTAAAGCCTGACTGGACCTTCTCCTAAGCTTATAATGCGCAAAATTGTATCCCAGCATTGCAGGTAAATAGAACCAGGAGCATCAAAACAGCCAAAAAATCAATATTTTCATATTTGAATAAAAATTGGAATAATTGTATGTTTTTAACTGATTTTGAGTTTTTATAGTTTTTTATGTGGAAATTCACTTCCCTCACGTCAGCGTGCTGCGTGCAAACTCGTTTATCATTGACACAGTTATAAGAAACACAAACAATGGCTGCCGGCCACGTGACCTCTCAGCTGAGCTGTGATTGCCAGTTGGGTTAGACCAGTTTAGGAATGACAGATGCGTTGAAAAGGCAAGTTTTGCTATGACAGTGGATTTTGTAAGCCCATTTTAACAGGAAAAGACCAGTTTTACCATGATATGTTTATTACAAAATATAGGGATTAACCCAAGAAATCCAGTGCTATAGCTATCTCAATTTCGGGAAACAGTAGATAGGGGCCATACACATATTACGTAACACATTTTTTCATCATTTCAGACCCCCCCTCCTCCATGTAACGCACCATAACGCTTGACCAACCCCCCCAATATGTTACATAACTCAATCTCAATTAGCTTTAATACTAAACCTTTTAAACATCGTTTTATTAGTAATTTGGAATTTGGATTTAAATTAATCATTAAACTTTAAATGACTTTCTTTTGACAACATTTTTGAATACCTTATATCAAAGCAGAATGTATATAAACAAACAAGTCTGTTGCTAATAAAGTTAAACAACAAAATAGACTATCTGAGTATATCATAACAAATTTAATTTATAACTAATACAAATACAAAACAACTTAAATAACTAAAGATGTGGGTGGCATTGCGCAATACGTCATGATTTTACATTCTAAAACAACACAAAAACATAGGTGTAAAGCAATACAGAACTTACTCTGTGGCAGAGTTGAAGGGTAGGGCAGAGGTAAAGACCTTTTACAGCAAATGGTGGATGTCGGGTCCAAGGGGACATAATGGGTGGGACTCTTTGTGTGTTGCACAACTGATCAGATGTTTTGCAACATCTTAACTATATACTTACTATATGTGTGTCGACCAGAACAGTTTTTTATCATTTACAATATTCATGCGTTCAACATATTTAAACAAAAATAACAAAAATAATACATATTCACCTTTTAGCGAATTTCCCCTATAGGGAAGAAGCTATTACCGTAGGTCTCATGGTATAACTTTTTGTTTTGAGGTCCCCAGATGCCAAAAACACTATTCGTTCAAATTTATATATATATATATATTTTTTTTTTCCAAAAATCAGTTTTTTGAACTTTTTACCCTAAAATTTTAAAAACGCTAGATTTTGGTTATAGCCATTTTATAGAGCTTAAAAAAACAAACAATTTAATTTTTTGAATCATTAAGCTAGGTTTAGTGGTTGTGGAGAAAAGTCAAAATATGTGTCCATAAAATTTCCCATGTTAATCTTATGGGAATATAGTTTTTAGATTTCACTCAGATAATTTCACTAAAAACTCCACATTTCATTCTACCAATCAGTTTAGCTCTACAAAACAATCGTTTTGGCGTTTTAATTGTTGTTTTACGTCCAACCGTTGCAGTGATATTCAAAATGCTAAACACAGTACGTTGTCCAATGTTATCCATATGGAGAATGAATAAAATGTTATATATTTCGATTATTTATATATGTATATTGATGAAACTTTGTATGTGGCTTCAACTAGTTGTAGAATATTGATATTAGCACAAACAAATGGTTTTTGTTGATTTTTCCCGGTAGCAGCAAACCTGCATACTTGGCCCCCATGTTATTCATATGGAGAATAAGTAAAGTTTTATATCTCCCTTAGTTATGAGCCTAAATTAATAAAACTTGGTATGTAGCTTCACCTGGTTGATTTATATTGATAATTGCAAAAAAAACACATATCTTATCTTCCTTGTTGCAGCAAACCTGCGTACTCAATTATAATGTTATTCTTATATAGAATAAATCAAATGCTATATATCACTTATTAATGAATGTATTTTTGTGAAACTTGGTAAGTGGCTTTAGGTAGTAGTGTTACCCATAAATATGCATTGGAAATTCGCTGAGCATGTAGGTTTGCTGCGACGGGGGTATTTTATTCACAAGCTTGGCACTCAAAAGGGTTAACATGGGAACAGTTAACTTAATCCTTATTTATGTCCAACGAACTGTCTCTATTGACGAAGATTTGCTCTCCTAGTTTCAAGAGTTAGTTTAATGAACTTATATTATTAGTTTAACAACTCACATCTAAAAGGATACGAGTCGAAATTTCAACATTCCTAGTTATTCTTTTTATAAAAATTGATTTCTTGTCTCTCCACGGCAAATTAGTTCTATGTATGATAACATAATTATTGCAATTACCTATAAAGTTTGTTGAGTAATGTTTTCACGTTAAATCTGTAGATATTCTAATAGTAGGGGGCATTAGAGCGTTCAGAACCAGCATAGGCGCGGTGAGGACGCGAGGACGCGAGGACGTCCCCCCCCCCCGACCTTCCCCATAGCCAAGCTCGGACCCCCCCCCCATGACGTCACCCCCCCCATGACGTCACCCCCCCAATGACGTCATCCCCCCCATGACGTCACCCCCCCATGACGTCACCCCCCCCCATGACGTCACCCCCCCCCCCCATGACGTCACCCCCCCCCCGTTTGCAACATTTTTCATGATGAGGAAAAACTTTCAAAAATTAATAACTAGCCTATTTACTCACCGATTCCCACGGGACTTTTTCCAGAATGTAGGCCTATCCCAGAGGAAGCGAATGACGTAAGAACCCCATAGATCCGCCATTAAACAAGGCCGCTATTAATTTTTAAACGCGTTTTCCTTATGGGATCTCAGCTGTTTACCGACCGATTTTGATGAAATTTCACCACATGTAGGGCGGCGGCCTAAGTAAACCATCCCTTAAAGAAAATTGAGAATCCACCGTTAAACAGGCCCGCTATTAATTTTTAAACGCGTTTTCCTCATGAGATCTTGGCTGTTTACTCATCAGCGGTCTTCCAGACCCATCATGATGGTTCAAAACCAGCAAAGGCGCGGTGAGGATGCAAGCCCCCCCCCCCGTGAGCGACTCCGCGGAGTCACGTGTCAAGGCGCGTGCTAGGGCCTACGTGACCGCCCGGGGTTGTTTACTCATTAGCGACTTTCCCTCACTCCTCCGGCGAGGCCTCCTCCCGACCGGAGTGTTATTTATAAGCGCGTCCTCGAGGGTTTCATCAGTTTGTCTTTGGAGCTCTTACTGCGCGGACGAAGTATTGCCGTCTCCGAGATACACTTTACAACCTGTGCTTGTGCGACTGTGTGGAGTTTTCTCTTTGAATATCTTAAAATGTAAGTAACATTTAATTTATCTTTTCATCAGCCGATTTACCAATGCTCTAAATCCCAATTAGCTAAAATTAATATTTAATATTTTATATATCACAGTGGAAAATAAAATTTGGTTTTGCTTAGTAGAATTATAGACGAGATTAAAATCGCCATGTGCGAGCGAAACAAAGATAAAGACGTGTAACAGTGTTAGGAATGTCATAGGAGCTATTCTTGTAATTTATTTCTGTCTACTATTAGAAGGGTACTGTTACCAAGCCCCGATGTACTGTATAGATACCCGATGTTGCAGATGGCTGTTTCTCGTATGTGTGAGGTCTGCGGTCGCTTCTTCGCTGGAACCCTGGCTCGTCACACGGCAGCCGCTCACAGGGACCGCCATTTCGACTGCAACGTCTGCGGGCGACGCTTCGGGCGAAGCGACAACCTGCGACGCCACCTCGCAGCAGTTCATCCTCCCACTCCTCACGATCAAGCGCCAGGTATGGTTTTAGGTTAAATAGGAAACCACCAGTAGATTTGTTAAGCACTTCTCCAATATCCTCATACACAGTTCCTCACCCTTGTATTACTGGACTCAAACTGATGATTGAGATGAGGAAGAGGTCGCCAGTCCTCTATGCAGTTCCTCACGATCAAGCGTTAGGCACGGTTTTTACGTTAAACAAGAAACCAGTACTAATGACTTGTTTTCGAGAGTAAACGGCTTTAGCCGAGTAAACAGATTCAAGTAGTAAACAAGGGGCTGCCAGCCTCCGTTCAGTTCCTCACCCTTGTATTACTGGACTCAAACTGGTGATTGAGATGAGGAAGAGGTCGCCAGTCCTCTATGCAGTTCCTCACGATCAAGCGTTAGGCACGGTTTTTACGTTAAAAAGGAAACCAGTACTAATGGCTTGTTTTCGAGAGTAAACGGCTTTAGCCGAGTAAACAGATTCAAGTAGTAAACAAGGGGCTGTCAGCCTCCGTTCAGTTCCTCACCCTTGTATTACTGGGCTCAAACTGACGTTCGAGAGGAGGAAGAGGTCGCCAGGCCTCTATGCAATTCCTCACCCTTGTATATATTGGGCTCAAACTGGCGAACGAGGTGAGGAAGAGGTCGCCAGTTCCTCACCCTCATGTTTATCGAGGTAACTAATAGAACTTGTTTTTCCTGTTCGCAGGCCATCCATGCCCGTTATGCTCCGTCGCCCTGGCGAGCCCCGAGGATCTTCACCACCACATGGAAGCGTTCCACGGTGCGATCCTGTCAGCTTCGACCTCCTCCACCGCAACACCACCCCTCAGAGACCCACGGCCCGAGTGTAACGCGTGCGGGCGACGATTCACCCGCGAGGACCTGCTCCGGCGCCACGTGCAGCTGGTGCACGCCAACGGGGTCCGCTGTCCCGAGTGCGGCGCCCTTTTCCGCAGGGTCGCTTATCTCCAGCAGCACGTGGCAAGCGCTCACCGCGGCATGAGGTTCGCGTGCGCCTACTGCGACCGAGGCTTCACCCGGCGCTACAACCGGGACCAGCACGAGGCCCACAACTGCCCCATCGTGAGGAACCTCGTTGTTGACGAGATGCCATGCCTACCCGTCTTGTCACCCGAGCCTCAGCCCAGCCGCGAGCCCCAGCCTGGACCCAGCCGCGAGCCCCAGCCCGGACCCAGCCGCGAGCCCCAGCCCGGACCCAGCCGCGAGCCCCAGCCCGGACCCAGCCGCGAGCCCCAGCCCGGACCAAGCACGGCACCTGATGGGATGGTGGGTGGTGGCGGACTACCCACGTTCCGCACCATTCAACGAGGGTTCCGCGGACGCCTCCTGACCTTCGGCCTGTCCCGGCCCATGGAGGACTTCTTGACCGTGGAGGACGCGCTGGTGCTGCTGTTCGACAGCGTCCTGGAACTGTTGGCTGACGTCAGGACCCGACACCCAAACACCAAGGTCAACATGTTCCTGGAGTGTGAATTCGCCAACGTTCACGGAGCCACCTGTCTGCGGGCCTTCAAGACGAAGAACGTGCCTCTCACCGCCGCGTCCAACTTGGAGGACTTCCTGTCAGCGTCCTTCCACAAGCTGGAGAAAGAGAAGGAGCAGTGCCTGCTAGTGGGCAGCGGGTGGAGCTATCTCCGGATACGGGACCTGGAGATCCGCGTCTACCTCTACACCCCGTTGGGAGAACGCGGAGCCCGGTTCATCCTGCTTCCCAGGACCATCTGCGACACGCATGCCGTTATCAACGTGCAAAACGTCGATGACATGTGCTTCGCGTACGCCATCCTAGCCAAGTTCGTCGCGCAACACCCGGAGAGGCCCACATCGTACACACCGGACGTCATGGCACGCTACGACTGGGTCGGCCTACGCTTCCCCGTAGCCGTGAAGGACATTAAGGTCTTTGAGAGGAGGAACCCCATCAGCGTCAATGTGTACGGGATCGAGCGCGTCATGGTGGGGAGACGCCCCGACGGATCGCCAAAGTTCCAGGACCGCGTGTTCCCGCTGAAGATCTGCAAGCGGGAGTTGGAGGATCATCGGGACCTGCTGTACGTGACCACCGGCGGGGACAGTCACTACGCCTACATCGCAAACATGAGTAGGCTTGTGCGACCCCAGCTGACGTCCCGCAACGGCGCTATTCACGTGTGTAAGCGATGCTTCGCTTACTTCGACAACCAGCCCAACAAGCTGCAGCTGTCCGGTGCCGAGCGTCTGGAGGAGCATATGCGATACTGCACCGCCAAGGCCCCCCTCCGCTTGGACTTGCCGAAGAAGCAGCAAATCCGCTTCACCCACCCCGAGTACACTCGGCGCGAGCGCTTTTGCGTCTACGCCGACTTTGAGTGTGCTCTACAGCCCGTCGCCGCTGACCCTGCGGAAGCGCCGCCCGGCACGAGGCCCCTGCAACTACACGTCCCGTACGCCTTCGCCTACCAGATCGTGGACTCGCTCGGCCTGGAGGAGTTTGAGCCCCGCGTCTACTTCGGGGCTGACGCGTCCAAGGTCTTCATGGAGAGGCTCAAGATGGACGTGCTGGCGCTGTGGGAGTTCCTATTCAGCATGAGAGCTCTGCACCCTTCTCTGACCCGGCAGGAGATGGACGAGTACCTGGCAGCGACTCACTGCTACCTCTGCGGGAAAGAGTTCACGGACCAGGACGTCAAGGTGCGGGACCACAACCACGCCCCGCCCTACGAGTTCCGAGGAGCCGCTCACCGCTCGTGCAACCTCAGGTACCGGGAGCAGCGACACATCAACTGCTACTTTCACAACTTGTCCAACTACGACGCCCACTTCGTAGTGCGCGAGCTGGCCATCGACCCCGGTGACGTGGACGTGTTGGCCCACACGGAGGAGCGGTACATCGCTTTTACCAAGCGATTCCACTTTGGCCAGCCTGGGGACAACCAACGTCAGAGCAGTTTCGCGGTGCGCTTCCTAGACACCTACAGGTTCCTGTCCATGAGCCTGGCCAACCTGGCTGCGGGACTTCCCACGGACAGGATGCGTGAGACGAGGAAGCGCTTCCCCGACGACCGGCTGTTCGACCTGGTGCGTAGGAAGGGCGTGTTCCCCTACGACTTCGTTACGTCCTACGACACACTGTACAGGACCAGGGAGTTGCCGCCCAAGGAGGCGTTCAGGAACTCCATGACCCTGGAGGACATCAAGCACGAGGAGTACGAGCACGCCCTCAACGTGTGGCGAGCCTTCGAGTGTCGACACCTCAAGGACTACGCGGACAAGTACCTGCGATGCGACATCGCCCTACTCACCGATGTCTTTGAGCAGTTCCGCGACACCTCGTTGGCAGAGTACGGGCTGGACCCCGCCCACTACTACACCCTGCCGTCCTACGCCTGGGACGTAATGCTCAAGACCTGCGGTGTGGAGTTGGACACGCTGCAGGACTTTGACATGTACCTGTTCGTGGAGCAGGGGATCCGGGGAGGCATCTCTCAGTCCATCACCCGTTACGCCAAGGCCAACCACGACAGGTGCCCGGACTACCACCCGGACGAGCCCACGCGCTTCCTCCTGTACCTGGACGCCAACAACCTATACGGCTGGGCCATGTCCCAGTGTCTGCCAACCGGAGACTTCGAGTGGCTCAGCCGTGAAGAAATACAGGCGTTGGACATTGCGGCGCTGGACACAGAGGCTGATCGAGGCTACATCTTAGAGGTGGACCTCCACTACCCCGCGCGCCTACACGACCTGCACAAGGACCTTCCCTACTGCTGCGAGACGAAGCGTCCGCCAACAGGGAAGTTCCCCAAACTGTTTACGACCCTGGACGACAAGACGCACTACATCTGTCACTACAGGGTCTTGCAGCAGGCGCTGCAAAACGGATTGGAGCTGGTCGCGGTGCATCGGGCGATCTCGTTTCGCCAGTCGCGGTGGTTGGAACCGTACATCCTGATGAACACGGAGCTGCGGAAGAGGGCCAAGACGAAGTTTGAACAGGACTTCTTCAAGCTCATGAATAACGCGGTCTTCGGCAAAACCATCGAGAATGTACGGAAGCGCCTCAACGTGAAGCTGGTGTGCACCCCGGAGAAGTTTTCCAAGTACGTCGCCAGATCCAACTTCCTGGACCGGACGTACTACACGGAGGACGTGGCCCTGGTGCATCTGTCCAAGGTCAACATCGTGTTGGACAAGCCCGTCTACGTAGGCATGACAGTCCTGGAGCTGAGCAAGTGGCTCATGTACGAGTTCCTGCGCAAGATGAAGGAGCGCTACGGTGACCGCCTCACCGTGGACTACATGGACACGGACAGCTACGTCTTTGACATCGTGTCCCAGGACGTCTACGCCGAGATGAAGGAACACCTGGACGACTTCGACACCAGCGGCTATCCGAGGTCCCACCCCTGCTACAGCCCCGTCAACGCCAAGGTCATTGGAAAGTTTAAGGACGAGTGTAACGGTCTGTCCTTATTCGAGTACCTCGGCCTGCGGTCCAAGCTGTACTTTATGGACATCGAGGACGCAGCGACAGGCGGCAGCAAGGCTCTCAAGCGGGCCAAGGGGGTGGCGAAGGGCGTTGTCAAGAACGTCCTCACCCCCGACGACTACAGAGAGTGCCTGTTTGAGGGGGTCCAAAAGCGCACCACCAACGTCCGCTTCCAGTCCCACTTACACCGGGTCTACACCGTGGAAGTGGACAAGCTGAGCCTCAGCCCGACTGATGACAAGCGGTGTGTCCTCCCCGACGGCATCCACACTCTGCCGTGGGGACACAAGGACGTCCCGCCGCTACCAGCCAGGAGAGGAGATCGACGGATGGAGGTGGATGGTGAGGAGGAGGAGGGGCAGCCCCAGGATGAAGACGAGGAAGAGGAATTCCCAGTTTAGTTTTAATATTAATTTTAAGAAAAATTTGTAAATAGTATTTGTAAGAAAATATAAAAGCTTTATGTACAGCACGAACCTGAGTTGTTTATTTCCTCCCCTTTGCTCACTCAAAAGCCGGTAGGCTCAGAAAAACTAAAGTGAAAGGCGTTATGGGCCGTTTGGCCCGAGCCGTGCAGCTTAAAAAGCCCCCGCCAACCGGGAGCGGTTGGCGGCGCGTGTCGGGGGGACGGCCCTGAAGGAGTTGCCCAGGAAGGAATTACTTAGCGGTCTGCTGACGCTCGAGGTTGCACCCTTGAATTGATCAGCGGCTTGCTGACGCTCGAGGTTGCACCCTTGAATTGCTCAGCGGCTTGCTGATGTCCGAGGGGTCTCGCGCCCTCTTTGGCGGCCTTCACTGCCGCTTGGCGGGGGCTCAGCCAGTGACACGCGCCGCCGGTATATAAACCTGAGGTCCAGCCCCGCTGCCTCAGTTTTGCTAATTTATTTTTTAAAATTTAGTAAGGAGAAAGGAGAAATGAAAACACAAGCTTTATCATTATGAGGCATGTATTGTACAGTAATAAGGTTACAGACACATATTACAAAAAACCTTACAAACTAGTTTTAAGCGAATATGGAGTGGAAGAGCCTGCGGACCAGAGCGTCGTTGGCGGCGGGAGCGGCAGGGTCGAAGAGCTGGACGTAGTCGCTGAGTGACGTGCGGAGAACAGCCCGGCAGTACAGGTAAGTGAGGCAGTAGTAGCCGCAAACAGAAGTATCGTAGCCCTGGAGTCGATACCTGTTGTAGACGTAGTGGCGGTGATGAGGATTGCGCCTCAGGAACATTTGAAAGTCGGCCTGGTATGGCGGCCTTCCGTAGCTGTCCAGGTACTCGAGTCTGTCCTCTTCCGAGCAGTAAAACGCCACCCAGTGTTCGCCTCCCTCGGTGTGTGCTACCGTGTTGGACACGATGGCGGTGAGAGGCTTGACCGGCACGTCCGGTAGTTGGTCAGAGGCGTAGACCGCAACGTTCCTCAGTCCGGGGATCCTCACCAGGCATTCTCTGATCTGGACGGTATTCATCGTGGACGGAAGCAGCACAGGCAGCTCGAGGTGGACGGGTCTGGACTGTCGTTAGCCACGAGCCAGTCCCGCAATACTATGCAGTTATGAAGGGCGCAACGGTTGTGGGAGCTCTTATGGTGGCGACAGCGCAGGGTCCGGTAGGTGGGCGCACCGTTGAGCGACCCGCAGCCCAGATCCTCCATGTCCTGAGCGGTGGTGGCGGCGGGCTCGGTTATGAGGTGGCGTTGTACAAAGTCCCTCTTCTGCGATCCTTTGACGTAGACCAGGGGGCGGTGGATGAGGCAGGAGCGCAGCTTGTCCAGCAGGGCGACGTACGCGATGTCCCCCTGGTCCCACTCCAAGCCGTGGCAGTGGCGAGTGACCCAGACGCTCTCGCGCTGTTTCTCGGAAGTCAGGAGGTCCTTACTGAAGGGTGGGCGGGCGATGTGATGTAGGAGCAGCGTGCCGGTAGTCACGTCCACCAGGCAAACCTCTTTCAGTAGAAAGTCATTATCACTGTCTTTAAAACACTGCATATCCATCACCACGCTTCCGTGATGACAGCGCGCTGGCGGTGGCTCGTTGTAGATCGGTGGCGGCACGTCCATCCCGTACGGCTGACTGAACTCGACTGAGCGCTGGCGGGAGCGCGCCTAGCGGGATAACCTTGGGTGCGCGCGCCGCCATCACCTAACGGTCCACGGTGACCTTGAGCGCGCGCGGCAACTCGTTTACCCGCCAAAGTCGACTGTGACGTTGCGATGACGGTCCACCTCCACGACGTTGTCCAACTCGGCGTACACTATGCAGTTGAACGCCTCCGCCAAGGCTTCGGAGAACCCAATCTCTATGCGCAGGTTACCGTTACGCACCAGGTTCCAGTGGCTGGATTGAGAGGCTGCCATATCGGGCGTCAGATCAAACGCCATCAGGCAGTATCCGTAGGGGTATTCGTTGCGACTGACTTCATTACCACAGTCTGAGAAATTGATGCCGGTGCCGGTGTACAGCGTGTGGTAGGCGAGCACGCACAACTCCTGACCGAACGTGTAATCCGGTTGAAGCGGCTTACATGGCACTTGCTCACCGTCTATGTACAGCGCGAAGAAGTTCACGTGGCTGTGGGTGAAGTTGAACGGGTTCTTCTTGTAGTCCCCGTTGAACGCCTGATTGCTGACCAGGCCAACTATAACGCGTTTCGGCAGTTGACCCAGAAACACACTGTCCAGAGTCTTGCTGCTGATACCGGAGGGTAGTGTGAAGGATTTCACTTCCACGCGCGTAATGGGATATTTGGCTGTGCCCGACTCCAGCGTCCTGCTGTGAGCCAACAGCACGCTCGGGTTGATCTTACAGCGGCGCATAAACAGGTTGACTTCGGCAATGTCCACTTTATAGTCTGTCACGGTTTTGGACATGATGGAGAATGAGTTCTTTGACCTGATCAGGCGAAAGCGCATCTCCACGCCATTTAACATGAACTTCTCCTGGTTGCACAGGTCGACGTGCAGATGTCCGACCATGTCCGCGTACCGGCTGGCCTTGACAAACTCCCTCCGGTTCTTGAGCCCGGCATTATCCTCCTCAGTATTGTCCATGTACCCGGCATAGTCCTCGTAGAACAACTCCGCGGTGAGGTGCGATGTCTTGGCATCACCGCCATAGGACAACAGGTTCTCCAGGTAGGCGCGATAGGCGTACGTGTTGTTCTGAGGAGACACCAGTTTGTTGTTCAGGTACAGGTCCACTTGACTGAACAGCGAGTGCAGCCAGTTGTTAATCGGACCCACCTCTTTTATCGCTTGATCACCCGTTACAGCGCCTCCATTAGCCGTTCTAATGGTAGCCTTCACATGCAGTAGCGTCTGTGACAGATCCGTGTACTCGTCCCCATGACCCGGAACTATGAACTCAACGGGTGAGTCGTCTGTCAGGGAGGAGATGGGCTTGTACTGCACCCATTTACCACTCTCTATACTGGTCTGCGTAGGCGGTAGCGAGAACAGGTCCAACTCGGTCTTGACACACTCGCACGACTTCTGATGTAGAAACGCCATTATCCAAAAATGTCCTTCACGGTACTCTTGCTCTTCTTGCTTCTCCTCTTCTTAGCGACACGTTTTGTGGGCTTCCTCTTGGGGGCAGCGCTCTTCTTCCTCGCTCCGAGGAGTTTCGCTAGAGACTGAGGAGTAACCTGCTGTACACGCCTCTTCTTATAGGCACCACCACCGCTCAGCACGCGATCCAGTTTTTCATCAGCCCTGCGTTTCAGCGACCCGGTAAACTGTCTGAGTCGGGCGTTGGCTGCGACTCGGGGGTTGGCTGTGCCCGCCGCCACGTCGCCCAAGAAGCCCACACCGGACCTCAGCGCCTCCTTGCCCAGCGCCGATGCGCCGGATCTGATCAACGGGACCACTGTACGCATCAGCCCGCCTAGGAAACTGCCGATGCCGTGTCCGCGTTGGAAAGCGGCTCCTCTGAATACGGAGGATACGCCATGGCCCGCCTGCTGGTGGCGGTAATACGCCAGATAGGGATCGCTCGGATTCATTGCCGCTGCCTCTCTTTCCTGAAATGAAGCTTCATGCACGTGGTCCCGAAGTGGAATGGCAAGTGTCGCCCTTGGTTGTCCCTTAAATCGATTTCCACGCTCTCGAATGAGGTTTTAATCACCGGCACGCAGTGCGGGTCTATTATATACACTGTCGTGTTGGCACCGTACGTGTAATTCCTGATGTCGATGTTGAGGATCTTCAGTAGTGGCGCCACAGCGTCGCCCACCAGTTGGGGTTCCACCAGGTCGCAATACACGTACATGTGTGATGGCAGACCGGCGAAGAGGTTAGCCGGCCTCACGGACCTGTGACGCTTGACGATATCCGTATCCACCTCGTAGCCAAACTGTAGCGCCAAACTGGGGCTCAGTTTGAGGCTCTGAACGGCTGAAGACGTCGACATCAATTCCACCCTGGAGGACCTCTCGTCATACGAGAAGGTGCACAGGTTACTCTTCATTTGAGGGTGGTTGTTGATTGCGTGCACGAGTTCCTCGGTACTACTGTAATTGCCCGGCTCCACTTTGATTAACAACTTGTCCACCACGGCCAACCCGCCTTTCGAGTCCCTCATTCCCAGCACTAGTTTGATGTAGGTTCCCTCACCGACGGTCAGAAAAGAGAAGGGGTAGTGCGCCTCCGCCAGAGCGACCTCCCACTCGCCGTCTGACAGATCAACGGTCGAGGGTAGATGGGTCGTGTAGTTTGTCACCATGTTGTTGGGATAGTACTTCATTGAACTGTTACTGGGCAACGTCAGGTAAAACTGGTCGTGCCTCGTCATCGCAGCTGTTGCACTTCAGATGCAGGTACCCACGAGTTGAAGTCCTCTCCGTAACCGACCCACTTGACTAGGTAGCGCTTACTGGAGCCTCGCCCTTTAGTGTCCAGTATTTTATCTATTTGGTACAGGCGGTCCGGGGCCATCGTTACCTTTTGCATCTCATGCTCGTAGAAGCGCCCTTCCAGCGGCGTCCCGTTCAGGTCGCGCAACACGTACAATGGCAGAGGATGCGACCCGTATACGTGGTCCACCACGAACAGCTCCTTACTCCAATTGGTCTCGTAACCTTTGGCGAACGTACTCTTCTCCTTGGCTATGCGCACCGTGTCGCCCGGCTTGAACCTGGGCTTGTGTCGCCGGATCGCCTTTCCATACATGTGACGCCACACCTTGTGCACCGTTTGACCATCGCCGCTGTCCGCGTCCACGGGTCGTAGGCTACCACCCAGGCTCCTGTGCGGACTGCGGTTGTAGGCGTCCACAAGCCTGTCCAACACGTCCACGTAGCGATACGTGTTTTTGTAGGTCAGGTAGCGCCACATGCGGGTCTTGAGCGTGCGGTTGACTCGCTCCACCACCGCCGCCTTCACGTCGGGGTTCTGCGTGGTGAAGTAGTTGACACCGTGACTCTTGAACACTCGCTTGGTCGCGGCCCCGGTGAACTCCGTCCTCTTGTCGGTCTGTAGGCAGCGAGGAGTCGCCTCAGCGAATATCCTCTCGAACGCAGCAGCCACCTCAGGCCCGCTTTTCCTCTTCAGTGGTACCGCGAACAGCCGCTTACTGAATACGTCTATCACAGTCAGCAGGTAGTTGACTCCGTCGTTGTACCGGCTCAGGCCGCGCATGTCGTTCAGGTCCGCCTGCCACAGCTCCCGGGGCCCGAACACGGCGTAGCGGTTGCGGGGAAACCGCTTGCGCGCAGGCTTGTGCAGCGTGTAGGTGTCCTGGGCGCGCAGCCAGTCGGCTACCCGACGTTTCGGTAGGCGCGCGGCTCTGGCCAGGGCGGCCACCCCGCCGAGGGAACCGGGCTGGCTCGGGTCGTAGTACAGCTTCTCCATTACGGTGTGAACGGCTCCCAGTTGTCCAATGACGATTCCCGGTCGGGTTCCTCGGTTATTATCCTTCTCCTGGCCGCTGGGGGTCGCGGTCTCAGGCGGTCCAGTATCGGCGTCAACCTCGGTGAGAGGGGTGTCGACGAGGCTGTCGTCGTGTCTCCCCAGGGGCTCGATGCCGAGTCCAGTCCCACGCCTAAGTAACGCAACGCCGTGGGATTGCTCACGTATTCTTTGGGCACGTTCATGTCCTTCAAGGCGGCCATCACTTGATGCCAGCCGGTAGGCAATCGGTCCGCCCTTCGCGCTCTCACTATGCTGTGCGCGATGTCCACTATATTGGAATCGGGGATCTTCACCTTGTCCACGTACACCGCCCCACTGGCGTCCCAAGAGATGGGGCTGCCTTGACGGGTCATGAATCGCAACAAGTTGCGCGCCACCGACCTGTAGATTTTTGAGAACGATTCCACAATGTCCTCCTCCGCCGAGGCGCTAGACTCGCGCTTCATCTGACTCGGACCCCCCGCCGCTTCCTCCTCCCTGTCCTCGCCCTCGATGATTGACAGACCTATGGGTTGACGTTTAGCCGCGGAAAAGTGCAGGAACCGCTGTAACACCTGCTGATATTGTTTCCATTTCTCCGTATCGTCCAGCCGCTTGTCGCTCAATATGCGATGCATCTCAGCGTCCAGGCTGGCTGGCTTATTGGCGCTACCTGCTCCTCCTCTTGGCTCCGGCCCTGGTCCCGTTCCTTCTCGCAATCTCTCGATGAGCTCCTGCGGTACAACCACCATTTTCCTAGCGTACTCCATGTCCGATTAGCTTCTGCGCTAGAACGGGCAGAACAGCGTTCAACAGTAGAGGTAGGAGGATCCCTCCGCCCCGTTGAACGAGGTAGTGCCGCTTCTTGGCCCAGCCCTCGCCGCGTTTCACCAGCCGTCTGAGCGCCTGTTTGTGTTTGCTCAATTTGCGTTTGAGGCAGGGAGAAAGCGGTACGTTTCCGCGTAGCACGTTATACGCGCACTCGCACAATGACTTGATGCGACTCTTGTCGCACGCTTTTAACAGGGCCTTGCGTTCTTTGGGCGTAGCGTGTATTAGGGCCCTCAGCAGCGCCGCGTCCTTCTTCACGCGGTGTGACATGATGACTGACGCTGGCGCGCGCTCGGCCTATTTATCACTTCTTCTTGGGCAGGTACACGTAGTTCACCGGGTCGTCTGGGAAAATGGCTGAACGTACGCGCATCTCCTCGGGCGTGGACTGTTTCAAGTCTATGAGTAGATAGGCGTGCGGATCACGCGTAGCGTCCGCGTAAGCCTCCTCCACAAATTTGGGGTTCTCCGGGTATACTTGACGGGCGAGGTGTTTGATCTGAGCGCGGTCCCTGGGATTCTTGAAACACACTATGTAGTGGGCGTTCAGCGATATGTCGCGCTGGCCCCTGCCCTGGTGAAAAAGGTTTTGCGTGATGAAGAACACGCTCAGGTTGCGGTGGTGTGAGCCCTTGGTGAACAGGTCCGCTACACCGGGGCCAGCCTCGCGCATCATGTCGTCGATGATGACCAGGGCGGGCTCGCTACCGTCATAGTCGTCCAGGTCTGGCAGGCCGGCTACGTAGCGCACGGTAGAGTCCGCACGGCTCTTGCCACCACCACTGCCATAGTGCCAAGTGATGTGGGCGAACCGCGTATCGCACATGTGGTCGGCGTGCTCTATGAAGCGAGCCACGAAGTGCGACTTGCCGCTGCCCGAGGGCCCGGCCACGATGGCGGTGAACGGATGTTTCCACCTCAAGTCCATGGCGTCTACTGACTGCCATGCACCGCCACCTCGGCTCTTAAAACTAAATTCTTTTCTCGCTTTTTTTTATTTGATTTTTTTTTTATTGAAGGAAATAAAGGAATAAGGAATACCATTTATTTATACAAATTCTAGGAGAGGACTTTTACTGCCTGGAGAGCTGCTCCTCTTCACAAGGCTCATCCTCGGCCTCACGCCAACGTTATACTGCGTGATGGTGTTATCGTCCAGGACTGCAAGGTACCGCCGGGGCATGTATATCCGGATCGGGTCGTCGCCGACAAGACCCTCCAAGGTGGCCATCACCGCCTCGCCATATGGTGTGTCCACTCGCTCAAACGAGCGGATCGGGTAGACCACGTTGTCCTGCAGGTCTACGATGCGGGTATAACCCGCGGCCTTGCAGCTGTTGAGGGCTGTCCTGAGGTCCATCTTCTGGTCCGTGTTGAGCATGACACAGCGGCTGGATGCAGAATGACTGGCTCTCACTACCGAGTCGCCTTTTGTAGACAACCGCGGAGGAGGCGTAGTGATGAAAACACCAACTGGCGGAGTGGAGGAGGAGTGGAGGAGGAGTGGAGGAGTGGAGGAGGAGTGGAGGAGTGGAGGAGTGGAGGAGGAGTGGAGGGATGGTGGAGTGGAGGAGTGGTGAGGCTGGATATGTATCTCGAGGAACACGCTCATTCGCTTTATTACGTTATTTATTTATTTTATTTTTTATAATAGTGTACATTAAGGAAAAGTAGGAAAGGGAAGGATCGAATTACTTAGTTTATTTCATTTATTTTTTCGTCTTTTTCCGCTTTTCGGGGATGGCGACAGCGGCGGTGGAAACGCACCGATCCGCGATCTTCCTCCAGGTGGGCAGCGGACTGACGGTCCTGACGATTCCGTCGAATTTAGGCTCTCCCGTCTCGCTGTTGGCCAACCATAGGTTCTGCAGCCTAGTCAGCAGATCCGTCAGAATCATGCAGATCTCGTCGTCCCGCTGCTCGTCCAAATACAGGCCGCAGGCCCAAGTCGAGCGACCTCCTTGGAAAACGTTCATCTTCAGAAGGACGTTGCCATTGTTGGTAGGGTTCTTCACCGTATACTGGCGCGCGCCCGCGGTCCAACTCAGTGTAGGGGAATCGCCAGGCACTTCTTTATTCGCGGTCCACCCGCCATTGGACTTCCTCTTTTTAGCTGTCGTCCGTTGTTGCTGCGGTGGTATGGGGGTGGTGGCGTTGGCGTTCTCTTCGTTGATCGCGTTCCACTCCTCCATAAAACAGCGGATCGTTCGATCCACTTCGGCCGCGTTGCTCATGCCGCTGCTGTGACCGCTCGTGAAGAAGTCTCGGACGAAACTGAGACCGTGCGCCACCGGACCTAGGGTCTATTATACTCCTCCAGAGGCACCCTCTCAAACCAGGTGATGTCGGGGGGGGGGGACCTGATCTGTTTTGAGGAAATTTCCGACTGTTGTTTATCTAGGGAAAATTCCTACTGTTTATTTGTGCAATCGTCCCGCCGCCACCGTCGTCAGTCTCTCCGCAACCGCCCGACACTATGTACCCCTGCCCCTACTGTTCAACACGCTGCAGTCGCACAGACAACCTGCTCCGACACGCGCGGAGATTTCACGGTCATGCGCCGCTGTATGACTGTTCCGTCTGCGGATCGGCCTTTCAAAGTCTGGCTGAGGCGAGGAGACACACACGAACGCACGAGGTGGCTGAGGTACGGGCGATTCTACCCACCTCGACTCCGCCCGAGCCGCAGCGACCCCCGCCGCCGCCTTACCCCTTTGCGGACGCCGCTCCCGTCGAGGACGCCACCGCCCTTCCCCGGTACTCTGAGGAGGACCTCTTGACGTTGCTCCAGGACGTGGAGGACATGTCTGGGATGCCGGACGTCGCTCCCGTCGTGGACACCGCCGCTCCCGTCGGGGACACCGCCGCAGCCGCGCAGATGGATGAGGAAATGCGGAGGCTGGAGGAGCAAAGCGAACTCCTACTAGCGCAATTAGAAAATGTAATTGCGGAAAAATTCGATAATAAATAAATATACCTTTAAACCCTTTCCTTAATTACCTCTTCTATGGTAAAATACACATTATAAAACTAAAAGAAATAATAGAAACGAAAGCGAGGTTTACAGATGCAGGCTAAACGGGGGGGGGGGCTTGCATCCTCACCGCGCCTTTGCTGGTTTTGAACCATCATGATGGGTCTGGAAGACCGCTGATGAGTAAACAGCCAAGATCTCATGAGGAAAACGCGTTTAAAAATTAATAGCGGGCCTGTTTAACGGTGGATTCTCAATTTTCTTTAAGGGATGGTTTACTTAGGCCGCCGCCCTACATGTGGTGAAATTTCATCAAAATCGGTCGGTAAACAGCTGAGATCCCATAAGGAAAACGCGTTTAAAAATTAATAGCGGCCTTGTTTAATGGCGGATCTATGGGGTTCTTACGTCATTCGCTTCCTCTGGGATAGGCCTACATTCTGGAAAAAGTCCCGTGGGAATCGGTGAGTAAATAGGCTAGTTATTAATTTTTGAAAGTTTTTCCTCATCATGAAAAATGTTGCAAACGGGGGGGGGGGGGTGACGTCATGGGGGGGGGGCGTCCTCACGTCCTCGCGTCCTCACCGCGCCTATGCTGGTTCTGAACGCTCTAATGCCCCCTACTTCTAATTTATGAGACGTTGATTAAAATATATCTGTGGATAATTTTTATCAGGTTAATTAATTTTTGTAAGACAAATGTGTATACATTTTGGCGTTTTGGCACCCACCTAGGTTGACTGCGGCAGCTGACCGCCTTCCTATTCACGCCTCTGTAACAATGTACTGTGTTCATCACGACAAACAAACACGAAAAGTACCAAACATAATTCACAAAAATGTATTTCTAATTTATTATATGTATAAGAAGCCCTGGAATGCCTGGCTGGTACACCCAGATTCCACTCATAAAGAGCAGGTGAAGCAAGAAACAATTTCTCAATCAGCAGAGAGACAATGCGAGTAAACATGGCCTACAGCCATCAGAGAATGTGGAGTCCACTGTTAGGTTAGACACTTAATGCCTTGGCCTCAGGCCACTGATAGTCTGGCCTAAGGCCAGGAGAGGCCGGCCTCCACTGCGTTCAATGGGCAACAATGCTCAATGAGCTTGGCTGAAACATCCGGTTGGTTTCTTTTGACAAGACCACACAATTACTTAATCTTAGAACCATATACTATATCCTGCTGCCCTTAGCAGTATAAATTTGTAAATATTAACAAGATTTTTTTATTTGTATTAGATTAATTAAAGTATCCAAACTTTCCTTCTCTGATAGTATCTGATGACCCTGGTTCCATTTGACAGGAACAAGTTTCATAAGTAAAAGAGATTTTCTTAAATCCAGGCATCAACACTTTTTATTAACGCATTAAGCATAAAATTTTTTTCAGCAGTTCCTTATAGTCCGATTATTGAAAGAAAGTGACTGGCGGAGCGGCTGTACGGCGACCGAACATTCTATTTCAAAACCTTGTGGAAACGTAAAACACATGGTTAGAAATGTCCAATAAACGTTATTTAAATAGTCAGTTGAACACGTTTATAGCACATTTTTTCAAAAAATTGTTATCTTATTCTGATGAGCTTATATTGATAGTTATATTTTTTAACAAAAATTGAGATATTTAAAATTTAAATTCATGTTTTTTAAAATACATCTATCAATATAAACTCATCGGAATAAGATAAAACGTATTTTAAAACTGTGCTATAAACGTGTTTTACTGACTATTTAAATAGCGTTTTGGACATTTCTAACCATGTATTTTACGTTTCCATGAGATTATGAAATAAAATGTTTGGTAGCCGCGCGGCCGCTCTGCCAGTCACTTTCTTTCGATAACCAAACTATAGACCTCGCCCTTTTATAAAACCTGCTGGTGCGTTAAATATTAAGATTTGCATTTATGATACAACAGTAAGCCAAAACAATCATTTGAAGAATGTGTTTATAAATTAGTGTAGGTCCATTTGTAATTTCATTGTTAATTGCAAAACAACTCACCTAAAACAATAATTTAAAGAATGTGTTTATAACTTAGTGTAGGTCCATTTGTAATGTCATTATTAATTGCAAAACAACTCACCTAATTTGAATACTAGTAAGCTTAAACAAAATAGGTTTTTCTTTTGATTTTTATACTGCCTATAAGGATTAAAAGGAAATCTTAAATATAAAAATAGGTGAAACTAATAAAGACTTCCTTTACGGAACAATCTTTTAATAGAGATGTTTACTTGAATATATAGGTCATATAATTATATATAATTTTTAAGATCTTATATAACATTATAGAGCCATAAACCGGACCTCAAAAGGATAATCCCAAAGGAATGTAATCCCATTTTAAAGTTTTCAAACAGCACTTAAAGAAATGTTTGACTGTTTGGTATTTTTGACTCAGTGGTCCATTTTAAGGTCGAGTTTGCAGCATTGTGTTCTCTACCTAATAGAGACCTTTAATTTGATAAACAGTTTAACCTGTACTCAGGGCCGGTGTAAGAGGTTTTGGCACCCTAGCCAAAACTATTATCATTCAATGTAAAATAGTCTGTAAAGTTAGCACGAAAATGTTTTACTGCTTGCACCCGGCATAAAATGTCACACGTTTTCTTGTTATTAGCTATCAAAATCCACTGGAAGACACTCTCCCATAGAGGTCTCTCACCCCTGTGATGACGTCATCAAAATGGAAGACAAAAAAGGTGCAGTGTCTGGTTTAAACATTAAAAACTCTTATGTGTGGACAAATGTATTACCTATATATATATATATATATATATATATATATATATATATATATATATATATATATATATATCACTACTATTATGAAAATGTGGTGATGTCTGTCTATCTGTGTGCCTTTTGTTCCATCACGCCAAAACCACTGGACCACTTCTGCTGAAAATTTGCACAAATATAGTCTATGTACCCAGGAGTGTTATAGGCCTATTGCCGTTTAGAAAAGTCCTCAGAGCTCTGCCCCATGGGACTGCCAAGTTCCCATGTTATTCATATGGAGGAGAGTTTATTTGGTTAATGTCATGCGTGTTTTCCTAATTCAATTAATTTAAATAAACAGCTGTTATAAGGATTATATCTAACTACAGACTGTCATTGTTTTGTTTAAAATTGTTCTTAGTTTATTGTTAAACATAATTTGGACGAGGTTCTAATTTCTGAAACACATTTTACTGATTTAAATTATTGTATAATTCCAAATTTCACTTTGTTCACCACCAATCACCCTGATAACAGAGCTCATGGTGGTAGCGCAATTTTAATTAAAAGACATATTAAACATTATGAACTGCCAAAATATCAATATGACTATATCCAAAGCTCAACCATAGTTGTGGAATTTTCGAGTGGCCCACTTACTATCAGTGCTGTTTACTGCCCACCTAGACACAATGTAATTCACCAGCAATTTAACGATTTCTTTGCTTTTTTAGGTGGTAGATTTTTGTCAGGTGGTGATTATAATGCCAAACATCCTACTTGGGGTTCCCGGCTGGCGAAACACAGAGGTCGACAACATCTACAGCCTCTTCACGAGCAAAATCTTGATCACCTGACAACTGGTTGTATTGGCCTTCTGATCAGCAAAAAATTTAAGATCTTCTCAATTTCTTTGTTACTAAGGGTTTACCCCGAAATTGTATAAATATTGAACAATCTCTTGATCTTTCCTCGGACCACTCACCTGTGATTGTTAACGGTTGCTTCAACTGTTATATTAAGACCAAATCCACCTTTCTTGTGTAACAAAAACACAGATTGGAATCGTTTTCGAGAACTTATTGATCAAAATCTCAACGTTACAATGCCTCTAAAAAAACAAGAAGATTTATACATCGCTGTTGAGCACTTAAACAAAACGATTCAATATTCTGCTTGGCGAGCAACTCCAGAAAGGAAGAGTGAGCAAATTGTCCAAATAAATTATCCGATTGAGGTAAATAAAAAAACAGCGGAAAAACGCCGCCTTCGTAGAGTGTGGCAAAACTCTAGGAACCAGATTGATAAAAATAACCTAAACAGAGCTACCGAACAGCTAAAGAGGTTGCTTAGTAATATTAAAAATGAGAGATTCCAAGAATTTACATCGAAGCTCCCTCCAACCGAGGCAAGTGATTACTCTCTCTGGAAAGCTACAAGACACCTAAAGCGCCCGCAGGTTTGTATCCCTCCGGTGTTAAAGACCGACGGTACTTGGGCGAAAAACAGTATAGAGAAGGCTGAAACGTTTGCTTCCTACTATAAAGAAGTGTTTAAACCGCATGCAGTTCATTCCAATGTTGAACAGGCCGTTACTGAGTTTCTTGTTTCTCCGAACCAACTACAAATGCCAATCAAACCATTTACTCCATCTGAGGTCAAGAACGTTATAAAAAGTGACTTAAGTGCAAAGAAAGCTCCAGGATATGATTTGATTACTGGCGAAGTGTTAAAGGAATTGCCAAGAAAAGGTATAGTCTTACTTACGGTAATTTTTAATGCAGTCCTGCGCTTGGAATACTTCCCGTTGCAATGGAAAGTTTCACAAATAGTAGCCATTCCAAAACCAGGCAAACCTTTAAATCAAGCTTCATCTTATCGGCCCATCAGTCTTCTTCCGGTCATTTCTTAAGCTTTTGAGAAACACTGATTTCAACGACTTCAGGTTGAGATTGATGAAAAAGATATAGTACCACCTCACTAGTTTGGATTTCGGCGTAGACATTCTACTATAGAGCAAGTTCACAGAATAACTAATGTCATCCAGGAAGATCTTGAAAACAAACGTTTCTGTTCGGCTGCATTCTTAGACGTGGCACAGGCTTTTGATAAAGTCTGGCACGCTGGTTTATTGTTTGAAATTAAATCTCTCCTACCTCACACTTACTACGGGATCTTCAAATCTTACCTGCCCGAAATATTTTTTCAAATTAAGTATCAAGATGATATCACTGATTTGCATGCAGTCGAATCGGGAGTGCCCCAAGGCAGTGTTCTTGGGCCTATTCTGTATATTTTGTATACCTTTAACCTCCCCCAGACACTAGGCATCATTATTGCAACATTTGCAGATGACACTGCACTGTTATCTTCCGACCTGGACCCTGTTATGGCATCCTCCCGTTTACAAACAGCTTTGGACGATATTTCTGAGTGGCTGAAAAACTGGAAAATAAAGGCAAATGAAACCAAATCAATCCGTGTTACTTTTACAATGTCAACAACAACTTGCCCCCCAGTCTCATTAAATAATGTACTGCTCAAGCAACTGAAGTTACCTTGGCATTCATCTAGACAGGTGACTTACATGGCACACTCACATCTGGAATAAAATATTAAATTTAAACATGAGGACAAATAAATTGGCTTGGCTTCTTGGCAAACATTCAAAATTATCCGTTGAAAATAAGTTACTTTTATACAAAGTTATGTTAAAACCAATATGGACCTATGGCATACAACTCTGGGGAACAGCGTCCGATTTGAATATTGAAATTACTCAGAGATAGCAATCGAAAATGCTGAGAACATTTTACAAGCGCCATGGTATGTAACCAACCGAGTTCTCCATCACGACACTAAAACTCCAACTGTCCGAGAAGAAATTTCCAAATTAAGTGCAAGATATCAAAGTAAACTGGAAGACCACCCACACTATCTTGCAGTAAACCTTTTGGACTTTAGTGAAGCTACATTTCGACCTAAAAAAACATCATGTTCTGTAGAAAACCCGCTTCTTGTAGAAGTTATGTTTACAGTTTTCTGTCCCTATTCCTATGTTAGTGTGCACAGTGGTGTGTAACTCATGTTACATCATTTATATCAAATTTGCTTATTGTTTATGTTTAACAGATTGTAAATAAAAATTGCTATAAACAAAAATGTTCACCCTGTTGCCTCGTTGGTTGCAAACAGTAGTGTGTGCTGCATTCTGTGATTAGCCCGTGGAACTACTACAAATCAAGATCAGCTGTTTGTATTTTCATCAGCTCAAACAAAAATAAATGTCCGTAAGGAATACATGGGAACTTTGTCAGGGTCTCTGGTGGAGCCCTAAGATCAGATTAGGATGAAAACCATTTAGTTTTCTATTTTATGCCTAAAGAATCAGTGTACAAAATTTCAAATCTCTAGGTAAATGGGAAGTAGGAGAATTCGTGATGAGTTAGTGAGTGAGCGAGTCAGTGAGTGAGGGCTTTGCCTTTTATAGGTATAGATAATTAAAAATCACTAAATTATAGAAAATTAGTTGCACAACCAAGGCCGCTGAATCATCTCAAGAGGTTCAAATTTGAAAGACTTTCTGGATTTGTAGTGCCTATTTGGTAAATATCCTCAAAATATTGTCCTCGTTACAAGCATCTTCGGTACAACTAGTACAAACAAATCAAACAGGATAAGTTTGCATTTTTTAATGCCAGCATTGTTTCAGCCTAATTAATTTCAACAGATTACCACCATGTTTTTGCTATCAGCAGTTTAACTTGATGAATGGTTTTAAATCTTTCTCGGTACATTAGCAAGATGGTCTGGCGCCTTGTTCTATTGTAGAGATCTCCTTGGGCATGAAACGTCACATTTGCTACACTTCCAATGATTTCTCTGCTGGACAAACGTATAAATCAGTTTTATTGTAAAATTATGATGAAGGAGAAAACAATTTGCTACACTTCCAATGATTTCTCTGCTGGACAAACGTATAAATCAGTTTTATTGTAAAATTATGATGAAGGACAAAACATATAAACATAATTTATGAAAACATTTTTCTGCGAATGAAAATAAAATCTGAGACTAATAATTCGGTCAAGTATATATTTGTGTTTACTTTATTCAATAATCTTTTAAAGAAAAGAAAACTAACTCTAATTAAGTTTAATATATAAATTGCAAAATTGTACTGGAATATATTTGAGATCTTGTTAGAAATGCAAATTAAATATATGGGCAGGTTTTTTGCAACAGGGGCATTTTAAAAAGTGATCAAAATTATTTGTACTTTCTTGAACGACCAACCCCAACCGAAGTGAAAAACCCCAACACTGGACATAAACGTGTTTAATTATGTTAACCCTGTTAACATGAATGTTTACCCCATTTTAAAGTAAACCCCAAAATTGGGCTTGCAACTGGTAGACAATTTGTATGTAGCATTGTAAACATCACTTAAGCGGTATTTAGTAACTCATCATAAAAAATTAACATTTTGAGACACAGATGACTTTTCCCAAGCTAATATACAAACTGCGAGGCACACAGTAACTCCTCTTGCAGCGTTGCCAGCCTTCACAGCCCTCTTTACGTCACAGCCTTCTTTAAAGGCGGCTACGAAATTCCAGCATAACTATATGCCATTCCCCCTCCTCCCCTTAAAGTGTTACATAATATGTGTAAGTGTATGGCCCCTAAATACCAAACTGATTACAGAAGGATATCTACAAAATAACAAAATGTAACTTAGAACACACAATAAATAATCTGAAGAAATTACACTACTTTCATTGAAAAGGAAAAACAACTAAAGGCGAAAGAAAAGAACTATGGAGAGATAGTAACAGTTTGTTTTATTGGTTACACTCGTCATGTATAAAGCACATAATAAAAAATGTACAGATCTGGTTTCTTATATATATTGTAAATAATCAGTTCAAAGTATTCTTAAGATTTAGTATGTAAAAAATTCAAATTTTTGTGACAGTGACTTCAGATAGATTATGCTTTCATCACTTATACTATTACTAGAAAAATAAATTACGAAAAATACCTAAGGTCGATTTTCCAACCTCTATCAATGTTAACAAAAAATACAAAATTTGTACACTTGTAGCTAAAAAATTCACATTTATAGTACATTATGTCATTTTACATAATATTGAATTTAACAAGTCGTTTTGTTGTTTAAAACTTAAAGGAATCCAGCAGGGCGCTAGAGAGATAGCACTGTCGACTCACAGCAGCTCGATTATATCACAGTCCGCCTGAGCGGAGGTTGCAGCAGCAGAGGAGGCCGGCACAGCCGCGGGCGCAGACACAGGCTTGGGTCAGGAGGCCTTGGAGATCCCCAGACTCTCTCGCAACAACTGGGCCACATCGATCGTCTCCATTATCTCATCGTCTGTTTGGAAAAATCGCAAACAACGATAATCCAACACATATATTGAAAGACCGCATAAGTCTGAGAGACTCACACACAATGTGTTATTTCTTGTCAATACTAAGTTAAAGCTAGAGTACAGTGCACGCCTTCTTAACCGCCCTCCATGGGACCAAGCCCTGAGTTCAACTAACTAAAAGGGCATTTAAAGCAAATAACACCTGGGTATTGTCATATTGGGCACTAAAAATGATAAGACTTATACGACAGTTAAAAAATATGTACTAAGATGAAATACTTGCTAACTATGGAAACATGTTATTGACTTGTCGTGTCCTGAACGTTTTTTTACAGTACAGCATCGGAACGTTGGCTAGAGCAGAAGCTGTGAGTAATTTCCTGGAAATAGAGTGGTTAATCCGATGGGCCATTGAAGCGAGGACGGTTACACTAAAGCCACTGAATGGCCAATTTGAGCGTAGCTTTATTCTACTGGGCCTAGTTATTTCATAGTTTTTTAAACTACGATCTGAGGGACTGATGTTTGGGAGCACTATGCACTGAGTTATATGTAAGATGAGAGATCAATGTATTGTTATGTAACACTTTTTTAGTTCACATATAAATAACTTAATAATTACAGTTACACAATAAAGTATTTTTAGAAAGATTTGCTTTCCAAAGAGTTAACATTGTCAGGTAATTCAAGTAACTATAACAATTTATTACACCTGATTCTTGGTCCCAGTATAAAATCTATTGACGACAAGAAAGTCTACTACAATTAAAAATCATGATCAAGCGTTAATAACATTTAAAAACATGTTATGTTTGGACTTTTTTCTCAATACAACAAAAAATGTTACTAATAGCACCAACCTTTATAAGATGTAACTTCTTTCTCTAAATGCAGCTTCTCTTGAGCTATCCTCATGATGGCCTCTTCAATTGTTCCTTCGCTGATGAATCGCATGATTGTAACAGGCCTGGAAAAGCACACAACATGTACAAACATTCCAATAAGTAAAAATAGGAAAGAACAAACTACCGACTAATAGCCAATGAACTGATTGAACTGATTGTTTATTCATTTAAAGAAATTCTAGATAGTTTGAGTTGTAAATCATTGTTAAAAATCTATGTAGCAATCTGCAATTGTAATAGAGTGAACTAAGATAATCCTACTCCTTAGGATGTTATGGATCAGAAGCTGTGAATGTGTAATGTGATAGCACCAGATCGGCAGCATTGATTGTCTTCAAATTTTACATGCAGATTTTCAACGGATAAACTCGGTTAGGCTGCCCATGTACTCCAGTCATCATTTACAGCCAATATTATGCAGCTCAGTTTCATTTAAGGGATTTTTGTTTTCCGACATCATTACTGGTTAATTTTACATGAGCCAATCGATTTGTTGCCAGCCAATAACTCTTGATTCGGCAGTTCACAATTGTTAGCAACCCTCCACGGATTGGTAAGAAAGGCTTGCTCCATTATTGAGCTTTTTTTGCAAACATAAATTTGAGTTTGATTATTTCAAATTTCAAGCAAAACCTTGACATTTCAAGCACTCGCTCGCCTCTACGCGACACATCAGTGAGTTACCTGGTCTGGCCCATCCTGTGGCATCGGTCCTCAGCCTGTTTGTCGTTGTACGGGTTGAAGTCAACATCATGTATGATGACAGTATCCGCCGCTGTCAAGTTTATTCCAATGCCTCCGGCTTTTGTTGACAACAGGAAGACAAATATGGACTCATCCTGGTTGAAATCATCTATCATGTCTTGCCTGTAAGGAAAACAACACTGATTATTTCTAAATACCCAATTTTTTTTTTTTTTTTTTTTTTTTTTTTTTTTTTTTTTGAAAAATGGGTGATTACAAACATATTTAGAATAAATTTATAAAGGCTCATCAGGTACAATCCGTTTATTTGACTTCTCAAGGTTTAAACGAGTGAACTGTACAAAAAAAGCAGTAAGGGTAGAAAAAAAATTGTAAGCTCCCCTTTTTTAGCGAATTTCCCCTATAGGGAAGAATTTAGCGAATTTCCCCTATAGGGAAGAAGCTATTACCGTAGTCAGCATGGTAAGACCTAGGCCCGGGACCATGATAACTTTTCGTTTTGAGGTCCCCAGACCCCAAAAACACCATTCGTTCGAAACTGTTTATGTATATATATATATATATATATATGTGTGTGTCCGTGAGCACGATAACTCTCGTAAAAATTATCCGATTTTGATGAAATTTGGTATTAACGTGTAAAGCAACATTTATGACTTAAAGTTCGAAAACCAGCCAGATCGCTTTATCCGAAGGGGTATTTTGGGGGGGTTTTGTACCCCAAAAATGGATTTTTTGAATTGTTTACATATAATTTTGGAAATAGTCAAATTTTAGTTTTTCCCATTGGATTCAGCTTAAAAAAACACAATTTGGTATTTTGATCATTTCTATACGTCAATTGGTTACCGAGATATTGAAAGTGCTAAACACAGTACGTTTTCTAATGTTATTCTTATGGAGGAAAATAACAATTTTATATTTCGCTTATTTATGAACGTATCCTGACGAAACTTGGTATATGGCTTATTCATCTGGTTGTGGACCATTGATATTTGCTCAAAAAAACAATTTTTTACCCAAGGCTCCCGTAGCAGCAAACCTGCGTACTCAGCCCCATGTTATTCTTATGGAGAACAAGTAACGTGTTATCTGCCTTCATTATGAAAATAAATAAATGAAATTCGGTATGTGACTTTACCTACATGAGTTATATGATATTTGTATAAAACCCCATTTTTTGTGTTCCTTGCTTCAGCAAACCTCCATACTCAGCCGCCATGTTATTCTTATGGAGAATAATTAAAATGTCATAAATCGTTTATTTATGAATGTATATTGATGAAACTTGGTATGTGGCTTTATGTGGTATTAAGATACATATATATGCATTGGAAATTCGCTGAGTACGCAGGTTTGCTGCTACGGGGGTATTTATAATGCCATGTTTAGTACTTAAAAGGTTGAATAAAACTCTTTTGACCCCAAACTGAAATAAGTTAAATGCTTACAACTTTTTACTAGTTTAAAAAAGGTGCATATAAAGTATTAATTTAGTATAAGTCAAGACCAAAAGAAATCGTGGTTCAAAACCGGTTATAAAAAGTTGTCTTGATATATAGGAAATCAATTCAGCTAAGAATGCCATTTAGGGTCAAATATAATGTGTGTCCATTCTACAGCGATACTGCAACACATCAACAGGTAAAAAAATACTAAGAGCAAAAGAATGTTTGGTATTATTTAGCAAGATCTTACAAAAATACAACTAGTTGGCTTGGGATAAAAATGGATAACTAAAGTAAATCGCAAATAAAATGAAATGCATGACATACTACAGAAAACTTCTAACAAAAAATAAGTCAAAAACTGCTAACTTTAAAAGAAAGTGGAAAGTCAAACCAAATTTACAGGCAGATGAACATTATTAACAAAAGGTGATTTTTAGGGATTTAATATTATTTGGAGTATGTTTTCAAATGATGGGGAAAAAGAAAAAATGTTACTAGGGCATTTTCATTTGTCACTAATCAAACCGAGTGTCAATGTTTATGTTTGGTTAAGCTTATTCAAGTAAATTCAGGGTGTCTAGTGATATTTGATCTCAAAATTCAAGACTTTTTCCAGACTTTTTAAGACTTTTTCCAAAATTTTCCAGACTTTCGCAAGATAGTACAAATATACTACAAACGTCATAAGAGTAAAAATATCATGTTTTTACCACTTTTTGGATTTTTACTTTCTCCCCCTTATACATAGTATAAGGAGAAAGTATTGTTTTCATCAAAATTTTTGAATTTAGTTGATAGTGGAAATATTTGTTTTGGTGCTCCCTGAACCCAAAAAAGTGATTTTTACGTGATGTCTGTGTGTCTGTCTGTCTGTATGTATGTGTACAGAGCTAGATCCCAAGCCAACGGTTTGATTTTTATGAAATTTGGTATGTAGGTACCTCCAGGTATTTTTTCATTTTTTTAATTTTTGATTTTTAAGGGTAATTATCCCCAAAAAACCACCAAAAAACATGAAAAACCTAGATTTATCAAAAACGGCTCTAACGTTTTGATTAAACTTTAGTCGTTAGTAGAACCTTAATTTTCCAACAAAATGAGACCACCCGCATTTCTGTAAAAATTCGGGTTCAGAAATTACAAGACTTAAAATATCAAAAATTCAGTTTTTTTGATTTTTCATAAAAAAACATAAATGTGAAAAATATTACTATTCACCATTAAAAAAAGCTCAAAAAACTAAATAATTTGGTATCTTGAATTACTATTCTACGATTACTGGTTGCGGAGATAATTTAAATTTCCATTTTTCAGTAAACACAGTACGATGTCCAATGTTATTCTTATAGGGAATACAAAAATTACTATTTCTCTCTTATTTGTTGATCAATTTTGTTCAAACTTGATATGCTTGTCAAGTTAGCATTGACCATCAGAAGAAATTTGAAATATGTTGCCCCTTAATAACTCTGAGGGGGGGTAATAGGGGGCATTTCCCCTCTTAAAACCACGTGTGTAGCGATGGATTCTGTAGTGCCTCCTCAACAGGGATTTCGGTAGATATTTTTGAAAACAACTTGTTTACAATATTTTCTGTACATTCAACCGTGCTTTGTATTTTATATTTAGTAAATAAAAAGTAATTTATTCATTAAAGATGGGCTAAAAGGGAGAAAGTATGTGTCAGTCTTCTGATACCGTTTATTTAAACTATGGTAAACAAATTTAAATAGTGAAAAAGAATGACACTTAGAAGAAAAATCACTAACAAAACCAAAACTCAATATAATATTTTTTATTAAAAACTCAAATAGGTACTGCATAATATATGAACATAAATATTTATATTTTTCCAATTAAACTTAAAATACAAATGAAATAAACGTTACCGGTTAGCTATATACAAAATAATTTAATTAAAAAAACGAAACTAAAAACGTCAACAAATTTAAAAGGGCATAAAATATCAGCATGTTAAAAGAACATAAAAGGATATTTTCCAGAGTTTTTCACCCTAATTCTAAATAAGTATTCACATAGAGATGGTTGGCGATGTGCTCAGAACGTATTCCTAAAACAGTTTGTTATCTGGACAAATTTCAAGACGATAAGTATCTTCCACCTCTTTAGACTGAACGTAACTGTAACCTAAATAATCCGTATGAACAATTACTTTTGGTTTTTTACATCGTTCCGCTTATGAAAGTGTACCCTCTTTATACATTGGAAAGCAATGAAGATTAAAATAAAATACAGTATCGGTAATTTAGTAGCCTGTTCATGTACAGCAACAAATACAAAATTTCGAATAGGTTGGCATATGAAAATAAAAGGCTAAAGTAAAACTAATTTTTACTCATAACTTAGAAAACATGTTTAGGTATAAATCTAGGCCTGTCGATCTCATCACTGGCCAAAAAAAATATTTAAGAAGTCACCTAACTTATATATTTTTTTATATCAGTACCTAAATTAATTTTAATTAAGTTCAGTTTTAAAAAACTAGGCCTAACTTAAATTTTTACAATTTCTCCCATGTTGACATAATTTGGCGATTAAATCAAAGTTTAAAATTACCCAGACGATAGTAAGCTTTGGCCTAGTTAAAATGTTTTCAAAGGTAAGTTAAAACATTACACTGACTAGGCTTATTTGATATTTAGGCCTATATAGCCTATCTGTACAGAGAACCACTTTATTAAATGTTATAAACAGTTAATTAGTAAACATGTTCAGACCACAGTTTAATATTTCCAAGGGTAGAAGTAAAGTAACTTAATTAGTCCAGCTTAACAGCCTAACATGGGCATAGGCCTATTATCAAACTTCGGAAAAAGTTCACTAAATTTTGTTAAAATATAGGCATAATACATTATAGAGCCTAGGGTAACTATTTTACAGATTTAAAAAATGTTGTAATTTGAAATAATATTAGTAGAGGGTAAAACATAACTTATTATTCGCGAAAATATAGGTGTTCCAAGATATAAATGCCCATTTTATAGGAGCTTCGATTGCTACAGATACCTTCACATTAGTTTAGTGAGTAGGCTATATTATCTACGACATTGTTCAAATGTCACTAAGCCACTGTTTAATGGTCTTCTGATGATCTGAGAAATAGTTAACAACTGCAATTAAAACTATAAAATTGTATAACTTAATACTACTTAACAACTGTCGGGCGAGTTACTTCGCCCCGTTCCGTGGAAACCAGGCCACAGTGCAAGCGGTGCAGACGACGAAATTCGGCCGTGTTCGAAGTAAATTGCAACGTAAACTTAAAAGTTTTAACACGTAAAATATTAACTTAAGTGTGTATTGCTCACGCTCACCGTTGAACAAAATTTGAAGCATTGTTGGAATGTAAAGGGAAATAAGAATAGATCATAGTTAAGTTGTTAACCTGTACCGCCAATAATCTGCAGGCATTATTCAATATTTACGGACAAATCTCGGTTTAAACTCACTTCACTCGTCAATATAATCTTAACCTACAGGTTTAATTGCTCCACTATGCGTCAATGCGCGCAACTGCGCAGGTCGCAGGTACTACGACGACGCGACGTGTGCGTGTGAGAATCAGAGTCGGAGTCTAGGGACGTTCCGATACGATACTACTGGGCTACTGGCTTGGACCCGATATTTGGTATCGCTACGAATCGAAACCAAAGTATTGATACCCATTACAGTACTCTAAGAGGAACGCGGGAGATAGCTTGGAGTCGATTCTCTCTATCATAAGTTACAAGAACTATATTTGAAGTTATTATTTGTGTTTATTTTGCTAGAAAGTATATTAAACAAAAACTAATCTATATGTTTTAACAACGTAAAAAGGTACTATTTTTCCGATACCGATACTCCAACTTTTCTTTCGATACCACGATAATATCGGTTAACCGATGCCCAGAGTTCCGAAAACAAAGTTTCGATACCTACTCGGATCGGATGTATCGGAACTTGTCTATCAGAGTCCACTAGCCGAGGGATGGCGAACGACGCGGGCGAGTGTAGAAGTACCTTCAAGGTCACCGCTCTCCCTCCTCCCCCTCGTGACTCATCTTCCTTTTCGCGTTGCCATAGTAACGGCATGTACTTGACTGGCTTTCTTAATTTCTCCGAAAAACTATGGGCCAAGCGCTTGCTTGGGTTATTCCACAACGTACATCTTGTTGCAATTGCCATCGATTATAAATACTAGTACCTTGATATCACTGTTTATAAGTTTTATCCATTTTCCCGACTTAATAACAATTTTATATATTAATTCCCGCCTTTCCCGACAGTTTATTAATTTCTATACAAATTCCCGACTTCCCCGACTTTCCCGACTGCTAGACACCCTGTAAATTCTTCAACATTGTGGAAGAATTTCTTGTGCCTCCAAAATTACTTAACGGTATAGATAAATTTGCCCTTGCTTTTCACGATTTCTCCTCTAAAAATGTCTCAACCGTTACCTATCACAAACTGGCGTCGAGCCGTCCAGCCGCAGAAATTTGTGTCCTCGAACCCTCATGTAATCTTCTAGGATGTCGAGCAGGAAGACAAACTGGGAGAAGATGAGGACTTTGTGCCCGGTGACCTTCAGAGGAGGCAGAATCTCATCGAGTTTGAGAAACTTGCCGCTGCGGATGAGCACAGAGTCCGGCAACCCCATGCCTGACAGGCACTGATACATCGACATTTCAGTTAGTGTTTAGGCTACGTAACTTAAAATATTACTTATACAAATAAAACTACCTTTCCCAGTAAAATAATCGTTTAACAGAGTGCAACTAGCGTCAACTCAACAAATTAAAAAACAACACAATATGTAAAATGTCTTTTCAATTAGCCTATAGACATATTTAGTTAGATCAGCAGGATACTAAAATACAATTATGTGTTTCTACAAAACACTTAAGTTTAAACTAGAGGTGTGCGAGCACTCGAAACTTCAATACTTATTAGTATTTCAATACTTGGGCACTGGACTCGTTTTTGGAATTAAATAATATTCATCAATTTCTTAAAACAAATAATCTTAATCTCTAAAACAAATTTTATGAAATTTTCAACTAAAAAAGGAAAGATAGAATCAAACCAAATTTAATGATCGATTCTACATCATTAGAACAAATCTCAGGGACAAAATTTTTGGGATTGCATAAAGATGAAAATTTAAATTGGAATTTTCACATTGAAAAACTGTTCAAAATGCTTCATCCCAGATTGTACGTGTTAAAAAGATTGTCTTATTTGTGTAATTTAGATGCACTTGGAAAAATATACTTTGCCCATATTCATTCCCATATGTGTTATGGTATTTCACTGTATGGTGCCACCTCAAAGCAAAATTGAAACAAAATTTTGATAGTTCAAAAAGAAGCAATAAGAATTATGCTACATCTCAAAAATGACGATTCAGTAAAAATTATACTTTAAAGAATTAAATATTGTAACTGTTTATGCAATATACATTTTTGAAATCACATATTTGGCAAGGGAACTAAGTAAGAAAAAAGATCAAATGAGTTCTCATAAATATAACACAAGATATAAAAGAGATATTGTGACCTCATCCCACAAGTTGGAATTCTTCAAGTGAAAGCCAACTTAAGCTGGATCATTATTTCATAAAAAATTACCTATCTCTATAAAAAATGAATCCAGCTGCAACTCATTCAAAACAAAACTACTAGAAAAATATCTAATGGAAAAATCACCTTATTGACTGCAGGAGTTCATATAATGCAGGAATTCATATCTTGGTTTACTGGATGTAATTTTAATTTAGCTCAAAACCATTTGATTGTTGTTATTTAAATTCTTGCCTCTTTTAGTAAATAGCTGTAATTGGTTTATATTTATACTCAAGATATAAAGATATGGCATTTTTATTGTCATAACTATCCATTGACACTATTTTTTTGTCCTGATGTACATGATTTATAAATAAAGAATTTTTGATTGATTGATTGACTCGTAAGTTTTAAAAAAATATTCGAAAGTTTGAGCGAGTATTTCCTGCTGATTTCCAAACAATTGCTAACAATTGCGACTGGCCAAATCACGTGGTAACAGCCGCAAAAGGTGATCGCATCACATAATATCGACAACTATAAACATGAATTGGTCTTAAAAAACAACCGAATGTATATAAATGACGACCGGACAGCGTAATTTCAGCCGTAAATGACAACGGAAAACATAATTTCAGTCAAAAATGACGACAGTATACATAATATTGGCAAAAGTGGCAACAGGGCCACTTAATATTGGCCGTAAATAACAATTTCGTCATCCAATATTGATTATAAGCGATAAGCGGACCAAGTGATATTGGCGAAATGACGACTGGCTGTGTTTTATCGGCCAAAAACGAAAGTCAAACCGTAATTTGTTTGTTAATACATAATCCAGTTTGATTGTATTGGCCAAAGATTAATATTGCTATTTATGTATTAGTTAGAAACTATGTTTAGATTATCAAATTTTCAGGTATCCAAATCCCATTACACTATTTGAAACTACCAACTGATGGCAAATACTCAATCGAAACTACTCTAAACTCGAGAATAATTGGCACTACTCGACTCGATTGAAAAAAATCACTACTCGCCCTAGTTAAAACACAAGTTGAAGCACACACACACATCCTTAAAAATTGTCCAGTCAAACCTTCAAGCCTTTAATTTAAAATTGTAATGGGGAATGAACGTGATTATAATATTCCTTTTCTCACTCAACCCGGCCCCCTACCCCTTCGATTTATAAATGATTTCCAGTAAAACCTAAAATTTATAGAGGTTTACTGTACAGTATAAATTTTTGGATGCTTTCCATATAAAAAAAAAAATAATAAATAAATAAATAATAAATAAATAATATTAATTGAATGTTGCATATTTTTACTTGTATAACTTTTAATGGGCAGTCATAGCTGAGTGGAGTGAGTCATAACTGGCCTACTACCCATAAGACCTGGGAACAATTCCTGGCGAAATCCATCTGACTGAAACTCAGACTGCCACTGTGCTTTGGAAGGCAAATTAAGCCGTTGGTCCCGGCTACTTCGTTAGTCGATAGGTCATGTTGGAGGCACTAGAGTGGCCTGAAAACTCTTGGCCACTTGGGCAACAGATCTTGGCCAGAAGGTTACACGTACTTTACTTTGCTTGCAAGTACCTAAGTGCCGAGCTTTGCTCGGGGAAGGTCAGTCAGTTTGTTTAAATGACTTACAGTAAGTTTTCACCACTTCCTCCTATTGATGAGCGATTTGCTTTTTTGCACGTTTAAGGTCACTCCATTTATTATTATAGTTCAATGTCCCTTTGATTCATTTTGGATGTGGCCATATACTCTACATTAAATTTTCACTGAATGGTTTTAGTCACTGCTCTCAGAAAACCACATTTTAATACTTAAACTACATGAGTGTTACTTTGATAGCCCATCGATTGATAATAAACAGCTATTATAATTCTTTTGTTTTGATTTAAAACTCCATAAGCCCAATGTTATTTTTTTAACTTTTCATATTAATTTTTTTTTGTACATTACTAGATTTTTTCTGGGGATTAGACCTGTCTAGAACTTATTTTTATCCCAGAGATTAGTTATTTCCAACAATTTGAAGGAAATCGTGGGAGCCGTTTTTGAAATCAGAGTTGCAAGCCAGCAAACAACTAACCAAGCAAGCAAGATACTCGTATTAGAGTATAGGAAAACAAGAGATTCATATTTGTAAAACCGTTTGAGGAAGCTGTCACTCACTTTGTACGTCTTGACCATCTTGTGCAGCTGGTGGTCAGACTTCCACAGCAGGTCCTCCAGTATCCTCTCTGCGTCGTTCTCCTTGTACGTAGGATCCGTGGACAACAGCTTGGCCATCTTGGTCAGCGTGTCATCCTACCAGAACAATTCATTAATTTACTAAACATAAAATGGAAATACCTTAAATAAAAATTAGGAGATATCAACATCAAACTAAACATATTGAATGTTGTTTAGTCGTTTAGGCACCACATAAAAATTACCCTTCAAGAGCTTCAGGAGGTCCAAAGTGCAGCGAACACTGGAAGTAATTCCTCCAACAGGCAGCTGATGAACTTAAAGCTGCTTTCTCTAAACACCAGAACAGTTATCTAAGATGTACTTTTCCTATTTTACGTTATAAACAGTCAAAACGATTTACCTGAATTTCTTGAACAAGTTTCATTAAAGTGCCCACTTCCAAAATTATATAACATTGTGCTCTTTTATAATGAAGTTTGTGTATTTTGTTCTTTATGTTTGATGTTAATTGCTAAATATTTTCTACTATAATGTGATTCTGTGAAAGAAAATTATGTATATAGGGTGTGAGACTTTGATTGATAAATATCCTATTTCTGGCTTTTCTTGATAGGTTAGTTCTATAGAAGAAACTAAACTAGCCTAACAGCAAATGGTTTTCGCTCAGTTCTAATTCTAGATTCTACAATACAAATCTTACCATATAAAATAATAGCAACTAATAAAACATCAGTAGTCAAATAATTATAGATGAAAACTGTGTTTGTAAGTTGTACTGATGGTTAAAGTGAACAGGGAGACCACCAAATTTTAGCTACGTCCAACCACTGGAGCATATAAGTAAGACCAAAAAATCTTTATATTGCTGTTTAAATAAGCTGAACACTTAATACTCTTGTGAAATTGCTCATTGCTTATGAATTTAAGCATTTTAAATTTTATCCAAACACTTGAATCAAGTTTTACGATTACTCTTGGAGGTCAACATTGGGTAAAGCAATACCGAGATGTGTCTGAATTTGGGTAGTCAGTCATCCATTGTGACAATCTTCACTTTCTCCTTGATCCATGTTTCTTGACAACTGAGCATATTTCTGACATGGCCACCAAATTAATTTCTGACATGCTAGGAAAGCAAGGTAATCGAGGACTGATCAACCATCTAGGGGTCACAAGAGTTTAAGACCTTTTTTGACGTTTGGTATAGAGTTATATGTAGTATGCTCTATTAAACCGAGCTCCCATTCACCTATACATAACATCTATAGGAAAGCTAACTCGTGAGATAGAACTCTAGTTACTCCTGTGAAACAAAATATTACTATGGAAAAAATTAGTGTCAAATGTCCAAAAACTACATCTAACACTATTTCAATTGAGCCTAAAAATATTTATTTAAATAATTATTTAAAAATATATATTGTACAATATTTACGGGATCCCCTCAATCTGGTAACGTTTTAAACTAGACCTAGTAATGTTGCCAACTTGAAAATGTGAGGATTTTTCAAACTGGTCCCGGCTATGCCTATCATGCCCTTACATAAGCAGCTGTGATGCTCTTGGTTTATCGATTTTGAGATAAATTAAGACATTGTAGTGCGGGACTACCATTTGCGGCAGGAAACAGGTGTGCCAACCCAAATACATTTAAATAAAATATTCCCCGTTAATGGGTAATCCGGGTAATGTAACTATTTTAAATGTTAGTGTAGGGTTAACCTAACCTAACTAAATAAAATATAACTCCATAATATTAACATTAGGACTTTGAGAGCTCGTAGGACAAATCCCCGTGGTCGAGAGTTTATGGAAACCCCAAAAGGCACATCTAGAGGATAAGGGCTATCGATTGATACCAAATATATATATATATATATATAATATAAATAAATAAATATATATATATATATTATATAAAATAATACTTGTAGGAGTCAAAAATGTCCTAACAAAAATCAAGAAATACTTTCAATAATATAGAAGATAGATTGTTATAAAACAATACAAAATGATAACAAACTTAGTCCTGCCCTTTATTGAAGTTGTTTAATGTGAACGGGTAATTTCGGATCGGTCGAGGGAATTTTTTGGGCTTGTTTGTGGTAGACAGTTGTCGCGGTAGCGACGGTTGAACAGCGTACATCCCTGGGATGCCATGCTTATATCTCAGAAGGGAGAGGAAGGGCGGTACTTCTGGGGTGATGGCGGTTTTCGTTACCAATCTGAATTATTTGAGTTACCTGTATGAAATGGGACAAGTTTGAAACATTACCAAATAGAAGGCCTCCCATATTTACATACCATTACTGGCCAAAAATCACAACTAACACACCTCCTCAGAGGATTTAACAACCTCTCCACATAACAGCAACTGAAAAACATTACTGTGGCCAATAATAATGCCTAAAATGAAAAAATTGTATTTAACTTGTAATTTAGTTTTTACTTATTAATATAATTTTGTCGATAAATCATATAAACCCAGCCTATACATAGCGAACCAATCCAACACACTGGCCTTTCCCAACCTATGCTTCACTCAGTCCAACCCAGTAAGTTACAGCCTCAGCTACCGACCTACCTGGTAGTGATACCGCAGTGTGAGCGGGTGGTTGGCCATCTTGCGCAGGTTCATCATCACCGTCATGGAGTTGATCTCTCGGCCGTTGTCGTCCCGTGCCTCGTCCAGCAGTTCCGCGTACTTCGCCGCTTGGTCCTCCTCCATCGCGCACCGCATCACCGACGATGACTTGGTCGGCAGGTCTTTCAGTACGTCCAACTACGTAAAACAAAATTATAAATTAAAAACAGTTTTGTGGTCAGGGGAAAACAAAATAGTAAAGTCTTTCAGTACGTCAAACTACGCTCGAAAACAAAATTATAAACAGTTTTGTGGTCAGAGGAAAACAAAATAATATATTTCATTACTAGTGCCGAAAGTGGTCTTTCCCAGCACGCGGAAATTCAATAAAGTGCCGGGAAACACTTTAGGTACGAGTTATGAACGATACTTTTCATCACGCTGAAAATAATAATAATGCTGAAAAACGTTATTATTATTTCAGGCTTCCTGAGTAATATTTCTCACAACATAATGACAACAATTGTTTTTACATTGTGTTTTCGTCAATCTAGTCACTAGATAATAAGAACAGCTGATTTTGAATGCAACACCGTTATTGGTAGATACAGCAAGCTACCAACAAGCAAGCTACTACTGGTGTCAGGATAACTAATAACAGTGCGGCAAAAATCACCAGCTGTTTTTACGGCACTAGGGTGGAAAAGTATCACTTTTGGTACTCACAGCTGATATTGAAAATAGCAACTTTCAGCACAGTGTGATGAAAACAATTTATTCTAATATTTGTCACACTTATCAGTAGGGGTGGGCGAGTAGTGTTTTTTAAAATCGAAATGAATCGAGTCGAGCGTTGAACCAAACTACTTGAGTATCGAGTCGAGTAGTTCTTTAAAAAGTAAAAAAAAAACTCATTTTATTTTTGAATGGAAAACATGGCTTTTTACATATTGAACTCTAATTATAAACATAAAATTGTTTTGAATTATTAATGTTATTATTTATTTTATTTTAACCTTTATTTTACCATGAATGAATAATGATTTAAATGAAAAATAATAAATATATATATACTGTTTTCAACAACAATAACAAACAAAGTACAAGTATTAAAAATATATATACATACAAAGATTTTGGGTTAGTTTATCAAAATTAGAACATTTGAACAAGAAAGTGATTTTTTGCCCTCGACCCAAACACTCCCTGTGCCCCCTCTCTTACTTATCTTAACTCACAGGCATCCAAAAATAACCCACCTATTGTCTCCTTTCATATGAGCTAAAAATATATTTTAAGCTTATTTTACTTCATTTCAGTCACTTATTTTGCTGAACATTTGTTAGCGGCGTAAACGTGGGCAAACGGCGTGAGTATTCAACTACTCGACTCGGCCTTCGAGTAGTCTTTAGTACTCGAACAAATACTCGAAACTCGAGTACTCGCCCACCCCTACTTATCAGACTAGAAATTGGCCAAATTTAGGCTTTCGTTTCCCTATATGTACATAACACAGAATTAGCTAGTTCATATTACATTTCCCAAACTTTATACCGTAATTTACCCATGAAATATTACTGAGATTGAGGGGCGCAGCCTTGCCGTTAACTAATGGAAAGTAAATTAATGTCTCCTCGCTATTAGTGCTGACATTACCAAAGCTCTTATCCACTCTAACTACGCACGGTAAGAACTCAGTCTTTACGAGGACTTTTGAGACACCAGAAATGTCCCTTAGATTCCAGCAAATTCTTAGATAGAGTTTTAGTTTTAATGTTTTAATTTAATTTTTTTTCATCAAACTCGTCCCCACCTACAGATTATAGTCCAAACCCCGCATGCATATTACTTTATGACAGAAATTAATTTAATTTATTAGGGCCATGGGTCTTTAAAACTTTCAGCAGAAAGAAGAGAGAATAATAAAATGGTCCTTTTACTAGTAGTCATTAGAAATTAGTATTTAAGAGTTAGGAAAAAACAGTACTTTAGAGGGATTGATTATAGTCTCAAAACAGTATAGACTTATCAGAAGACAACTGCATTTGTATGGAAGGATATCAAATGCACCAATAAATGCATAATGTATAAAATATAAGTCATATTAGTAATCTTGATCTGAGGGCTACAGTACACTTTGTTCTGAAAATACTCAATAAATATGTGCAGGAGAAGCCACATTAATTACTTTCTAAATAAACAAGTTATTTGGCACCTCTCTCTCTTTTTTAAAAAGGATTAAGCCCGTTGTAACACACAAAATGGTAAGTACATTTATAAAATGCTTTATTTCAAGGTAAATGCAGGTACAAATAGGTATGAAAGATGGTTCTATACAATCGATTGTTAACTTTAACAAATACAAATTTAATTTTCAGTAATATATTAATTTATACATATAAATTTGAAATTATGGTACATATTCAATTCATAATCATCCATCTCCCGCAACCCAGATGTTCCCTCTGATATTTTATTCTCCGTGGTAAAATATTATCTGAATTTCTTAGTCTTTTGGAATAGTATATTTCGCACTAAGGGCCAAAAGTGGCGGTTTGCTGGCCCGAGATCGTGTTTTATGACCGAGACGAAGTCGAGGTCATAAATCGTTCGAGGACTACGCAAAACCCTTTTGGCAGAGGTGTGAACGCTATTTTTCACCATACAGTAGAACTCCAATCATCCGAATTAATTGGGGATCGGGCCAATTCGGATATGCAGAAATTCGGATAATCAGGTATACCTCGGGAATTAAGCAAAAAACATCACCATACATAAAAAATCAGAATTTTATCAACAAAGTTATTATAAATGTAGTGAACAGAAAGTGAGTGAACTGTATCAAGAATATACATCATAAAAATTAAATTACAGGAGTTAAATTGAATACAGTTGCTCTTTTCAATAGGCCTACATACTGTACGTATTTCACTGTTCAATGTTGGTTATTTCACTTGAACATCTCGAGCAAAGTGAGTTTATCACTTAGCGAAAGGACAACACGTTTACGTTTTGTACTCATTTCGAACGATAATCTCGGTGAAAGAACACTAGCGACTGATGATGAGCAGGGCGGGAAGGGGGTATGACTCATTGTCCCCTGCGAAAATATCGTCCGGAAGGTAACAGCGCAGGCTTTTATTTTAGCGCTCACGGCGCATTATCGGTACACGCGCTCCCGCTGTTATTTTCTTGATTTTTCTATTTCTATTATTTCACTCAAAATCGATTCGAATAATTGGATATTCGGATAATTGGGGTTCGGATAATTGGATTTCTACTGTACTACAATTATTAACGGGTTAAATGTGATCGGTCATAAAACACGAGCGGCATCACGCAATCTCGGACTAAAAACAGTTAACCAATAAACAAATCATCGATAGTACAATGTTTTGAATTTTATTGTTATTTGTTCCAGTGTTTCAACCAAAGAACACAAAATAGTATGCACGTATTAACCAGGTAACGTCGTGTACGTTTGAAAAGAAGTTGGCAACACTGGCTAAATAGATCAGCTGACTTTCGGCCCTAGGGCCAAAAATTTTCGGCCCTTGGGCAGAAAAACTCTACTTTCGGTATTCAAATGACGTTTCGAAAACAGGTGATTACAGCGTAGTGTGGTGAAAAATAATATACATTATTTGGGGAAGACATTGTATAACAAATTATCCATCTATATAAAAGAGGAGGAAAGAGATAGGACACAGCTAACTCATCTTGTGAAAGAATGATGAGTTGAAAGGAACACTAAAAACACACAAAAATCAGTAATATTTCGGCTTCAGAAGTTTGAAAAAGGCTACACAGCTAACTGAATTATTACTGATTTTTGTGTGTTTTTAGTCTTCTATTCAACTCATCATTCTTTCACGAGGTGAGGTAGCGTGTCCATCTCTTTCCTCCTCTGAAATGTCTAGGCCCAGTGCCTTTTCCATAAAATCCTAGCTATATAAAATAATCTAAACCGAGACATTGTGTGTAGATAATATTCAATATTTTTTAATTACAACATGTTTTTACATTGTTAAGAATTACAAGCTAAAATAATCAAATGGGGAAATATGACTGAGGATAATGCTTTTCAATTTTCTTTACTCAATGGTAGTGCTTGTACTTTTATTTTGATTTAAAGCTAGTTTCAATATTGACAAGTCATCTAGCAGAAATGAGTGTATTACTCTACTGTATTTGGTATTAGGTGTGATGTGACTTATACAAATAAATAAAGTAATGTTTTACCTTGAGCCTCCGCAGAATGAAGGGACGAATGATTCTCTTGGCCCTCTGTACCTGTTCTTGTTCAAACAGAGGTGCCTCCTTGATATCCTGCTTCTGTAATACCATGGACTTTTGTTAATATCACTCTATGTCAAAATTTACACTGGCATATATTAAAAACTCTCATGTGCAACCAATTTTATTTTAATTAAGAATAAGTAGGGGTGTGCGAATAATGATTTCTGACTCGAGCCGAGCTTTTTTTCTTAAGTTCTCGAGCTTCGAGCTTTCTCCAGCCGAGTTTTTTTATGGCAATTTTCTCTAGGGGTGTGCAATATACCGGCAGTAATTTTATGACCCGAGCCAAATTTTGCTGTGTATAATTTTATACTTTCAATATTGGTCATCTTTCATTCACTTCTTCTATATTCACTAGCCCTCCTTTTAATAGGCCTAAATAAAGTTCTACAGTGCAAAAATAACAAAATAAGTACTGAAAAGGAACATTTTTTGAGACCAATTGTTGCTAGTAATGAACAGTTTTCTTTAAATATAAAGTAGAAGCATAGGAAAAAAATAACATAAAGAAAGGGAAATACAAATTTTAAACTAGACCGATAAGCCCGAATGTAGTTATTACCGTTTTTATAACAGCCATAATAAACAGACTATATGTGAAAATGGCACCCTCCAAGTAACCAAACATTTAGGCCCTATTCTAGGGAATTACCAAAAATACAGTAAGCCTATCTATTCATCTGATGGTAAATAGTAAATTTAAGGTTACCCTTTTAATATAAGTTAGTTAAATCAGGACACTCAGCAGCTAACCATATTGAAAATATAATCACTGTAGACTATCATTATATCTTATTGTACTCACATAAATAAATTATACAATATTTGTAGGCCTGGCTTACGTTGTATTTAACCTCTATCACCATTAGGTTATAGACTTAACCTATTAGTCTATTATAGTCTATTAGACTTAACCTATTAAATCTGCTTCTGAAACAGAAGGTTTCATAAGTAGAAGTTCCTGGTGGAAGAGGATCGTCAATGCAGTCTTCTTCCATCACTGATTTAACAACTTGATAGCCTACAATTGAAAAATTAATTATTTCAACTGACGTTTATTCACAGATTCAAATAATTCCGCGGCGATAACAATATATATTTTAATCGCACAGCTGTAGCGAAACAAAACACAGCGCCAATTTGATTGTGTCTTGCTCTTGGTTAGGCGAACATAGAGTATAATAAAGTATAACCTTGTAAATAATATGACCACCGGTATTATAACGTGTGTGACGTAACTATTTAGAATTTTGATAAAATTCTTTGATCCTGAGAATCTCGCAATAAGTGATTTTGATTTGTAAAGTATTACAACAGCGATGCGACAATATTTGTTAACTTTAATAAATACAGTCTAATTACAGTTGTATTTCTATTCACTTTATTTCTTAAGAACTTTAGATTCTACACCAACTGACGATTTTTTAACAATACAATTTTTGAAGAGAACTATTTCGGCTGCACACCAAAACGCTGTCATGATTTGTCGTTCATCACCTACAACCTTGTCCCTGGTCATTGGTCACGCTAAATCATTATTACATTATAACCATCTTCCCTCAACGTCTTAAGACAGTTTTGCAATCAACAGTGTTGCCAGATGTGATTTCAGACGCCAGGAAATTATTATTGTGTAATGTACGAAATTGTAAGTTGCAGTCAAGGACTGTACCGCTGCAACAGTTAGAAAAAGTGTTTTCATGGATTTTGGTTTTTTGCTGGGGTACTTTTTCTAGAGCAGTAGGGTTGTTGTATTATTATTAACCGTGAAATATTGCACAACTCAACTGGGCAATGGCAACATTGTACTGCAAACAGAATTGTGTAGATGTCCACTTAATATGATTTTTGAGCGTAGAGAAAGTATATCCATTGCATTGGTTGATCAGATCGACAGTTTAAAACATTTGTACTTTTATATTTTGTTATTTTTTTAACGAAAGCACAACATTGCTGGATTATATCTGTTATGTCTACCGATGCAAATTACGAGAATTCTAACATTGATTATTGAAAGTTTTTGCTTCAAATTTACTTTTGTCATCGACTCTTTTCATTAGTCGGAAATAGTCCAAATAATACTTAAATAATAGTCTAAATAATAGTTGAACCATTAATAATAATACAACATTCCATTTAACTAAATTTTAAAGGCGGTACAATGTCTTAATTTTCATTACACAATTTTATAATATTTTCTGTTGTTTAACCTCTGGATTGAATTAAATTGAAAATATCTTTATTCATTCAGTATAACATGGTGTACATCAAATGGCATCACTATAATAACTATCACTAACAGCAGTTTACAGTGTTAATAATCATAAAATAGACATCTAGCTACAATTCAGCAAAATCATATAAAGGATTATCTATCGAATACAGTTTTAACCTCTTTTAAAACACCTCACGATTACCTATGTCCTTCAATTCCACAGGTAGCCTAGATAAAACTTTTGCCCCTGCACAAGACGTTTTTTTTTAAAGAATGCGAGCTTGTGGGGATCAATAGTCAATAGTCAAATATCTTTATTCATTTGTATGTGCATTAATGGTACAAAGAACAGCGTCTTATAAAATAATTACTTAAACATAAAACTATTCAAGGGAGGTATACAATTCTTCAATTGAGTACACAGGTCTGTTTATCAGATACTCTTTAAGAATTGGTTTAAACCTGATTGAATTGGTTTCTTTTCTTATTATCTCAGGAATATATTTTAGAAATTTATAACCTGCATAGGTAGGTTTTTTCAATTTTATTTTGATAATAAACTTTCTTTGCATTAATTAAACTTTGTTTGTAATTTTTCTCATAATTTGAACTCTATTAAATAATTCTTGATCATTAGTAGCTCTAGCTGAATGACTTAACTCTATAATTCTTAACCTATCTTGTTTTATATCTTGCGTTATCCAACTTTTTTTACAATTTCTTGAACGTTTCTTTACTTTTGAAAAACAATTATCAAAATAGTACATAAAAGTCTCGTGAAATACATCAAACTTGACATCAACACCTAGGATTATACACATTAAACCAATTTTATTTATCTAAAAATTTAACAAATAAAGCCGAATTAGCATCACTAAATACTCTAGTATCTTTCATAAAGACTTTGTGTTTGATAACATCACTATTAACTTTAATACAGCAGTTCGGCCTATACAAATCATCTACAACCACCATCAAACCATCATGATCCGATATTTGAGAATTTATTCCCTCTACCTTAATAGAGAAATCGTCAATGTTTGTCAAGATAGTATCTAATGCGGATTCTGTACTACATATAACTCGAGTTGGAAAATTGACTAAAAACCTCATGTTGTACAATTTTAAAACATCATTTAATTTTTGGCGGTCAGAACTGTCTAAAACATTAATATTTATACCTCCTATAACCATTACCAAACATTTTTTTAATTTTTTAACTAAGACTCTCAAAGAAAAGCTCAATTTGTCTAAAACTATTGACATGTTAGAACTAGGGGAACGATAAATTGCAATTAAAACAAAATGAAAACCAACTAATTTATATTCTACAACACAACATTTAAAATCTTTTTCAGAAATAATGTTTTGAATACATTGTAATTTAATTTGTTTGCACTTCATGATTTCCCTACCTAAAACCATAACACCTCCTCCAGTTGTAAGAACCCTTGAAAAAGAGGCTTACATGGTTATCTTATATTATTTTGCATGCGGAGTCCTTTTAATTATGTGTTGGAGTTCAAAATTGATGTAGTCCACACTGCCATAATCCCGTAATGTTTTAATACGTAATGTTTGGTTGTGACAGAGTGGAACTGCCGCAATTGTTACATTTGTATGTGCTGTTACAGTTAATATTTCTTCGACTGCTTTGATAATGTTATCTTCCTTATCACATAAATCATCATTGGAGCCACCAACCACAATAACTGTGTCTTATTTTGTGTACGTTTTTATCAAGTTTTTTAAATCTGCAACAACTTCGCATAAAAGGGCATTTGGTTTAATAATGCTTGTAACGGAGACATATGAAGGAACTACATTCTTGAGACTGGACCCTAAACTGTGACCTTGACTGTCCGCCAATATTAACACTCTTAGACAGGATTCAGGTTTGCAAAGGAAAAGCACTTGGCTTGGGAGTTTCATTGAGAAAAGGTGGGATACACAGCTAACTCACCTGAAGAAACTGGTTCAGATGAGCACAGCAACAAAGAAAGTATTTTTACACACATATTACATACATATTACATATATATATATAATTACACACATATTGCATGTATATGTAATATGTGTGTAAAAATACTTTCTTTGTTGCTGTGCTCATCTGAACCAGTTTCTTCAGGTGAGTTAGCTGTGTATCCCACCTTTTCTCAATGAAACTTAGACAGGATTCAGCATTATTCACATTTATACCTCTTTGTTAGCTCTTTGTTTGTTTGTAGTGACACATTTATTGGTAGACCTACACCTACTGCTGCACTGATCTGTTTGACACAGAGTTGGATAATGTTCCATACTTAACACACTATTAGGATACTGAGATTCACTATTCAAAATACTAAATCTATTCTCAGTAGAAATACAAGAGGAAACACTAACACTATCACATTTGGAGTATTTTTGGGGGCTTAGAGGTACACCTTCGGGTTTATACTGCATCCCTTCATTCATCTCTTGCCTTAAAATATTGATAACCTCAATCTTAGACTTTAATTCACCTTGAAGCTCAGCAATCTTTGTTAGTAACTCTTCATTTAATCTTTGAGAGTCCAAATACTGTTTTTCTACATTCTGTAACTTACTGATTCTCATATTTTTGTCTTTCAAACAAACAGTTTTTAATTTTTAACATAAGATTTGTATTTTCTGTAGTTAGTATGTCATTTTTGGCTTTAATTTTCTTGATAATTTCTTCAGCCTCAAATTCCAAAGCATCCACTGTAGATTTTCATTTTCCATTTTCAAAGCTTAACTGATTTATTTGAACAGACATTTGCAGAGCTAACAAATCATTGCAATACTCTTCAGGTTCATTATTGCTGTCATCAGCGCGTACAACTTTTCCACTTCTTAAAGTAGTCATTTTATGCCTGCAAAATAATTCTTCTGCCAAAACTATTAAGATTAAGAATTAAATACTCTAGTAATTGTTAGGTTAAGTTACTCACAGAGTTCTTCGAGAAGAGGAACTTGAGATTCTCGGCCTTGCCAGAGAACATGTCCGGCATAACGAAGACCAGGAGAGACATGAGTTCCAGCAGGTTGTTCTGGAGCGGGGTCCCGGTCAGTAGCAGTCTGTGCAGAGCCTAGACACCACCACACGCTAGATACTTGGACATTGTAACTGATAAATTAATTAATCATATCAAAAACATCTTTATTCAAACATACGCAAAACATGTCATGTCATGTCATGTCATCTTTTACCTGCTTCCCTAAGGAATTTTTTTGTGTGGTCAGAAACGAACTTATAACACGACCAATTTTAACGATTGAGGTGTCAAATTAAAGGAATCTTCCTCAAGATGTTTTCAACGTAATGTACAAGGGTCATCCAGAAAATAAAGAACGTTTGCTTACTGCACCTAGCATAGCTCCCCACCACCGCCATTGCGTGTGTGGCAGTCCACTCACCTCCCGACCAAAGTATGAGCCGAGTCTCGTTGCTATGCGGTCACCTGTCTTATTTCTACAGCTATTCAAAATGGAGGCTGCAATCGAAAATCCCGCCAAATATGAAATACGCAGTATTATTCAGTTTCTGAATTTAAAAATGTTCGGGAATATATAATTTTTTAGAAAAACACCAAAGAAAGTTTATTGTGAAAGTGCAAACAAGTCTTCAAGTCGAATATTCAGGGGAAACAATGGTGCAACCGGTTTAATGAAAGAAAATCCATCGTGAACGACGAGGATCGGCGTGGCAGGTCATTGCTCGTTAAAGATGATTTGAAAGAAAGACTTGAGGAAAATTTGAGGAAAACAGCTGCTAAAATCTTAGCACATTACATCAATTTTAAGATCTTGTTTTTTGATCTTTCACCATAAACTTTCTTTGGTGTTTTCAAAAAATGTCTGGTCTGGGCATTTTTTAACTCAGAAACAGAATAACACTGCGTATTTCTTATTTGGCGGGATTTTCGTTTACCGCCGCTATTTTAAATCGCTGTAGAAATAAAATGTGTGACCGCACAGCAACGAGACTCGGCTCATACTTTGGTGGAGAGGTGAGTGGGCTGTCACACACGCAATGGCGGTGATGGGGGAGCTGCGCTAGGTGCAGTAAGCAAACGTTCTTTATTTTCTGGATGACCCTCGTATTTCCCCCTTAGCCTTCAGAGCTTCACCCCACTGCACCTTGAAGTTACCAGGATATTCTTAAGGAAGAAAATATTTGATTTGGGCCATGTGTGTTTTTGTTAACTGAATTCTAATAAACAGCTCTTATAAGGAATTTTTCAAACACAGACTATCCCTTTGTTGTTTGTTTACACTTTAAATTTTTTAACTGAATTACAAGTTATGTCTCTGATATTTCATGGGGAGGAAAGGATACACACTAGTTTATTATAGTATTCAAACTTATGAATACAAATATGTTTACATTTTGTTCAATTATTATTTTATTTGCATTTTGAGTGGTTTTCTTACATTAAATTCTAACTTATAAAATTCGTTATTGATTAAAAATATTTTCGGCTTTGTTTTAAATTTATTGAACTTATTCTCGTACCTGATAGTAATTAAAGCATTGTATGAATTTAATTCCGATGACATTATGGCATTCCCAAAATATTTCTTTTTTATGGTTTTTAATTTATGGCCTACGAAGTTTTGTTTGTTTTGTGTATTATAATTTCATATATATGGTTCCCGCTGAATCAACCTATTAACTTCTAAATAGACCACACAAATTTATGACACATTTAAAAGTGAATTTACACACTTAAGAGAAATTTACAGAAAGTTGCTGTCACAGATATTGATTGAATGAATACTTAATTTTGGGTTATCTAAATTTGAAAAAAATTATAGATACATAAATTATCTGAATCAGTTGAAGACTGGACCCATTTGGTTATGGAAAAGATTTGAGAAATAAGATGTTTGTTGTTGTTTGTTTGTTTGTTTTTTTAAATAACAATTTAAAACTTCAAATGCATTGACATGCAATTTGACAAAAGACATAATTTACTCAAAATTTGTTTAAAGGTGTTTTTAAGTTCAATAGGTCTTACATTTTCTCCATGAAATTGAATAGGAATTTTTGGATATTAAGATAGTAGGAATATACTAAATTCATGTGCAAAAGACACTCAATTTATATTGAAAAATCCACCCATACATATTTAAAATTTGTATAAAACTTATACATTTATTTCGTCAATTCAACAACTTTATCCAAACATACTTTCTTAAATTGAAACTCCATTACGACTCATGACTTTTTTCAAATAAAGATTAAAACAGCCATACTTTTACTAGATAACGTATTAAAATAATCACACCGATACTATTGTTGTTGTTATACTATTTTTGTCTGTTTTGAAATGAACGACATTACACCACAGTAAATCAAGCAATCAAGTAGGTAGAATAATCTGGGATAATTTAATCTTTAGACACACGTCACCGTTTTGTAATTAAGGAAATTTATACTACAGCAAATCAAGCAATCAACTAGAAAGAATAATCTTGGATAATTGAATCTTTAGACACACGTCACTACAGGTTAATGGGTTATGGTGCACTGCTGGATCAGATGCCCTTTAAATTGTATACGAGACTGACTGATTAAAAGGAAGAGGTTAAGAGGAACGCCAGTAACCTGTTAAAAAAATACAAAACTGTAACCAAATCTTATCAACATCCTGTATATACCAGTGTATTACTTACATTGATTGTGATGAGATTTTCATACCGCTGGGTATTCATGTTTTTTAACATGTGGGCTTCATCAAACACCACATAGTGGAAAGGAACAACCCTAAACATTTTTCTCTCTTCATAACAGCTACCGACCATGCTGTACCTGTAATCAATCGGTTAACATTACAATTTTATTAATTAGGTATTTTTCTTACAAAATAAAATTTTTTTAGAAATTTTTAATACAAATTTAGGTGACTCAAGATTGGTGTTGAATTTTTAAAGTAGGAAATGCGGTAAAGCCTCTAGGTATTTCCCGCACGGGAATTTTGCATAAACCACTGGTAGAAACGGAACTTGTAGCATTGAAAATGTAGAACAGAACATTAGAGCCAATTCAGTAGAGGTAAAACCACAAAGAGAAGCCACAATCGGCGCTTTTTCCCCATGTTATTCTTATGGGGATCAGTTTTTGGACCGACACCCGATCCCGCCTACACTAATAAGCCACAAGTTTCCTTGTTGGCCTATATTAATACCCAACCCTTGCCTATATTAAATATATTGTCCCCATCCCTCCTCTATATTTTTTAAAATTAATTTTCAAATTCAGGCTAAAAAACTATCTTTAGTGTTTATGGTCCGATTTGTTTAAAACTTGGATATGTTATTGTCGTAGGCAAGTGTTTTAATAAATTACACTTACATTTCCCAAATTCACTATTACGGTCAAATTAAAAATTATTTTTGAAAAATACTGCCAATCGCCAACTTCTTTATTTACTGTCCGATTTGTCTTCAATTTGGATATGTTATTGTATGTAATTTGACTATTACGGTCAAATTAAAAATTATTTTTGAAAAATACTGCCAATTGCCAACTTCTTTATTTACTGTCCGATTTATTTAAAATTTGGATATGCTATTGACCTAGGCAAGTGTTTTAATAAATTCCACTTACATATCCCAAATTCACCATTACGGTCAAATTAAAAAATATTTTTGAAAAATACTGCCAATTGCCAACTTCTTTATTTACTGTTCGATTTGTTTAAAATTTAGATATGTGATTGTCCTAGGCAAGTGTTTTAATAAATTCCACTTGCATTTCCCAAATTCACTATTACGGTCAAATTAAAAAATATTTTAGAAAAATACTGCCAATTGCCAACTTCTTTATTTACTGTTCGATTTGTTTAAAATTTAGATATGTTATTGTTATAGGCAAGTGTTTTAATAAATTAGCCTTACATTTCCCAAATTCACTATTACAGCCAAATTAAAAAATATTTTTGAAAAATACTGCCAATTGCCAACTTCTTTATTTACTGTCCGATTTGTTTAAAATTTGGATATGTTATTGTTGTAGGCTAGTGTATATGCACCATCCACATTTTACAAATATTGCGGTTAAATTTTAAAAAATTTGGAAAAATACCGCCAATTGGCAACTTCTTTATTTATGGTCTGATTTGTTTAAAATTTATATATGTCATTATTCTAGGCTAGTGTATATGTACCATCCACATTTGACAAATTAAATATAATGGTCAAATTAAAAAAAATACTAACAATTTCAAACTTCTTTATTTACTGTCTGATTTATTTTCGGATATGTTATAGCTCTTATATAGGTAACAAGACCACACTACCACACGTTCCATTACCCCCTACAATACAGTATTTTGTCTTTTTGTTTGTTTATTTTGCTGTAATCCCAAAACTGACTTTGCTGTTTATTGTCCGATTTGCCTACACTTTGGATATTGTCCTAAGCATTTATTGTCTGATTTATTTTTGGATATGTTATAGCCCCCAACTATTATATCTAAAATTACAATATTATTTCCACCTATAATACAGTTGATGTGTTGTTTGTTTTGCCGCAACCTAAAAACTAACATTGGTATTTGTGTTTTTACAAAACTATATTTTGTAAATTACTACCAATAACTCCTTTATTTACTTTTCAACTTGTTATATCCCCTTATATCTAAATTTACCGTATATTATTTACCTTTTAGTGCTGTTTTGTCGTAACCAAACTTTGGATATGACTGCAATATATTACCGGCCATTGCATAAGTAAATACCCCATTTCCAAATTCACTATTACGGTTGGATTAAAAAAAATAAATACAAGCTTATTATATACATCCAGCTGATAAGTAATATATATCTACATTTATGGTCAGAACTGCCTAAATTTTGGATATGTTTTAAGCCAATGCGATAGCAAAAAATAAATTTTTAAAACCCAAAACAACTAAACACAAAACACTAATCTTTCTTTGTGCTTATCCAACTTAATTTTAATTTTGTAGTTAAAATCAAACTTCCCACATTCTAGCTCCCTTTCCAGCCAGTGGTTGGAGACATAAAGGTTACGAATATTTTCAAACTGTACAATATATCTTTTTCTACCCCTATGTTGGACTTGTTTAATAGCGCACCATATTCCAAATCCTCCAGTCTACTACATTCTTTAAATTTAACATTGCCTTTAATATCTTGCATCTCTATGTCTTCTTGTCCAACATCCCAATCATTGTTACGGAAACTTTCTATTTTTGGAAAGGAATTGCCATAAAATGTTGCGGTTCCGTTAGTGTTAAAGCTTGCAAGTGGCTCGTTGGCAGGTAGATAAATAATGTCCAAATCACCACTGTATGGCAACACGCTATAACCTTGCCTTATTTATCTCTATAAATACAGTTTTACAGACACCTTTAACATAGTATACACCCGTCCATCCTTTTCTGCCAACACTCCCACAAACTTGTTGTTTACTACAAACGCATACACTATATAATGTCCATAATGCTCTAGATCCTCCCAACGTCGCAGGAAGTAATCTTTTAATTTATCCTCTCTTTCCCTTCTTTCTTTAGCCAACTGTGCTTTGTATTCCTCTGCAACAGTATTTTCCACATATTCCAATGTCTTCTAATTCCAATTTCCTCTTTTTGGAACAACTCTCTAAGAAAGGCTTGGAAAGTGGCTCTATTTCTTTAATAGTGTATGGGTACAGTTTATTGGTCCGGCTTCTTAAAACGCAGGGAGTAAGGTTAGGACTTTCCACTAAGCCCAATTCTTCTAAATTGATGTGTTTAGGTATAGTGGAGAAAGTATTTGATTTTGTAAAACATGTGCCCCCAGATTTGATGTAACACTTATGCTTTACACTTATGGCATCCTCCTCTATTACCTCTACATAGTTAGTTGGTAAACAGTTAAAGCTAAATGCAGATAGAGCATACTTTATTAACTTTTCCCTTTGTGTGTTTTTTTTGGCAGTTTTAGTTGTACTCCAGTTATCTTCTTCGTATTACTATTACCCCAATATGCATCGTTAAACACTAAACAACAACTGTTTTGTAATTGATTGGCAACTTTCACCCACATCTTATGCAGAGGTACAGCATAGAATGGAGCATTTTGAAAGTACCGTTTGTTGTCTTCTATTAGACTTAAACAATCTCTTAAAGGTTCAAACCCTTTACCAAAACCTCTACAATAGTTATAGATTGTTGCCTCTAACCTTGTTATTCCATTCTCTCTAGCTAGTTTAGACGAGAACGTTTCTTTTAGTCTCGCACAGTTTACAAAGTTTATTATATGGTTTCCTATACTTTTAATTACTCCAGGGCTTGTAATCTGGCATATAAATTTATTATATATTTTTACCCTGCTATTTACATTAAACCATGTTAAACAGTCTTTACTAACATTATCTACAATAACATTATATCCATTCGCCCCTTGGTAGCAAAAGTTAAAGTTTTCTGTAAGATATTGGCACATTTCCTCCAGCCAAATCTAGTGTTATATCGAAATCCATAAGATAGTACATTTCTTTTTCCAGATCTTGCAGTATCTTTGGAAGATCTTCCAACAAATCCTTAATTTTAACATTTGCAAGCTCTATTTTATAGGGAATTGCTATAGGATCATCATACTTTTGTTTAATTTGGTCAATATCTTTCTTTATTATTTGTAACACACCCTCGCTTTTGGAGAATGGTAGTTTGGCCACAACACCATGTCGAGCTAAAGAGAACTTTTTAAATATTCCTCGTAAGTAGCTATTAAACGAGCCACATATTTCCTTCTTAACTTTAAATTTATTCCGAACGTCCCCATCACAATCCGTAACATTGGTTATCTTAACTAACATTATGTTATCACAAAACGCATCCGTTATAGATGTTAAGTTATTTAATTTTGTTTCGCCCTCGCAATAGTTTATATTACCTATGTCTGTAAGAAGGTTATTATTACGTAGATTTTCTAATAAAAACCATATACCGAATCTTTCGTTAGTAGGTTTAATACAATTTCCCAATAAATGGCTAACAGAGTACATTTCTTTTATACAAAAAAGTAGCGGAAACATGTAAACAGGACAGATTACACTATAGGCATATAGAGGTTGTAAATGGATATTGTATATAAACATAGGCGAGCGGTAAGTGTAACATGTAAGTGGACACCCATATGCAAATATGGAATACCCACAAATTCGACTAAATAAGTTTATAGTCTCAATATAATTAACATATTAACATTAGTACCCAAATTGTCGAAATTCTATAATTCTATTCTTAGTCCTTGTATTAGGTTTTGTACTATTAAACCCCACATCCTGTGCAGTAGAGTAATATATGTATTTAATACGCACATTCTACAAGACCTGTACATCTGTTGTATAAGCAGCAGAATAGACGTCTCATTGTGTTGTTGTAAAGTAAAACATAAATGTAAATTGTGCTGGATACAACCGGCCAGATATTAGACAGGAAATGTGTTGGAAGTGTATTGCCAAAGACAAACACCACATAGTGCAGCATGTAATCAATCCATTACTATTTAGACAGTATTGGTACAACATCCGATATATTAGCGAAACCCACAATCATACTTGGAAAACAAACAGTAAAAAATTAATATTATAGTAACAGAAATAGTAAGAGTATAAGGACATAGTAATATTTAAAGTTTATAAAACAACACAAATGACACAATAAATGATACACTCCAACACATTACGACACAGGCACAGATACTGGTTTACAGCCATTTTACACAACTTTACAGGTTCTGTCAACTGACACAAAAAATAGTTTGTAAATTGTGTAAGAAATATATGTAATATAAACAAATTTAACACAATCATAACATTTTGAGGACACAATGTTTGGACTGGGTTTCGCTAATATATCGGATGTTGTACCAATACTGACCTTTGTCTAAATAGTAATGGATTGCGTGCATGCTGCACTATGTGGTGTTTGTCTTACTATTTGGCAATACACTTCCAACACATTTCCCGTCTAATATCTGGCCGGTTGTATCCAGCACAATTTACATTTATGTTTTACTTTACAACAACACAATGGGTGAGACGTCTATTCTGCTGCTTATACAACAGATGTATAGGTCTTGTAGAATGTGCGTATTAAATACATATATTACTCTGCTGCACAGGATGTAGGGTTTAATAGTACAAAACCTAATACAAGGACTAAGAATAGAATTATAGAATTTCGACAATTTGGGTACTAATGCGGGATGGCACCGTTAGTTAATATGTTAATTATATTGAGACTATAAACTTATTTAGTCGAATTTGGAATTATATTAATAGTGGGTATTCCATGTTTGCACATGGGTGTCCACTTACATGTTACACTTACCGCTCGCCTATGTTTATATACAATATCCATTTACAACCTCTATATGCCTATAGTGTTATCTGTCCTGTTTACATGTTTCCGCTACTTTTTTGTATTAAAAGAAATGTACTCTGTTAGCCATTTATTGGGAAATTGTATTAAACCTACTAACGAAAGATTCGGTATATGGTTTTTATTAGAAAATCTACGTAATAATAACCTTCTTACAGACATAGGTAATATAAACTATTGCGAGGGCGAACCAAAATTAAATAACTTAACATCTATAACGGATGCGTTTTGTGATAACATAATGTTAGTTAAGATAACCAATGTTACGGATTGTGATGGGGACGTTCGGAATAAATTTAAAGTTAAGAAGGAAATATGTGGCTCGTTTAATAGCTACTTACGAGGAATATTTAAAAAGTTCTCTTTAGCTCGACATGGTGTTGTGGCCAAACTACCATTCTCCCAAAGCGAGGGTGTGTTACAAATAATAAAGAAAGATATTGACCAAATTAAACAAAAGTATGATGATCCTATAGCAATTCCCTATAAAATAGAGCTTGCAAATGTTAAAATTAAGGATTTGTTGGAAGATCTTCCAAAGATACTGCAAGATCTGGAAAAAGAAATGTACTATCTTATGGATTTCGATATAACACTAGATTTGGCTGGAGGAAATGTGCCAATATCTTACAGAAAACTTTAACTTTTGCTACCAAGAGGCGTACAAGAATGGATATAATGTTATTGTAGATAATGTTAGTAAAGACTGTTTAACATGGTTTAATGTAAATAGCAGGGTAAAAATATATAATAAATTTATATGCCAGATTACAAGCCCTGGAGTAATTAAAAGTATAGGAAACCATATAATAAACTTTGTAAACTGTCCAGATGCGAGACTAAAAGAAACATTCTCGTCTAAACTAGCTAGAGAGAATGGAATAACAAGGTTAGAGGCAACAATCTATAACTATTGTAGAGGTTTTGGTAAAGGGTTTGAACCTTTAAGAGATTGTTTAAGTCTAATAGAAGACAACAAACGGTACTTTCAAAATGCTCCATTCTATGCTGTACCTCTGCATAAGATGTGGGTGAAAGTTGCCAATCAATTACAAAACAGTTGTTGTTTAGTGTTTAACGATGCATGTTGAGGTAATAGTAATACGAAGAAGATAACTGGAGTACAACTAAAACTGCCAAAAGATAGTACACAAAGGGAAAAGTTAATAAAGTATGCTCTATCTGCATTTAGCTTTAACTGTTTACCAACTAACTATGTAGAGGTAATAGAGGAGGATGCCATAAGTGTAAAGCATAAGTGTTACATCAAATCTGGGGGCACATGTTTTACAAAATCAAATACACCTTTCTCCACTATACCTAAACACATCAATTTAGAAGAATTAGGCTTAGTGGAAAGTCCTAACCTTACTCCCTACGTTTTAAGAAGCCGGACCAATAAACTGTACCCATACACTATTAAAGAAATAGAGCCACTTTCCAAGCCTTTCTTAGAGAGGTGTTCCAAAAAGAGGAAATTGGAATTAGAAGACATTGACAGTAATAAGCGTAAATTGGAATATGTGGAAAATACTGTTGCAGAGGAATACAAAGCACAGTTGGCTAAAGAACAAGAAAGAAGGGAAAGAGAGGATAAATTAAAAGATTACTTCCTGCGACGTTGGGAGGATCTAGAGCATTATGGACATTATATAGTGTATGCGTTTGTAGTAAACAAGTTTGTGGGAGTGTTGGCAGAAAAGGATGGAGGGAGGGGTGTATACTATGTTAAAGGTGTCTGTAAAACTGTATTTATAGAGATAAATAAGAATAGGCAAGGTTATAGCGTGTTGCCATACAGTGGTGATTTGGACATTATTTATCTACCTACCAACGAGCCACTTGCAGGCTTTAACACTAACGGAACCGCAACATTTTATGGCAATTCCTTTCCAAAAATAGAAAGTTTCCGTAACAATGAGTGGGATGTTGGACAAGAAGACATAGAGATGCAAGATATTAAAGGCAATGTTAAATTTAAAGAATGTAATAGACTGGAGGATTTGGAATATGGTGCGCTATTAAACAAGTCCAACATAGGGGTAGAAAAAGATATATTGTACAGTTTGAAAATATTCGTAACCTTTATGTCTCCAACCACTGGCTGGAAAGGGAGCTAGAATGTGGGAAGTTTGATTTTAACTGCAAAATTAAAATTAAGTTGGATAAGCACAAAGAAAGATTAGTGTTTAGTTGTTTTGGGTTTTAAAAATTTATTTTTTGCTATCGCATTGGCTTAAAACATATCCAAAATTTAGGCAGTTCTGACCATAAATGTAGATATATATTACTTATCAGCTGGATGTATATAATAAGCTTGTATTTATTTTTTTTAATCCAACCGTAATAGTGAATTTGGAAATGGGGTATTTACTTATGCAATGGCCGGTAATATATTGCAGTCATATCCAAAGTTTGGTTACGACGAAACAGCACTAAAAGGTAAATAATATACGGTAAATTTAGATATAAGGGGATATAACAAGTTGAAAAGTAAATAAAGGAGTTATTGGTAGTAATTTACAAAATATAGTTTTGTAAAAACACAAATACCAATGTTAGTTTTTAGGTTGCGGCAAAACAAACAACACATCAACTGTATTATAGGTGGAAATAATATTGTAATTTTAGATATAATAGTTGGGGGCTATAACATATCCAAAAATAAATCAGACAATAAATGCTTAGGACAATATCCAAAGTGTAGGCAAATCGGACAATAAACAGCAAAGTCAGTTTTGGGATTACAGCAAAATAAACAAACAAAAAAGACAAAATACTGTATTATAGGGGGGTGGTGGAACGTGTGGTAGTGTGGTCTTGTTACCTATATAAGAGCTATAACATATCCAAAAATAAATCAGACAGTAAATAAAGAAGTTTGAAATTGTTAGTATATTTTTCAAAATATTTTTTAAATTTGACCATTATAGTTAATTTGTCAAATGTGGATGGTACATATACACTAGCCTAGAATAATGGCATATAAATTTTAAACAAATCAGACCATAAATAAAGAAGTTGCCAATTGGCAGTATTTTTCCAAATTTTTTAAAATTTAACCGCAATATTTGTAAAATGTGGATGGTGCATATACATTAGCCTACAACAATAACATATCCAAATTTTAAACAAATCGGACAGTAAATAAAGAAGTTGGCAATTGGCAGTATTTTTCAAAAATATTTTTTAATTTGACTGTAATAGTGAATTTGGGAAATGTAAGTGTAATTTATTAAAACACTTGCCTACGAAAATAACATATCAAAATTTTAAACAAATCGGACAGTAAATAAAGAAGTTGGCAATTGGCAGTATTTTTCAAAAATATTTTTTTATTTGACTGTAATAGTGAATTTGGGAAATGTAAGTGGAATTTATTAAAACACTTGCCTAGGACAATCACATATCTAAATTTTAAACAAATCGGACAGTAAATAAAGAAGTTGGCAATTGGCTGTATTTTTCAAAAATATTTTTTAATTTGACCGTAATGGTGAATTTGGGATATGTAAGTGGAATTTATTAAAACACTTGCCTAGGTCAATAGCATATCCAAATTTTAAACAAATCGGACATTTAATAAAGAAGTTGGCAATTGGCAGTATTTTTCAAAAATATTTTTTTATTTGACCGTAATAGTGAATTTGGGATATGTAAGTGGAATTTATTAAAACACTTGCCTAGAACAATAACATATCCAAATTGAAGACAAATCGGACAGTAAATAAAGAAGTTGGCGATTGGCAGTATTTTTCAAAAATAATTTTTAATTTGACCGTAATAGTGAATTTGGGAAATGTAAGTGTAATTTATTAAAACACTTGCCTACGACAATAACATATCCAAGTTTTAAACAAATCGGACCATAAACACTAAAGATAGTTTTTTAGAATTTGAAAATTAATTTTAAAAAATATAGAGGAGGGATGGGGACAATATATTTAATATAGGCAAGGGTTGGGTATTAATATAGGCCAACAAGGAAACTTGTGGCTTATTAGTATAGGCGGGATCGGGTGTCGGTCCAAAAACTGATCCCCATAAGAATAACATGGGGAAAAAGCGCCGATTGTGGCTTCTCTTTGTGGTTTTACCTCTACTCAATTCAACATTTATTAGGACCCGCTTGACTTCTATGATGGATGCTCATGAGCCCTCAAATAAGCGACTCCATGTTGTACTTGGATGCACTGTAGTGGACTAGGAAAAGAAAGGTCTTCTGCCTTTAGAAGGAGCCAAAATGGAAGAAGGAGAAAATTAAGGCAAATAACTCTATGGGGTTGATTTGGTTGCTCCAATTTGAACCCCAAAATTCCATTCCAAACAGACACCTTAAATACCTGTGGGGAGGATACCTGTGTCTCGCTGTTTTGGCAGTCCCTAGTTCAAAGATTTTAACAGCAAAATACACACAACCTGTGGGGAGGATACCTGTGTCTCGCTGTTTTGGCAGTCCCTAGTTCAAAGATTTTAACAGCAAAATACACACAACCTGTGGGGAGGATACCTGTGTCTCGCTGTTTTGGCAGTCCCTAGTTCAAAGATTTTAACAGCAAAATACACACAACCTGTGGGGAGGATACCTGTGTCTCGCTGTTTTGGCAGTCCCTAGTTCAAAGATTTTAACAGCAAAATACACACAACCTGTGGGGAGGATACCTGTGTCTCGCTGTTTTGGCAGTCCCTAGTTCAAAGATTTTAACAGCAAAATACACACAACCTGTGGGGAGGATACCTGTGTCTCGCTGTTTTGGCAGTCCCTAGTTCAAAGATTTTAACAGCAAAATACACACAACCTGTGGGGAGGATACCTGTGTCTCGCTGTTTTGGCAGTCCCTAGTTCAAAGATTTTAACAGCAAAATACACACAACCTGTGGGGAGGATACCTGTGTCTCGCTGTTTTGGCAGTCCCTAGTTCAAAGATTTTAACAGCAAAATACACACAACCTGTGGGGAGGATACCTGTGTCTCGCTGTTTTGGCAGTCCCTAGTTCAAAGATTTTAACAGCAAAATACACACAACCTGTGGGGAGGATACCTGTGTCTCGCTGTTTTGGCAGTCCCTAGTTCAAAGATTTTAACAGCAAAATACACACAACCTGTGGGGAGGATACCTGTGTCTCGCTGTTTTGGCAGTCCCTAGTTCAAAGATTTTAACAGCAAAATACACACAACCTGTGGGGAGGATACCTGTGTCTCGCCGTTTTGGCAGTCCCTAGTTCAAAGATTTTAACAGCAAAATACACTGTTTCATAGACTCTAATACTCTAGAGATTCACAGACTCCAGTGTTTTTTGTAATATATGCAACCATATGCTCATATCCTAATGGTTTTGTTTGTAATGCTTCATGTAGAAACAACATATTTAATCAATACATTTCCAATACCATTTTTTAATTCTAACTCTAACCAAAACACAACTACTCAGATCCATTGTAGTGTCGGACCCTGCAGTGCAGTCGATGACTTCACTAGCGTCATCCTCCATCGAACTGCACTCACTGACGTGGTGGTCACAGGAGCATGCTTTCGATATGTCGACATTTACAGCTGGCTGGATTCTAATTTAGTTTTGGGGGTTTATATAGGTGATGGTGTTTCTGTTGAATGTCTGAAAATCACTAGTGAAAGGTAGTGTATCATTGAATGGCTTGGCACTGGGTTAAATGTATTTCCTGGAATTCGGGAATGATCTGTTTGGGGGGTAGCTCTATTGATTTAGAAATACTAGAAAAAGGAGAAGTCTTTATTCTACCTTCCACTAGTAATTTAGAGACATTCGACGGGAACACTATTTCCTCCCCAAAACTAAATCAGAACCCAGCTGTAGAAAATGGCAAAAGCTTGCACCTGTGACATCGGTGCCAGTGATTGCAGCTCGTCGAAGGATGACGACAGATAAGTCTTGGTATATTACACATCATTTCCTTGCGTCAGTGTCATAAAACCCTCTTTTAAACAAGGGTGTTGCAGTTACAGACCATCTTCCAAAGAGCCATAATACTGCTCCACCTTCAGTGAGGGACACCACTACCCAAAATCTCTACACCAGATCCCTGTATACTTATGTTGTAAGGACCTCATCAGTGTCATTGAAGCCCTCTTTGACCCAAGCATGCCGTAGCCATCGACGATCTTCTGGTGAGCCGTAACACTGCTCCACCTTCAGTGAGGGACACCGCTACCCAAACTCTCTACACCAGATCCCTGTACACTTACGTTGTAAGGACCACATCAGTGTCATTGAAGCCCTCTTTGACCCAAGCATGCCGTAGCCATCGACGATCTTCTGGTGAGCCGTAATACTGCTCCACCTTCAGTGAGGGACACCACTTCTCAAACTCTATACTCCAGATCCCTGTATACTTACGTTGTAAGGACCACATCAGTGTCATTGAAGCCCTCTTTGACCCAAGCATGCCGTAGCCATCGACGATCTTCTGGTGAGCCGTAATACTGCTCCACCTTCAGTGAGGGACACCACTTCTCAAACTCTATACTCCAGACCCCTGTATACTTACGTTGTAAGGACCACATCAGTGTCATTGAAGCCCTCTTTGACCCAAGCGTGCCGTAGCCATTGACAATCTTCTGGTGAGCCGTAATACTGCTCCACCTTCAGTGAGGGACACCACTTCTCAAAGTCTATACTCCAGATCCCTGTATACTTACGTTGTAAGGACCACATCAGTGTCATTGAAGCCCTCTTTAACCCAAGCGTGCCGTAGCCATCGACGATCTTCTGGTGAGCCGTAATACTGCTCCACCTTCAGTGAGGGACACCACTTCTCAAACTCTATACTCCAGATCTCTGTATACTTACGTTGTAAGGACCACTTCAGTGTCACTGAAGCCCTCTTTGACCCAAGCATGCCGTAGCCATCGACGATCTTCTGGTGAGCCGTAATACTGCTCCACCTTCAGTGAGGGACACCACTTCTCAAACTCTATACTCCAGATCTCTGTATACTTACGTTGTAAGGACCACATCAGTGTCACTGAAGCCCTCTTTGACCCAAGCATGCCGTAGCCATCGACGATCTTCTGGTGAGCCGTAATACTGCTCCACCTTCAGTGAGGGACACCACTTCTCAAACTCTATACTCCAGATCCCTGTATACTTACGTTGTAAGGACCACATCAGTGTCATTGAAGCCCTCTTTGTCCCAAGCGTGCCGTAGCCATCGACGATCTTCTGGTGAGCCGTAATACTGCTCCACCTTCAGTGAGGGACACCACTTCTCAAACTCTATACTCCAGATCCCTGTATACTTACGTTGCAAGGACCACATCAGTGTCATTGAAGCCCTCTTTGTCCCAAGCGTGCCGTAGCCATCGACGATCTTCTGGTGAGCCGTAATACTGCTCCACCTTCAGTGATGGACACCACTTCTCAAACTCTATACTCCAGATCCCTGTATACTTACGTTGTAAGGACCACATCAGTGTCATTGAAGCCCTCTTTGACCCAAGCATGCCGTAGCCATCGACGATCTTCTGGTGAGCCGTAATACTGCTCCACCTTCAGTGCGGGACACCACTTCTCAATCTCTATACTCCAGATCCCTGTATACTTACGTTGTAAGGACAACATCAGTGTCATTGAAGCCCTCTTTGACCCAAGCATGCCGTAGCAAACGACGATCTTCTGGTGAGCCGTAATACTGCTCCACCTTCAGTGAGGGACACCGCTACCCAAACTCTCTACACCAGATCCCTGTACACTTACGTTGTAAGGACCACATCAGTGTCATTGAAGCCCTCTTTGACCCAAGCATGCCGTAGCCATCGACGATCTTCTGGTAAGCCGTAATACTGCTCCACCTTCAGTGAGGGACACCACTTCTCAAACTCTATACTCCAGATCCCTGTATACTTACGTTGTAAGGACCACATCAGTGTCACTGAAGCCCTCTTTGACCCAAGCATGCCGTAGCCATCGACGATCTTCTGGTGAGCCGTAATACTGCTCCACCTTCAGTGAGGGACACCACTTCTCAAACTCTATACTCCAGATCCCTGTATACTTACGTTGTAAGGACCACATCAGTGTCACTGAAGCCCTCTTTGACCCAAGCATGCCGTAGCCATCGACGATCTTCTGGTGAGCCGTAATACTGCTCCACCTTCAGTGAGGGACACCACTTCTCAAACTCTATACTCCAGATCCCTGTATACTTACGTTGTAAGGACCACATCAGTGTCATTGAAGCCCTCTTTGACCCAAGCGTGCCGTAGCCATCGACGATCTTCTGGTGAGCCGTAATACTGCTCCACCTTCAGTGAGGGACACCACTTCTCAAACTCTATACTCCAGATCCCTGTATACTTACGTTGTAAGGACCACATCAGTGTCATTGAAGCCCTCTCTGACCCTAGCATGCCGTAGCCATCGACGATCTTCTGGTGAGCCGTAATACTGCTCCACCTTCAGTGAGGGACACCACTTCTCAAACTCTATACTCCAGACCCCTGTATACTTACGTTGTAAGGACCACATCAGTGTCATTGAAGCCCTCTTTGACCCAAGCGTGCCGTAGCCATTGACGATCTTCTGGTGAGCCGTAATACTGCTCCACCTTCAGTGAGGGACACCACTTCTCAAAGTCTATACTCCAGATCCCTGTATACTTACGTTGTAAGGAACACATCAGTGTCATTGAAGCCCTCTTTGACCCAAGCGTGCCGTAGCCATCGACGATCTTCTGGTGAGCCGTAATACTGCTCCACCTTCAGTGAGGGACACCACTTCTCAAACTCTATACTCCAGATCCCTGTATACTTACGTTGTAAGGACCACATCAGTGTCATTGAAGCCCTCTTTGACCCAAGCATGCCGTAGCCATCGACGGTCTTCTGGTGAGCCGTAATACTGCTCCACCTTCAGTGAGGGACACCGCTTCTCAAACTCTATACTCCAGATCCCTGTATACTTACGTTGTAAGGACCACATCAGTGTCATTGAAGCCCACTTTGACCCAAGCATGCCGTAGCCATCGACGATCTTCTGGTGAGCCGTAATACTGCTCCACCTTCAGTGAGGGACACCACTTCTCAAAGTCTATACTCCAGATCCCTGTATACTTACGTTGCAAGGACCACATCAGTGTCATTGAAGCCCTCTTTGACCCAAGCATGCCGTAGCCATCGACGATCTTCTGGTGAGCCGTAATACTGCTCCACCTTCAGTGAGGGACACCACTTCTCAAACTCTATACTCCAGATCCCTGTATACTTACGTTGTAAGGACCACATCAGTGTCATTGAAGCCCTCTTTGACCCAAGCGTGCCGTAGCCATCGACGATCTTCTGGTGAGCCGTAATACTGCTCCACCTTCAGTGAGGGACACCGCTTCTCAAACTCTATACTACAGATCCCTGTATACTTACGTTGTAAGGACCACATCAGTGTCATTGAAGCCCTCTTTGACCCAAGCATGCCGTAGCCATCGACGATCTTCTGGTGAGCCGTAATACTGCTCCACCTTCAGTGAGGGACACCACTTCTCAAACTCTATACTCCAGATCCCTGTATACTTACGTTGTAAGGACCACATCAGTGTCATTGAAGCCCTCTTTGACCCAAGCGTGCCGTAGCCATCGACGATCTTCTGGTGAGCCGTAATACTGCTCCACCTTCAATGAGGGACACCACTTCTCAAAGTCTATACTCCAGATCCCTGTATACTTACGTTGTAAGGACCACATCAGTGTCATTGAACCCCTCTTTGACCCAATCGTGCCGTAGCCATCGACGATCTTCTGGTGAGCCATAATACTGCTCCACCTTCAGTGAGGGACACCACTTCTCAAAAGTCTATACTCCAGATCCCTGTATACTTACGTTGTAAGGACCACATCAGTGTCATTGAAGCCCTCTTTGACCCAAGCATGCCGTAGCCATCGAAGATCTTCTGGTGAGCCGTAATACTGCTCCACCTTCAGTGAGGGACACCACTTCTCAATCTCTATACTCCAGATCCCTGTATACTTACGTTGTAAGGACCACATCAGTGTCATTGAAGCCCTCTTTGACCCAAGCATGCCGTAGCCATCGACGATCTTCTGGTGAGCCGTAACACTGCTCCACCTTCAGTGAGGGACACCACTTCTCAATCTCTATACTCCAGATCCCTGTATACTTACGTTGTAAGGACCATATCAGTGTCATTGAAGCCCTCTTTGACCCAAGCGTGCCGTAGCCATCGACGATCTTCTGGTGAGCCGTAATACTGCTCCACCTACAGTGAGGGACACCACTTCTCAAACTCTCTACACCAGATCCATGTATACTTACGTTGTAAGGACCACATCAGTGTCATTGAAGCCCTCTTTGACCCAAGCATGCCGTAGCCATCGACGATCTTCTGGTGAGCCGTAATACTGCTCCACCTTCAGTGAGGGACACCACTTCTCAAACTCTATACTCCAGATCTCTGTATACTTACGTTGTAAGGACCACATCAGTGTCACTGAAGCCCTCTTTGACCCAAGCATGCCGTGGCCATCGACGATCTTCTGGTGAGCCGTAATACTGCTCCACCTTCAGTGAGGGACACCACTTCTCAAACTCTATACTCCAGATCCCTGTATACTTACGTTGTAAGGACCACATCAGTGTCATTAAAGCCCTCTTTGTCCCAAGCGTGCCGTAGCCATCGACGATCTTCTGGTGAGCCGTAATACTGCTCCACCTTCTGTGAGGGACACCACTTCTCAAACTCTATACTCCAGATCCCTATATACTTACGTTGCAAGGACCTCATCAGTGTCATTGAAGCCCTCTTTGACCCAAGCATGCCGTAGCCATCGACGATCTTCTGGTGAGCCGTAATACTGCTCCACCTTCAGTGAGGGACACCACTTCTCAAACTCTATACTCCAGATCCCTGTATACTTACGTTGTAAGGACCACATCAGTGACATTGAAGCCCTCTTTGACCCAAGCATGCCGTAGCCATCGACGATATTCTGGTGAGCCGTAATACTGCTCCACCTTCAGTGAGGGACACCACTTCTCAATCTCTATACTCCAGATCCCTGTATACTTACGTTGTAAGGACCACATCAGTGTCATTGAAGCCCTCTTTGACCCAAGCATGCCGTAGCCATCGACGATCTTCTGGTGAGCCGTAATACTGCTCCACCTTCAGTGAGGGACACCGCTACCCAAACTCTCTACACCAGATCCCTGTACACTTACGTTGTAAGGACCACATCAGTGTCATTCAAGCCCTCTTTGACCCAAGCATGCCGTAGCCATCGACGATCTTCTGGTAAGCCGTAATACTGCTCCACCTTCAGTGAGGGACACCACTTCTCAAACTCTATACTCCAGATCCCTGTATACTTACGTTGTAAGGACCACATCAGTGTCACTGAAGCCCTCTTTGACCCAAGCATGCCGTAGCCATCGACGATCTTCTGGTGAGCCGTAATACTGCTCCACCTTCAGTGAGAGACACCACTTCTCAAACTCTATACTCCAGATCTCTGTATACTTACGTTGTAAGGACCACATCAGTGTCACTGAAGCCCTCTTTGACCCAAGCATGCCGTAGCCATCGACGATCTTCTGGTGAGCCGTAATACTGCTCCACCTTCAGTGAGGGACACCACTTCTCAAACTCTATACTCCAGATCCCTGTATACTTACGTTGTAAGGACCACATCAGTGTCATTGAAGCCCTCTTTGACCCAAGCATGCTGTAGCCATCGACGATCATCTGGTGAGCCGTAATACTGCTCCACCTTCAGTGAGGGACACCACTTCTCAAACTCTATACTCCAGATCTCTGTATACTTACGTTGTAAGGACCACATCAGTGTCACTGAAGCCCTCTTTGACCCAAGCGTGCCGTAGCCATCGACGATCTTCTGGTGAGCCGTAATACTGCTCCACCTTCAGTGAGGGACACCACTTCTCAAACTCTATACTCCAGATCCCTGTATACTTACGTTGTAAGGACCACATCAGTGTCATTGAAGCACTCTCTGACCCAAGCATGCCGTAGCCATCGACGATCTTCTGGTGAGCCGTAATACTGCTCCACCTTCAGTGAGGGACACCACTTCTCAAACTCTATACTCCAGATCCCTGTATACTTACGTTGTAAGGACCACATCAGTGTCATTGAAGCCCTCTTTGACCCAAGCGTGCCGTAGCCATTGACGATCTTCTGGTGAGCCGTAATACTGCTCCACCTTCAGTGAGGGACACCACTTCTCAAAGTCTATACTCCAGATCCCTGTATACTTACGTTGTAAGGACCACATCAGTGTCATTGAAGCCCTCTTTGACCCAAGCGTGCCGTAGCCATCGACGATCTTCTGGTGAGCCGTAATACTGCTCCACCTTCAGTGAGGGACACCACTTCTCAAACTCTATACTCCAGATCCCTGTATACTTACGTTGTAAGGACCACATCAGTGTCATTCAAGCCCTCTTTGACCCAAGCATGCCGTAGCCATCGACGATCTTCTGGTGAGCCGTAATACTGCTCCACCTTCAGTGAGGGACACCACTTCTCAAACTCTATACTCCAGATCCCTGTATACTTACGTTGTAAGGACCACATCAGTGTCATTGAAGCCCTCTTTGACCCAAGCATGCCGTAGCCATCGACGATCTTCTGGTGAGCCGTAATACTGCTCCACCTTCAGTGAGGGACTTCACTTCTCAATCTCTATACTCCAGATCCCTGTATACTTACGTTGTAAGGACCACATCAGTGTCATTGAAGCCCTCTTTGACCCAAGCATGCCGGTGCCATCGACGATCTTCTGGTGAGCCGTAATACTGCTCACCTTCAGTGAGGGACACCACTTTTCAATCTCTATACTCCAGATCCCTGTATACTTACGTTGTAAGGACCACATCAGTGTCATTGAAGCCCTCTTTGACCCAAGCATGCCGTAGCCATCGACGATCTTCTGGTGAGCCGTAATACTGCTCCACCTTCAGTGAGGGACACCACTTCTCAAACTCTATACTCCAGACCCCTGTATACTTACGTTGTAAGGACCACATCAGTGTCATTGAAGCCCTCTTTGACCCAAGCGTGCCGTAGCCATTGACAATCTTCTGGTGAGCGGTAATACTGCTCTACCTTCAGTGAGGAACACCACTTCTCAAAGTCTATACTCCAGATCCCTGTATACTTACGTTGTAAGGACCACATCAGTGTCATTGAAGCCCTCTTTGACCCAAGCGTGCCGTAGCCATCGACGATCTTCTGGTGAGCCGTAATACTGCTCCACCTTCAGTGAGGGACACCGCTTCTCAAACTCTATACTACAGATCCCTGTATACTTACGTTGTAAGGACCACATCAGTGTCATTGAAGCCCTCTTTGACCCAAGCATGCCGTAGCCATCGACGATCTTCTGGTGAGCCGTAATACTGCTCCACCTTCAGTGAGGGACACCACTTCTCAAACTCTATACTCCAGATCCCTGTATACTTACGTTGTAAGGACCACATCAGTGTCATTGAAGCCCTCTTTGACCCAATCGTGCCGTAGCCATTGACGATCTTCTGGTGAGCCGTAATACTGCTCCACCTTCAGTGAGGGACACCACTTCTCAAAGTCTATACTCCAGATCCCTGTATACTTACGTTGTAAGGACCACATCAGTGTCATTGAAGCCCTCTTTGACCCAAGCATGCCGTAGCCATCGAAGATCTTCTGGTGAGCTGTAATACTGCTCCACCTTCAGTGAGGGACACCACTTCTCAATCTCTATACTCCAGATCCCTGTATACTTACGTTGTAAGGACCACATCAGTGTCATTGAAGCCCTCTTTGACCCAAGCATGCCGTAGCCATCGACGATCTTCTGGTGAGCTGTAACACTGCTCCACCTTCAGTGAGGGACACCACTTCTCAATCTCTATACTCCAGATCCCTGTATACTTACGTTGTAAGGACCACATCAGTGTCATTGAAGCCCTCTTTGACCCAAGCGTGCCGTAGCCATCGACGATCTTCTGGTGAGCCGTAATACTGCTCCACCTTCAGTGAGGGACACCACTTCTCAAACTCTATACTCCAGATCCCTGTATACTTACGTTGCAAGGACCTCATCAGTGTCATTGAAGCCCTCTTTGACCCAAGCATGCCGTAGCCATCGACGATCTTCTGGTGAGCCGTAATACTGCTCCACCTTCAGTGAGGGACACCACTTCTCAAACTCTATACTCCAGATCCCTGTATACTTACGTTGTAAGGACCACATCAGTGACATTGAAGCCCTCTTTGACCCAAGCATGCCGTAGCCATCGACGATCTTCTGGTGAGCCGTAATACTGCTCCACCTTCAGTGAGGGACACCACTTCTCAATCTCTATACTCCAGATCCCTGTATACTTACGTTGTAAGGACCACATCAGTGTCATTGAAGCCCTCTTTGACCCAAGCATGCCGTAGCCATCGACGATCTTCTGGTGAGCCGTAATACTGCTCCACCTTCAGTGAGGGACACCGCTACCCAAACTCTCTACACCAGATCCCTGTACACTTACGTTGTAAGGACCACATCAGTGTCATTGAAGCCCTCTTTGACCCAAGCATGCCGTAGCCATCGACGATCTTCTGGTAAGCCGTAATACTGCTCCACCTTCAGTGAGGGACACCACTTCTCAAACTCTATACTCCAGATCCCTGTATACTTACGTTGTAAGGACCACATCAGTGTCACTGAAGCCCTCTTTGACCCAAGCATGCCGTAGCCATCGACGATCTTCTGGTGAGCCGTAATACTGCTCCACCTTCAGTGAGGGACACCACTTCTCAAACTCTATACTCCAGATCTCTGTATACTTACGTTGTAAGGACCACATCAGTGTCACTGAAGCCCTCTTTGACCCAAGCATGCCGTAGCCATCGACGATCTTCTGGTGAGCCGTAATACTGCTCCACGTTCAGTGAGGGACACCACTTCTCAAACTCTATACTCCAGATCCCTGTATACTTACGTTGTAAGGACCACATCAGTGTCATTGAAGCCCTCTTTGACCCAAGCATGCTGTAGCCATCGACGATCATCTGGTGAGCCGTAATACTGCTCCACCTTCAGTGAGGGACACCACTTCTCAAACTCTATACTCCAGATCTCTGTATACTTACGTTGTAAGGACCACATCAGTGTCACTGAAGCCCTCTTTGACCCAAGCGTGCCGTAGCCATTGACGATCTTCTGGTGAGCCGTAATACTGCTCCACCTTCAGTGAGGGACACCACTTCTCAAAGTCTATACTCCAGATCCCTGTATACTTACGTTGTAAGGACCACATCAGTGTCATTGAAGCCCTCTTTGACCCAAGCGTGCCGTAGCCATCGACGATCTTCTGGTGAGCCATAATACTGCTCCACCTTCAGTGAGGGACACCACTTCTCAAACTCTATACTCCAGATCCCTGTATACTTACGTTGTAAGGACCACATCAGTGTCATTGAAGCCCTCTTTGACCCAAGCATGCCGTAGCCATCGACGATCTTCTGGTGAGCCGTAATACTGCTCCACCTTCAGTGAGGGACACCACTTCTCAAACTCTATACTCCAGATCCCTGTATACTTACGTTGTAAGGACCACATCAGTGTCATTGAAGCCCTCTTTGACCCAAGCATGCCGTAGCCATCGACGATCTTCTGGTGAGCCGTAATACTGCTCCACCTTCAGTGAGGGACACCACTTCTCAATCTCTATACTCCAGATCCCTGTATACTTACGTTGTAAGGACCACATCAGTGTCATTGAAGCCCTCTTTGACCCAAGCGTGCCGTAGCCATCGACGATCTTCTGGTGAGCCGTAATACTGCTCCACCTTCAGTGAGGGACACCACTTCTCAAACTCTATACTCCAGATCCCTGTATACTTACGTTGTAAGGACCACATCAGTGTCATTGAAGCCCTCTTTGACCCAAGCATGCCGTAGCCATCGACGATCTTCTGGTGAGCCGTAATACTGCTCCACCTTCAGTGAGGGACACCACTTCTCAAACTCTATACTCCAGACCCCTGTATACTTACGTTGTAAGGACCACATCAGTGTCATTGAAGCCCTCTTTGACCCAAGCGTGCCGTAGCCATTGACAATCTTCTGGTGAGCCGTAATACTGCTCCACCTTCAGTGAGGGACACCACTTCTCAAAGTCTATACTCCAGATCCCTGTATACTTACGTTGTAAGGACCACATCAGTGTCATTGAAGCCCTCTTTGACCCAAGCGTGCCGTAGCCATCGACGATCTTCTGGTGAGCCGTAATACTGCTCCACCTTCAGTGAGGGACACCGCTTCTCAAACTCTATACTCCAGATCCCTTGTATACTTACGTTGTAAGGACCACATCAGTGTCATTGAAGCCCTCTTTGACCCAAGCATGCCGTAGCCATCGACGATCTTCTGGTGAGCCGTAATACTGCTCCACCTTCAGTGAGGGACACCACTTCTCAAACTCTATACTCCAGTTCTCTATAACAAAAGTGTTACAAACAGTTTACGTAAAGTAACCTTTAAGTCATAGTCATAACGTCTTGGTTTACATAAAAATGCACATCATTTTTCCCTTAAGGGATGAACTAACATTTAAATTTGGGGCCTGTTACATTAATTTATTTCAGTGCCATCTCTAGACACTGGCCGAATGTTCCAACATTGACGAGTCATTTTTCAATGTAAATAATCAGCTAGGATAACAAAAGCAGAGATAAACTACCCATTCATACTCTCGCATTCAGCCAAAGTGTGTAAGTAGCATTTTTCAATGTAAATAATCAGCTAGGATATTAAAAGCAGAGAAAAAATACCCATTCACACTCTCGAATTCAGCCAAAGTGTGTAGGTAACATTTTTCAATGTAAATAATCAGCTAGGATAACAAAAGCAGAGATAAACTACCCATTCACACTCTCACATTCAGCCGAAGTGTGTAGGTAGCATTCAAGGTACCTGTAGGTGTAATCTTTAATTTTTAACTATCTTCACAACAAGGCTAAATACACATATTTTAAATATATAATCAGCTATGTTTTTCTTTCAATATAAATAAAAGAAATATAAATTTCAAACTATATGGTAGAAATATTTATAATAATAGCTAAATGTATACATCATTTTTTGATAAAAAAAGTAATGCGGTGCTAATAAAATACTGAACAGGTTGTTTTCATGTTCAAACTCGTAGTTTTGACTCCACTGTACAATCTAAGGGCACTATTTTTAAGACAATCAAATGCTGATATTTTTACACTATTGTATTACACACACTCACTCATAACACCAAATCCATACAGGTCATAAGCGTATTGAGTATTTTAGTTGGGGGGGGGGCAGAAGTGATTGAAATCGTGACTAATGTGACTTGACTATTTAATCAATCAATCAATCAAATCAATCAAAAATCTCCTTTATTCACAATTGTACATGTACAAGAATAGAGTCACTGTCATCATACTTAAAAACTAAAATGTTTTGCATTTACAAATTCTTCAATTGAGTAGAGTGACAAATTTATAAGATATTCTTTAAGATTTTTGACAAACTTTGTAAAAGTACGATCATTTTTTATTTCTTTAGGCAATAAACTAAGAAATTTTAAACCATTATACACAATATTTGTTTATAAAATTCCAAGTTATGACTATTTTGCAGAGCGTACAGAGCCCCCCTAGTATTATATCTAGTATTATTTAGAGTAGATCTGATTTCTGGGAGATAATGTTCTTTGGTATATTTAATAGTTTCAAAAATATAAATTGCATACACAGTCAAAATATTTAATTCAGAAAAATGGAGCTTTACAGACTCATTCCACTTCAAATGCAACATAATTCGGATTGCTTGTTTTTGTAATCTAAGAATTTTATCTAATTATTTTTATAATTTATATAACAATAACTTTCCTCCAAATTATTTTTTCCAGCCCTGAATTACACCTATAAAACCAGTTGTGTAACAGGATGTACTTTGTTTATTCAAATAATTTTAAAAACATTATGTTATTAAGTTGTTGTTAAGTACAAATTATCTTGAACAAGGGTCAAAAATTGGTTCAGGTTATCTTCATAATTTAGTAACAGACCACTTTAATACATTCCTATAGCTACGGCCATGGACATTCAGGCAAGCTGTTGGATATTACTTTCATTCATACTTATTTTGTAGTTATTTTATTTAATTTTTAACTTTGCACAGGGTATTTTCAGATTATCTTAACACTTCAATTTTGGAAAGGTGATGGTAGTATAGGGGGTGTTTTATTTATTCCTCTATCCATAGGACTTACATAACTGATTTATATTCTGAAGGAAAGAGACCATGATAATAATACTTGACATAAAGAGAAACATAGACGATTATTTGAACAATCAATCAGATTAAACACTTTTATGACTGTAGTGTCATATCAGAGGTTTGAAGAAGAGATAAGTAACTTTTGTATCGTTCACACACAACGAACATGCACTGATAACGGCGCAGCAGCACGGGATATGACTGACTCACCTGACGTGATGCCTCATAATAAGGGGGAGGAGCTTTGACCTTTGGTCTATTTTGAGTAGTAGCTGTACAATAGACGGACAGACGACATTGGGAGTCGAGACCCCGGCCGCGTAAACCTTTTCTCACTAGCGGAGTGCAACAAATGTATCACAGTACAATACAAACATGCGTTATTTAGTGAACAATTCCATTCACGGTCCAGTTTAAATTAATTATAGAACTGTGCAAAGCACCTATACATACCTTTATATATAATTCTGTAAGCAAAATTGTGGAGTTTGGAAATCGCAGGATGATGGGATCAAATTTAAGGTCTTGATCCCAGGGACTCAGAAAAAATATCAGTATTTCTAAAAAGTTTCAAGCAAATGAGAAATAAAATAAAACATCCCCCATAAGAAAAGCATAGGGATTTAAAAGCGTTCGCTTTGTTTACTTTAAACATATGATTAAGTGTATACTTTGTTTACGAACTGACATGTGTTCCTACTTATTTTATTTTCTTCAGCATGTAAAGAGTAAACAAAATCAGATGAGGCAGAGCATAGGAGCAAGATAAGGGGCTATGGCTCCTTCAAGCCACTAGTATTTAAATTATTTAGGCTAAATGGATTTTCACAGTAAAATTTTGGTTCCCGGATAATCCAAGAATTTGGTAATTCGAACAAGGCCCAGACCCAATTAGTTAGGATTAGCAGGATTCTTTTGTATCGAACGATTTTTCTGGTTGTTACCAATAAAATCGTACAGTAAACACAACAGCTACCTAGCGTGGAGGCGGGGACCACAATGAGGTGGGGGCTGTTGGCCTCCGTCTGTCCCGTCTCCTTGAGATGCGCCAGGAACGCGATGACCTGGATGGTCTTGCCGAGGCCCATCTCGTCCGCCAGGATCCCGCTGAGCCGCTGCAGATTCATTACGTTCAGCCAGTTCAGCCCGACCAGCTGGTACGGCATCAGCTTCAGTCTAAAACAACATTTTGATTTTGATTTCAGATGATAAAAATTATAAACAGTACAACCTTACTAATTCAAACCTTGATAATTCAAAAACATCTATAATTAGTAACTTTTGTCTGTTCCCTTCAGAAAACCTCTAATATTATAAAAATAATATTCCGATAATTCAAAGTGTTTTTAACGCATGATGAAGCCTCTAAAATTTGAATATGTTTATACTCGAGCCTCTAGAATTTGAATTTGGTTGCTGTCATTCGAAAAGTTACCTCTAAAATTCGAAGTCAGCCTCAACAGTACGAACTGTGATACCGTAAGCCTCTGAAATTCAAATTAAGCGCAAAAAACCAGCCTGTTGAAACATCAACTAATGCATATACTCAGTTTCCTCCGGATCTGAATTCATTGATGTTTGTTTTCTTTGTCTCTATAATTCAAATTTCATTCACATGAACATATATAATTCAAAATCTCGATATTTCAAACTTCTTTTACTTCAAAATAAATTGGCTATCCCCTGAATTTCGAATAAGAGAGGTTCTACTATATTTGTTCAAATTACACTAGTTGTGAAGGTGAAATTCTATATAAAGTAATTATATAATGTGGTAAATAAGTTATGAAATACTGAGGCTTTTCAACTTGAATAAATCCTTCACAAAAATCTAGAACGTAAACTATTAATACGTTTATGTTTGTGAGGGATTATAATTACGGTTAGACATGAATTATATTTATTAACTGTGATGGGATTTTAATATAGCTGAGTTTAACTAAAGATGAATGAAAATAAGGACTGAGAAACTGAACTATGTTCCCGATGCTTTAAATGTACAGTAGATTCTCAGGAATCTGAACAAATGTGGCGGACGGCTAGTCCGGATTTAGGAAAAATCCAGATTTCCCAGAGGTGGGCTTGAGTCATATGAGGCAAAATCAGGGCAAAGTGACGTCTGCACTAACAAAGCGAGCACAGTGAACTGAGACTCTACTGCCCCCGCGCAACAACTTTCACTGCCTCGTAAATTATAAACGACATAAATTTTACTAGAACACAGAGCGCCCGACCATGCAAACCACATGACATATATAAGTAATATGCGCTAATCACATAAACAATAAAGGAGCTAAACTGTGAAGTTTTGTTTTTTCATTCAAAGAGATTCAAGATCTGCAGTCTGGACTACCCAGAGTCCTGACTAGACCGCTCCAAATTTCTGGGAGTCTACTACATATATATATATATATATATATATAATTTTTTTTTGTTGCGCATGTCCTGTAAGGAATATGGGCATTGGTATTTCAATTTTACAAAAGTGTTTTTTTTCTGAATAAACAGATTTTGAACTTAAACAACATAGACTTTTGGGCCTCACTCCGGGTTGAGGATGGAGGGTTGCTGTGTGATGCTGTGGGAGCCGGCAGCGATCGCATTCTCCGTGCGTGTCGCGATCCGCTCGCACTTGCGCATGAGGTATGACACAACCTCCCGCGCCTCCAACACCTGCTGGGCTCCGTTCAGCAGGCTCGCGCTCAGGAACTTCTCCGTCTGGAACTTTGTCACCTGCGAACAACACCAGAAAAGGCTGAAACTTTGATGAAACCGGCGAAGAATATGATAAGGGCTTAGCTGAACCGGATTTTCACAAAGTCAATATCTAAAAAATTCCAGATTTAGGCTAACTGAAACTATATTTTAGTTTTTAAGTTGTGTTATTTAAGAAATTAATACAATAATTAACCATTAAATCTTATTTAAGAAATTATTGCAGACATTTTCTCTGATAAGTAAAAACAAAATTTCACGACATTTCGGGATCTGGACTCTGATCCCTTCTTCAGGTGGAAAGGAAATCTAGAACATAACCAAATTAGTGGCACAATCCAGGCAAGCTGGAAAAATCACAGAAAAAGCTAAATCAGAAAACTGAAACAAAACAAAATAAAACTTAAATACGTAAGTCGCACACAAAAGATTGTTGTAAATCATTGTTTACTAATCAATGATGGAGAACGTAATCAGTGATGGGAAATGTCCGCAGTAATTTCCTAAATAACATAAACTCCAAAAATGAATTTTAGACAAGAATTAACCATTACTGATTAGAAAAAGACGAAAAAAGTTAATTTTGTAACAAATATGTAATTTAGCTTATATTTTTCTCTACCTTATCATATTATGGAGAAAGGATTGTTTTTTGTACACATTCTCGGAATTGAGTTTCTGTGGGGGAATATTTTGTTGCTACCTGAAGCCGAAAAAATTGTTTTCACAGTGATGTCTGTCCCTATCTGTGTTGGTGAGTGCAGAGCTAGACACCACACCAATGACACTGCAGGTGTTATTCCATGGTATCTTCAGACTTTTCATGAGTTTTTTAATCCTTTATTTTAGGTGTTAATTATCCCCTAAAATCTGCTATAACATAAAAATCCAAAATTCTCAAAAAGGCTGAAACGATGTTGATTATTTTCTTTTATTAACACTGTGTTAAGTTTGCAACAAAAATATACTACCCCCAGTTCTACCAAAATTTACGGTAACAAATTACAGTGCTTAAAAGCTTCCGAAGTTCAGTCCAAAACCACACTACGAAACATTCCACACCATGATATTACAACGTCCCACAACAAACACCTGCAACACGCAACCATAAGCACCTACCAGGTCCACCCAGCCCTCGAAAGGCCTCATAGTCTGGATGGCCTCAATCTTCTTGACGGTCATGGAAGGAACGAGCCTCAGTTCACTCTCGGTCGCCGTGTTGAGGAAGTTGAGGACTTTGCTCTGCGAGTCTGTCATCTCCTCCGAGAGCTCCTCGTCTGTATCCGCGTCGCTGTCAACAGAACCATCAATCGGATGTAGTAAAAGTTGGTGGTTACCATCCCAAGATTCAGACTCATCACTATGGATTTTCATTTCTTATCTTATAAGAGAACTTTTACTAGAAGGGAATGTAGAATCTTAATTTAGAGATTAAGTTGTATTTTTTAATTTACATTTGTTATGTCTAGCACACTAACATTTTACAGTAAATTTGTTTTTAAAGAAGCACGTTCTTCTAATCATGTTCATGAAAAATAGTTACTGAAAATTAAACCCCTGTAATCTTATGTAGGCAAGTGAAGACAGTCAGTAAACATAAGGATATAGTTTGAAAATGTTCTTTTTTAATGATTATTCCATCGAGGTTCTGAGACAACCTTTAACGGATTGTATTAATTTGTAAAAAAAGGGAATTTTAAAAAGGAGTACAATTTTAGTTTAGATTTTTTATTTCTGTTCTCAGACTTGAATAAACCATACTTATTAGTAAAATTAAAATACTTTTGGGTATATTTTGGTTTTGTTTTATATTTGAAAACTTATGTTTCAATGGTTCTTTCATCATCTTTGTCAGATTAACACGTTCACTGCGTCACGAGGTCCCGTACCATAACCTATATTTGGTGCGCTTGCATAATATGATATTCTTCCCTACGGTACGGTGTCGATAACTCTATGTAAATTGACATAGAAAATATAAAGAAATAAGATATATATTGTCCATAAAGTTGATTGCTGGATCGATTGGTAACCATGACAACAAATGAGATCAATAGATCTCGTAACACACTGAAGTAATAAATTATTACTTTTATACGACATGAGACCCCCAGACCTCGCAACGAAGCTTAGTTGCTCAGAGCGCCGCTTAGAGCTCTTGAGTACGTTTAGTTCACAACACTTCGCCAAAAGTTGTTTGTTGTTATTGTAATAACCTAAATTGATTTGTGGTGTGTTTTGGTGTGTTTTTTCTCGTAAATGTGAAGTACGAGATCTCGGTGCCTCGTATTATTGTGTCATATTCAAATCTTGAGCAGCCTGTAGGTTGGCAACAGTGTGCTAGTTCACAAAATACACCACAGAGTGCTCTGTTTCTATTCCTTTCAATGTTATGATGCACAAAAGATCGTTGCGCAACGAGATCTCAAGGTCTCGTATCACAGCCGTAATCACACCAAACGAGAACCATAGGTCTAGTAACGCACCACCAAATCACATACAAAGATGCTGTAATGCAGTGAATGTGTTAAACTTGTTTTTTTTCATATATTATTTGTGAAAAAATTGTGATACTTAAAGATTAACTATAAAACATGTGATTCTTTTTCTAGTGTATATTAATGATTTACCCCTAAGTACTCCAAAACATGTATGTGATTTCACACTGTATGCAGATGACACAACTGCACTAATAAATACCCCCGTCACAGCAAACCTGTGTACTCAGCGAATTTCTAATGCATAATATATGTCTTAATACCACATAAAGCTGCATACCAAGTTTCATAAAAATATATTCACATGTAAGCGATTTGAATTATTCTCTATAAGAATAACATTGGTAATGAGTACGTAGGTTTGCTGAAACAAGGAACGCAAACAATTGATTTTTATGAAAATATAAATAGAACTTAACTAGGCAAAGCCAAATACCAAGTTTCATCAATATTCAATCATAAATAAGCGCTATATAACATTTCAGTAAGAATAAAATTTCATAAGATTAACATTTAATAACATTTCATTCATTTAATAACATTTCATAAGAATAACAGAGGGGCTGAGTAAGCAGGTTTGCTGCAACAAGGAACAAAAAAATGGGTTTTGATGCAATTATCAATATAACTCAATCAAGTGAAGCTAAATACCAAGTTTTAGTGAATTTTCCCTACAGGGAAGAAGCTATTACCGTAGGTCTCATGGTGAGACTTAAGCCCAAGACCATGATAACTTTTTGTTTTGAGGTCCCCAGAAGCCAAAAACACTATTCGTTCAAATTTATATATATGTGTCCGCGAATGCGATAAATTGAGTAAAAAACGTCCGATTTAAATGAAATTTGGCTCAAATGTGTATAGTGACATTTATCACTTTAAGTTCGAAAGCCAGAAAAATTGGACCATGGAAAGGGGGGTTTATGGGGGTTTTAAATTTTCCAAAAATCAGTTTTTTGCATTTTTCACCCTAAAATTTTTAAAACACTTAATTTTGGTTTTGACCATGTTATAGAGCTTAAAAAACAAATAATATAGTATTTTGAATTATTAACCTAGGTTTAAGTAGTTGCGGAAAAAATCCAAAAAACCTGCTAACCTCATAAAATTCCCCATGTTAATCTTATGGGAAAAAGGTTTTTGGCTTTTCCTCAGTTAATTTTATGTTAATCTTAACATTTGCTTTTACCAATCACTTGAGCTCAACAAAAAAATCATTTTGGTGTTTAAATTGTGATTCTACGTCCAACCGTTGCAGAGATATTCAACGTGCTAAACACAGTAAGTTGTCCAATGTTATCTTTATGGAGAATAAATAAAATTTTATATCTCGATTATTTATGAATGTATATTTATGAAACTTGGTATGTGGCTTCATGTTGTACTCGTATATTGATATTTGCACAAAAAATAAATTTGTCATTGATTGTCCCCATAGCAGCTAACCTGCATACTCAGCCCTAATGTTATTCTTATGGAGAATATGTAAAGTTTTATATCTCTCTTAATTATGAACATAAATTAATAAAACTTGGTAATGTAGCTTCACCTGGTTCAGTTATATTGATAATTGCATAAAAACTCATTTTTTATCTTCCTCGTTGCAGCAAACCTGCGTACTCAGTCCTAATGTTATTCTTATAGAGAATAAATAAAATGTTATAAATCACTTATTTATAAATGTGACTTTATAAGTGTATAACGTTTTACAGTTACACTTTTACACTTTTTGAACCATTATTGAAGGTCAAATTCATGAATAAACTTGAAACAGTATAAATATTTATGATTGCTCTATATCACTCATCAATTACCAATTATAATGTTAAAATTTCTTAAGTGGTAAAAAGCTGTGTTTAGTTCAATTTTTTCCCTTATTACAAATCTAACACACCCAGATTTTCTGGAGGTGGGTATGAATCATCAGATCTGCATTTATATAGAACTTATGACAATATGCATTTACGTTTATGGGCTAATATCAGAGCAAGCTTCCAGAAGAAAGATATAAACACTCCGTAATACAGTATAACCTCGTTAATCCATCATCAACGGGACCGAGAGCATGGCAAGAACACAAAAGGTCGGAATATCAGGGGAACACATTTATTACTCTACCTGAAAACCTATAAAACTGTAGTTTAAACAGAATAACATATTTAAATGTATGTATGTACATTTGTAAAGATTGAATACACCACTGTAAATCATAAATAAAGTATCCGGTCTACTGGTATACATTGTCAATGATGAGTCGTCGACAGCAGAAGACCTGAACTGAGCAGCTCACTGAATACGTAAATAATAATAACAAACACCGATAACGGCACGGTTGGGGGCCAGATAATGCAAACCACTTGAGATTTGTGTAATGCAGAAAAATCACTTGAAAACTGAAGGCGCTAAAACAATCATCGGTATGGGTGACCGGGAGTCCGGATAAGTGTGGTCCAGATTTCTGAGACCACTACTGGAATAATATTAGCAGGCCTACTTAACTAATTCAATACTGTATAATGGTACTGTATATATTCAGTATTGAACTGGTTAAGTATTGGTAAATAATCTTATTTCTCTTATGAAATATATTTAAAACGGATAAATGCCTGGGCATTTATGCATTTTGGGCATTTGCCTGGGCATTTACCTAGGGCATTTGCCCCGACCTATAAATTCCGGGGAATTTTACATCACTAGTTATGGAATTATGCTCTGGGGAACAGCAACAGATATGCATAGAGTATTCGAAAGTCAAAAGTCAATTATAAGAGTCATGGCACAGAGCACGTCAAAAACTAGTGCAAACCACTTTTCCGACGTTTAGAAATACTGTCTCTTCCTTCTATATTTATATTAGAGATATTTAAAGTTGAACTTAAAAGCCCAAATTATTTTGAAAAATACAACAATAAGCACAATTACAATACAAGACACCATAACTCATTTCAATACCCAGCACATAAGTTGACAAAATTTCAAAAAAGTCCACTATATATGGGGTTGAAAATATCTAATAAAATTCCAGATTCTTTTAAAAAGCTACCAGCATTAAGATTGATTTCATCTGTTAAAGATATTTTATTAGTAAAATCATATTACTCACTGGATGATTTTGTTTATGATAGTTGGTAATACAGTATTTTCCAATTTATAATCAATGTTGATTATACATTCAACAAGTAGTTAATTTTTGGAAAGTTTAGCATGCCAACTAATTACTGAAATTAATTTTTAGTTTGTATAGTATTATTTCTGTTGAATTAATTTGACTTTGTACCTATTTGATTGTTACCCTTGTAATAATATCTATCAAATGTAATGTATAATAAAGAACTGTCCATTGCCTATTGTCTATTCAAAACTTATCTAAAATATACCTCAAAGTGTAATTAGATGTTTATGTTCAACACATTTTATTTTAATTTTGAAACGTCTAATAGCCGACGCTACGATAACATTTTAAGTTCGATTGAAGAGGGTCACCTCAGAGTCATATGGTTTAACAGAGTCTGGAAACAGTTTTAAATCTAAGTAACAACATTTTTTGTTTTCATGTTTAGGTAATGGTGTGAAGTAATAACAATAGGATGCGATGAATCATTCCTTATTTTGGTGTTTGTCCGAGTTAAAAAAATAAAGTGGTTTCATGTTCCTTACCTAACATTCAAGCAAAGATAACTGTGAAAGTACACACACTGAAGTACGGAAGTACGCTTACTGGGACTGTGAAAGTACATTGTATAATCCACATGAGAAAAGATAGCTGCAGAGTGCCAAACAATCGAGTGTTTTATTTCCTTCGTTTGAGGTTTGAAATAACAGGACATAGTTGACAGGCGAATAAGCAAAATAAAGGAGGGTGAGCGCAGCGAATGTCTTAAACTTCAAGGCGAATGAGTGCAGTGAATTCACTCTTTTCCCTCCATCGTCTGTCAATGTTTAGTAAGAGAGTAATCATGTTGGTTACATTTGATATTTTCCCCTAATATAAGTTGGCGAAGCCGCTACAAGCAGCTAGTTTTATATTACTGCAATCATATACAACAGGAATCATACAATGATTGTACAGAGAAACTAAGTATTTAACTGATCACAAAAGTTTTAGCTAGCTTTAAGTAACTCATGTATGAACTCAGAAGAGTAAAAAAGAACAAGGCATACAAGAAAAATATCAATAATTTAGATTTGAACCTTACTAATAAATGAGCTGAGATTTGGTAGGAATATAGCTAAAACATTCAGGCCAAACAAATGTCTATTTCCGTTTTTAAATCCTTTAAGCCCACTAGCCTCTGTTAATCTGGTGGGCATAAAATTCTATTAAATTCGGATAGACTGTATATCTGGGAATAAAAAATAGAAACAAAACAATAAATATGTTTGGACCATTAAATAAACGTTTTGACTCTTGACGTTGTTCATGGTACCATGACGCAATTATTCCTGTCGCTTTGAATGTTTTCGGTACGTAACTCGTATCAATTCATCGATGCGCTATTTGTGTAATCATGTATCGTATCGCGATACAAGGCCGGATCGTACATCACTTTAGCAAAGAGAATGAATACGGTTTATAAAGAGAAATGTGCGATAGCGAACATTTTTGATAGTAAACAACCGCAAATTTATACAATATTGCAACATTGCAACTCGATTTCTATTCACGATTCACGGGATAAACGCAGACAACGAGACAACAGTAGTGGATTACTGGCGAATAAGTAGATAAATTTTCGTCTATGGTTGATTTCCGATACTATCAACTTCTCACGGATGCAAAGAGCAAGCTATCTTAGAGTAAGCTGTAATTCAAAAGTTATATAATAATAACTTAATAATAATTGCTGCCTTGCGCAAAAGAGTTACATAGCTTTCTCTACGGTGAAGTTTCCGACTATGATCAACGAGCTTAATCTAGCTAGAACTTTTATACTCCAAGAAAATACTTCACTTATTTACCCCCGGACAAGATCTCTAGATATATTAAGCTCATCGAGTATCTTTACGACGACGTTTAAGCAGCGACGACCTGACGACGGATTCAAGAAGGCATCGCTTAGTTATCTCTATTATTATTACAGATTTATTATTATTATTATTATTATATTATATTATATTATATTATATTATATTATATTATATTATAATATATTATTATTATTATTATTATTATCTGTATTATTAATACAGATTTCATCATTTGGATATTATTTGATTTCGTTGAATTCATGTACTTAAAATGGAACCACAAAGGAAGAAAAGCATGATATGTAAATTCTTTAAAAAGAACGAAGCCGATAGTGAAGTTGCCAATTGTTTTAAATGCAAGCTGACACTTTGTAGTCTGTTTACATTCTGATGACAAACTACTAGGTTTAAAAACAAAGTTTCTAATTTGTAGTAAACAAAATAAATTCGAACTAGGCCAAGTTAGTAAATTTATAAAACAAAGGAAATTCTTTGGTTATGGAAGTTTTTGGATAACTCATACAGAGTTGAAGCCCTATACTGATTCATTATTTCAGTAGGGTCTGAGTGCCTATGTCGTGCTAGGCCTTTAGTATATTGTGATGTTGTGATGTCTGCTTTGCTATCAACATTGGTGATTAGCTTAATATAAGCTTAGATCATGACAATAAGTTACTCAATGATCCTGAAGTAATTTTTAATATATTCTGTAACTATTATATGAATATGGTTGAATCTCAGATAATTCCAAAGTTGTAACCAATTAAAACACCTTTGATCGATCAATTCCCTGTCCAAGAAAATTATACTAATATAATTTTCAACGCAAATCTTATTACTTGTGATGAATTGGATAAAATAATTCAAAATTTTAAAAATACATTTTCTGCTGGATATGATGATATTCCAATGCCTATAATTAAGCTTAGTAGTAGAGATATGCGAGTACTCGAAACTTCGAGTTCGGCTCTGAAACTCGAGGTTTCACTGAAACTCGGAAGGTTTCGAGCGAGTTTACTCCCACCATTTATCCGCGCTACCACGGGTCGTCCGCGGCCGTGTGTCGTCTGTAAATTCAAATTGAGTGTCAACGCATTTGAGGTGTTAAGAGTTAGTTGTGATGTGAATTTTAGTGTTTTGTCAATAAATAAGTAAGATGTGGTTTATAAATTTGTGTTAGCCTACTCTTTACACCAAAAAGGAAGATTTACCAGGACCTTCAGATTGAGTTGTATGAACACTGCCTGTATAGTCATAGTCCACTTTTAGGTTAACCTAACCTTGTAAAAAAAATATCAAAAACAAATCTGTAATGAAATCTAATAGGTAAGTATAAGAAGTTTGTGCTTGTTTTTTGTTCCATAGTAATTGAAATTGAGTCAAAAGAGACTCAACAAAATTCCATCCATTAATTTTAGGCTCAACTATTGTCCTTTGGCATTGAGGTGATTTTAAAGACAAGTGATTTGTTTAGGCTTTATTTAAGTTTCATTAATGATTTTTTTTTTAAATCATTTTTAATATTTTGAAACTCTATTTAAGACATGGCTTCAATTTTATCAATTGATTTGCCGAGCACTTTCAAACATAATATCTTCATGTTTTTATTAACTGATTGTTCTTATTAGGACTATTAGTGTTAAAATTAATGCTAAGATATGTTAGTAAATATATTTTGTGTGGTAAGTAAGTAGGTTAATGCTTTACCATGTAATAGGCCTTTTAAATATTAACATAAAGTTTATTTTAACTTTTAGGCCTAAATGTAATTTTATTTCCTCCATTTGTAGAAAGATGTAGCTTAGGCCTAAACATAATACATAATAAAACGTAGGATAAATGAAAAAATAGGAAATAAAATAAAAAACTTAAATAATTTTTTAATGAAACTGTTAATTAATACCATATAGGTTATAAAAACCTTAATACCAAAATATTAAAAGTATTTGACCTTCATGGCAAAATGTTAGGCAATAACTTTGGCATGATTTATTTTCAGATAAATGTACTTATCTTTTTCCAATGAAGCAGGAATCCATTTATTTGACTTACTATTGTTATTTTCAGGGCATAGTGACTAGAAAAGTATATTTTAATAACAACATTTATAAATGGTTTTGGTCTATACACTGTTTTGATCCAATTTAACTCGACCTATGTGTTTTTTTATTTGTATACTCGACTTGAACTCGAGATTCAAATATTTTGCCATTTACTCGACTCGACTTGAAAAACCTGTACTCGCACATCTCTACTTAGTAGTAAACATCTACTTAAACCATTGACCCATGTAATAAATTCTTCTTTAACTTCCGGAATTTTTCCAGAACGACTAAAATGTCTAAATTTAGGCCACTTTTTAAGACTAATAATCCTCATAAAGTAGAAAATTACCGACCCATTTCGTTAATTTCTTCTTTCTCAAAAATGTTTGAAAAAGTAATGGCTAACCAGTTAATATCCTTTTTGGAAAATAATGGACTCTTAGATAATGACCAGCATGGCTTTAGGCCTGGTAAGTCTGTAATTAGTGCAGGCATTGAGTTTATTTAATCAATTATTGAATCTCTAGATAAAGAGGAAAAGTAACAGGGGTGTTCATGGACCTAACCAAAGCCTTTGATAGTGTCTGCCACACTGAATTACTCGAAACCCTTTTCAAGTTGGGAGTAAAAAACATAACACTCTCGTGGTTTAGGTCCTATCTAATTAATAGAAAGAGCTTTGTAAAGATTTTTGAATGACTACAATCAGTTAATGCCGATCCGTTCGCAAGTAGGTTCTGTAAAGTTTGGAATTCCTCAGGGTTCTATATTAGGACCGCTGTTGATTCTGTGTTATATTAAAGGTTTGCCAAAATTAGCTCAATTTGACAAAATAACTTTATATGCAGATGATATTAATTTAAAAGTGTCTGAACAAAATTATAATCAAATTGAAGTATCTAGTTTTTGTAAACTAACAGTAGTCCAACAGTTTTTGGCAGATAAAACTCTTTTGCTCAACACTAACAAAACCAAATATATTGAATTTTCCTTAAGACGAAATAACAGTACTACACCAGATACTAATACAGTAATTAATGATTATGTTCTCGATAAACAAGGTGAATCAAAATTTGTAGGTCTAATAGTAGATAAGCATCTTAATTGGGACTCCCATGTGGACCAGATATGTAATTTAAGCTGGCATCTGGTTTGTTTGCCCTTAAAAAATTATCATCAATTTTTGATTTAAAAACTTTAAAATCAGTTTATTTTTCCCTAATTTAATCACACATCTCCTTTGGAATCATTTTGTATGGCAGTACCTCAAACAAAAATTTGTGCAGGATTTTGACAATCCAAAAACGGGCAATAAGATTAAAGATGGGATAATAATAGATAAGATAATTAAAGATGGGATGGTCAGATTCAACCAAACACCTTTTCCCAGAGTTAGGTATACTGACAGTATTTAGTTTATAAATTTTTGAGCTAATTTTATGGATAAAAGGTAATGTTAGTAGTCTGGGTACTCTGGGTGATTACCATAAGATTGATACTAGACATAGGAATGAGATTTCTTATTGCAATCATAAACGGAAAATATTTGAAAAAAGCCTAGTTATGCTCATATAAAATATTTTAACTTTCTGCCTGCTGAAATAAAAAAAAATTAATGACTATGTTAAATTTAAAAAGAAACTAAAGGAATACATGTTAACTAAACCACTCTATTCATTGGACAAATGTTTTTTGTGTGTCAATAATAATTGATTTGATAAGGAAGTTACATTAGATTTGTAATAGTCTATTTCGCACCAAGGGCCAAAAGTGGGGTTTTGCTGGCCCGAGATCGTGTTTTATGACCAAGAGGAAGTCGAGATCATAAATCGTTCGAGGGTTATGCAAAACCCTTTCGGCAGAGGTGCGAACGCTATTTTTCCACCATACTACAATTATTAACGGGTTAAATGTGATCGGTCATAAAAGACGAGGGGCCTCATGCAATCTCGGACTAAAAACAGTTAATCAATAAACAAAACATTGGTAGTACAATATTTTAAATTTTGTTGTTATTTTTTTCCAGTGTTTCAACCAAAGAACACAAAATAGTATGCACGTATTAACCAGGTAACTTCGTGTACACTTGAAAACTAGTTGGCAACACTGGCTCAATAAATCAGCTGACTTTCGGCCCTAGGGCCGAAAATTTTCAGCCCTTGGGCGGAAAACTTTCGATATTCAAATGACGTTCCGAAAACAGGTGATTACAGCGTAGTGTGGTGAAAATTATGTTTTGCTACAATATTTGTGTATATATGATTGACTCTAACCTGTACAATGCATGTACTTATTGAATAAAGCATGTTTGACTATTGACTATTGACTATTGATTCCGGTCTTTTAAACAGGCTGTAATAATATTAAAATGTTTCCTTGTTGTTTCCCTTGTCTGACCATATGTTTATGATTGTTTTTTTACCAGGCCTACACCCAGATAGGCTAAGGTGTTTTTTTACCAGGCCTACACCCTGATAGGCTAAGGTGTTATAGCATAATGACAAGGATTAATGGTTGTCAAGGTGACATTACATGATTTGAGTAGCCTAACCTAGGCATACTGTTAACCCTTTGCGATCGGAATGAATATATGCCGCTATTCCTCAGCGGTCGGGCGGCCAGCTCTACTGGCCGCCGCCATTAGCGCGCGGAAGTCGGATTTTTTTCTACAGCAGTTGTCCTTTGCGATCGGACGGCCAGCGGTGCTGGCCAACATGAAATCCAACGAACGCTCGGGCGTCCAGCAGGACTGGTCGACAACAATGTTTTCGTTTGTAATATTCCAAACTGTGGTATGATGCCTGTAGAGTGCTGCAACCTAGTGAGGAATTTTTAAACTAAACGATCAGCAGGCTTGCAACATTATATCGTAAAAATTGAGGTGGAAACAACTAAAATAAACACCTGTTGTTCTGGCACAAGTGCTGTCATAATCAACATTGTTTTAGTTCAGTTTTATGTGATTTTAATTGTGTTTTGATGATTTTCTCGAGAGATTTGTGTTTATTTGTAGTTTTAATTAAGTTTTAAGTTTTAATGTACATTTGAAGTAATTATAAGAACACTTGTAAGTTTACGTATAGGCCTACACTTATATCATAATTAGACCTACAATAAAACTGTTTTATCCCGTATAAACATTTATTAGTAAGAATGGGGTAGTGTTTGTTTTTATTCCCGTATATTTAACTAAGTAATAATGGACGATCGTTTAAGATCAGACGAATTGAGAGACTTATTATTTGCTGATGAAGAAGATGTTGACAATCCCGATATTTATTATGGATCAGACCACGAAAGCGATGTTAATTCAACAGATTTAGCTGCAGAAATTCGAGAAGAAGTAGGTGAGGGATATGAGGCTGATGGAAATTTGGAAGAGGAAGATGGAAGTGGTGAAGTTCAAGTAGCCTATGAGGAATTTAATGGACATTTAGGCATGGAAGTGGCAAACGAAAGTGAAAATAATGATGGCGCGGAAGTTGAAGAGAACATTGGCGAAGGTGCCCAAGGGCCAGATAATGATGAAGATATGGGTGTGTCGTACAGTGGAAGGTATGGTCTGAAGGTGATGCAAATTTTAATAAGTTTCTGTGGAAACATGATAGTGGTTATAAGTCACCAAATGACCAAACACCAACAACACCTTTACAATTTTTTCAGCTTTTTTTCACAGATGCTTTAATGTTAGAGATAGTGAAAGAAACAAACCGGTATGCTGCAGAAAAAATACAGAAGAATACACCACTTCAGAAGAAATCCATCTGGATTTCGTGGAAAGACCTTACACTACAAGAGTTGAAAGCTTTTTTTGGACTCATAATTAACATGGGGATGAACGAGAAACCAGAGATCAGTGACTACTTTTCAAATAATTGGGTTGACTACCAACCATTCTTTAAAGACGTTTTCAGCAAAGATAGATTTTTACAAATCTTGTGGAATCTGCACGTCTCCACACCCCTATCTGGCCCCGTAGCTGGGACATTAACTCGATCAGGAAAGGTGAGAAATGTCGCTGCATACCTCGATAAGAAATTTAGAGAGTATTTTGTCCCACAGAATGAAGTAAGTGTAGACGAAAGCATGATTGGGTTCAAAGGAAGGATCCTATTTAAATCATATAACAAAGACAAGCCCATTAAATGGGGAATCAAGGTTTTCGTCCTGTCACACTCTGCTACGGGTTATATTTGCGCTATTGAGCCATATTTTGGTAAAACAACCACAGACCGCTTGATTAGGCCTGATTTAGGTGCTACAAGTTGAGTTGTTTTACACCTAGTAGACAAACTGAAGCAAACACTGGGAGATGTTGAAGGGCTTCACGTCTTCACTGACAGATTTTATTCCAATCTCGATTTGGCAGAAGCACTCTTAGCATGGAAAGCCCATACAACCGGCACTATCATGCTACATAGAAAAGGTTTACCAGAAGAAGTGAGACCAGTAAGGCCTAAAAAGGAGAAAGCCAAAAAACAAACAAAGAATAACCCTCCTAAACCTAAGCTGAAATTGAAAACTGGGGAAATAAAAACCTACAGAAAAAATGACGAAGTGTCTCTTCTATTGTGGAAAGATAAAAACTTAGTGGCTGTTCTAAGTACACTGTACGGTGATAACTCTACCGAAACGGTTAGGCGCTACAAGAAAGGGGGAGTAGGGGAGTTGGTGAAAAAGACTACTGCAGTTTGTCAGTTTGTGACATCGCGGATCAGTACATTTCATCTTATTCATTCACCAGAAAATCCCTGAAATGGTGGAGGAAAATGTTCTTTTGGCTTTTGGAAACAGCAATTGTAAATTCATTCATTCTATACAATGCCAATCAAGAAAGGAAAAAAGTAGTTCGCCAGAGACGTTACAGAAAAATGTTGATACAAGAACTGGTCGGAGAAGTAAGAAACGTCAGAAAACGAGGAAGACCATCTTCTTTAGTAGAGGACGAGCGACTAAATGGGAAACTACATCTGCCCTATCCGCTTGAGGGAGGTAAAACAAAGGACTGCGCGGTGTGTAGCGATAGAAGACAAGGAAAAGAAAGAAAAAGGTCAAAGTTTTTTTGTAAAACTTGTTCAAACAATCCCCGACTTCATATGGGTAAATGTTTCGAAAAATACCACTCAGTGAAAAAAATCAAAGAAGATTAAAACAGAACTTTCAACTTGTTGTTTGTATGAGTGACAGATATACGTACATGTTACACGTTTAGTAAATACGTAATTTATTTCACTTTTAATTTTCAAACAAATGTATGTTTATATTCGATATCTTATTTGTTTTTTAGATTAAATAAAACAGTTGTCAGTATAAAATTACAATTGTTTTATTACAATTTAAATCCCCTATGCTAACATTGCAGGTTTTCAGTGAAAACAAATTCCGAGCTGCTGGGAGCGAGCCGCAATGATAAATGCCGAGGTGACGCGGAGTGGGACTTGGCCAGTACAGCTGGCCGTCCGACCGACGGAACCAAGTTAGTATGGAAAGAATTCCGACTGGCTGCCGACTGCGTTGTGGCCACTCCTGCTGGCCTTCCGATCGCAAAGGGTTAAGTTATTAAGTTACCTATACTTTTATCGTATTCCTATAAACCCAGTAAACATATTTCTTGTATTTTTCACTGCAGAGAAAATAATATTCTTGAGTATGTACAGAGGTTGGTATATTCCTCCTCCAATTAGACATGCTGTTTTCTGGTGAGGTTATGTGTAGTACCGTCTTCAATTACTCAGAAAGATTTATTTGTAAAAATAATAACCACTTGTGTTTTGAATAAAATGACTTAGCTTAAATATATTGTATATTTATATATTGCAAGAAAAATTAAAATGTTAAGTTTCAACTTAAAAATATGGTAGCTTTAGAGATTGAGGTAAAGTAGGCTAAATATCCGAATCCGAAAATTATCCGACCCGAACTTAAGCTATCCGAACCAAAACCGAACCGAACTAAAAATTCACTAATCGCACACCTCTATACACACACCTAATATAAAAGTTTCGAAAGGCAAAGAAGCTCCCCATAATATCTGACAAAATCTCTGGGTGAAGCCAAGTGGATAGCAAAATTAAAATGCGGACAAGAAGTATTAAGTCTATAATTATATGTGAACAGCCACTACTGTACGGCTCAAAACCTTTATTTACAAATCTCTCTTAACAAAAAAGTTTGAACACCAACCTGTCAAAAACTCTGGGTCCTCCGCGAATGTGTTCGTCTTCCGAGTCTGAATTGACATTCTTCCTCTTCCTCTTCCTTTTAGCTGGAAATGAATGTAAAAAGAAATTGGAATTAAATTTACACTTTACGGTAATATACTGGTAATTAAACTGTATGTATTAAAAGATTAAGGAAAAATTGTTATAGTTCAAAACAAATGTTTTTATTAACTAGATTTCTAGATTACTATCAACAATCTTTGTTCATTTTTAAAGTATGGCCACTTAACACTCAAGTCAACTTTTGCAAATTAGCATGCAATTTTTGTATGATTTTTAGATTCTCAGGCTGTATCAAGAAATAAAGTCTGAGGCAGACCCCATAGCAGCCTATTCTAAGGATAAATCAAAATCCACATAATGATAAAACAATTACAGCAGTCTCTCAAACTCGACATTTGATGAAAGAAACTTAATACTCATTTTAAGTTCCAGTATTTTAATAAAGAACGAAGGTATATTTTAATATTACTCTACACTACTTTCTTATTTTATTGCCAAGCATTTATTTAAAAAGCAATTTGATTAATTTTTAAACCGTATCTTTGGTTCGTATTTCTATTTGCCTACAAAACTCAACATTCTAAAAACTTAACAACCTTTAAGTTAACACTGTGTCGAGTGTGCGACTTTACTGTGCAATTTTGTATAAAGTTCTCCAAATCATAGAGGGGTAACAAAAAATATATAGTGTTCAAATATTCAAGATCCACTGTCAAAAAAAATATAAAATAAATAATGAAACTTTAAATCTTTTGATTGAGACAGAAGCCAAAGTAAAATATATGCAAAAGATTAAAAGTGATTTATTTTGCTATTAGTTTTTAATAACATAGCGCTACTTATAATGGGTTTTGAGTCTATACAGAATGTCACAGAATGTCTTAACTTATCTGGTTTTCTTTATCTTAGTGCTCAGTCAAAGTTAGAAGGGTCAGTCACTGTCCAGTCAGCGCATCGACCTATTCTCCCACGCACCACCACAACCTACTTTCTACCATAGAGGAATGGCATTATCCTCATTTTAATGTCACAGATTACCATTTACGTACTTGCAGTAGGTAAAAACCTTTAATTTTCTGGGAGACTATCATTATTCAACCCACAAATCAATAGGCTAAGCATACAATTTAAAACCAAAGATTTCTTATGTTTATAACTTTGCCAAAAAAATATGGAGATCATTATTTTTTACTATAGCCAAAAAAGAATACAAGACTAATAGAATTATTTTATAACAACCTTAAAACCTTATTTTAAAAGAAACTCGTTCTACTAGAAGGTTTGAAACTATTTCTATAAGAAAAGGGACACATTTGATTAATTACATGATTTCTTAAAAATTATTGTTAGTCAAAAAACGGTCTGAATATTAGTGTAACCTTAGTCGCTCACTAATTTTTAACCATTGCATACATTAAATATTACTCAAACATGAATAATTAATTCTGAATAACTAAAAGAAACTGAGAAGATCTATACTAGGCCCTGGAAAGTAGCCAGTGGTACAGAGGAAGTAACAGAATGATAAAACCTAAATCATATTCTCATTTTCTATTTATTATTTTTAAGTATAGTTGCTAACTCAGTATGACTGTGGGCCTAAGTTTCCCATCCACAGCCAGATCCCACTTGATGTGTCTGCCTGGCTAACAGACTGGCTAATTAATTACAGACCATGTCACACTTTAAGTGCTGCATTGCTCTTGCCACCCAACCTTGGTACATTAATAGATTAAATGTAGTAAATTAAATATATGGAAAAATCAAATATTTAAACTTTGATTAATTAAATCATTAATATCAAAGAACAAAAGTACAAAAAGCCATGTTGGCAATAATGTAACTAAAATAAACCTGTTCAAAACTCTTTATTTTCAACATCTTACAAGGCTTCTATCAACAAATCTGTAAAAATGAATGCTATGAACACAAGGAAGCTTGACCCAACAGGGAGGGAAACATAAAAAGTCAGTTGGATGTTCATGTCTTGCTTACCTTTTGGCCTAGGAGATTCAGATGAAGCTTTACGTTTCCCATTAAGTGGAGGAACTATTTTCGCCTTTTGCTTATCGGAAGTTTTTACTTCTGGCTTTGTTTCCGAGTCGCTTACGATGATTTCTACACTGTTACTGTCATCGTCCACAATAAAAATCTCTGGTTCCTTCTCTTCCTTTACTTCTGCCTGAATAATCACATAAGTCAATATCAGTATTTAGAGCTATTAAAGTTGTTGGCTTGACAAAAATTCAACTTTGAAAAGTAAGTCTCTAATTTTAAAAATATACAGCAAAAGGTAAAAATGTTTAATTTATTTTGTAAATTATAAAAACAATGCAATTTGGTTAGTTTTGGTATCTCTATAAGTTAAATGAATTTGATTGTAATACTAACCTTAACAGCTCCACAGCAATCGGAATTAGAATTCTGGTTGTAATCTGAAACATAAAAAGAATTATTTTTTTAACCAGCCAAGGAAATAATTAAGACATACAGACAGGTACATGAGACATTTTTCAATGATAAACGGCTTTGTATAATATGTCCCTGAGTAATTACTGAAGTTGAAAGTATAAATACCCCCGTCGCAGCAAACCTGCGTACTCAGCGAATTTCTAATGCATAATATATGACTTAATACCATATAAAGCCGCATACCAAGTTTCATAAAAATATATTCACATATAAGCGATTTTAATGATTCTCCATAAGAATAACACTGTTAATGAGTACATAGGTTTGCTGAAACAAGGAACACAAACAATTGGTTTTTATGCAAATATAAATATAATATAACTAGGCGAAGCCACATACCAAGTTTCATCAATATTCAATCATAAATAAGCGCTATATAATATTTTAGCGAATTTCCCCTATAGGGAAGAAGCTATTACCGTAGGTCTCATGGTAAGACTTAAGCCCGAGACCATGATAACTTTTCGTTTTGAGGTCCCCAGATGCCAAAAACACCATTCGTTCAAATTTTTATATATGTATATATATATATATATGTGTCCGTAAGCACGATAACTCTCGTAAAAAAGGTCCGATCTTAATAAAATTTGGTACAAATATGTAAAGTACCATTTATTTGAACGAGTTCGAAAACCAGACAAATCGCACCATCCGAAGGGGGGTTTTGGGGGGGGTTTTGTACCCCAAAAATGTTTTTTTTTTAGTTTTCACATGTAATTGTTATTTAAATCAAATTTTAATTCCTACCATTGAATTCAGCTTAAAAAAACCAGACAATTTGGTATTTAGATCATTTCTCTACGTCAATTGGTTACTAAGATATTGAAAGTGCTAAACACAGTACGTTGTCCAATGTTATTCTTATGGAGAAAAAGAAAAATTTTATATCTCGGTTATTTATGAACATAAACTGACGAAAGTTGGTATATCGCTTCATCTGATTGTGGTTTGTTGTTGTTTGAACAAAAAAATTTTTCGCCTATGGTTCCCGTAGCAGCAAACCTAGGTACTCGGTCCCCATGTTATTCTTATGGAGAATAGTAAAAATGTTATATATCGCTTATTTATGAATGAATATAGATGAAACTTAGTATTTGACTTCACTTAGATGAGTTATGTTGATATTTGCATGAAAACCCATTATTTTGTGTTCCTTGTAGCAGCAAACCTGCATACTCATCCCTAATGTTATTCTTATGGATAATAATGAATATTTTAAATATCGCTTATTTATGAATATATTTCTTATGAACTGGTAAGAGGCTTAATGTGTTATTAAGATATATATATTCTTTGGAAATTCGCTGAGTACGCAGGTTTGCTGCGACGGGGGTATTAGTTATTCTCTATAAGAATAACATAGGGCTGAGTAAGCAGGTTTGCTGCAACAAGGAACAAAAAAATTGGGTTTTTATGCAATTATCATATCTCAACAAAGTGAAGCTACATACCAAGTTTTATTAATTTATGTTCATAATCAAGGGAGTGAGTCATTACATTTTACTTATTCTCCATAAGAATAACATGGGGGCTGAGTTCGCAGGTTTTCTGCTGCGGGAACAATCAACAAAAAATCAATTTTTTGTGCAAATATCAATATACCAGTACATGAAGCCACATACCAAGTTTCATCAACATACATTCATAAATAATCGAGATATCAAATTTTATTTGTTCTCCATAAGGATAACATTGGACAACATACTGTGTTTAGCACTTCTGCAACGGTTGGTCGTAGAATCACAATTTACACACCAAAATGATTGTTTTGTGGAACTGAGCAGATTGGTAAATTAAGCAAATGTGAAGTTTACATTAAAATGAACTGAGGAAAAGCCAAAAACCTATTTCCCATAAGATTAACATGGGAGTAGGTTTTTTGGATTTTCTTCGCAACCACTTAACCTAGGTTAATAATTAAAAATACTATATTATTTGTTTTTTTAAGCTCTATAACATGGTCAAAACAAAAATTAAGTTTTTTGAAAATTTTAGGGTGAAAAATGCAAAAAACTGATTTTTGGAAAATTTAAAACCCCCATAAACCCCACTTCCCATAGTCCGATTTTTCTGGTTTTCGAACTTAAAGTCATGAATGTCATTTTACACATTTGAGTCAAATTTAATCGAAATCGGACGTTTTTTACTCAAGTTATCGCATTCACGGACACATATATTTATATATATATATATATATATATAAACATACCTGAAGGTTAATACAAAATCACATAAAACCAAAATTATCTACAAAACAGTTTATATTTCGGTTTACACCATCTTCAGAACTTGATACAAAATTAAATAACCTACATATTTGATAACAACTAACTGAGTATCATGTGTTGTAAATCTTATCAGAAATCATATGTTTTTAAAACAGAAAATTTGTAAATTTGTATATATATTAAACAATTAGAGCTTTGTGTGACTTCTTCTTTATGTTTAACGAATGTTTAGGCCTTTTGGGCACTTTGATTCGGTCACTAGTTGGCATGCCTGTTCGAGACTTCTAAGTGACGACACACTGAACTTTTTCGTGATTTGTCTAATTGGCTTGACTTGATATGTATTTTCGAAACTGTCACCGTGTTTCTTTCCGTGTGTCACTAGGGGTTTGGTCTCATCCTGATGCTTGTATGCAAACCGGTGACCCATCATCCTTACTCTTAGTGTGTTTGTTGTCGAGCCAATATAATCTTTAGGGCATTTCTTACATTTTATTTGGTATACAATATTTTTTGAGTCACAGGATAAATTGCCTGGTATTTTGTATATTTTTGATGTTGAGCTGCTACTAAAGGTTGACGATTCTTCAATTTGTTTGCATACAAGACATCGGGGTTTCTTGCAGGGATGCGATCCGGCGACTTTTCCACTTGTTTGCTCTGTCATGGGAAGTTTTGGTTTAGAAATTATATCTTTAAGAGTAGGCGGTCTTTTAAAGACAACTCTAGGTGGACATTTAAAGATATTGTTTGTCAGAGGTGAAGACTGTAGAATGCCAAAGGCAATCTTTATAATACTGTTAATTTTGTGAAGTCCAGGATGAAACTGGGTTATGAGTTTAGGGACGTTATTGTCAAACACAGTTGAAGCACCTTGCTGATTCTCTGTTTCAATTTTTTCTTTCAACAGTTGTTCAGGGTACCCTCTTTCTAATAAAGCATTTTTTATTTTCATCTTGTATTCAGTCACATCCCTGTCTTCGCTGCATAGTCGTTGAGCTCTTGTTGCTAGACTTTTTGGAATTGATTTCTTAACATAAAGTGGGTGGCAGCTACTGTAATGTAAATATTGAAAAGTGTTGGTTGGTTTTATATTAATTTTGTGTTTAATTATGTTGTTCACAATAAAAACGTCAATGTCCAAGAATGTGGCGGATTCTGATGATATGGACCATGTAAATTTAAGGTTGTTGAATGAGTTTAGTGATTCTAAAAAGTTGTTAAGTTTTTCAATACCGTGTGTCCATATCATAAAAATATCATCTATAAAACGCATCCAACAAAGAGGTTTCAGGAGTTGAGTATTTAGGAAGTGATTTAGATATATATATATATACATATATATAAATTTGAACAAATAGTATTTTTGGCATCTGGGGACCTCAAAACAATAAGTTATCATGGTCTCGGGCTTAAGTCTTACCATGAGACCTACGGTAATTTAGCTTCTTCCATATAGGGGAAATTCGCTAAAATAAATCAACAAGTTAACAATTAACAGTTAATTCTAAAGTTTTAACACAAATTCAAGTAGGCTTGCAACATAATAGAATACAAATTGCAAACTCCTGATATTTTTAAAAAACTTAAAATTCTAGGTAGAACTTTTCAAGATGTATTCATATTACCTATCAAACATACATGATTCACTGAAGATATCACTTAATATGTACATGTTTAACTAACACAAAGAAGAATGAACTCAAGCAACGAGTCTGGATCCTTATTCAACCAAAGTTTAAAATGAACCACTTGGTGACTAACTGAATGATTTCATAGCATGTTGTTGTCTGCATCTGTTCTTAGTGTGTTTAACTTGAAATAATAACAAAATCTTATCTTATTAAGAAAAAATGTTGCTAAAGTACATAGGCGTAATTCAGGGGTGGCATTGGGGGGCAGTTGCCCCCCCAATAATTACGAGAACATATTATTACAATATATATGAAAGGTCACAATAATCACGATCACAACTACTATGTTTGCCCCTCCAATCAAAATACTGAAATTACGCTTATGCTAAAGTAACGAACTGATAGAGAAATATGTTTAATTGAAGTTTACAGTTGACTTAAAATTGTAAATAAATGTATATGGTACTTTTAACACGATTTGAAATTACTACTTTGAGGGTATTTTGTATCTGCATTAAGTATGAAGAAGAATTAAAGGTTGATTTAAACGTAATATTTTAATTAATTTCACTTTTCATCTTTTATCTAAATAGGCCTATAACTGCAAAAATTACAAGAGAGTCTTTATCAATCAATATATCTACAGTGGAAGCTCTCTTAACCGACCTCGGATCAACGACCGCCCATCCTCCAAGAGTAGACAAACTTCTGCCGTGGCAGCCGATGTCGCAATACTGTTCCGCAAATAACTTCCAGGTAACAACAGGGCGATTACATTTTTCTGTAGAAAGCAAATTCAGTCAGTTTCTCTCACAAGTTTCATTGTTTTTAACACTTATTGTGACTGTTTCCGGTAGCCTATTATTCAGTATAACCAACCTTTTTTGTTATCAGACTATGGTCCGGTCCAGTAGGGGTTGGTTAAGAGAGCTTCTACTGTACTCCTTAATGGTATGTGTTTTTTTTTCCTAAAAGCAGACATTTGTAAACTAAAATCGCCTATAAATAGTAAAAGGCCCAACTGTTTTTCAAGCTGATTCAACTACAAATTATTGTACTTTTCTGATTTTCTGATAACAATAAGCTCATCAACAATACTCACTATTTACAGGAGGACAGTCGTCTTCATCGTCTGACACAATGATGGGTCGCGGCGTTCGTGTACGAGGGTTGGAGACGATGATCACATCATCATCATCATCATCATCATCGTCCTCTGCCGCCGCAGAAGACTTGTTCACGTTCGTTTCTTCTCCCTCATCTGAGCCTGATACCGAATGCGCTTTAGTCTTATTCACATTCGTCTTCACTTCTCTTTCCTCGTCCGAATCCGATATCGAATGCGGTTTTCTCTCTTCTTGCTTCATTTTCACACAAGTCGTTTCACTGACTGTAATATTCCTCAATTTACTACCCATTCCTAAACTCTCCCACACACTCAGTATACTGTTTTTGGTTTCGCCTTGACTCTCTGAGCTGATCGTATTTTTTGTGCTGATCTGAACCGGTTTGATGACAGAGTCGACAGTGTCTGTGCTGGAGCCCACAGCTGACCCGTAGTCACTGTCGGCAGGGTCTGCCTCCTGCGATTTCTGCATATTCTCTTCAGCTAAAAGTAAAAAGAGTACAAATATAAAAAAAGAATAAGATGTTAACTAACTAAACTTGCTGAAAGAACTTAAAAACTGCCAAAGAAACTCCTACCTACCCAGTGTACCCTTGCGCAAACCTGTGAAACAGTCAATTCAATTCAATTGGCTATCTTTACTTTAAATATGCTGCGCAAATTATATAAACAGAATAGTCTCATAAAGGTACTTTTTCTGTACCGTACTATAAACTAAAACTAGACTGTAACAATACAAAACTATAACTCAAAATGTCATGTGATAACAATTCTTGACAATTAAAATTAAATTATAAATTATAGTCGGAACCTCTTTTTTTACCTTTGTAGGCCAACATTTTGAAGGCCACAAAATTTATTAGGCCATTATTAGGCTTATTGATTTTACATTTATAGCTTAGATGGTCGGAATTTGTATGCTTGTTTAAGGTTTATATAGTTTAAAGTGGATATAAGGTTTATTTCCCTTGAAGGCACTCTTCTCTCTAATATTTTTATATATTTAAAATTGAAAACATCAAATACATATAGGCCTATTAATATTAAACATTTATATTTACTGATTAATGTTATGCAGAATGCAAATAATTATATATCTTGCTTATCCAAGAAACATACATTGATGAACCTTGGAATGCTTCATCTGGTTGTGTTCCACTGATATTTTCAAAAAAAATTCTATTACAGCGAACCCACATAGCCTACTTCGCCCTATTTATATATACAATAAATTAGGTACATGTTATAAATCGGTTACAATATACGTTATATTTTAATGAAGCATGGTAAGTGGCTTCATGAATTTAATGAGATTTCGCTGAGTATACAAGTTTGCCTTCAGGGGTTTAGTTCTTTTACATTTGTTTAGCTCTCTGCATATTTAATTTTTAATTCTGTTGCATAAGCTAAAGATAAAACTTGAAGGCTTACAGCAAGCAATGCATTGGTATACATTGCTAACGACTATGACTTGATTCTGCATGTAAGTTGGATTTGAGCTTGAGTTTAGGGATGTAGGTTACTGCAGTGGGGGGTTACTGAGTTGTGTACAAGAACCTCAAAAACATTTACCCGGATGAGTCAGAAATATTTTTATTTATATAGGAGTACGATTTTTTAGGGAAAGCAGTCCAATCCCATCGACTTTAGTGGGACATCCTGGAAATCGAACCCGCAACCCTTTGAACTTTGAAGTTCAATTTGTTATAGGCCTTCATTATAAATATTTCTTATATTTAGACTGGCTAGATGTCCAAGATTTTGAAGTGCAGTTAATTCAGCTGCCCTCTTACCTACACTTCACCTATACAAAGGCCACACGTTTAGTGTGTAAGATGAATATTAATACATGAATGCACGTAAAATAAAGAATAGCTACTACATAACAACTTGAATCTTCACTTACAAACAGAAACATTACTAATAACTTGAGCCTTCTTCTCGTACTGAAACCTCCGTAGACTGTTCAATAGACTTGGACTAGGCTGAGACATAATAGTAACCAAATGAGGAAAGTTACTATTCGGCCTGTGATTTTAAACTGAAATAAAAACAAACTTAATAACTTCAAGATATTTTTGAAAAAAATGTTGAAGTATATAAACAAACATTAAATACCGGTATATTAGCTAAAGAATCCAAATTTAAAATTAATTTGTAAGTAAATGACAATACTAATGAAAAATATTCTTATATTTTACAGGTGAATTGTGTTTAACGGTATTGCGAGTATTGTCTGTTAACTGTCTTATAGCTCAATCAGTTTCACACAGATTCAATCTTAAGGCTCCTCACACAAAGATGGACAGAGATAAAGCGTGATTTCGAAGGCTGCCAGCTCAGTGCCACTCAAGCATTTCTGCTCATCTCTGTGAGCGGAGCTTTGCATGATGGAGAAAAAAATTAAGTAAAGTACTGCACTGAATTGAAGTAAACTTATTTTGAACTAAGAAATTGAGACAGTACATGCAGATAATTGTAAATTGCATATAATTTGACCGACAATGGCTTAAGAGCACATGGACTGTTTGGAAGACCGGTTCGCCGGCTTCCCAGGTTTTCAAGTCAGCGAAAAGCTTTTTAGCACCATAAGACGCAACGCTTACGCTGCTTCGCAATTGCTCCTTAGTACTAGGCCTATAATGTAGTACAAAAAGAGAATTACATTCTTTTAACAGGATATTTATCCCCAATCAACTTTCTTTCTTGGAATTGTTTTTTTTTACTTCTTTAACTATAAATTTTAGATTTTAAACAATATGGTATGCCAGAGTCAATGCGGTTGTGGTTAATCAATCGTCGTATCGCAAACAAAAAGTTGTTGACAATACCTGTAAGCACCTGTAGGTGATTAATTCTGTGGTTGTTACTCCTAAAAAGAAAAAATATTGTCATTTGTTTGTGGATCCAATGAAAATGTTACAGTATTGTGTGAAAGTTAACTTAAGTTATTGTGTAGCTCTTTTATTGCAAATCAACTTTTTCTTCCCCCCCCCCCCCCGCCAACTCTTAGTCGCCAGCGAAAATTGGAATCGTCCACCTTCATAATACAGAACAAATGTAATGTTTCATTTTCCCACGATAGCAATTTAAACGACAAAATAGAAGTAATATTCAGGAGAGTCAAATTGACAAGGTTATACAAGAAATACTTAAGTTAGTCCTAACATTTTAAACCTGACATAAGTTAGAAGCAGTGCATTTTTACCCGCACTCTTCTTTAGACATCTGGAGGGTGGCACCACATTTATCATTAACAAATTAGTCATACACATTACTTTTGCTGGATGAAGCAGCAATAAGGAAAGAGGCAGAATAGTGTAGCCAATAAGATATCCTGACAAGATACCCATAGGGCCTATGCAGAATAATTATTTCTGTCTCATAGGCTATATAAGTTAATAGGTATATGAATGCTAACTTAAATTTTAAATTTTATATTTCAATAAAAAATGTAATTTCAAGTCTTATGAAAGCCTAAATCTTAGTTATAAAAAGGTAAGCAATAACTTAATTGATAGCTAAGGTTATTAACATACTGATGTAAAAAGGATACTAAACATAACTTAAAAGTGGGTATCATAGCATATGGTTATTTTTTATTAGCCTAACTCCTTTTTATGATCAATCTAATCGAATGGAGAGCAATAAATAAGTACCTAACTCAACTGGAATCAAATAATACTCCTAACCTTAGGTCCTAAAGCCCCATTATCAATACTGGCGAGAGAAGGTACAGTGTTTAAATACCTAGAACATTTATGAATGTTAATAGATTTATAATATAGAAATCCTCTCACAAAGTCATTCAATTTCGAACTTGATATTAAATTCATATATTTCAATTGATGAGTAACTTAAGACTATCTTAGAGGACCTACTAACTTAATGTTTGTACATTTGATAACTTACGATATTTTTAATTTCTACAATTAATTATTAATAGTTACTTACGGGAATATTACCCAAAGAAACTGATATTCAATACTACTTTTAATTTTTAAATGTATTTACTAAACTCAAGACATTACAAAAAGACAAATAATTAAGAAAAGGCTATTTGTTTTAATTTTCATCTTTAATAGGAACAACTCGCAAACGCAACACTCAACACTCAGCAGACCTCACTCAATTCCGTACAAAAGCAAAAAGCAGTCAGGAGAAGCAGACCAATCCGAGTTCTAATTCCTGCCTGAAACCTGAAATGCAAAAAGGAATACAGACTGATACATGTTCCACACTGTGGTAAAAGCATTCCCACAAAATTCGTCAAATAATCCCTCGATCTGCTATAAAATATCCCTGATTTATCCTTAATTTTCTAAAATTATTTTTAACTGGATACCGGTTGGTTTATAATCAAGTATAATTACTGTTGAATCAACTCTTTGGTTTTCAACAAAAAGTTTCAAGAATAACTTAACCTTGTCAATAAAAATGGAAAAAAACGTACGACGCGCGACGCTAAGGTTACAAAATGGTCTACTTGACCGGCGAAATGTTTACATTATGGTTTACTGTTGTAGTAAAGAATAATTTTGTAAAAGGTTTCACAAGACTTCCCTTGGAAACCTAACGTAAACCTTCGTTTTATAAAGGTTTGTATACGGTTACGATATAGTCTAATGTAAACCTTAGTTTTAAAAAGGTTTTCTTAAGCTCACAATAAATTATTAATTTTAAAAAGATTCTTAAGAGATTTTCTGAAAGCATTGATCATGGCAATATTGACAAGAAGATGTATATGCAAAGTGAAGATAAGACACCCCGTGTTCACAAAAGAACATGTCATGGAAGGGGCGAGCGATGAGAAGAGTCAGCGGAGGGGGTGTGGGGGATAGCCCCTCGCCCTGATTTCAAATCGGCAGAACACTACTTCTTTTTGCTATGTCAAATTAATTCACATTATTTTCTTGTTAAGTTTTGCGAGAGTTCTTAACTGTTAAGCTGTGTTTTATTTAAATCATTGAATTATTTGTTAAATCAATTCTGTTTAAATTGCCTTGCAATTGTAAGAGCTCTGTGTTTTGGATAGAGAGAAACAATATTCTAGGAATTATTACTAACCTTGAACTCACATGCAGCATTTCTTTGATTGGTTACAAATAGTAGTTTTCGTCACGAGGAGCAAAGTTTTCATCAGCAAAAGTGTTTTTTTGGTGCTTAAAGCTCAACCGCTAGAACATACCGATCAAATAAATCGTCGATGATTGACTGAGACCTGAGATCGATTTCTCCTGTCTCTTTTGACTTCTGAGGGGGCAGTGTTTAACGAAGGAAATTAAAGCGACGGCGGACCCTCTTCATGGACAGAACGAGCTTGTCCATGCCACAGAGGACAAATCAGAAACATTTGCCAACACGACGCATGATCAAATTTAGACAAAGCACGACATGAACGACGACCGCGTCGAGGAAATCTGATGCCTTCTTGTAAACTTTTAACTATTGTTTCGAACTTGCATTTCCTTCTAAGAAGGCAAGAGTGTGTTCAAAAACGTTTCTCTCCTAAGTGAAATTGGATCCTTCAGTAATCAAGCTGCGTGAAAACCTTATTGAAATGTATTTTCTCACTAAGGATTTGAGTTCCTCACATACCATGAGACTGTCATACCTCGAGCTAAAAAAAGAAATGTAGGGAAAAAATTAGGCCCTCAAAGGCTATACAGGTTTTTAAACACATTTATGCCATGGAATGTATATCTAGGGCCTAGGGCTATCTGGGGTGTCATTAGCGAGACTATCCCTAACAGAAAATCAAAGTCCTTCAAAACACTCAAAATTGAGAATGAAAATGTAAATCTTTTACATTCTCCCGAAGAAGTAGCTAATGAATTTAATACATTCTTCTCCAGTGTTGGAGTAGGCATGATGATCGTGCTCCTATGACCCTAAGTCTTCTATGGCTTCCCGTGTACCACTTGTTTCCTCTTCTCTTTTTCTATAAATCCTACAAGTGAGAGCAAAGTAATGGACACCATGAGCTCTTTAAAAATCAGTGACTCTGCTAACAAAGACGGCATGTTTTCAAGACTACTCAGACAGGTTGCCGATCTTCTTGTATTTACTCTTTTGCTCACATTGATAATTATCTGCTTTTGAACAGGGGGTATTCCCTGAATCTCTCAAATCCGCTGTAGTCAAACCTCTTCACAAGGAGGGCAGTGTCGTTGATAAAAACAACTATCGCCCTATCTCTATAACATATCAAACTTATCTAAAATGTTATAAAAACTTTTTCTCAGCAGGCTTTACCCATCCTTGGTTTTTAATAATGTTCTTTTTGATCAACAGTTTTGCTTCAGCAAAAACACCTCCACTGTTGATGCAATGTTCAATTTTATTTCTACTGTTTCTACACATGACGACCACAAACATGTTTTCGTATTGTTCTTCTGAGCAAGGCTTTTGACATGGTGAACCACAGCCTTTTGCTGAATAAATTGGAACATTTTGGTATTAGGGGTGTTGCTTTGGATTGGATTACTAATTTTATCTTAAGGAGAACATAGGCAGTGCAAATCAATTACATCGACCAACAAGGCTGTATTGCTTCACAGAAATTGAAGAAGTAGTAGTTGACTCTGGAGTGCCTCAATATACGGCCCTTGGACCGATCCTCTTCTTGATTATTTTTATCAATGACATTGCTGGGAGTCTGCCTAGATGTGACCTGTGTCGGTTTGCCGACGATGCATCGCTCAGTATCAACGATATATCTCGAGAAAATCTTGAAATCAATACATTCATGCAGAGTAGTCTTCTTCTTCGTTGCCTAATGTTTTAGCAATAACGAACGGCCCCTCGAATTTCGGTGCAAGCTTTCCTGCCACATATAATCTATCGCTTTGGATTGAATATGTGTCCTACCGCAATACGGTGTCGCCTGTTTTGAAGGGATTATATCCCGTCTTCGTACATTATAATATTTAGCTTGCCGACTATATGATTTGTTTTAGTTCTCTTGACATTTCCCATGAATTTTTCCTAAGACAGCCAGGCGCTACTGTGAGTGTTTGTCTTGTCGGTTTAAGCCTCTCGAGGTATCTTGTATTTGGCCATGTAGAGCTCCTGGTAAACGCAATTCCCGACAATAATTTAACACTGCCGGAATAAATTTTGTGGAGTCGTGAACGGAAGTGTTAAGGGAGAATCAGAGCTGTGAAAAATATGAGTTCTGTGATTTAGGTCCCTTCACTAAAAGAAACTGTTTCGGTTACAAAAGGAATCAATACGACTCCCTTAAGGGGAGTGCAGAGGTGTTTTTTTTTTATAAAAATAACAATGAATTTTCCTTGTATTTATATTTTTGAAACTCTTTTATTTCTGGTTAAAAACAAAAATGTTTTCAGATGGGCCACATTTATAGGTTTTATTTCCGTAATGCTGGATCCCTGGCAATTCCCCGTCACAACACTACCTTTTTCTAAAACCTGAATTTGTATGCAGGCATTGAATTATACAATTCCCTTCCATGCAACCTCATGGCAGTAACTGGTGTGGGCAAGTTTAGGAGGACGATGAGATCTTTTTTGGTTACTAAGGAATACTACAGTGTGTCTGAGTATTTTATAGACAAGAAGTAATTATTGTTTTTACATATGTAATTTTGTAATGTTTTGAACATTGTGCTACGAATTAGTTATATTTTCTATGTCACATTTTTTTGTATATGACGTTTGTCAATGCTTGTACAAGTTGGATGGCAATAAAGATCTAATTTCTCATTTCTTATCATTTAATGGAGCCCCCGGAAGGGAGCATTGAACCCTTCACTGTGCTGGTGGTGCAGGTTGTGGTCCGCAAGCTAAGGCCGTGGTAAGTCCCAAGGGCTTAATATAATTGGCTCAACGGTCCTGAAATCTGCTCCGGGGCCCGTTTCATAAAAACACTAATATTATTAGTTAAAAAGTACAATTTACAAACTAAATTACTAGCTAATTCACCTGTGATTACGCAATGATTTGTGGGTTATAACAGCCTGTGTTTCGGTTTCGCCTGTTATAATAATTTACTCGTATTTATTAAGTAGAGGAATATATTTATATGTCAATACAAAAATATAAACTGCGGATTCTCACTTATTGTCAACATTGCTGTTTGCTGCAAATTTTGTTTTGATGATTCAGTACAAAAAAATAGCGAATTAATTTGTTTCCAGTATATTCGTTGACGGCCGGAGCAGGTGAATGACCTAGTTGTTCGGTTGTATTCCAGTTTAACAGTTCCACTCTAGGTTCCAATGTTTCAGGCTGTTCTGCTGAACATCCTGAAGTGATGAACAACCTGAACGGTTCATGAGTGTTGAACTCCATGACAAACACCCGAAAGTGGGTGAGCCGCAGCCAAGTAGCCATAAGTGACTGGTCTCATGCCACGTAAGGTGGTCGACGGCGGAATAAGTAAGTATGTAAGTAAGGTGAATAACTGGGTGGATCGGTTGAGAGAGAAGAACTGGGTGAATCATTTTAATCCCATCTCTACTCGTCAGTCATGGCAGATTTACCAGTCATGTATTGTCGCTCTCAGCGTCAGATTTAGGAGCTGTGAGCCCCTAGGCTCAACCGTGGTGAGGGCCCTTGATTCCGTCCAGATTTAAGTTAGTGACCTTTCAAGTTAGAGCCTATGCAATTCGGCCCTGGTCGCACTCCTTTGTCGTGGATTTTGGAGGAGGGACGTGGGTTGTTGGTTTAGTGGGTATTCTGCACTCGTGGCTAGTCCCAAGCAAGGTTCGTAAAGCTTTCAGACCAGGTGTGCTTATTTACATAAGAGTAATGTTCGCAGCAAAGATGTCTTACGAGGTCGTCCAGCTGATTCATAAATCAACAACATACCATAAAGTGTTGCCAACCTTAAGGGTATAATAATGGTACAGTTATTTTTCAATTGTCACTGGACATGCAGAAAGAACATTTAAACTCTTAATCGATTAATCTAATAATATAAATAAACCAAAACAATATATTAGTTTCATAAAAGAACAGCTGATCATAGAATGTAAGGAGTTAAACAATGTTAATTATAATTAAACTGATGAGGAAAATATGGTACTCGTACGATAAATATCGTGTTTCCAGCAACACTGCAGATTGGATTGGTGATTACGTGATCTTCCAGCTGTTTTTACGAGGTCTCTTCCGGTAAAGTAGAAAACCTTAAATAGATCGACTCATCACACCTTGTCTGAAAGCTCTACGAACAATGAGTTCCAAGTCCCACTCTAACATCGCAGGAGCGGGGGTAGTATAGCGTATATTGAAGTCCTACTTCCCAATCACTGGTCTCTGGCTAATGGCTAGTGTTTTTTTTACGAAGTGGCTACGTACACGTCCATTGTAAGGGCAAATTCACTTCGCTACCGCTTAGGTTAGGTTAGGTTAGTTTACGCTACGTTAGGTTAGGTTAGTTTAGGATAGGTTAGGTTACGTTCAGTTAGGTTAGGAGGTTTTCTGGCTCTCAATTTGTTTTTAAAATCACAGGATAAGTAACGTACGGTGCATAATTTGGAACGGACGTGAACAGTAGCGGATCACGTCGGACGTGTACTTAGCTTCTGCCTTTTTGTTACTATTTATTATTATTAGTTTAGTTGTCGTTGGCCGTTGCCAGTCGGATGGAATTGGTGGAAATTGAGATTTCAAAATAGAGTTTGTTACTCTCTTTCTGGTTTTCTAATTCAGATGAACTAATAGAATTTAGGCGTATGCCTAACATTTTTAAACAGATCTCATCTCTCATCATCATAATCCGAAGCTGAAGCAGAAACGGAGGATGGCAGAAGACAGTGAGCAAGTAAGTCGACCCTTTATTTGTTTCGGCTATTGTATGCAAGTATATTGTTTTATATTGTACCTTTAGATAATTTATGTAAACGACTAAATTATAGCTTTAGGGTACGTGTTACTGGAGCCGGGATTGGACCCAGGTTGGGACCATAGAACTATAAACATGGAATGCTGACTCAAGCAGTACAGGGCAGTGAAAAACGAGCCGGACAAATCAACAGTCCCCTCCAATAGTTAGTGTAAATTGACAAATTCCGGAAAATCCGAGTGACTGGCAACCACAGCGCTTTACTTAACTCGATGTTTAACCCACACTTTGAAAATTAATGTAGTTTAAATTTAATCATATTTTACGGCTTGAAATTACGAACACAACAGTAGCCTATAAGATGTAGTCCAAAAAAACAATCATGGCAAATACCCAAGTTTAAAAAAATACTGTTTTAATTCAGGTTGATAGTGACATAAAAAAAGTAGTAAGCGAGGATTTTTTTTAATGCTTAGGAGAGGTAAAAACTGGGTCATTCCATATCAATTCAACCAAGCTAAAACACCATTAGTCTCATAATTTGATGAAACTTGGTTTATTTGTTCCTTTAAGTACCTATTGATAAACAATCATACCAAGTTTTATTGACTTATCTCTAACGGTTTCTATTTTACAGCTCTTTAAAGTTTTTATAAATATGCCGGCCGCTGCTCATCCGAGATCACGGGCAGACTGTGTCGTATATGCAAGAAAAAAAATCATACCCGGTATCTTCAATATTTATCAATAGATCTTTATGAAAATTTGGAGTAGGCCTATAACTAATTGAACTACGGCGATTTCAGAAAAAAATGTAGGAACCCTCTAAGTCTTATTTTACTATATCCTTACCTTAAATCATATGTAAATTTTAATTTTTGTAATTTTCAAAAAGTGATTAAATTATATAGGGTTTTGCGCTCAAGTTAATATCAACCTAAGGGATTGGAATAATCAAACAAAACGATCCTAAAGATATTATCTAAGTTACCATGTCCAACAATAAAATGAATGGCTTTTTTATTCCTTCATATTTAGGCATACATTAACATAGTTCAGAAATCTTAATTTTCTAGGAAAAAATAATAACTTATGCTAATTCATCCCCTTGTTTATTTAATACTAATTAGTTAACAAATATGAACCGTTTTAACTATGAATTTAGTATTACCACTTTCATGAAACAATGTTAAAGCTAAAATGTTAGTTTTACAAACAAGTGTTACAGTCAACATACACATCAAAAACAGGTATGGAAAATGTAGAAGAGCTGACTGATGATAAAACTTAAAAAATTACGACTTGAGTCAGAAAAAAAACATTAGACACAATCTGTTAGCACCATAAAGCATTGTATTTAACCCGATTTTAATCTCTACAAAGGGTTTGTTCTGATTCTCTGAAAGAACATAAAAAATTTACCGGGGTACCTAACTTATAAAAAAATTCTCTAAGAGTTGTCACTATGCATACTGCAAAGAAATAAATTTTAAGTGCTACAAAGTTAAGCCAGGACAGAAATTGTGTTCTTCATGTAGGAATTTACTAATCAATAAGAAAGATAAAAGTACTGTAATGAAGATATGGTTCATGCATCTGATGATAATACTATTGATGATGAAACTTTACTCGCACAAGTTATCACACATTTAGAATACCCCCGTCGCAGCAAACCTGCGTACTGAGCGAATTTCTGATGCACATTTTTGTCTTAATACTACATAAAGCCGCTTACCAAGTTTCATAAAAATATATTAACAAATAAGCTATATTTTAATTATTCTATATAAGAATAACATTGGGGATGAGTATGTAGGTTTGCTTACACGAGGAACACAAACAATTGATTTTGATGTAAATACCAATACAATTCAACGAGGTGAAGCCACATACCAAGTTTTAACAATGTTCATTCATGAATAAGCGATATATAACATTTGAATAATTCTCTATAAGAATAACATGGGGGCTGAGTAAGCAGGTTTGCTGCAAAAGGAACAGAAAATAAGGGTTTTCATTCAAATATCAATATAACTCAACTAAGTGAAGCCACATACTAAATTTCATCAAGATCTACATTCAAAAATAAGCGATGTGTACCATATTTATGTGTGTGAAACTGGCAAGGAATCATCCATAACTCCAGAAAGAGGGTATTTAAACTATGACATCACATCTCCTTTATTGTTCAGGGTATTTAAACAATGACGTCACATGACCAGCTGACAGAAACAAACAAGATGGCAGCCACATCAGTATGCAACATAACCTCAAAAACGATTATTACCGCCTTTTTGCAGACATCAAATTCCCGCCAATATGAAAATCTAACCTCAAAAAAGAGATGATTTATATTACATTTGAGACACATATTATTTTATTTATTATTAAACCTATTTTATTTTATTTAGGACCAAAAGCTGTTTAGTTTATCTAAAACCTAATTGCTATGTGACACCGTCACGATACTGTTAAATTAATAAAAACTCGTTTTTAAGACATCCATCAACCCGGTGTTGACATCTCAGCAATAACTCGTAACTCGTAAACGCTTCGTAAAAACATATATTTTATGGTATGTAATTAAAGCTAATGAGTCTATCTACAAGATTATCACTATGGGATACCGTCACGATCATTGAAAATATATGTAATTGTAATCTCAACTTGTGCATTTTCAAAGATTTTTCACTATCAGTCTAGGCTATGTTTGGGTAGTAAAAACGTTCTAAACCCAGTTTAAAATAATAATAATAGTTTTTACTTACAATATACACATTCTGGCAGTTTTCCCTAACACCTGTTGACTATTTAATAGTGTCGAATCTCAGTTTGATTAATAAAGACTTGCCTAGAAAACGATCGCTAACCCGGTGTTGACATCTCAGCAATAACTCGTAACTCATAAACGCTTCGTAAAAACATATATTTTATGGTATGTAATTAAAGCTAATGAGTCTATCTACAAGATTATCACTATGGGATACCGTCACGATCATTGAAAATATATGTAATTGTAATCTCAACTTGTGCATTTTCAATGATTTTTCACTATCAGTCTAGGCTAAGTTTGGGCAGAAAAACCGTTAGAAACCGAGTTTAAACCAATAATAATAGTTTATATTAAAAATATCCATTGTCTGACAGTGTAACTGACACAGGTTTACCATGTAATACTGTATAATTTCTCTATTCGATTAATAAAGACTTGCTTAGAAAACGATCGCCAACCCGGTGTTGACATCTCAGCAATAACTCGTAACTCATAAACGCTTCGTAAAAACATATATTTTATGGTATGTAATTAAAGCTAATGAGTCTATCTACAAGATTATCACTATGGGATACCGTCACGATTATTGAAAATATATGTAATTGTAATCTCAACTTGTGCATTTTCAAAGATTTTTCACTATCAGTCTAGGCTATGTTTGGGTAGTAAAAACGTTCTAAACCCAGTTTAAAATAATAATAATAGTTTTTACTTACAATATACACATTCTGACAGTTTTACTTAACACCTGTTGACTATTTAATAGTGTCGAATCTCAGTTTGATTAATAAAGACTTACTTAGAAAACGATCGCTAACCCGGTGTTGACATCTCAGCAATAACTCGTAACTCATAAACGCTTCGTAAAAACATATATTTTATGGTATGTAATTAAAGCTAATGAGTCTATCTACAAGATTATCACTATGGGATACCGTCACGATCATTGAAAATATATGTAATTGTAATCTCAACTTGTGCATTTTCAAAGATTTTTCACTATCAGTCTAGGCTATGTTTGGGTAGTAAAAACGTTCTAAACCCAGTTTAAAATAATAATAATAGTTTTTACTTACAATATACACATTCTGACAGTTTTACTTAACACCTGTTGACTATTTAATAGTGTCGAATCTCAGTTTGATTAATAAAGACTTACTTAGAAAACTATCGCTAACCCGGTGTTGACTGTTTTATCTGTTTATCAGACTGTTTTTTCTATATTAGCAAAGGGTGTGTTGTGCAAATGAAAAGTGTATACTATTCGAGAAAGCAGTCGAATAAATTGTTGTCAATATACTGTTATTGTGGGCACAACAGTGATACAAGTTTCAGGTTGGATTGTTTCACAGATAATGACTCAAATTCAATTTTGGTTAAAGTGTACACAAATGTGACTAAATGTCTACACCCATCTTAAAAGACAAGAGAACTAAGTGGGGTAGCGCGGGATATGTTAAAAGAGAAACTTATACAAACCAGTGCCACCCTTGTAAGATTAAATAGTGTACAGAAATCTGATGTAGAAGGCATACATCTTAACAACATACAAGATGCCAAGTCTTACAGTGTATTAAGAAAGGCAAAATCAGAGGCTTTAGCAGCAGAAGACTTGCACGAAGATTGCCTTACAGATTTGTTTATGATGAGGGATCTGCAAACAGACCCAAAAGATAGATACCTACAACATGTAAGTCACCCTTTTGAGGTTATCATTTACAGTAATGAGGTACTGCGTGTTGCCTGCATCGCAAAAGACAAGGCAAAGCAAAATAAAATTGATTTTGTCTTGCATTTAGATGCAACTGGCAAGGTTGTACGTCCAGTTGAACAATGTAATGGTAAAAGAGTATTTTACTACTGCATGGTATTTCAAATTGATGATAACATCTTACCATTGTCAGAGTACATAACTTGCAAACATAATGCACTGTCTATTGGATCATGGTTGATCAAGTTGAAAGATTTTCTCTTAAACGAGAATAAATGGCCCTTCTGCAACAGAGTTGTTACAGACTTTAGTTGGGCCATTATTGAGGCTGTTATTGTTCAATGGAACAAAATGGATTTGATTACTTATTTGACAAACTGTCATGACTTTGTAAATGGGAGAAAATGTATAGAAAACAAAACAGTAACTGTGCATATATGTTGTTGTCACTTTGTTAAGATTTGTGTTAACAATATATATTCTGCAACATCTTTGATGCCAACGAAGGACCGAAAGGTCTTGAAACAAGTTGTTTTGCAACTACTTTGCTTTATAATAAACTGTACATCTTATGCAAGGATAATGTCTATACTAAGTTATACCTTTACTGTGCTGATGACACCATCTTATAATGCTGATGTGCAACATGCTCTTGGTAACTTACAGTTAGAGTGTACTATTAATGTAGACGAATTTGAAACTGATGAAAGTACAAAGAAAGAAGAAGAAGAAGAATTAGATTTTGCCAATAGTAAATCTTTGTATAGGAAAAGTCCATTTTTTAAGGACATATGTGCCATGAACAGTGATTTGTTTGTTAAACATGACATTATAAAATCTAGTGAAGGTAAATGTGACAAAGATGGTTACGGGGATTATGATGATGAATGTGACTCAGAAAACAGTTCAACAGAACAAATTGCAGAAGGTGAAGTTAAAAATCCTTATTATTGCCCTAATGTTGCAAAGGTTATTGCTAAGAGATATGTTGCCTACCTGCCTATGTGGTCGGGAATTTTATTGAAAGGTGATAAATACGATATGGCAGTACATAGAATGAGCAATGCACCTGTTGAGAATTGGTTCGGTCAGGTAAAAAACATGATACTCGATGGACAAACAAATCTGAGAGCAAATCGATTTGTCCGAAAAGTTAAGAGTGTAATCAAAGCTCGATGTAAAGAAATAACAATGAACATTCCAAAGGAAGGTTGCTGTGGTCGGAAAAAACAGACGAGATTAGGTAAAAGAAAACTAAAACTAACAACTAAAGGGAAATCAAAAGGTAATACAGAGATAAAAAAAAGGAAGTCAACAATAAATAAACCTGGTATGCTGTTGTTGTCGGACGGGGATGTCGACGTAATTGAAGAGTCTTGGGATAAACCACCTAAATCACCCCGACGTAACTACTTTGAATCGCAGTACCTTCAACAACACGTCAAAGAACCATTCAGGATGGAAGATGATGATAAACTCAAGATTACAAGTTTGGTGATGAAAAATAGATTGATAAAAGACCCAAATTTTTACACACAGTTGAACCCTAGGATTAATTATCAGGTATGTACAATTGTAAATCGTAATGGCTCAAAATGCTGTTTGAATATAGATGATATTGAATGCCTACGAGTTCAAACTTGGTTAGACAGCACTGTAATTGAAGCTATAGGCTATATGCTTCTGGAAAAGGATACAACAGGCACTTGTGTTATTTTCCATGACAATCTAGCAACATTAGCACTGGTCGGAGGCCAAACATTCGAACGCTCACACTGGTTGGTGGAAAAATCAATAAACAATATTGGTGATGCTACAAAATTATTCTTTCCTATAAATATTGATAATGTACATTGGGTTTTAGGTTATGCCAATGTGCAGGAACAAACATTCTATTTGTTAGATCCAGCATTGACTTTTGTTCAGGTAAATACAATTGAGTCCATTTTCAGTAACTTTTTACACTTTTACTCAAGTCTCACACAAACAAGCATAAGTGTTTTGAAAAAGAACTGGTTTCAAGGTAAATTAATTAACCCTGCCCAAACTGATAACTACAACTGTGGAGTTTTCATTACATACTTCATAGAACAACTGATATCACAGAACCATATTGAGTGTCAGTTCAATGCAGACATATATAGAACTGTTTTATTCAAAAGGTTGCTGGAATCTTCAAGTGACATGTTATACACTTGTTACATTTGTAAGAGAGAGTTGACTGACGTACCAAGAGATAACCAGGATCAGTCTGTTGAGTGCACTACATGTCAAAGATGGTTCCATGTAAGCAAACGATGTCTACCGTGTGATGTGCCTAGCTCTATGGAGGTATTAAAAAAAAAAGATCTATATTGCCTACTGTGCAGAAGCTACTACAGTAACTATTTAAAACAACAGTAAATGACGAATATTTGACAAGTTGCTTTCATAAAGGCGTCATGTGTTCACCTATGCATGTGTAAAAATATCATGTAAATTGTTTCGGGTCGACAATAAAAGAGAGAGGGAGTGGACGGCTTTATGGAAGGAGGATGCCATAAAACACAATTATTTTAAGTATTACTGAATACTGTTATATTTAATATGTTGTTGTAACAAAAAAACCTGAATATAATTTACAAATTAACACGGTACTTTGGTATTATACGGATGCCACTATTTTTGGAGGTTAAATTTTTACCGGATACAAAGGATAACTACATAATTCGAAAAAACGTACTTTTATTGACTTACTGTACAAATTTTACATCATTCTGATGAGCGGTCTTTGTGTTGTGCTTCCCAAAAGGCAGCGATGTCTGCTAGGATCGTGTTGAATGCGTCGCCGCCGCTAGCAGCCAGACCCGATCGCCACAGGTACGCCGCCAAATATACATCGCGCTGTGGCAGTTATGTTAGGATGGGTTATCATAAAAATGCGTACGGTTTCCTCTTCATTTCGAGGTAAATCCCACACGAAAAGAACGTCACTCGTTATGAAAACAAATGTAACGTAGTGCACGGCAATAAATCACTCATGACACTGACCCAGATATAGGCGGTGACAGGTGATGCGCGCGCTCCGGTCAACGACCTGACCTTGGCCTGTTTGGAGGGTGTTTGGCGGCCGGAAGTATGACTCATCAGGTATCATTCGATTCGTAACAAAACAAGGAAAGTCCTACAATCATTTTTATGATAACCCATCCTAACATAACTGCCGCAGCGCGCTGCATAAGGGTGGCATCCGTATAATACCAAAGTACCATTAACACTATTATAAGAGTTACAAAATGTTCATGTTAAATATAAGTGGAGAGGGTTAGGGCGGCTTTAGGGGAGGAGGAGGCTGCAAAAAAATTGAATAAAGAAACATTAGATAGACTCATTAGCTTCAATTACATACCATAAAATATATGTTTTTACGAAGCGTTTATGAGTTACGAGTTATTGCTGAGATGTCAACACCGGGTTAGCGATCGTTTTCTAGGCAAGTCTTTATTAATCAAACTGAGATTCGACACTATTAAATAGTCAACAGGTGTTAGGGAAAACTGCCAGAATGTGTATATTGTAAGTAAAAACTATTATTATTATTTTAAACTGGGTTTAGAACGTTTTTACTACCCAAACATAGCCTAGACTGATAGTGAAAAATCTTTGAAAATGCACAAGTTGAGATTACAATTACATATATTTTCAATGATCGTGACGGTATCCCATAGTGATAATCTTGTAGATAGACTCATTAGCTTTAATTACATACCATAAAATATATGTTTTTACGAAGCGTTTATGAGTTACGAGTTATTGCTGAGATGTCAACACCGGGTTAGCGATCGTTTTCTAAGTAAGTCTTTATTAATCAAACTGAGATTCGACACTATTAAATAGTCAACAGGTGTTAAGTAAAACTGTCAGAATGTGTATATTGTAAGTAAAAACTATTATTATTATTTTAAACTGGGTTTAGAACGTTTTTACTACCCAAACATAGCCTAGACTGATAGTGAAAAATCTTTGAAAATGCACAAGTTGAGATTACAATTACATATATTTTCAATAACCGTGACGGTATCCCATAGTGATAATCTTGTAGATAGACTCATTAGCTTTAATTACATACCATAAAATATATGTTTTTACGAAGCGTTTATGAGTTACGAGTTATTGCTGAGATGTCAACACCGGGTTGGCGATCGTTTTCTAAGCAAGTCTTTATTAATCGAATAGAGAAATTATACAGTATTACATGGTAAACCTGTGTCAGTTACACTGTCAGACAATGGATATTTTTAATATAAACTATTATTATTGGTTTAAACTCGGTTTCTAACGGTTTTTCTGCCCAAACTTAGCCTAGACTGATAGTGAAAAATCATTGAAAATGCACAAGTTGAGATTACAATTACATATATTTTCAATGATCGTGACGGTATCCCATAGTGATAATCTTGTAGATAGACTCATTAGCTTTAATTACATACCATAAAATATATGTTTTTACGAAGCGTTTATGAGTTACGAGTTATTGCTGAGATGTCAACACCGGGTTAGCGATCGTTTTCTAGGCAAGTCTTTATTAATCAAACTGAGATTCGACACTATTAAATAGTCAACAGGTGTTAGGGAAAACTGCCAGAATGTGTATATTGTATGTAAAAACTATTATTATTATTTTAAACTGGGTTTAGAACGTTTTTACTACCCAAACATAGCCTAGACTGATAGTGAAAAATCTTTGAAAATGCACAAGTTGAGATTACAATTACATATATTTTCAATGATCGTGACGGTATCCCATAGTGATAATCTTGTAGATAGACTCATTAGCTTTAATTACATACCATAAAATATATGTTTTTACGAAGCGTTTACGAGTTACGAGTTATTGCTGAGATGTCAACACCGGGTTGATGGATGTCTTAAAAACGAGTTTTTATTAATTTAACAGTATCGTGACGGTGTCACATAGCAATTAGGTTTTAGATAAACTAAACAGCTTTTGGTCCTAAATAAAATAAAATAGGTTTAATAATAAATAAAATAATATGTGTCTCAAATGTAATATAAATCATCTCTTTTTTGAGGTTAGATTTTCATATTGGCGGGAATTTGATGTCTGCAAAAAGGCGGTAATAATCGTTTTTGAGGTTATGTTGCATACTGATGTGGCTGCCATCTTGTTTGTTTCTGTCAGCTGGTCATGTGACGTCATTGTTTAAATACCCTGAACGATAAAGGAGATGTGATGTCATAGTTTAAATACCCTCTTTCTGGAGTTATGGATGATTCCTTGCCAGTTTCACACACATACCATATTTTAATTAAGTTATTCTCCATAAGAATAACATGGGGGATGAGTATGCAGATTTCCTGCAGCAAGGAGCACAACGAATGGGTTTTTATGCAAGTATCAGTATAACTCAACAAGAGGTGAAACTACATACTAAAGTTTATGTCATAATTAAGGGAGACTTAAGATTTGACTTATTCTCTATAAGAATAACATGGGGGCTGAGTACGCAGGTTTGCTGCTACAGGAAGTATCGGTAAAAATAGTTGTTTGTGCAAATAAAAATAGACCACAACCAGATGAGGCCACATACCAAGTTTTATTACCGTACCTAATATTTGTTCATTAATAAGCGAGTTATACAATTTTACTTACTCTCCATAAGATTAACATTGGACAACGCACTTTGTGTAGCACTTTTAATGTCTTGGTAATCAATCGACGTAGAGCAATGATCAAAATACCAAATTATTTGTTTTTTTTAAGCTAAATTTAATGGTCTAAACAAAAGTTTGGGTTTAAGAAGAATTGCATGCAAAAAGTTAAAAAAAGCAATTTTTGGGCTACAAAACCCCCTTTAAAATAGAGCGACCTGTCTGGTTCTCGAACTCATGAAAATAGATGCTGCCTTACACGTTTGTATCAAATTTCATTAAGATCGGGCCATTTTTACGAAAGTTATCGTGCCTACGGACACATATACATATATATATATATATAAAAATTAAATAAAAACAATAACCAGAGTACCCTCTTTTTTGAAACATTTTAAAAAACATATATATATATGTATGTGAATTTGAACGAATGGTGTTTTTGGCAACTGAGGGCCTCAAAACAAAAAGTTATCGTGGTCTCTGGCTTAAGTCTTACCATGAGACCTACAGTAATAGCTTCTTCCCTATAGGGGAAATTCGGTAAAAAGAAGAAGCTGTTGATAAGTTGAATTCATCTCTCACTGAAGTTGGATGTTCTTCTTTAAAATTGCATGCTCTTGGTGAATGTAGTAAAATTTCTTATGCTAAACAGAAATTAAAAAATTGTTAAGGAAAAGTAAAAAAGACAAACTTGAAAAGGCACTAAACATACCTAGTTAAAACGTACCAAGTTGTTCATATTATTGTGAATTAAATCAAAAAGCAGTTGATGGACAAGTTAATTGAAGCCATGGCAGAAAAGCTGAAAAATTCTAGTAAGCTCATCTCTTGAGTGGTCAAGGAAGAAAACTAGAGAAACCTTTAAAGTCTCAGACTACGCAGTTCGCAAGGCTCAGAAGCTTTATTAAGAGAAAGGAATTTTAGGTGAACCTGACCCTAAACATGGCAAGAAAATAAGTTCTGAAACAATCGACTTAGTGACACGTTTTTATCAAGATGATATGAACAGTAGGCCCATAGAATTTTACCGGGCGTGAAAGATGTAGTTAGTATTGGAAAAAAACGATATGAAAGGCAACGTTTAATTTTAAGTAACCTTAATGAAATATAATATTCTTTTAAGTTATAAGTAGATAGTACTATGTCGATCCTGGCGCAAAGAGTGGTGAGTACAGAAAACCAATGTAAAATCTGTGTTAAAAAACATAAACGTGATTATGTTTGTGTTAACGGAACGTAACACAAACATAACCACGTTTATGTTAGTTTAGCAAAGATTTTATATTAGTTTTCTGTAGTCACCACTTTTTGTGCCAGGATCGGCATAGTACTATCTACTTATATAAATACATATGTATATAAATTTGAACGAATAATGTTTTTGGCATCTGCGAACCTCAAAACAAAAAGTTATCATTGTCCTACGAACCTACGGTAATAGCTTCTTCCATAAAGGGAAAATTCGCTAAAACCAAAGTTGTGGGTGGCATTGCGCAATACTGAATCAAGGCACGATTTTGCTCTCTAAAGCAACATAAAACATAGGTTTAAAGCAATACCTAATTTACTCAAAATACGGATCTCATTTAGGGCCTATTTTGAGTTTAACTGTTATTCAAATAGTATTGCGGAACTTTTTTAGCGAATTTCCCCTATAGGGAAGAAGCTATTACTGTAGTCGGCATGGTAAGACCTAGGCCCGGGACCATGATAACTTTTCGTTTTGAGGTCCCCAGACCCCAAAAACACCATTCGTTCGAAACTGTATATATATCTATATCTATATATATATATATATATATATATATATATATATATATATATATATATATATATATATGTGTGTGTCCGTGAGCACGATAACTCTGGTAAAAATTATCCGATTTTAATGAAATTTGGTATAAACGTGTAAAGCAACATTTATGACTTTAAGTTCGAAAACCAGCCAGATCGCTCTATCCGAAGGGGTATTTTAGGGGGGTTTTGTACCCCAAAAATGGGTTTTTTGAATTTTTTACATATAATTTTGAAAATAGTCAAATTGTAGTTTTTCCTATTGGATTAAGCTTAAAAAAACACACAATTTGGTATTTTGATCATTTCTCTACGTCAATTGGTTACCGAGATATTGAAAGTGCTAAACACAGTACGTTGTCTAATGTTGTGATGTTGTTCTTATGGAGGAAAATAAAAATTTTATATCTTGCTTATTTATGAACGCATACTGACAAAACTTGGTATACGGCTTCATCTGGTTGTGGACCATTGATATTTGCTCAAAAAACCAATTTTTTACCAAAGGCTCCCGTAGCAGCAAACCTGCGTCCTCTGCCCCATGTTATTCTTATGGAGAATAAGTAACGTGTTATCTGCCTTCATTATGAAAATAAATTAATGAAATTTGGTATGTGGCTTTACCTACATGAGTTATATTGATATTTGTATAAAACCCCACGTTTTGTTATGAGGGCCTAGATGATACAGCCCTCAGTGAGACTGAGGGGTGAGTAACTACTTCATATGCACTTTGTCTGACTGATTGACAGATTTCAGGCCTCATTGTTTGTCATGTTCTGGATTTGTATGTTATTGTCAAGCTGCAGTTATAATGGAGGGCCCATGAGGTATATTGTCAATTGAAACATTTGTTTGTATTTTACGCGATCACTCAATCCTTATACGCGATATAAGAGCGTACTCCTAGTTTAGATACCAATTTGATTATTTTTTAGTTTTAGCGAATTTCCCCTATAGGGAAGAAGCTATTACCGTAGTCGGCATGGTAAGACCTAGGCCCGGGACCATGATAACTTTTCGTTTTGAGGTCCCCAGACCCCAAAAACACCATTCGTTCGAAACTGTATATATATATATATATCTATATATATATATATGTGTCCGTGAGCACGATAACTCTCGTAAAAATTATCCAATTTTGATGAAATTTAGTATAAACGTGTAAAGCAACATTTATGACTTTAAGTTCGAAAACCAGCCAGATCGCTCCATCCAAAGGGGTATTTTGGGGTGGTTTTGTACCCCAAAAATGGGTTTTTCGAATTTTGTACATATAATTTTGGAAATAGTCAAATTTTAGTTTTTTCCATTGGATTCAGCTTAAAAAAACACGCAATTTGGTATTTTGATCATTTCTCTACGTCAATTGGTTACCGAGATATTGAAAGTGCTAAACACAGTACGTTGTCTAATGTTATTCTTATGGAGGAAAAGACAAATTTTATATCACGCTTATTTATGAACGTATACTGATGAAACTTGGTATACGGCTTCATCTGGTTGTGGACCATTGATATTTGCTCAAAAAAACTATTTTTTTTCAAAGGCTCCCGTAGCAGCAAACCTGCGTACTCAGCCCCATGTTATTCTTATGGAGAATAAGTAACGTGTTATCTCCCTTAATTATGAAAATAAATTAATGAAATTTGGTATGTGGCTTGGTATGTGTTTATTAATGTGTTTAGCTCAACAAAACAAACATTTTGGTGTTTTAATCGTTGATCTACGTCCAGCCGTTGCAGAGATATTCAAAGTGCTAAACACAGTACGTTGTCCAATGTTATCCTTATGGAGAATAAATAAAATTCTATATCTCGATTATTTATGAATGTATATTGATGAAACTTGGTATGTGGCTTCAAATAGTTGTGGTATATTGATATTAGCACAAAAAACAAGTGTTTTGTTGATAGTCCCCGTAGCAGCAAACCTGCATACTCGGCCCCCATGTTATTCATATGGAGAATAAGTAAAGTTGTATATCTCCCTTAATTATGAACCTACATTAAGAGAACTTGGTATGTAGCTTCACCTGGTTCAGTTGTATTGATAATTGCAAAAAAAAACAAATTACTTATCTTCCTCGTTGCAGCAAACCTGCGTCCTCAACCCTAATGTTATTCTTATGGAGAATAAATAAAATGCTATATATCACTTATTTATGGATGTATTTTTGTGAAACTTGGTAAATAGCTCTATGTAGTAGTGAGTCACATATATATGCATTGGAAATTCGCTGAGTACGCAGGTTTGCTGCGACGGGGGTATTTAAAGATTTATAACAGTCTCAATAGAAAATGGAGTGCACCAGCTCTTAGGTTTAATATGTGTGAGTTACGTAACGATGATCCAAACCCCCCCTCCCCCACATAACGCGGCATAACGCTACGCTATACCCCCTCCCCCCTTCAGTGTGTTATGTAATATGTGTATGGCCCCATTATAGAGTTCAAAAATTATTTCTAGCTTCTAATAACTAATTTTGGCTTTCGACAAAAATAAAAAATTGTTTTTCAACTCATAAAAACAGTTATTACTCTGTTCAAAAATGCATTATTTCCAATTATTTTATTTTATTTTTATTTTTCAAATGTGCAGCGTAAGTTTGTCGATTTTCCCCGGTTTCCATATTTCTTTCGTAATTTGGGTAAAATGTTTTTGTAATTAATGAAACACATTTCCACGTAGGGAAATAAATTACATACAATTTGTATATCTTCAATTGTCTGTATAAAAATTTCTGTAAAAATTGCTGTAAAAATGTAGGCTGTTAAAAATGTTTATAGGCCTACAATTTTGGTTTTTAAAATTTTCATTAAAGACCCACCAACTTTACTTTATTCAAAATCTTCTTATTTTTCTGAACAAAACTAGTATAAATATGACTAGGTTATCTAAAGTAGTTTAGGCACTGCGAGTTGTTAAAAAAACCTCTGCGAAATGGAAAAAATTGCAAGGGTACCGAATTAATCAGGCAAGGGCAGTCCTAGGGTTAATGATTACCTAATTTGTAACTTAATCATTTTAAAATGCCCTGTGGTGAAAATCCTTAGAATCAACTCGGCTCACAGTTAGATACAACCCTGTATTTTCATGATTTATTATGCCTACAGCCTACAAATTTTATGTTTCAGATTGTAGCAGTTTCTGTAAAAGAACCTCTCGATTTGATTCGGTTAAGCCTTGACGAGAAGATTCATGTTAAAATGAGAAACGAGCGAGAAATTAAAGGACGGCTGCAAGTGAGTGCAACCTTATGAATCTTTATATTTTGACAACAGTTTTATTGCATTGTATTAAATGATATATTTATGTTATGAAATGCTGCCTTTTTCAATTGAAGTTATGAAATGATGCCTTTTTTTTAATTGAACTTAACATTATGAACCTTGTGGTTGTGCAACGGACCCCAAAATATTCTCCAGCGAAAGGAAATTTGTCCAAAACAAAATACCTCCGTCGCAGCAAACCTGCGTACTCAGTGAATTTCCAATTAAAATGTATGTCTTAATAACACATTAAGCCTCTTACCAGGATTCATAAGAAATATATTCATAAATAAGCGATAGTTAAAATATTCATCATTCTCCATAAGAATAACATCGAGGATGAGTACGCAGGTTTTTTGCAACAAGGAAAACAAAATAATGGGATTTTATGCAAATATCAAGAGAACTCATCTAAGTGAAATCAGATACCAAGTTTCATCCATATCATAAATAAGCGATATATAACATTTGTATTATTCTCTATAAGAATAACGTGGGGACCGAATACCTAGGTTTGCTGCTACGGGAACTATAGGCGAAAAATTTTTTTGTATAAACAAGAACAAACCACAACCAGATGAAGAGATATACCAAGGTTCGTCAGTTTATGTTCATAAATAACTGAGATATAAAATTTGTCTTTTTCTCCAGGAGAATAACATTAGACAACGTACTGTGTTTAGCACTTTCAATATCTCAGTAACCAATTGACGTAGAGCAATGATCAAAATACCAAATTGTTTTTTTTTTTTTTAGCTGAATTCAATGGTATAAATTAAAATTTTATTGACAACAATTACATGTGAGAACCCCAAAAAACCCATTTTTGGGGTAAAAATCCCCCAAAACCCCCCCCCCCCTTCGGATGGTGCAATTTGTCTGGTTTTCGAACTCGTTCAAATAAATGGTACTTTATATATTTGCACCAAATTTCATTAAGATCGGACCTTTTTTACGAGAGTTATCGTGCTTACGGACATATACTTAACAATTTGAACGAATGCTGTTTTTGGCATCTGAGGACCTCAAAACGAAAAGTTATAATGGTCTTGGGCTTAAGTCTTACCATGAGACCTTCGGTAATAGCTTCTTCCCTGTAGGGGAAATTTGCTAAAAATCAAAATAGGTTTTCAAAAACTGACAGTAAACTGTCAAAAGGGTGTAAAGCACCTAAAGCACAAAAATTCACTACACAATAAAAATATTATTTGGAATGCCTGTCTATAAAGCCACGTTTACCTTTCAAGGAAATAGCAAGTAAAGTCACCCCCTGTAGATCACATAAGCCTTAAAATGATTGTCTTGAGAACTCTTGCAGAAAACTATTTATTTAATAAAGAGAAAACTTCTTCAGGGTGTCTACCAACCACACCACTTTAAAAATGATTAATTTTTGCCAATTTATTTACAGGCGTTTGATCCACATCTGAATATGGTCTTAAGCGAAGTCGAAGAAACTATAACTACCATTGAAGTAGATGAAGAAACATATGAGGAAATGTATAAAACCACGAAACGAAACATTCCAATGCTCTTTCTCCGAGGGGATGGTGTAGTTCTTGTTTCACCACCTGTGCGGGGTGGTGGTGGTTATTGTAAGGATTTGTGATCTGGGTTACCATTCAAACTTCAAACATGATGTTGTTTATGATGCCATTAAGCATTATAAGTTTAAAGTTTTTTTTAGTTTTAAAATAAAACGTTTTCTTTTTTACTGAGTGTTTTTTGTGTATGATCCCCACACCTTGTTCCAACACCAAAGAGAAAAAGACATTTCTACTTACAAGGCATACTTAACCCATTGTATGCCCATTAAAAACCCCATAATAAATATAAAATAAATAACCCATACTGGCAGTATACTCGGGATAGCACTTTTTTATTATTTATTTATTTTTTAATTTTAAAATTTTTTATTTTTTATATGTTTTAATTTGTTTTTATTTTTTGTTTGTATGTATATGCCCATACTTGGGGAAACTTAGTCAAATTTCGGGAAAATATGATTTTGGAAAATATGTTATATCTAGGTCAAATATAAATGTATCCACTAACATTTTTTATTTTCATTTAAAAAAATAAATAACCTACAAGTACATAATAGTTGTTGGGCTGAAACATTTTTTTGTTTTTTAGATGTAACTCCTTTTAAAATTAACGTATTTTATAAACTATATATATATATAACTAAATATATATAAGATATATATATATATATATATATATATATATATATATATATATATATATATATATATATATATATATATATATATATATATATATATATATAAATATTTACCATACATAAATGCTGTCAAAAGTATTTTCTTCTTGTAGATAATTTATTCCTCTAAAGATTAGTGTAAAAATTAAGTAAATTGAGTAATAATTGTTGCTATAGTGACAGTTTAATTCTACATTTATGTAATTTTTCTTGGGAAACTGAACGGTTTGTCAGGTGGCAAATTTCAGGTAAGCCAATGGGTTAAACGTTTTAATAATTTTATTATTTTTTTAAGGGGGCTTCCAAACACTAAACTGACTCAGTGTTGATACCCAACTCATGCAAAATAATCAAATCCAGGAATAGGCCTATTCCCAGATGAGATGTTTAGTTTGTACTGAGAATAGACAGGTTTTGTTTTTAATTCTTAAGTTGCAACTGATCTTGGCCCTTGGGATGTGTTGTGAATAAGCTTAATTTATTATTCAACTTAAACAATATTTCCTTAGCTTAGGCGTACCTCTTTGATTGATCACTGTATAAAGGGTGGTCAATTAAACATGAGATTTTACATGTTGAAATGTCTCTCAACAATTGATGATTTCTATTTGCTAATTTGTTCAGTGGTAGGGTCAAATCTTTGGAAAATCTCAAAAATATGATTGTTTATCCTATTTTAATGCAATTTAAAAAGAAAGAGACATGTTGTATCAATAAAACAATTTATACCACAAAATTTGTATTGCCATTATTTTTGGGAGTAACAGTTCCTCTCTTGATAAAATACACCCGTAGCAGCAAACCTGCGTACTCAGCGAATTTCCAGTGCATATATATGTATCTTAATACCACATAAAACCAAATACCAAGTTTCATCAATATACATTCATAAATAAACGATTTATGACCTTTTTAATTATTATCCATAAGAATAACATGGCGGCTGAGTATGCAGGTTTGCTGAAGGAAGGAACACAAAAAAATGGGGTTTTATAAAAATATCGATATAACTCAAGTAGGTAAAGCCACATACCAAATTTTATTAATTTATGTTAATAATTAAGGGAGATAATACGTTACTGATTCTCTATAAGAATAACATGGGGCTGAGTACGCAGGTTTGCTGCTACGGGAACTATAGGCAAACAAATGTTTTTTAGTGCAAATATCAATAGACCACAATGAAATGAAGCAATATACCAAGTTTCGTCAGGATAAGTTGATAAATAACCGAGATATAAAACTTTTCTTATTCTCCATAAGAATGTGTTTAGCACTTTCAATATTTCAGTAACCAATTGACGTAGAGCAATGATTAAAGCACCAAATTTTGCGTCTTTTTAATTTGATTCCAATGGAAAAAATATTACTTTTTCAAAAATTGTACGTAAAAAACTCAAAAACCCCATTTTTGGGGTAAAAAACCCCCCCAAAATACCCCTTCGGATAGGTCAATCTGTCTGGTTTTCGAACTTAAAAGTCATAAATACTGCTTTACACGTTTGTACCAAATTTCATCAAAATCGGACCTTTTTTACGAGAGTTATCGCACCCACGTACATATATATTTATATACAGTTTCGAACGAATGGTGATTTTGGGGTCTGGGGACCTCAAAACGAAAAGTTATCACGGTCCCGGGCCTAGGTGTTACCATGCCGACTACGGTAATAGCTTCTTCCCTATAGGGGAAATTCGCTAAAACTTTATTTTTGATCACTTTTCATAAAACAAAAATTATGACCTTTACAGCATCAATGCATTTTGCACATAAAAAAATAAACGTAGATTTTAGGATCTTAGGTTTAAATACTAATAAAGGAAAAAGTAAAATGTTTTCAAATTCTGAATATGTTCCCACAGTGCAGCTAAACATTTGTAATCCAATCCAAAACTGTCCACACCAATCGTGAATAATGTCTGAATATTTGACTGATAATTCTCCCCAAAAATGAGTACTAATAGACATTCGGTATTCAGACAAATATTTGGGTGTATTCGCGAGTAGTGGGTCAGCATTAATCTTGAATTTGAAAGTAAGTAGAAAACACTTCAAAGTAAAAGGAGATCAAACATTTTGTCAATAATTTATTGGAAAGTTACCTCACTATGCAAAATAAATTAAATTGCCTCATAAAGCTTTACTTATTAATTACTTATAAAAACTAAATATTGTTTTAAGTGGTTTTTTAACATCTTAAGTGTGAATCATTATATTAAAACAATAAGGCGATTTTTGTGCACAAGATTATGGCCAAACTGCTTGGTCGATTTTGATGATTTACATGTCGTTTGAAAGCCCTTAATGTCTAGATGTGCCTTTTGGGGGTCTCAAGTCAGTGCGAGGAACCAGAAACCATGGGAAGCCCTCAAAGTACGGTTTTGGCCCATTTAAATAACATTGGACAGCAAATCATAACAAAAGAAGCAGAACAGCTGGGATTAAAGATACAAACATATGGTTTGCTAGTTCTGCTTTAATGCTTTACTAGAGATCGCTCAGTGGTCGAAAATTCAACCAGAAATATTTAATCATGTTTTAAAAAATTACTTATTAAAAATCTGTGACCGCAGTTTCGTGCATTAAATGACGATCACATGAAATATTTGATAAATGACCAGTTCTAAAATTGACTACTGTGTCAACGTCATAGAAGTACAATTGGGGGTACTTTGGTATTATACGGATGCCACCCTTATACAGCGCGCTGCGGCAGTTATGTTGGGATGGGTTATCATAAAAATGATTGTAGGACTTTCCTTGTTTTGTTACGAATCGAATGATACCTGATGAGTCATACTTCAGGCCGCCAAACCCCCTCCAAATAGGCCAAGGTCAGGTCGTTGACCAGAGCGCGCGCATCACCTGTCACCGCCTGTATCTGGGTCAGTGTCATGAGTGATTTATTGCCGTCACTACGTTACATTTGTTTTCATAATGAGTGACGTTCTTCTGGTGTGGGATTTACCTCGAAATGAAGAGGAAACCGTACGTATTATTATGATAACCCATCCTAACATAACTGCCGCAGCGCGCTGTATATTTTGCGGAGTACATGTGGCGATCGGTTGTGGCTGCTAGCGGCGGCAACGCATTCAACACGATCCTAGCGGACATCGCTGTCTTTTGGGAGGCACAACACAAAGACCGCTTCTCAGAATGATGTAAAATTTGTGCAGTAAGTCAATAAATGTACGTTTTTTCGAATTATATAGTTATCCTTTGTATCCGGTAAAAATTTAACCTCCAAAAATAGTGGCATCCGTATAATACCAAAGTACTCAATTGGGAATATGTTGGATTATGGTCATGTGGAGAGGTCATAGGTCCCGCCCTCTGATAGAAAACATCGTGAATTTTGAAATTATATGCTCCATTATGTGTAATATTTGCGATTTTAACCTCAGACCTTATCATCGCAAAATAGGAATTGAAACTTCGTATGTTTTTTTAAAATAAATTGTCGACCTTTTTTTTACAATTCGGCTGGCTGAAAAAAGGCCATCAAAAAGTGCCTTGAAAAATTCATTTTCAGTCAAGGACTGAAGTACAATTTTGCCTTTATTACAACACGATGTGAAAGCCGTTGTATTGCGTTGTGTGGCTTCAGAATGGAAGTGTTTTCTGTGGCAAAATCTACATTCTAAGTTCATTTATCCAATGTCTGAGCCACAGGAATCCCTTGACACTTCTCTTAATGAACATTTAAAACCGTCTATTAAGTTATGCACAACTTCAATTCGATGATTCAATCTCCGTTGGTTTACACCTCTGCGATCGTTTCTTCTTTTGACCCTGCCAGTTGCATTTCAGAAATAATTAGACCAAAAGTTCTGCTAACTTGAATGTCACTAATTGAATATGTTATTTGATTTTCGTTTCTTAAATTTACAACAAACAAACATAGTAAAATAATTAGTTTCACATGACGCACAGACATTTCACGAGCACAAAATAAAAAATAAACGGTGACAAATCGGACATATCACTACTGAAAACACTAAAATACCCCCGTCGCAGCAAAGCTGCGTACTCAGCGAATTTCCAATGCAAAATATTTGTCTTAATACCACATAAAGCCGCATACCAAGTTTCATAAAAATATATTCACATATAAGCGATTTTAATTATTCTCCATAAGAATAACATTGGTAATGAGTACGTAGATTTGGTGAAAAAGGAACACAACAAATTGGCTTTTATCCAAATATAAATATAATTTAACTAGGCGAAGCCACATACCAAGTTCCGTCAATATTCAATCATAAATAAGCACTATTTAACATTTTAGTTATTCTCCATAAGAATAACATGGGGGCTGAGTAAGCAGGTTTGCTGCAACAAGGAAAATGGGTTTTTATGCAATAATCAATATAACTCAACCAAGTGAAGCTACATACCAAGTTTTATTAATTTATGTTCATAATTAAAGGAGTCATTACATTTTACTTATTTTCCATAAGAATAACATGGGGGCTGAGTACGCAGGTTTGCTGCTACGGGAATAATCAACAAAAAATCAATTTTTTGTGCAAATATGAATATACCAGTACTACGAGAAGCCACATACCAAGTTTCATCAACATACATTCATAAATAATCGAGATATCAAATTTTATTTATTCTCCATAAGGATAACATTGGACATTGTACTGTGTTTAACACTTTGAATATCTCATCAACTGTTGGGCGTAGAATCACAATTTAAACACCAAAATGATTGTTTTGTGGGACTGAACAGATTGGTAAAAGCAAATGTGAAGTTTACATTAAAATAAACTTAGGAAAAGCCAAAAACCTTTTTCCCATAAGATTAACATGGGAGACTTTATGAGTAAGTTTTTTGGATTTTCTCCGCAACCACTTAACCTAAGTTAATAATTCAAAATACTATATTATTTGTTTTTTTAAGCTCTACAACATGGTCAGAACCAAAATTAAGTTTTTTAAAAATTGTAGGGTGAAAAATGCAAAAACTGATTTTTGGAAAATTTAAAACCCCCATGAACCCCCCTTTTCCCACGGTCCGATTTTTCTGGTTTTCGAACTTTAAGTCATGAATGTCATGTTACACATTTGAGCCAAATTTCATCGAAATCGGACGTTTTTTACTCAAGTTATCGCATTCACGGACACATATATATATATATATATATAGCTACAATTCAATAAGGAACTGAAAAATTCAATACATTACACTATATTTCGCATTTCGCTTCTTCAGGTGTATAAAATAAAATAAAAGTATAATAAGTATAAATAAAAAACTATAACATCTAACAAAATTATAGATATATATATATAAATTTGAACCAATAGTGTTTTTGTCATATGGCGACCTCATAGCAAAAAATTTTCTTGGTCTCGGGCTTAAGTCTTACCATGAGACCTACGGTAATAGGTTCTTCCCTATAGGGGAAATTCGCTAAAAACAAACACTGACAAATAATAATTAGTTTCTCATGACACACAGACTTTTCACTACCACAAAACCAAAAATAAATAGTAACAAATCGTGCATATCACTATTGATGATTAAATTTGGTTTGTTATTGTTTATATTTTATATTTCAACATATGATTGCTTTTTAGCAATTTTTATTTACACTCCACTGAGTACACCACTTAAGTTGCGTAGTAATTGTTCAATGTAACATTATTTTTTCCTTATCAAATGGTATGATCAAGTACTCTATGCACAGTTTTCAATGCACGCCGCAATCTAACATGTGATTTGAAAGTTCTATTTATATTACGTTGTTATTCCGTAACCAACATGTGGCAACCCATAAGGCCAATGTTATTTTTTTCAAATTTAAAATTAATTTCTCAGAAACTAATGTAAATTACGATAGTATTGTACACATCTACAGAATAGTATATTTCGCACCAAGGGCCGAAAGTGGGGTTTTGCTGGCCCGATATCGTGTTTTATGACCGAGACGAAGTCGAGGTCATAAATCGTTCGAGGGCTATGCAAAACCCTTTCGGCAGAGGTGTGAACGCTATTTTTCACCATACTACAATTATTAACGGGTTAAATGTGATCGGTCATAAAACACGAGCGGCATCATGCAATCTCGGACTAAAAACATTCAACCAATAAACAAATCATCGATGGTACAATGTTTTGAATTTGATTGTTATTTGTTCCAGTGTTTCAACCAAAGAACACAAAATAGTATGCATGTATTAACCAGATAACGTCGTGTACGCTTGAAAACAAGTTGGCAACACTGGCTAGATAGATCAGCTGACTTTCGGCCCTGGGGCCGAAAATTTTTGGCCCTTGGGCGGAAAAACTCTACTTTCGGTATTCAAATGACGTTCTGAAAACAGGTGATTACAGCGTAGTGTGGTGAAAAAATACATTTCTAACGGTGTGCTTTGATTTTTCCTACGATGCGCACGAGCTGAGAAAAACGTACGACAAAAATCATGCTTGCCTATTAATATAATAGATAGTATTGCTGTAAAACTTAATTCCTGGACATGAGGGTTTTCACAAAATGGTGCCAAATGATGAGGATAGATTGCTCACCAGCTCTTGAATTTGTGGTATATAGTAATCGTGGTTATCACCATAAAACAAACGTTAAGAGATGGCTACCTCATAAACATAAAGCCAATAAACTGAGAACGGTTAATTCTGAAAAGTTTCTTTAAAATAAGCCATTGCCAACGTCTTTAGGTGAAGTGTAGCGCTTGAAAGTTTGTACACAATCGATTTACCTTAAGAAAATCATTGGGTCTTTAAAGTCCAGTGAGGTGTAATCCAGGTCATTTTTGACATTTCTGATATTTTTCCTACCATCCTTGGCTCTCACGCATTGCCGAAGGCTGTAGGTAATCAATTTGTCTTACAAAATTACACATACAGATATTTATGAAACATTAATTTTAAAGATTAACTGCACTGTGCATGAAACTACATGCATTTTACAATAACTACACTCATCTAACATTGTAGAACACAATAAATACATGAACCCCAAACTTCAAGGTATTGACACAGGCTTTATGAGAAAAAAAAAACACAACAATTAGTTGCATGTTTTATTGAACCTCAACAATTCAGCATAAATTATTTACAGCACAAAAGATCAATACAGTTTTAAAACTACTACATTGAGTGTTCTATACAACGAACACACAGCATTAGGGGAGGATTACTAACCGATATCACAAACAATAATTCGTTAAATGAAAAAGCACTAATTTAAAAAATTAAAACAATCCTTATTTTAAAATTAGAATGACCGAGAGTTTCGGTTACAATCACAGAATGCTCTTGATGACTAGTTAATTTTAATCAAATTTATTTTCAATAAATACACTGTTAAAAAGTTACGAATAACTCGGGTACTTTTTGGCTTTGCATATTTAAAACACTATCAAACCATCTGAGAAATCTTGTAATTGCATAATTTGGTATAACAGAAAATAAAAATGCTGAGTAAGAATTTTGGCGTGCGACTTAGGGGAGAAAAGATGGACGAGAGTAGTTTCTTAAATCACCGCCAGTAAGTGCTGACACATCGCCAACATAATCAAAATAAGTGGGTTTCTATAAAAATAATATTTAATTATGAAAACCCAACCAAACATTACCTTTGTGTACAAATATCAAAGTAACATTTACAAAATATTTTTCAAACATAAAAAGTAAATAACCATAATTAGTTTCGAACCCAGGACCTCATGATCAGAAGTTAAACCTATATCCACTGAGCTATCACGACATTCCGTAACAGCTGAAAGTTACAAGTCCATAAGCAATGAACCACTGAGAAGTGCATTCTAGCTGTGATCCAAGAAAATACTCTCATTCACTGTTTCTCCCCTGAGTCGCTTCGAAGAATTTGTTATAATCAATTGTCGTTTACCTTTTCTGATATACACAGGTCCTGTTATTAGTATAAATTTCCTGTGATTTTCTACAATCAGTATAAACGATTGTAATAAATCCTGGGGATTGAGTCAAGCCTTGCATTTATATCATCTTTTAGAAGCTATAAAGTAGTATGTAACAGGAAATATTCTCTCGGTGTATAAAACGTTGTTTTACTAATTTCTTACGATATACACAAATATTTCCCCCTGGAAATAAAAAAATATATCTCTGTTGGCTTAGGAATAGTATCTAGTACTTTTCAGATAAATATTGTCCTTGTAGGACCTCTCTTTTTAAGAGGCATGGAATTAGAAGATTTTGTTGTCTTGTTGTATAAAGAATAAATTCCTTACTTCCTTATCACCAATTAATTTTGTAGCGATTTGAAATTAAAACTTTCAGAAATTACACAGTCTATATGAAGTAACAGAAGTAACAGTAACTAGCCTTTTTACAAAAACTATTGAGCAAATTAAAATGTTATGTTTACAAACTAGTTAAAATAACAAAACGCTAACCAAATTTCAGTATACACGTGTGTTATTATTCTCTCAACTTTGGCAAGTGAATTTAAATAACACAACAACTAAAATAGCATAAAAATTAAAGTGTACAGTTTATCATCATATTTAAAACTAATATATCACACTGTGTATAATTGAAGAATTGTACAATACGTTCACTATCCAAAAAATATATCGGCACACAGAGAAACAGGTCTACGTGTCATAGTCACAAACGTGTAGCATTATAATATGAATATATAAAATATATATCTGTTTGATTTCTATTTCATGATTTTTAAACTAGAACTGAAAAAGCTTATAGAATTATTGACTTTATAATACCTTAAAACGAGATGATATAACATATACCTAACTAAAAAAACATGAAATATACGAGTAAATAAATAGCGGAATGTATTGAAAGGGTGAGAATTAAACATTATACATACATAACTTCATTAAAGAGCCAAACAAAATTCAGTCGGTTGGTTATGTCACATCAATCGGATCTCTTTAGAACGAAGTTGAAGATTTGGGAAATGTGTAAAACAAGAAAACCAGCTGATCAAGTGAAGCTGGAAACATAAACCCTAAGATGAAACAAAAATTACAATTCAAGGCACAAAAAGAGAAATAACAAATAAAAATTAATAAACTAAGCTGATGTTAACCTAAAATAATAAAATTCACTTGTTGGAGCATTAAAGCAACGCAAGTTCATTAATTCACAGCACCGATGCGGATGATGAGACCAAAGAGGGTGGGGTTTAGCTCTCTTCTATGCCATGGGCGAAGATCATGACCAGGCCTGGCTCGGCCATCATGTCTTCGTTGATGTGAAGGTTGTCACACTGAAGAACAACGACCGCCTGAAAACATTATGCAAATGTTCAAATTGTTTAAGTCACACAGTTGCCATCTACAGCATTCTTTTTGGAGAACTTGAACTTGCATATAAGAAATTGAATAAACGGAGAGAATAAAACCAACTGTTTCCAGTGTTTTTTGTTTAGTGTCCATACCTTATTGTAATGTAATAACGACAATACAGATTTCTGATTGGGGCAGCAAACACAAGTGGTGGTGAGGTCACTAATTATCTCACACTGTTTGTTACATTAGTCTAACTCAAGTTTTTAATAACGAGTACCTGTGGGGCTGAGCTTTGCTCAGGGGAAGGCCAGTTTGTTTAGATGACTTGGAATAATATTTCACCACTTCCCCTTACTGATAATCAGATGTTTATAACTCATTTGCCTCTTTTCTAAATTTTAAGGTCACTCCAGTTATTATTTATAGCTCAATGTCCCTTTGATTTATTTTACTACTCTATATATGTAATCTTCACTCAAATCTTTTAATCTCTGCTCTCAGGAAACCACATTTTAATAATCATAAACAACATTTTAGTATTACTTTGACAGTTCCCTGATTGATTATGAACAGATGTTACAATTCTTTTTTTTTAACTCCATAAGCCCAATGTTAATTTTTTTAACTTTCAATTAGTTTTTTAACATTATTTGATTTTTACTGGGGATGAGACCTGTCTAGAACATATTTTGATACCATTTCCAAAATTTAAAGGAAATTCTCAGAGCCGTTTTCGAGATAATTGTGCAACCAACCAAACAATCAAGCAAACATTGCTCACATAAGAGTATAGGTTATCTACATGATGTCAATGGAATTATTCAGACCTTTTCCCCTGAATTTGACTAAGTTTACACATTTTTCCTGACCACTTACAACAGCAAGATTTGACAAAGATTTTCTGATGTTATTTTTATTATAGCTGCAACAGTTTTTTTTTCTGTTTATTAGCTGTAGCCTAAGTCAATGAAGGGAAAATATCACCTGATATCGGAAATAATTCCCCCAAAGCTGGATTTTTCACAGATGATAGAACACGTTAACACATGTGTTTTAACAAAAGTCCCCGGTTTCCCCCCTGTGCTTCCCCCTCACCTCTCTTTGAAGTTTATTTTTCAAACGTTTTGTAATAAGCTAATATTTTTCAAATAACTACATCACCGAACCGAACATTCCTTTTTTTGTTGAGCTCCTTATGAATTTTATTATCATTATTTGAAAGAAGCAGCAGTTTCTTTGCAATTTATAAATAAAATAATGAATTGTTTAATAATATTTTATTCATTATTTGCATATAAAATTGTCTTGAGACTCATTTTCAGGAAATATTAGATTTGGTTTTGTAGAACATGTTTTAAGCTTTAAAACGACGTATAAATCAATATGGTTTAAATAAGGGAAACGGGGTATAGACTTGAACAAAAGTGGGAGCGAATAACTGGGTTTGGCGCTTGAAAGGTGCAATTAGTTCAGTAGAATTGTATACCTGCCATGCAAAAGGTGGAGTAATTTTGATTTTCAGGTATTGAATTAAAAATCAATTTATTCATAAAGTACACATTGTATAGATTCGTTATATGTAGATGAAAATCCAAGTTTTTGACCTCGTAGCCTTTGTGCTTTTTCCGCCATCTTGAAAAAATTGTCTAATAACTGTACTTTCTTTACTATTTCCATAATAACTCGCTTACAGTGTGTCTTGGGCAAAAACACTTTCTGAACATTTCTAAAGATTGCAAAATTTCCTACAAGATTCATATATGATACGGTATTGGGAAACATAACTAATAGGAATGGGGAGTCGGAGGTATTATAAATCAGTACAATATTATATTCAGGGTGTATACATACTCCCTGGACACACTTTGTGCATTTTTTCCTTAGGTCGAGACAATCCTAAAACACCATATAAACATGCTAAAATGCTTAGTTTTCTCTCTGTCGGTCTGTTTGTGATTTTTAAACGTTTTCATATAACTCAGCTTTTATTTAAGATACAAAGTTTATATTCGGCTCCAATGTGCATCTTAAGACTCACAACAAGTGTATAAAATGTGATCAATGTAAATGCATCATTTTCATGATGGCAGCCATTAAAATTTGTAATGTCAAATTTCATGACAACCGTTAGTTTTATCAAAGATTGTTTCCAGGAATATAAAATGTAGAATTGTAATATGAACAAAATGACACCTTGTTTGCTGCAATCGGATAAGAGATAACTGAGATATTAGCTATTTACTAAAATAAATATCACGTTTTTGAACAGTAGGTCCTACTTACAATTTTATACATTGTTATTTGACATTTTGTCATATGAAGTTGACAAATAATTAGGTAAATAGCCAATAACTCGGTTATTTCTAATCCAATAGCAGCAAACCAGGTGTCGTTTTTTTGTCTTGCAACTCTCTACATTTTTTACTACCGAAAACAATTTTTGATCAAAGTAACGGATTTCATGAAATTTAACATCAAAAACTTTAAATGGCTGCCATCTTGAAACTGATGCACTTACATTACTAAAATTTTGTACAATTTTTATGAGTCTTAAGATGCACTTTGGAGCAGAATTTAACCCATTGGCTTACCTGAAATTTGCCACCTGACAAACCATTCAGTTTCCTAAGGAAAATTACATAAATGTAGACTTTTACTAAAACTGTCACTATAGCAACAATTATTGCTCAAATTACTTAATTTTTGCACCAATCTTTAGAGAAATAAATTATCCACAAGAAGAAAATAATACTTTTGACAGCATTTATGTATGGTAAATATTATATAAATATATATATATATATATATATAATGTATATATATATATATATATATATATATATAGTTTATACAAAATTCAATTCAATTCAAAATTCTTTATTCATAGGCAGTACACAGAGTATACATTGAATAGTGTCAAGTGTCTTTTCTTACATCTAATACATATTTGCAACAAATTAAATCAAACCTACATTTTTTAAGTAAAGCAAAGTAAATAATTGTTATTTAATCACATCTTTACACTATAAGGTTATTACATTTTCCCAGATGCTCAGGGAAACTTGCTCGTGTTCATAGAGGGTACATAGAACTTCTCGTGGTACATAGAAGGTACCATAAACCCTCTACATTACCTTTCAAGTTTTACGAGAGGTGGACAAATTCATTTAATTAGTAGGGAGCTATGCTAATCAGATATTCTTTTAAGAATTTTTTGAATTTGGTATTGTCATTTTCTAATTTGATTTCCCTGGGAATATACTCTAAAAACTTTAGTCCCATGTATGTTGGTTTCTTCTCAAAAAATTTCAGTTTATGACGACTTGTAATAATCTTGTCTTTATTTCTGGTATTATGTTGGTGAATTGAGGAGAAGTAATCCAGATGTGATATTTCACTTTTTGCTGTTAAAATGGAATTAAAAATATATTGTCCATATACAGTTAATATTTTAAGACCAATAAAATGTTTTTTTTTGCAGATTCATCCTGTTTTAAATTAAGCATTATTCTAATGGCACTTTTTTGTTTTTTAAATATGTTATCAAGGTTAAATTTTGATGTTGCTCCAAATAAGCAAATTCCAAAAGAAATATGGGAGTGAATATACGCAAAATAAATGTTTCGTAATGTATTAATACTACAATAGGCAGTCATTTTTTTAGAGCAAAGAGTCCGGAGCTGATCTTAGTTAAGATTTTGTTCACATGGCCATTCCAATCTAAATGCTAATCTATAAGTAACCCAAGGAAATCAGTGCTGGATTTAATTTCAATATTTTGAGAACTAAGCGTTACTACTGGTTCTTGCCATTTGTTGTTTTGTTTTGTTTTAAATTGAACAAGATTAGTCTTATCTAAATTTAACGATAAATTGTGTTCCATTAGATAGTTACTAATACTCTCCATTTCTACCTGGCAATGCATTTTAGTTTCTTCCAATGTATCAGATGTTATCTTCAAGTTTGAATCATCCGCATACAAACATAATTTGGATGCTGGCTTATATGATGAAGTATTATCAATATTTTTAAGATAGCATAGGAATAGTAATGGTCCTAAAATGGACCCTTGAGGAACTCCAAATTTAACTGGCTAAAGTTCTGGCCTAATAATTTTGTTATATTTAGTAAGGGAGGTAATTTCTACATACTGACAGCGATCACAAAGAAAAGAATTAAATCAACTCAAAGAGTTTTTTGATATGCCAAGATATTGTAATTTTTCCAATAGAATGGAGTGCTTTACGCTATCAAAAGCTTTAGATAAATCCATAAATATGCCTGTTGTGCATTTCCCCTTGTCAACTGACTCGACTACTGATTCTACGAATGAGACTGCAGCACTGATCTCTGATCTTCCTGATCTAAAACCATGTTGAATATCATCAAATAAATTGTGTTTTTCAAAATAGTTATTTAATTGAATTGAAACTATTTTTTCATATATTTTTGATATTGATGGGAGTAAAGATATTGGTCGATAGTTGTTTATATTTGTTACTTCACCTTTTTTAAAACGGGAATAATTTTGGATTTTTTAAGCAGGGTGGGAAAAGAACCAGTGACAAATGATGAATTTATTAAGTGGCTCAATATACCGCTAATTTCCTTTTTTACTTCTTTTTTGACTGTTACTGGGACTTCATCATATCCACTTGAGTTTGTATTTTTCAATGAACTTATGACTTTTTCCACCTCATTACTATCAACAGGGATAAAACTAAAAGTAGGTTTGAACAATTCTTATGTGTTATTTGTTATTTGAAATTCATAACTACTTACATTGTGAATATTTGAAATACCATTATCCTTTACCATACTTGAAAAATGGTCATTAAACAAGTTAGACACCGCTTTTGGATCCGATATAGTTTTCCCTCCTGATTCTAAAAATATCCTTTTAATTAATTTAATTTAATTAAAAACAATAATTTTAAAAGGAGTTACATGTAAAGAACAAAAAAAATGTTTCAGCCCAACAACTATTATGTACTTGTAGGTTATTTTTTTTTACATGAAAATAAAAAATGTTAGTGATACATTTATATTTGACCTAGATATAACATATTTCCAAAATCATATTTTTCCAAAATTTGACTAAGTTTCCCGAAATATGGGCATATGCATAAAAATACATACAAACAAAAAATGAAAACAAATAAATTAAAAAAAAAATTAAAAATTAAAATTTAAAAAAAGTGCTATCCCGAGTATACTCGGGGTTGTACGTTCGGGCTACTTTCGGCGGCCACGAGTATACTCGGGGTTGTGAGCCAATGGGTTAAATGTTCTATCTTAAATAGAAGCTGAGTTAGATGAAAACTTGTATAAATTACAGATCGACCGACAGACAGAAAAATAAGAATTTTAGGCCCATGTTTATACGGCATTTTAGGATTGTCTCGACCTAAGGAACAAATACCCAAAGTGTGTCCAGGGAGTTTGTATACACACTGTATAGTTAACTGCTTGTGTTGAATTATCCCATTCATATAACTTAAAACAGTAGAAAAAGCCCATTTCACACTTGTTTAAAGTTAAAACAAAATCCCTGTAACGAATAAATGTCTCAGCAACAAATGTTTCAAAACTAAAATAAAAGATGTTCTATTAGCTAAATGTTACTATTCTCCAACTGAGTTTTTACATGACAACTGTTTTAAGTTAAAATATTTAAGAAAAAGGCAGATTGTCACCTTTTGTAATGCCTATTTTCTTTTGGTTTACATGTGACACACTCAAATACGTGTAATTTACTTTGATAAAGTTAAGATGTCTACTGTTAAGGTATTCACACTCTTATTGTAAGGACAAGACATCTGTTCCCGCTTTTTTTAGCAAATCATGTTATGTATTGTGTCAATAAAGAATTTTGTTTCATTTCATTTCTGATCATGATTTGTAGTAGTGCCATTGGTTACCCATAGAATGCAAAAAACACCACTGGTTTTTTCCCGGGTGAAATTGGGTTCGATGGCAGCTAGTTTATTTAAAGATTGTCTGTATGACTAGATCATTAAATAAATGTCTACGAATACATAGACAGCAGCTTAATTGTCCAATGTAACTTGGCCGCATCATCAGCTACACGCTTACCTGCTTGCCAGGTATCCTCTTGCACACGTAGTTCTCGTACTGCCGCCGGTTGTTCTGCCTCGTCTCCAGAGAGTTGAGTCCCGAGGGCCAGCTGCGCTCATGGCAGTTGTCCATCAGATCGTCGATGATGTGCGTCGGACAACCGGACTCGTTCAGAGACCTCCTAATCATTGCCTTAAACATCAACAGACCGTGTTTGTTTTCATTTATTTTGTTCTTAATGCTACCCTATTAATATTAGTTTGGCCACTACAGTGAAACTTTCACATAACGAATCTGAAGCGACTGAATACAAAATTTGTTATATCATGGAATATGTTAACTTAGGTTCGTTAAATTGAGGTTAGGTTAGCTACGATTTATATATATAGAGGTTCAGAAAGATTTATTAATCTCTTATCGACAAACTAAATTGAATTTAACAACACTGTGATTTACTGTACATAGTATCGAATATCTAAGTTTCATCACAACCTTAAGGCACACCATTTTTGTTTTTCCGTCAATGGATGAGTGTGCACAGCTCATTATTTCGTGTACACACTTCCCACCCATGACCACTGACTCACTGATTGGATTTCAAGTTGAGAAGAGATTGATTTCTGGAATTTATTTTTGTTTAGGTTTATTTTCGTTACAACAGGGTTGAGACATGGAAAGTTTGTTATATGAAGGTGAAATTCGCTATGTAGAGGTTCTTCATTAAAACATTTGTTATACAGAGCTAAATTTGTTAAGCTGGGGTTATTATAAATTTGTTACAATGAGGTATAAACACGTTTTATTCGTAATGTAATAGTTTGCATTATGTGTTATGGTTAGTTTGGGGATTTAAACAAATTTGCTATATTGAGGTTCTTTTCGTCAAGGTTTGACTGTAGTTTGGCCAGGTTGACATTTTGTTAAGCAGACGTTTCAGTAGCCAGACGTTGCTAGCAGTTTCTACTACTTACTGTGTTAACGCATAGTGGAAGGAAACAAATAGGTGTGCTACTCCAGTGCCTAAAATAGGTCAATTCCGCAAATCTACATCACACGGGATGCAAGCTCCAATTTGCTGACATACAATGTTTTTTTTTTCTACAATTAGCTGACAGTCAGCGCTCACCTGATGGGCCGGCTTGCATCCCGAATGACGTCACAAACCTGCACAATAGCGCACCTATTTGTTTCCTTCCACCATGGTGTTAACGGACATTAAGAGTTACTAATTCATTTGTTATAATGACAGGTAGCTCCGTATTGTCATCTTCTTACACCCCCCAACCACACCAACCGATTGATTACTGTTGGTGACAGACCCTCCGAATATTTTTGGGCAAACATGTAGAGTACTGAAGTGTAGTCAGTAGCTAATGTGACAGAAGTTGTGGATTTGTTAAAAATAATAGGTTTACTATCAAGTTATTGGCTGTTTTATAATAATTAACTACTGACTTAAATAAATTACTAGGTACTGACCTAAATAGTTATTTAGCTACTGTGACTTATGCCTACTGGACAGCAATTACAAATAAGGGCGGCAGTGGTGGTGTTAGTACAAAACGACGACGTGTGTGTGAGCAACTTAGCACCGTGTAGAATAGGCACAAGTCACATGGAAGAGATTTAATTAAATATAAAATGTATAACTACTAAACTATGAGGTACTTCTTTATTTTAAAATGAACAGAAACCCTTAAAAAGCAACATGGATTGTATCTAGCTCTGTTTAGTCTGAACATAAAAATAGTGTGTGCAGCCTCACTACCGTAAATAAATGTCACAGTACTGTTGCTCTGTCCCGAGTTTGTAATTGTTACATTCACTTTTAACGTACCTATTCCAGTTGTTCACTGTTAGTTTATAATTGATGTTATTGTATCTCGTGTTACTTAACAGTGTTTAATTTTTCTGTTGTGTTGCCAACTTAACAATGAAAACTTTCTAATGAGTCTTCATGAAAACAAATATATGCATGTAAATATTGTTTTGTAAAACCTTTATCTAGGCTAAAAAGAATTTTTTGTCCATAAAGAGGCGTTTCAATATATTACTGTGACTTGTGCGATTTTCCATAAAAAATTAGGTTTAAAATGGCAGATACTTTATGTCATATTTGAAATAGTAAAATTAGTAAATAACAAAAATAATTCGTATTTGAAAATTATATTTTTGGTACAACTATAACAAAAGTAGAGCAGAGCTGTACAGAAATAAATGTATAAAATTCTGATTGGTCTCTGTAGTAGATTAAGTATATTTGGAACATTGATATAAAACTTAAAAATAGTGGAACTTCAATAACAGCAAAGCTGCGCCTGGGTGACTCACTTGCAGCATGTCGTCAGGGGTGGATATCATCCCTCCCCAGCGCGTGACGCGAGCTCGGGTCAGCGAGTTGGACCACCGCACCACTTCGTCCCTCTCCATCTCCTCCGCTAGCGCTCGCATCGTCGGGTTGTGGACGCGCATCGCACGCATAAAGTCCTGCGACATCACAAGCATTGGAAATATCGGTAGGCTAACTGTGCGCTATGGCGACCCCAATTTCTTTTATGAATAGGCCTAAAATCTTCATATGAAGTGCCTTCTTAGGCCTATATAGTGTTATGGCGGTTAGGTTAGGTTTCTATCGAGTAATAAAACCTATCGTAACCCAACCTAACCACCACAGCATGGATAGGAGGTTGCTATTTAGTGCACGAGTAGAAAAATATTTCATTAGCGAATCGCTACAGGACCTCGAAAATACAGCAATTTGCTTTCAAACTAATTTTTGAACATACAATATTTTGCAATACCTTGGGAGAAAGAACTTTGATTTGTGAATAAATAAATGTTAATAATTAGCCTAAATGAAATACATTAGGCAGAAAAATGGTACAAGAATATTATCTTGCAAAATTAAACTGCCTCGTTGCAGAGTTAATGAAGTAAAATATAGGGTTAGAATTGTGATAAATGATCATATTAAAGCCTATTAGTCATAGTTGTACAACTTTGACTCAAATGATTTACTTCAGTAATAAGAGGGGTGGCTGTAATCCTGACAGATTATTCTGAACTGGAGGAATCTGTAGGTTATGTACACAATTTAATGTTTAAACACTGAAATTACAACTCAGTAATTCCCTGACAAAACAAATTCTTCTCTACTGTTTTCTAACTAGAGTTATTCAATTCTAAAAAAGCTCAAGGAATTTTCCTCAAAGCCAAACACAAAATGTGCACAACATTGCTAAACTATAATTTAATTAGGTATAACCACAGAGAACACATAGACAGAGATCTAACAGAGAATCATAATAAGTGGGATGGTTGGGCAACATATGTAGTTGGTTCGACAGCCATTTTGTGCCACTCGTGTCCCCCTCGGCTGCCCTCACAGTACTCCAGTCCCCTCTCCCGTCTCTGTTCACCCCAGCTCGTCACACCCATCTAAACCTTTAATTCTAGCATGGGTTAGCTATATTTATTTTGACATTAGTGTTAAATAGCATTAATACATGTTTTAACGCTCAATTTTTCACTCAACCCAACCATGTCAAATCAGTGTGTTCATAATATAAGGGCTGTTCTAAAAACAGTGTTCAAGTCAAAGAATCTAAAATGTTCTGATTTCCTTGGGAGATGGAGCGAAGATAAGTCGTTAATTCAGGTGAGTAATGATTTCTTTCTATAGTAACATATAATAAATGTATTTATTTATGGTTTGAGTCGTTTGGTTTCAAAAAGGTCACCATCACTTTTACACAATTTATCAGGAACAGGAAATAAAAACCATATAACTTCTGAGTTTATTAATACAAATAATTACATTTATATTTATCTGGTATATGTATTCAATTTTCTATTAGTAACAATGCCAACATATTTATATTTTGCAAATGATTACCAATTTTAATACACAAATCAATAGTGTATTGAGTTAGAAAATAGTTTTCCTTACCATGAAACTAATTAAAGGGAGCTTGTATCAAGTGTTTTCTAATATTCTCCTAATTTACTGATAATCTATAAATAATAATGTTACACAGGCCCGGCCCTAGTAGTTTTGCCACCCCTAAATTTGTGAAAGTGCCCCCTCCCCCCAAATTAATTATATTCCAAAAAGTACTTCTATCACATGCCCACACAATTGTATGCACATTTGTTTATGGTTCTAAGCTTAAGGTCGTAGTAAAAATATATTTAGAATGTTAACCATCCAACTGCTCACTATATTTCTCCGTACTGCTGAGGGATTTTGTACTGTCCTGCATGCATTTTTTTAATCTATAAAAAATATAAACAATGATTCTACCTATATCAACCATATATTCATTTTGATCAGCAAGAAAAGGAGAATCTAAACAAAACTAAACAAATATTTTTTTTGGGGCCATAGTGGTTACAAAATAAACACATTGTTTAGAATTTCAAGGAGGCCAACATGAGCTAAATGATTCACAGATTGCAAAAATATATGCTTAGTTACGGTTAAAATAATTATTTTCCAGAAAAAATGGCATACACCATCACCGCGGCACTATAAATGGCGCCTACAATGGAAAGAAAGAAAATCTTCATAATTGGTTACAATAATTACAAAAACACTAAAAGACTACTTCCGATACATCATTCAGTTACAAATTCCATATAGAATCATATGGCGCTAATTAGAGTATCAAAGTATCGTACCATGAACAAAAGGGTCGCGATTGCTACTTAAGCAGTATACGCGTAGCGTTTATTGGATCATGATCGCGACCTTTTGGCAGTTGGAGGCTTAACATCGCAAATTTGGCCACCACCATAGTTCTGTGGCCCTAGCCCTAGGGCTGGGCCTGATGTTTCACCGTACTGGGAACCTTTGAGAGAACCGTAATACTTACATCTGTCAACGACGTACTTGGAGGAACGGTCTTTGTGAACATCTGAGGAAAAATATTAAATTTTTTAAGAAAGCCCTTCTAAGGCCATAAATCAAATGAAACTACAAAACTACACACGTTTAAAATTATTACAAGTCAAATCAGCTGTACGATTTGATTTGATTTCATAACTGAAATCTAATGCAAGAGCAGTGATTTTTTATATTTAAAAACTCAACTGCTCGTCACCATTGACCTGTGCGGTGAACTAAAGACAGCAAGGTACCGAAATGGCATTAGTCACATGGGCAAGCCAGAGGTGACCGCTCATGATCTTACAGGAGTCGGCTGGGACAGTGATCGAACCGGCCACGTCTGACTTACTAGTCAGGCACTTTACCTCTGAGCTACCACGTCCGGTCTTGCAGCCCACTGGTTTTATTAAAATGTATGAGATGTTAAGGAAAACCACCGAGACGCACTGCCCTCGATACTCATCTCGATTACATCGATTAAATGTTCTTTGGTGTTGGTTTGAGGATTCTGTCGCATTAGGCTTTTGTCATAATATTTCCGCAATTTAGCTAGGAATTCCCTAGGGTTATGTGCTCTACCCGTGAACTTCGGTAGGTTTGAATCGAGGTTTGTACTGTTTCTGCAAGTTACATAGATGTTTGGTGTTAAAGTATTTGGTTTAATTTGTATTCCGTCCTGTAATGATTCTATTTTGTTACTGTGATCGCTTAGGGTTTGTTTGAGCTCTTCTACGACGGCGCGGTTGTGTTCGATCTTTGATTGGTTTTCTATTATCATAGGTTCTAAGGTACTTTGTAGTTGCTGAGTGTTTTGTTTTAGGGTGTTTTCTATTTGCTTTTGCTGTGCTTCGTGGGATTCCTTTAGCTGAGTTTTAATTCTGTTTAGGCTAGCATTTAATGTAGTATTCAGTCCGTCCGAGATGGCTTTGTGTTGGGATTGAATTGTGTCGTTAACCTCAATTTTATGTGCGCTCAGATCTGCTTTTAAATTGATTTTAAGATTGTAGGAACTCTCGTTTATTTGTGTAGTTAATTTTGATTCAATTTGTTTGATCTCAACGGATTGTTGCTGTTGTGTTTCTTGTATGATGTTTAATTCAGTTTGCAATTTAGTTTGGGAGTTTGTTAAGGCCTCAATTTTATTATCTAATATTTCATAGTGTGATTTGATCTCAGTTTTGATGTTGGTTTCCAAGGTGTTTACTTTAGCGTCGATTTGCGTGTTAATGTTGGTTTCTATAGTATTTACTTTGGTTTTCATATTATTCTCAAGGGATTCTAGCATGTACTGTATTTGTGACAGAAAGTCGGGTGTTTGTTGTGAACAAGGGGATACAGAACGGTAGTGAGGGGCGGCTTGTGATTGGTCGAGCGCGGCATCACGTTCCTGGGCTGTGATCGGCTGCCGTTCCGTTGGCATAGCGACGGGTTCGGGAGACGACCTTGAGTAAGCTATTGTGTGTACGCCGCTTGCGTTAGTGAATCGTTGTAAGTTATTTCGTCCTACTTTGATATCCGTGATCGGGTCGAATCCGTGGAATGACGGTTTGTCGTCTGATGTGTCGGTTAGAGGTGTTTGTGAGGGTGTTGGGCTGTTTGCTGTTAGTGTCCGGGAGTTATCATTGATGATACTATTCTCTTCGCTTAGTGTGTGTGTGTGTGTGTGTGTAATTCGGTATGTTCATCATTATCCCCGCTATTTTCGATGACTTTTTGAGACGGCTTAGGGTTCGGTCTTAAATTGTACGGGCTAGTCATATCGGATAAGTTCGTTTAACAGGTGGTTGGTAATTATAATGGGGAAGTGGGGAATATTAACTTAAATATTCTTATAATAGTGCACAGTTCTTATAGGCTAACCTTATTTTAACCTATAATTGTTAGTTCAAACACGCAAGCTTAATTTTATTACAAGGTTTGTTCGAGAGAGAGCCCTACTCGTTGGTGCGCCATTTTGTAAACTGACTACCTTCTAAAATGACCACTCAAAATACAATAATAACGAAACTAGTTTATTCGGTATATTTACACTGTGTATCATTGGCAAATCTAAGGGTTTTACAAATATATTTACAAACATGGGGTGGGTCCTAATCTTATTTCTATTAATATATAATAACAATGTCCTCAGCTACAGTCGGTATTGCAAATTTGACAGATAATCCCAGGGAATGAGGTTCGTGCCGGGGTTTCTCTCTCTCTCTCACAAATCCTTGTAAATAATTATATAAAAATCTCTTCTAATTAAAATTTTGATCTTGGCCTTTGATGGTAAGTCTTAAGCGAAAAAGGTTATAATAGGATTGATTGGATTAGGATGGATAACAATTTTGTTTATGAGCACATGTTGGCCTAAACTCCATTTAATGTTCAAAGTCTTTATGATATTAATCGACTCTTAGGTTTTCAAAATAAAGTTCAATTAGTTAGAAATGTCTATCAGTTGCTGGAGCTACTCAGTTCACCCCGTGAACTGAAGGTGGCTTAGTCCTTGAAGATCAAAAATGGGCTAGGTAAAATTGGATGCATATTACCAAATTGAATTTCTTCTCTAGGTACTATCTCTTCTTTGCCTGTTAATAAAAGGAGTATAATTCGATAGTCTCAGATCTTATCCTATTTCTAATTAGACTTTTAGTGTCTAATTTACTGTTTTAAAGGGATTTATTTTGAATTTGGGAATGAGACCCATAGAAAAACATCTAGTCACTCAGGCTTCATAATTGGTAAGACCTCACAACATCTTCTTCATCATCTCACATGTGGTCCAGGGTAACAATGTATTTCATGTTTTTCTAGATAATGTAGTCACTAATGGCACTTTTCACTACACATATTTATGGTACTGTATAAAATTATAGTTACTCAAAATTTGAGATTTGAGATTTTATTACTTTATATATATTAAGTTTATTTTAGCTTGTGTTTGAAATAACATACATTATTAAATATCTCAGATAGGCTGTTATTCTTACTTAATATGAATATATAGGCTACTCCAATATTTTAACTAGGCTATTGGGGTACTTGTAATCTGTTTGATCTATATATTTATATAGGCCTATTGGACAATGGTGTGACAACTTGACTACATGGGGTGTGAAATGGATATTACTTATGAGTGTTGTGATGGTAGGCTATATTTATTGTTTTATTTACATACATATTTATAAACAAATTTATGAAATGTTGCAGAGACAAATGTGGTAAAATATGGTTTACCAAATTCTAACGTTTAGCCAAAATCACTATTCATTGATATGCAATAAAATGTCAATGAAATATGAGCAAGCCACGACATGTAAAGACAGTAGGAGCAAAGGGAGGGGGGCCCGTGCCCAGTGAACGGCAGCCCAGACACGCAGGAGGGTTGGTACAGGTCTGTTCATGGTGCCTGGTGTGTAGGGGAGGTAGTGCGAGAGAGATGGTCAATACCCCCACTTTCATTCCCCTCCAACAGTTGCTTAGGCCTACAGTCAATTCAAAATTTCACGTGGACAGTTATGTGACTTGACTTCTATGTTTACATACTGCCTGCAAATTTTAGTGAGCTCTATACAATCTGGAGAGACTACTGCCATGCAGTTTCAAAAATTGTGCCCAAGAAAATCAGCTGAGAGCACAATATTTCCCCTCTTTAGTACCAACATAACACAACGAACACCATGTAAAAGGTGCTATGTTAGTGTTGTAATGTTGGTACTGTAGAGGGGAAAAATGCTACCGATGATGGCATGAAAGTCCAACCAGCAGTAGTCTCTCCAGTTATACATAGAGCTGACTGGCAAATTTATGTAGTTTGCAACAACAGCACAAATGTAAACAATGACCAAAATAATCAAAACATGTTTTGACAGGATTATGCATATTGGATTGATTATACATCCTACGGAATAGATGAACCTAGCTTACGGGTCGAGCGTGCCTCGGCATTGCTGCGCTGGCCTTGAGATTGTCGTGAGATCCCACCAGAGCGCTACCAGTCGGCTCTTCCCCTCTTTCTCCCCTCACCCTCCCTGCTCTCCGATCGCCCCCTCCAGGCCAGTCAGTGTCTCAGCGACTGCCGAGTGGGAAGGATGTGCGCACTGTTTCTCGTGAAAACACGGCACCCTGCTGACATGCCCCCCTCCCCACAGCACTCTAGGCCGGCTCTAGTTGCCGCGGCCTTAGAGAAACACTAGCAGAGATATCCGTTGACATTCTGTCTTTGCATCTGTTGATTTCGCTCATCACTTGATACGTTGTGTATGTCAACAATACACATAACTAACACTTTAATAGTGTAATGAAATCAATTATGTTTCCAAAATTATTGGTTCCAAATTCTATTTAAGACCTAAATTCTACAACTATACCAAGGCTTTGATTATTTTTAAGGGATTAACCTATACAATTTGGTCATATGCCGGTTGCTGAAAACTACTTGGCATGGAGACGTAGTATGTTAAATGTTAAGCCTCCATGTATTACCTAAGTGCTTGAAAAAAATTAATACCCTTAACTGATGTATAAAGTAGCCTTCATAAGGCGTCTTTTGAACCTTATAAGGAATACAACCACCGTTAACAACCTGAAATACTATGACTTTGGGACAAGCCTTCTGCAACAATTATGACTTGGTTTATAAGGGATTTTACCTCTGACAGAGCGCAACATAAAAAATATACCCGAAAAACACGAAAAAGTCTACAAAGCTCAAAGACTTTCATATTTTTTGTGTTTAAGATATTTAATCTGAGCGTGTGAGTGTTGTTTAGTACTAATTGTAATGTAGGAATAATGTGTGATAAATATTAGGCCTCTAAGTTATACAGGGTGTTTCGGGATAAGTGTAAACAACTTTACCAGGAGATTCCTTACATCAAAACAAGAAAAAAATCTTATATGAACATGGGTCCGTAAACCATCATTGTGGAGTTACAGCCAAAAATCGATTTTTTCAATTTCAAGTGTAGTTATTGCACCTTTTGGCCTCTAGATTGAAAAGTTTTAAAGATAATTTGATTAAATTTCCACATTTAGATAGATTATGAAATTCCAAAGAGATATTATTGATGTTTTATACTGTAAAGTTGAGTAACGCTGAGAAGAAATAGTTGAAAAATTAAATTCTTCCAAAAAATTCAAAGCCTCAAAAATATTTTTTGTTTTTGACTGGCTAATAATATCATAACCGTTAAATAAATTGGGCTGTAAACTTATTAAAAGTTGTAGAATTTAATGGAGAACAAAATAATAACAATTTATGTATGCATTCGACCATGATTATTTATGTAAAAACCCAAAATATGTAGGATAACAAAATTTAGAAAGGAAAACCTCAATTATCCAGCCAGTCAAGCAAATGCATAAAACCAAAGAAAATCTTTCAGCACGAGCTTTTTTTTATAAAATCTTCAAACATTTTTAAATTTTTTAAATTTAAAATATTCTAAATCCTTAAAAATTCCACCACAGGACCCCACTGAAGCCATTTTTCGAAATAGCAGCCTTTTCCTACACAGGATAAGCTGTGAAAAGAAACACTCCTCCACAATTTATTAATACATTTATCGATTTATAAACTTGGGGCTATTACAAATAACTTGTGGGTGGTAATACTTTATTTTTATTGATTACTATATTGCAGCCGCCATCTTGGATGCGCAATTATTTTATAAAATAGGCTACTTCCATCATAAAGGTAGTGTTGTGAACCAGCATTGAAAACTAAATCTTTACGGAATACAATGCCGTAATCCATTTTTTAATATTAAGCTGATCTCAAAATAAAGAAAATTCATCTTATTTTTTATAAATGTAGAATAGAGGCCACTAATTATAATGTAAAAAAGGTAATACTAAATTTTACATACAAATTTATTTAACAAAATTTAAATCATTCTAAAATTACAAATCACAATGTTTTGTGGAAATACACGTACAAATTAAAGATCTAGAGTTAAATAATACTGTTATTTACAAAACCACGTGGGTACCATGGGTGCACCTTACAAAAAGTTTTCAAAGTGACCACCATCTCTCTGCCTGCACAATCTTGCTCGTGAAATCAATGAGTTTGTTGCGGCTCGGACGACTGCTGGGTTGTTCTTAATGGACTGAGCTACATTCATTATCCTTTGCAATAATTCTTCTCTTGTTCTAGGCTTTGTTGTGTAGACTTGTGATTTCATCCATCCCCATAAAAAATAGTCCATGGGTGTAAGGTCAGGAGACCTTGCGGGCCAATGTACTGGACCGTTGTTAGCTATTACCCTTTGCCCAAATTTCTGACGCAGTAGTTCTACAACTTCTCTTGAAGAGTGAGGCGGTGCGCCGTCGTGTTGAAACCAGAGATTTACTCTGGTTCCAAGAGGGACTTCCTCTAGGAGTCTTTGTAACTCATTGAGCAGGAATGCATGATAAGTGACTCTGTTTAGATTCCCCTCGATGATAAAAGGTCCAATCAGCTTATCATTAACAAGGCCACACCACACATTTACAGAAAACCTTTGTTGAAAATGATTTTCTATTACTTTGTGGGGATTTTCTGTAGCCCAGTTGTGTAGGTTTTTTTAAGTTATTTATTCCATTTCTCGTGAACTGGGCTTCATCAGTAAACAAAATCCACTTAACAACCCTCCGGTTAGCCACTACCCAATTGGAAAATGCCAGCAACAGTTATTATCGTTGTCCCCAGGGTGAAGGGCTTGCACTTTTTGAAAGTGATAGGGGTGCATTTTTTCCTTCTTCAGAACTTTCCAAACCTTTGTTGAAGACCCTAATGTTGGTTTGATAGTCTCCTAACACTCGTACCTGGACTTTGCTGCACTGCTTCAATAATATTTTCTTCAGTGTGCACATCAACTTCATTGAATCCCTCTCGCTTTCTCCTACTAACAGATCCTGTCTCTTTAAGTCGGTTGTGCAGGTCGGTAAAAACTCTCGGGTTTGGAATACTTCTGTTTGGATATCTTCTTCCGTACTCAACCGAAGCTGCCTTTGCATTTCCATTGCAATACCCATAGACAAAATGCATTTCAGTATACTCACTGTTTGAATACATTTTCACTTTGGAGTTAAAACCACCAGCATTTACTGAGAGGAAACTTGTTTTAAAGGACAGGAAACCACATTATTGCTCAACAATGCAATTAAACAGATGTGGCTTACGGAAACAGTGCTGCTAACTCACCAATGAAAACAACAACATACAAGACGGAACGATGATAAAATTATTGAATGAGATTAAACCAAAATAAACCCAATTCTGTTGTATTCTTCCGATAACTATTAAATTAATTTATGTCTTAAGAAGATTACAGTATTTGTTCTTAAACAAAAAAGAAACTTATAATAACATTTTGGTAATTTTTTTAACTGTTAGTTGACAACGTTTACTTGTGTAGCCGTCCTGCTTAGGAAAAGTCCGTTAACAAAAATTGTTTCAGTGGGATCCTGTGGTGGAACTTTTAAGGATTTAGGATATTTTAAATTTTAAAAATTTAAAAATTGTTGAAGATTTTATAAAAAAAAACTCGTGCTGAAAGATTTTCTTTGGTTTTATGCATTTGCTTGACTGGCTGGATAATTGAGGTTTTCCTTTCTAAATTTTGTTATCCTACAGATTTTGGGTTTTTACATAAATAATCATGATCGAATGCATACATAAATTGTTATTATTTTGTTCTCCATTAAATTTTACAACTTTTTATAAAGTTGCAGCCCAAATACTTTAACGGTTATGATATTATTAACCAGTCAAACACAAAAAATATTTTTGAGGCCTTGAATGTTTTGGAAGAATTTAATTTTTCACCTATTTTTTCTCAGCGTTACTCAACTTTACAGTATAAAACATCAATAATATCTCTTTGGAATTTCATAATCTATCTAACTGTGGAAATTTAATCAAATTATCTTTAGAATTTTTCAATCTAGAGGCCAAAAGGTGCAATAACTACACTTGAAATTGAAAAAATCGATTTTTGGCTGTAACTCGACAACGACTGGTTTACGGACCCATGTTCATATAAGATTTTTTTCTTGTTTTGATGTAAGGAATCTCCTGGTAAAGTTTTTTACACTTATCCCGAAACACCCTGTATATTAGAGCGACAAACTATTAAAAACCACAAACAAATCTTAGAAAAAAGTTTAAATTAAAAAAATCTAGCGCTACAAAGGAGGTGAGATACGGCAAAATGTCATAGGACTCAAGTTGTAGTTCGTCTAAAATTCGTCTCACGTGGTGGTTTTTCGATAGGACAACCCGTTCGGCCACTAGAGCTCAAATAAAAAAATTCTACATTTTGATTTTTTTATTCAAAATTATTTATTTTTTTGAGATAGATCAAACTAAAAATAGTAGAATTTGGGAAGAAAAAGTGCAACACACACACGCATGTCATATCTCACAATCCTAGTTAAAGTATAAATGGTGATACGTGCATTCTAATTAATAACAATTGTTCCAGAACCGGCATTTACCACTTATACTTAGAAAACGGTCAAATCTATAGATTTTAAGAGTTTTTGGTTTTCTGACAGGTTTAAGTAATAAAAACTGGTCATAATTCTGGTGCTGTTTACTAAGTGTGATGTAGACATACTGCGTGCCCAATCTTAGGCCTCCATCAAGTATATTAACGTGATAGGAAATAAAAAACCGCCACAAAATCTCAAAATTTGAAAAAATCTAGAGCTATCTAACGGTGAAGGAGCCGAGATACGACAAAAAGTTTTAGGACAAAGTTGTAGATCTTGCAAAATCCGTGGCAAGTGGTGGTGTCAGTTTTTTGATAGGACCATCCGTTCGGCCGCTGGAGCTCAAAAACTGGAATTTTAAAATAAGCTTTTTTGGGGGAATTTAAATATTTTGTTTAGGGGGGTTAAAATGAAAAATTGTCAAATTTGGCTATTTTTCTGGGGGTTACAAGCTAAAAGCTACCTGCGTGCCAAATTTCAGGTTTCTTGCTCGTCTAGAAGTGGTCTATAATTTTGTTTACCTCAGATGCGGCTGTATATATATTACTCGCTTCGCTTGCTGGGGGCTCCGCCCCTAGACCCATGTGAGGGGCTTTGCCCCCAGGTCGCTTTTTGGCCACAGTTTGATGTAAATTGGTCCAAATTATTAAAGACCTAAATTCTATAAAAATCCCAAGGCTTTGTTATTGTAAGGGGTTTAACCTACCAAATCTAGTCATGTGCCTGTTGCTGACTACTACAGTAGAAATCCAATTATCCGAACCCCAATTATCCGAATATCCAATTATCCGAATCGATTTTGAGTGAAATAATAGAAATATAAAAATCAAGAAAATAACAGCGGGAGCGCGTGTAGCGATAATGCGCCGTGAGCGCTAAAATAAAAGCCTGCGCTGTTACCTTCCGGACGATATTTTCGCAGGGAACAATGAGTCATACCCCCTTCCCGCCCTGCTCTTCATCAGTCGCTACTGTTCTTTCACCGAGATTATCGTTCGAAATGAGTACAAAACGTAAACGTGTTGTCCTTTCGCTAAGTGATAAACTCACTTTGCTCGAGATGTTTAAGTGAAATAACCAACATTGAACAGTGAAATACGTACAGTATGTAGGCCTATTGAAAAGAGCAACTATATATACTGTATTCAATTTAACTCCTGTAACTGAATTTTTATGACGTATATTCTTGATACAGTTCGCTCACTTTCTGTTCACTACATTTATAATAACTTTGTCGATAAAATTCTGATTTTTTATGTATGGTGATGTTTTTTGCTTAATTCCCGAGGTATACCTGATTATCCGAATTTCTGCATATCCGAATTGGCCCGATCCCCAATTAATTCGGATAATTGGAGTTCTACTGTACTTGGCATGGAGACGTATTGTATGTTTAATCGTAAGCCTCCATGTATTAACTAAGTGCTTGGAAAAAATTAATACCCTACCCTGATTTATAATGTAGCCTTTATAAGGTGTTTTGTGAACCTTATAAGGAATACAACCACCAAAAACAACCTGCTATGACTTTGTATAACTACAAGCCTTCTGTAACAAATAGAGCATAATTTATAAGGGCTTTTACCCTCGACGGAGCGTAATATGCAAAATATTCACACAAAAATCACCAAATATCTAGAAGACTTTGATTTTTTCTGGGTGATTAACTGAAAACATCTGGGTATATGACTGCTGATAAATACTAATTTAATTTATTAGTACTTTTTGCCTAATATTAGGCCTCTACTATCCTAGAGCGACAAACCATTGAAAACCACGAATAAATCTTGGAAAATAGTTTAAATTTGAAAAATCTAACGCTACCTAAGGGCGAAGGAGACGAGTTACAGCAAAAAGTCAAAAGACCAAAGTTGTAGTTCGTCTAAAATCCGTGGCACATAGTCAAATCGCTACAGCCCAAATAAAAAGGCACTATTTTGGACATGTTCAAAATTTCCTCCATTTTGATTTATTTTAAGAGGATAAAATAAAAAATTGTAACTTTTGGGGATTTTCCTGGGGGTTACAGTGTACAAGCTACATACATGCCAAATTTCACGTTTCTAGCTCGTCTATAAGTGGTCTAGAATTCACGTACTACATCCAGAACCTCTGAACTCGCACTAACTAATGACTAAGAACATAAATCTAATCAAATCAAAACCATTTTATTTAAAAATATATATAATTTACAACAATATGAGACTGTTCCTTATTTATTAAATGAAATCCTCACATAGGTGAAACCCGTGTGTGAGGATGAGTCTATTTCATATGCGTGTTGGTCATCAACATAAATTTGTCGGTTGTTTTACCGACACCAGGAGTACCCGAGAAAGAGATTTAGTGGGGAGGGAGGGGTGAAATTTCCAGCTGCAAAGTCACTGGAGGTTTGGTGAATCAACAACTTCGACTTATAGAGGTTCTCTAGTCAACACTTTTGACTTATAGAGGTACGGCAATTGTACATATTCGAGTTATAGAGGTTCTACAGCTAAAACTTTGACTTATAGAGGTGCGGCAACAGGCTAAGAATAGTGCTAAAACACTCGAGTTATCAAGGTGTTTCCTGTTAACCCTTCGACTTATAGAGGTAAAATACCATTGCATTAGGTAGGCAAGTTCAAGGGGAATGACAAAAATTTGAGTTATCAAGGAATTCGACTTATCGAGATTCCACTGTATATATATATATATATATATATATATATATATATATATATATATACATATACACACACACACACACACACACACACAAACGATAATATACAGTTTTGGTTTTTTCGGTACAGTTTTGAACGAATGGTGTTTTGGGGGTCTGGGGACCTCAAAACGAAAAGTTATCATGGTCCCAGGCCTAGGTCTTACCATGCCGACTACGGTAATAGCTTCTTCCCTATAGGGGAAATTCGCTAAAAATATTTACAAAGCAGAAAATTTTACAAAAAAACCCTTTCAACACCTGTGCTCAACGAAACAGGTAGGGTGAACCCCTATTTACGATGGTATTTTCACTTACTGGCGATCTACTCCGCTTGTCCTTTTTCGTAATAACATCCAAAACTTTACTCACTAAACCACGGATAAATCCACAAACATAACCAACAAACCAACAAACCAACACCAGTAAACATAAACAACAATCGAAAGACGGATGACAGACAACACTCACTACACAGAGCAACTGTCGACTATGCACAGACGGTAGGGGAAATCAATGAGTATAACTTTATAGGTTTTCCAAGTCACAGAGTATAAATTGTACTTTTCTATGTTCCTCATAGTCTTAACAACGAGTATCTCAAGTTTTGTGGCATTTGGTAAACATTTAAGGTAGGAGTGTGCGAGTAGTGATTTTTTAATCGAGTTGAGTATTGCTAATTATTTTCGAGTTTCGAGTATTTTCGAGTGAGTACTTGCCATCAGTTGATAGTTTAAAATAGTGTAATGGGATTTGGATACCACACAAGATTGATAATCTAAACATGGTTTCTAACTAATCCATGAGTAACAATACGAAGTTTTGGCCAGTAAAATAAAAGTGGATTGCGAATTGACAAACAAAACACGGTTTGACATTCGTTCCGGCCGATGAAACAGGGCCCAGTTGTCATTTGGCCAATTTCACCTGGTCCAGACATCGCTAATAATCAATATTAAATGACGAAATCGTTAGTTACGGCCGAAATTACGTGGTCCAATCGTCATTTTTGGCCGATTTTATGTTATGTGATTGCCTTTTGCAGCCGCTACTACACGTTTTGGCCGGTTGCTATCATTCGCGGTCGTCATTTTTGGCCGATTTTACATAACATGATTGCCTTGTGCGGCCGTTACTACGCATTTTGGCTGGTTGCAATCGTTCGCTGTCGTCATTTTCAGTCGATTTTACGTGATGCGATCGCCTTTTGCGGCCGTTACTACGCGTTTTGGCCGGTCGCAATCATTCGCAGTCGTCATTTTCGGCCGATTTTACGTGATGTGATTGCCTTTTGCGGCCGTTACTACGCGTTTTGGCCGGTCGCAATCGTTAGCGATCGTCCGGAAATCGGCGGGAAATACTCGCTCGAACTTTCGAGTAGTTTTAAAAACTTCGAGTCGAGTTTGAGTATTAAAATACTCGGCCGAAAACGTGATATTTCGAGTACTCGTACACCCCTAATTTAAGGCCAATAAGTTAGAAATATTAGACGTGCTTTATTGCGCACGTCGGCGTTTTTCGCACGATTCTTGACGAGCACAAAAGGCGCACGTCGGCAGTATAAGGGTTAAAATTGGAGGGGGGTAAAAATTGAAATATTAGGTTTTTTTTGGCTTTGCCCACAGGTCCATGAATGGCCACAGGTTAAAGTGCTTATTTGAGGAAGTTGACCCTCGAAGTAATCCTAGAGTAAACGCGACAACATTCAAGCAAAAGAAAATTTTTTTTTTTTAAGGGTTTATAACTTATAATGCTGAAATGGCTCTTGTTACATATATACCATGGTGAGGGGAAAATGTGTGCGGATCAATAAGGCTCCGGGTATAATTTAAGTTATTGAAATAATTAAATATTTTTGACAGATTTTTGAGTCTGGCCTATAGGAAATTTAATACCCCCGTAGCAGCAAACCTGCATACTCAGCGAATTTCCAATGCATATTAATTGATCTTAATACCACATAAAGCCACATACTAAGTTTCATCAATACAGTAGAGCCCCGCTAATCCGAAATCCGGTAATCCGAAAATCCGCTTAATCCGAAACCGAAATTGGGATATACAGTATTAAGGAATAAATAAATACCCCCGTCGCAGCAAACCTGCATACTCAGCGAATTTCAAATGAATTATAACATAACACACTAAGCCACTTAACAGGATTCATAAGAAATATATTCACAAACAAGCGATATTTAAAATATTAATTATTCTCCATAAGAATAACATTGGGGATGAGTACGCAGGTTTGCTGCAACAAGGAACACAAAATAATGGGGTTTTATGCAAAATATCAATAGAACTCAGCTAAGTGAAGTCACATACCAAGTTTCATCCATATACATTCATAAATAAGCGATATATAACACTTTAATTATTTTCCATAAGAGTAACATGGGGACCGAATACCTAGGTTTGCTGCTATGGGAACCATAGGTGAAAAATTGTTTTTTTGTGCAAACAACAATAAACCACAACCAGATGAAGCTATATACCAAATTTCGTCAGTTTATGTTCATAAATAAGCGAGATATACAATTTTTCTTTTTCTCCATAAGAATAACATTAGACAACGTACTGTGTTTAGCACTTTCAATATCTCAGTAACAAATTGACGTAGAGCAATGATCAAGATACCAAATTTTTTGTTTTTTTATGCTGAATTCAATGGTGAAAATTAAAATTTGATTTTAATAAAAATTACATGTGGAAACCCCAAAAAACCCATTTTTGGGGTACAAAACCCCCCCAAAACCCCCCTTCGGATGGTGCGATTCGTCTGGTTTTCGAACTCGTTCAAATAAATGGTACTTTACACGTTTGTACCAAATTTCATTAAGATCGGACCTTTTTTACGAGAGTTATCGTGCTTACGGACACACATATATATATATATATATATATATATAAATATATATATATATATATATATATATATATACATATATAAAAATTTGAACGAATGGTGTTTTTGGCATCTGGGGACCTCAAAATGAAAAGTTATCATGGTCTCGGGCTTAAGTCTTACCATGAGACCTACGGTAATAGCTTCTTCCCTATAGGGGAAATTCGCTAAAACTAGGAAAAACATTAATTAAGCGTATTTCTGAATATTACAGGACGTTTAAAAGTTAGAAAATGTAATTAGCAAAACAGAACAGTGTTACAGAACAAAACTACATTGGTTTAAATAATCTGTAACATTTTTTGTCGAAGAGAAGAATACCTCTCTTTTGAAGCGTAATACCGCCAGCGCCTTTCACTACGTTTCGAAGCCATTTCACTACATTCACAGGACTAAAAATGTTTAAAACAGTAGGATAAACAACGAAGATTGCGTATACGAATGCTTAGTAGAAACTACAGTAAACAGTCTGTAATTGTAAAAAATACAACACAACGCGACGCGACGACTCAGTAACTGACAGGAAATTGCCACCAATGGCGGGCAGTCCCGGTGTGCGGTGGCGAACATGATTGGCACAGACGAATCCAAATATTTCGGTCTGACGAATCGCAAAAGACTGTGCGGAGCGGTACTTCGTTACCACGAGAGTGGACGTAGTTTGTTGAAACACCCACAGGTAGCAGCGCTGCCTGGATATAGTAGCTTTGGCCTTGTATTGCTAATTGGAGGGAGAAAAACGGGACGAAAAGTGGTTTTCTAAGCATCCCCAGACAGGAGTTTCACGGGGAAATTTAGTACAAACTTAACTAAATTGAAGAACAGTCTTTCGAACCACGCTACGCACAAATCAACTGCCCCAGTCAGAGTGCTGGTGCTGGGGCACACTGACAGCATAAAAGTGCTGCAAGAAAAGCACGCCAATTCTCGTAGCGTGCGTGGCGGCGAGGCGAGGCGCGGCACTACGCCAATTGTCGTAGTCCGCAGCCGACGTGTTAATACTTTTACGGCTACGTGTTTGAATTCGACTCATTTGACCCGTACCATGCATACGTGTAGGTCGAGATTGTCAGGGCTCCACTGTATACAATGACGATTTATGACATTTTAATTTTTCTCCATAAGAATAACACGGTGGATGAGTATGCAGGTTTGCTGAAATAAGGAACACTAAAAATGGGTTTTTATACAAATATCAATATAACTCAACTAGGTAAAGCCACATACCAAGTTCTATTAATTTATGTTCATAATTAAAGGAGATAACACGTTACTTATTCTCCATAAGAATAACATGGGGCTGAGTATGCAGGTTTGCTACTACGGGAACTATCGGCCAAAAAATGGGTTTTTGTGCAAATATCAGTAGACCACAATGAAATGAAATGAAGCAATATACCTAGTTTCGTCAGGATAAGTTGATAAATAAGCGAGATATACAATTTTTCTTATCCTCCATAAGAATAACATTGGACAACGTACTGTGTTTAGCACTTTCAATATCTCAGTAACCAATAGACGTAGAGCAATGATTAAAACACCAAACTGTGCGTATTTTTAAGCTGATTCCAATAGAAAAAATAAAATTGTACTTTTTCAAAAATCATATGTAAAAACTCAAAAAACCCATTTTTGGGGTACAAAACCCCCTAAAATACCCCTTCGGATAGGTCGATCTGTCTGGTTTTCGAAATTAAAGTCATAAATGCTGCTTTACACGTTTGTACCAAATTTCATCAAAATCGAACCTTTTTTACGAGAGTTATCACACCCACGGACACGGACACACGCACGCACGCACGCACGCACGCACGCACGCACGCACGCACGCACGCACGCACGCACACACACACACACACACACACACACACACACACACACACACACACACACACACACACACACACACACACACACACTATATATATATACAGTTTCGAACGAATTGTGTTTTTGGGGTCTGGGGACCTCAAAACGAAAAGTTATCATGGTCCCAGGCCTAGGTCTTACCATGCCGACTACGGTAATAGCTTCTTCCCTATTGGGGAAATTCGCTAAAACCACGAAAGAAATCTTTGAAAACTGTCTACCTAAGGGTGAAGGAGACGAGATACGGCAAAAAATCATGTGACCAAAGATGCAGATCTTGCAAAATCTGTGAGGCGTGGTGGTGTCCGTTTTTCGATAAGTTCATCCATTCAACCGCTAGAGCCCAAAAACAATAAATTTAAAATAAGCCTTTTTTAAGGAATCTTAAATCAGTACCCAAATTTGTATAAAATAGTGTAATATGCATTGCAAGAACGTAAAACATAACAACAACACCATATGACAAACATATGAAGTGGCAAATAATTCCGTTGATAGGTTTTAGTTGTTAACAACGCAAACATAACTGCTACTGCATGGATGGATTTAAAAAAAAATACTACATCCACCAACCGCTGTATTTTTACCAACAGATTTTTAAAGGTCAGCAAATATATATCAAACTTATAATATATAAAGAGCATGCTGTAGAATTGATTTATTCCAACATCCAAGTCTTTTGTGAAACATTCTGTTTATTCCAAGAGTTAAAATCATTACAAACAACCAAAAACATAGTAAATATGGTAGCTATTGTTCATCTGTAGATCACGTAATCTAACTAAAAAAGCATACAGTAACCTTGTATAGGAGTTTATATAATAAAACCTGGTTAAATTACTACTGCTTGTCTAAAGTTGAAAACAATTGTTAAAACCACGAAATAACCGTAGAAAATTCTCTAAATTCGGTCAAAACTTATACTGAAAATCATGTAGAATATGTGGAAATAAAACAAAGAACCAGGAAGTAACCAGTAATTAGAGCGACAAACAATTCAAAACCACAAAGAGACCTTCACAAACAGCCAACATTTGAAAAATGTAGCAACACAATGCCACTAATTCTACTTTAAACGAACAATAGTAGTACCTAGCTCGAGCTTTACATAAGGTATCTCTTCACAGTTTTGAATTATTTCTCGTCCTAGTATAGTTCATAGCAGCAAACTATCTGACACACATTATGTGTACATCGTACTAAGTATTTATCTGCAGTCATACACCCAGTTTTGATGATTTAAATAGCCAAGAAAATCGTAATCTTTAAACTTTGACATATTTGTACATTTATTTTGTTGTATGTTTTGCACTTAGTGATCAACCGAATATAAAAAATCGTCTCAATAATGCTATATTTATTTCAGAAGACTTGTATCACTGCAAAGATGGACTTATTTTTTGATAGGATTATAACTTACAAACATGAAACAATGTTTAACCAATATTAAGAATTTTGTAATAAGGGGTTGAAATAATTGATATCGTTGATTTGACTGTTGTTTCGTATATATCATTGTACTCAGAAATCGGATACCAAAATATGACACTCCTGGTATATAGTTTAACGATGTCGTATGCCATTTTGTACACCACCAGGTACTCTAAGTAAAAACACATCTAAAACTCTCTAAGTAAAATACATAGGCAAATATTCTAATTTGACTAAATTTGTATTTAGGGCTTTTCCCACCTGCTATGAGAGCACATCATCCCAAAAGATATAAAACAATTTAGAGATTTTAATTATTTCTTGTGGTTTTTAATAAATAAACCATTCATGTGGCTGCTGTTGGTCCTATCATGTAGATGTGTAGCTTTTTAAGGAATAGGCCACCTCCTATATTACCAAGTGCTTGTGAATAATGAAAAACGTAAACAAATTTTTAACCACAGTAATTTTTTAAATACGATTTGTTAATATCGTAGGGGATAGAAACATCAGTAACAACCTTAAGTTATAACACAGTTTACGTAACTCATATATTTTGTTAGCAATGTTTTTAGGTTTAACGATTTAACTTTAAGACTTTTTTTAACAACTTTAATGTTTACAAAATTATGTGATTTGGCAATTTTTCCGATGGTTTCTAGCTACAAGCTACATTGCATGGACATTTCACGTTCATAGCTCATCTGGAAATTACTAAACCATAGCACAGCCAGAGCACTATAGGAATTCGCCATGCACGTAGGCCTAGTTGCTCAACAAAATAAGGTTCAAGTCAAGAAAGTTATAAAAATTAACAACAGTACTATCAAAGGGTGTGGTTATAACAACAATTCTTACCAGCGAGAACCTAAAATTATGGTTTTCGATGTTTGGTAGGTATTGCAAGAAATTAATAACAGGCTTATTGTCAATGAACATGAGATTATAGAAAAACATTTAATTAAGTATAAAAATATAATTTTTTTTAATGAAAAACAAATTGTTCATGACTGTGGATTGCCTCAAAACGTATACATGCGAGAGCTTATTTAAATTTATGCATACTGTATTATCGATATTACCGAAAATATTTTTAAATTGAAATAATGCATGTCGATAACGTAGTCTACGTAACTAATAGATTTTTAAATATTTATTTAAAGGATTATTAATTAAACATTGTGAGTTTTGGGGATTTTCCCGGCGGTTTCTAGGTACAAGGTACCTGCATGCCAAATTTCACGTCCCTAGCTTATCTAGAAGTGGGTTAGAATTCGTACACCTCAGTGAGTCAGTTACACATGCGGCTGTATATATATTAGACATGCGGCTGTATATTAGACTCGCTTCGCTAGCTGGGGCTTCGCCCCCAGGTAGTTTTCGGGCGGGTAGTACCTGTGGCAGTGACCTGGGTACCTAGCTCAAGTGAAAGTGGTGTCATATGAAGTGGCCCAGAACCGACATTATACTACTACTTATACAAAAAAATAGACAAATGAGCAGTTATTTAAATATGAGGGGGTTAACAATTTAAATAGTAGAGTTTAGGAATGTTTAAGGGTATTTAAGGGTTCAAGGCATATGAGGCGATATCTCACCCAAACAAATAATCTGCAACCCTCTCCCCTCCTAGACCTCCCCTACCGCCCCACTTCCCCAACCCCTAGATCCCTAGACCATTGTGGGAGGCTTTGTCCCTAGATCGATTGGTTTAAATCATCAAATCTGTTCACATGATAAAAAATGCAAAACCTCGAAAAAATGTTGAAATTTGAAAGATCTAGCGCTATCTAAGGATGAAGGAGACGAGATACGACATAAAGTCAAAGTTTTAGATCGTCTAAATTCCTTGGAAAGTGGAGGTATTCCGTTTATCGATAGGACCATCCGCTATTATTTGTGATACCGAAGCTTTGCTCTCTATAATTGCTATATCTTTTTTGTCTCTTTAAAATAGCCATCATACATCGATGATATCAGATATCCGTTGAGGAGAGACAGGCTCTGAAAGTTGACATTGGCCTTATAGGGGAAGCAGACAGAAACGCCAAATGTTTCATGACTGGGGCTTAGGTTAATTATATAATTTTATCGAATAAGCTCCTACTTCTCCTACTTTTTCAGGCCGAAAACCTCCTACTTTTTCCAAAAACCTCCTACTTTAGCTTACTTTTTAGGTATCAAAAATCAAAATGAACCCTGCGAAAACACTGCCCTAACAAGGTTTAACAAAGCCACACTAGACTGAAGGCCAGACCCAGGGTGCCCCCTCCACTAGCTGGCGCCATGGCACTGTGTACAGCAATGCCGCTGGCGCAGCGTCTTGTTGCGGCGGCGCGTAGATGGGCGCAGCTTGTTGCTTTGCTGCCGTTTTAGGGAATATATTTATTGTTTACTGGTTTAATTTTGTTTATTTGCTTAAAGATCTAATTGCCATGAACATGGTTGTGTTTGTCGTTGTAATCTTAATATATAAAATCCAAATACCACTGACTCACTCACTCGCACTCATCACGAAATCTCAAAAACCACGGAACGGATTGCAATGAAATTTGGAATATTCCTTCTTCTTGGGTCTTAGGTGCTCACTAAGAAAGGATTTTAAGAAATTCCCATAGGGCTCCCTCCACCCCACTGGCGAGATTAAAGATTAAACAGAAGTTTTTACAAAGTCATACATTTTGTAGAAACCATTTGAAAGAAGATATTCTTTTAAAATTCTCTTAAATTCGTTTGGATAGTTATTTTTTCTGGTAATTTCCTATAAATTATCGTTATTGTTAATGACAACATTTTGGATTTAAATTTAAAATGTACCTTACAGAGCCTATGATACTGATTTTTTACATATATTTCTGATCCTCTATGACTTAAAAATTATTTATGTTTTAATGACTGTAAGTTGGACATTTAGGTGTGATATACTAATATAAATAATCGGACAGCTTTGACATATTTACGTATTTTGTCATGTAGGCTAAGTGGGGAAACATTGGATTATTTTTTAGAAAGTAATATTTTATAACATTGGAAAAATACAATTAGTTTTTAATAACTCTTTTCTTACCTATACTAAATTTAATTTGATAAAATTTTTATTATTTAAGAATTTGAAAGGTTTCTTCTTCGAAAGAAGGCTTTGCGGGTAGTATTTCAATTAAAAAGAACGCATTCTTGAAGAAAACCCTTTAAAAGGGTTAATTTACTTGCTCTTCCTTCTGTTTACATTTTGAAACCATAATTTGTTCGTGCTATAAATGTAAATTTAACAGTGATGGGATTTGAGCACATTTTAAGATCGGAAAAAGTGTGGCCGTGGTTATCACTGAGAACTGCTACTACTCGATATGGAATTGTCGTATAGATCCCTTGCGAGTCACGGGAGAAAAAAATTCTAACAAATAAAAACTTGTTTTCCATACAGATCTTTTAAGATTATACCAATTATGTATTATTATTCGTTCCTGTGTAATGACAAGCACACTGGGATTTTTAACAAAATTTGTGGCCTGTAAACAGCGGTTTTAGTAAAAGTTTACTAAATTAACAACAGCATTAAAAATATTGAAGATAAAATTACGAAACTAGCATATTGTATTTACAATAAACCAGATATTACTCCACAAATCTTTGACATCAATAATTATCTAACAGTTTTTGTACAATAATTGTTTAAAATTCACTTTTAATGCAGACATTCGGTAAACCCGGTACTTTTCATGGTTTTTATTGGTTTTTATTTTTTTTACAATTTCTCGACTTGACCGAAATCTTTTTTACTGTCATCACATAAAATATATTTACATAAGCTTCAGTTTAACATTTATTTCATTCAAATCGGTTGTCCGTTCCAGATATATATGGGTTCAAACTCGAAGGCACATATTTTTCCCCCGACAGCTAATACGTCGGCACGGCTGCCCTCCCAAGTCCCAACGCCCAAGGCAGCGCTCGCCGCGCCATGCAGCACAATTGTCTCTAAAAGGAGGGGTGGAATAGGGGACAGTAGTTGATGGATTCGCCGCTTGGGAGCGCTACAGTACGGTAGCTGACGACGCTCCAACTTGGTGCGTTTCAACCATCAGCCAATAGAATGCACCAGAGGAGCTCGCCAAGGGCGGCTTCATAAAGCTGCATTACTAGGTTCGTCTATTCTGTAGGATGTATAAACAATGATATTGGTAAGCTGACTGTAAAGGCATTACAGCGCATATGCAAACCAAGCGCCAACCACCGCGTACAGGGCTGTAAAAGGGGCGAGAGGCATCACCGAGACTGAGTGTAGTGACTCCCCCACATACTAGCGGCCGAGTTTGGAACTATGCCATTAGACCTCTGTCTATATTTTCTCTATGATATAACTAAATTAAGACGAGAAATAATAGGATTCAAATATATTGTATTTGTATTATTATTACTATTATTATTTCTGATGCTGGGACCTATCCTACTTCACGTGTTATACATGCAGGCTAACAATTACTTACGTTTCAATCTCAAATGTTATGATAAATCTTGTAAGCCTATATACTTAAACAAAGGAATGTATCTACTATTAATATCTAATAAAACATTATTATAATTAAAAAAATATAGACTATATATTTTCCATCCCAGCTGGCCTTTTTATACTAAAATGCCCCTTTTTATGCTTTAAGTACCTTGAGTAGGTGGATTTCTCGTTTTTGTTGATTCAGCTGGAATTTGTAATCCGCAATTTCCTTTTGAAAATCAGCCATTTTTTGCTGCTGGGAGTGGATTAAAGACCGTAGCTCCTTGACGCAATTGTGGTCCTTGTAAAACAAACATGAGGTTAACATTAATATGGTGAGATTCACTTCATAACGTCTAATAAGAAAAATTGATGTCAAACCATCCTCCCTTGGTTCTGTGCCATAAACATTATGGATCGTTTAAGAAAACAAATTTTCTATCTAAAGATTTATAAAAAGTCTCAATATAAAATCTGTAGGCTATACACAGCTAAGTTGTTTTCAATTTATTACCAGTTAGTTTACTGATACATTTCAATATTATCAGGTGGTGTTTACTGATTCTTTGTTTTGTAAAGGGTACAAAAAATTGGGATTACAACTTTTGAATAGGGGCTAAGATATCCTTGTCACGACCCTGGACTACCTTAAAACTGGTCTATACCAGTTTTCAGGGGTGACATACAGCAAATGAAGTTGTCATTACATATGTTAAGTATTTTGGCTGTCCATTATGACAAACTTCCCTTTCACCTTTGGTCCCTCCATTTGCAGCAGCTAGGGACAGAATCTCCGGGTTTGGTGCCCAACCTGCCAACATGAAAATTGATGGTCCCTGGCTGTTATACATGGATACCCCGTCAGTTGAGTTGACCAGTTGGAGGGCAAAATGCGGTTCCCCTGTTTGAGAGCCTCATCCCAGCTGTCACAGGGGCACGGGAGTTAGCCCTCTGAAGGGTCGATTTGGCTGCTGTCCCATCCCACCCTTTCCTTTCCTGCTATATCCTATCCTTCCGGTAACCTGCGCAATATTCCCGCTTGTGGAAGTTGTGACTAGCAGCTATGCTGGAGTTTCCTAATCTGCAACAATGATAATGATATAGGTACTTGTCACCTCACCTTGCCCCCTGAACCTTTAAACACCGCTTTACCGAAGGTCATCTAGAGTTACCTTGAGCTCATCCATCGGTATGACGAGGCCGCAGCCCTGCTCACAAGGTACGGGCCGCTTCGGGTTGTGTTCGCACTCCTCCAGATGAGTGGGCAGCGAGTCCAGCTTCAACACAGACTCACAGCCGTACTGTGCGTTGTCACAGCTGATACAAAGTCTGCACAAAGAAATAATGTTATTGCTAGAGCAATTTATTTATTACCCTACTTTGTTTAAGGGCTGAGAGCTTTGTTTACTTTGGTTTGCTTTTGTTGTAGAGGTTTTAAACCCAAGAAACCTATAAAAAATAACTCACAAATGATTCAACCATAGTAAAACTACCAGTACCAAATTAAGCGAGACAAATTTTAATAGCCCACAGCAAAATAAACTTACCGGGAAAGAAGATTACGGAGAATGCGAGGTACAGGTCTAAGCTGTGCAGAAGTGATTGCTTGCCTGTCTACGGGACAAGTCGGCTGCCGAGATATCCATTCGTGAATACAGCTTCGGCAAAATGCATGTTCACATAGTGGAGCCTGAGAAAATGTCCAGAGGTCACAACTATTGGTACTGCAGGGATTACTAATCCTTTCATGACTTGATGGCCAGTTAGTAAACAAGGGTCCCTCCACAGTTCATACACTGTGTACTGCCAAAGCCAATCAAGGAACGACCAATGAATAGTGATTACATACTATCGATAGTTGGTAATGGATTTAAGTCCGATAGCCAGACTATCGTGAAATATCGATGGGCTAGTTTTAAAAATATGTTTTAAGATTCCAATAATAAGTATTAATTCATGAGAATCACAACTTTCCTTTGTATATTTAAAAAACTGAAACTTAAAAATATTATTATATTGGCAGACATTGCTAAGAAGTCCCGGTACTTGTATGTGACAGCCACCTCTGTCCCTGCTAGAAGGGTGCGTTCCAAGGCAGGATACTGAAAAGCCAGAGGAATAGACTAAAGGATAATACAGTTAACAAATTAGTTCTTAACCAGATTAATTTAATTAATTGATTTGTGTTTAATGATTTCTTAAAACATACCTAGTTTTGAGAAATCTATCTCGCTGGGTAAGCCTACAGTAGTGCAAAAAGCGCTCCCCTCCTAATCTGAGGTTTGCCAGATCGATCCTAAGCAAAACCTAAAAATGTTGTGCAGGTTTGATATTGGACCTAGCTGTCATTGGAATATTAATTAGCCAAGTTATACTGTCAAACAAGGGTCTGTTCATGTCAAGTGATCCAGAAAAAATAAATGCTTGCTTGACCATTTTATAATTAAATGAATTTTAGTTAGTGGAATCCTACATCATTATAGAATACAAAAGTATTTTTTTTTTTATCCTTCCTAACTCCGATGGCAGCCATTTTTGTTTTTGGTGACACGCAGATTTTTGCATTTGTAAGGGTTAGCGGGAAATAACAGTACTCAAAAACGGTGACCCCTAAAGTGATGAAACAAAAACTATTTTGTTTAGAAAGAAATATACTAAATATTATGTTCAGTCCATATTTTATAAATTTGTTGGATCTTCATAGCCCTAGATACACCCAAACATTTATTTTAATCTCAAAGACATATATTACCTCAAGATGGAATGTAATCTCAGGCTTAATTTTTTTTGTGTACTGTATTTAACCAAATTACCAACTCTGATATTTACTTCCTATAAAAGTTACAGTATTTGTGGAATCTAGTGAATAAATAATTGTGTGGGTTCTATACTTAAAATATGGAACTATATCAAAACTGCTCCCATTTCAACTCATTCATATATACTATTATTTAAAGCAAACAATGATAATAATACACCCGTCGCAGCAAACCTGCATACTCTGCGAATTTCCATTGAATTATAACATAACACATTAAGCCACTTAACAAGATCCATAAGAAATATATTCACAAACAAGCGATATTTAAAATATTAATTATTCTCCATAAGAATAGCATTGGGGATGAGTACGCAGGTTTGCTGCAACAAGGAACACAAAATAATGGGTTTTTATGCAAATATCAATAGAACTCAGCTAAGTGAAGTCACATACCAAGTTTCATCCATATACACTCATAATTAAGCGATATATAACATTTTAATTATTTTCCATAAGAATAACAAGGGGACCGGGTACCTAGGTTTGCTGCTACGGGAACCATAGGCGAAAAATTTTTTTGTGCAAACAACAATAAACCACAACCAGATGAAGCCATATACTGAATTTTGTCACTTTATATTCATAAATAAGCGAGATATACAATTTTTCTTTTTCTCCATAAGAATAACATTAGACAACGTACTGTGTTTAGCACTTTCAATATCTCAGTAACCAATTGCCGTAGAGCAATGAACAAGATATCAAATTGTTTGTTTTTAATGCTGAATTCAATGGTGAAAATTAAAATTTGATTTTAATAAAAGTTGCATGTGGAAACCCCAAAAAACCCATTTTTGGGGTACAAAACCCCCCCAAAACCCCCCTTTGGATGGTGCGATTCGTCTGGTTTTCGAACTCGTTCAAATAAATGGTACTTTACATGTTTGTACCAAATTTCATTAAGATCGGACCTTTTCTACGAGAGTTATCGTGCTTACGGATACACACACACACACATATATATATATATATATATAAAAATTTGAACGAATGGTGTTTTTGGAATCTGGGGACCTCAAAATGAAAAGTTATCATGGTCTCGGGCTTAAGTCTTCCCAAGAGACCTACGGTAATAGCTTCTTCCCTATAGGGGAAATTCGCTAAAAGGTAAGATTAAGTGAAATAACAAATGTCAAGTTATAACAGTAATCGGTAACAGTAATTCTAGTGATAATAATTGGTATGCTTGGTAACGTTTATGCACAGCCTTCTCAGTAAATTTGTGTTTTTTCCCCGATTTTGAGGACCTATAAATTGACTTGTAGACAAATCTCAAAGAAGAGATACAGTGTCATGACCTACAATAGAGGGTTAATATGTAAAATTTTCAGATTTTTGAATTTTGTTCCAACGGAGATAATGAACTTCAAAAATTTACTTTTTTGAAAATTTTCCGCTTTTGAAATATTGTAACTTTTTTAGGAAGTAAATATCCGAGTTGATAATTTGGTTAAATACAGTACACACAAAAAATTAAGCCTGAGATTACATTCCATCTTGAGGTAATATGACTTTGAAAATTGATATTTGTTCATTTTAATCTCAAATGCTTGGGTGGATCTAGGACTGAAGATCAACAAATTTATAAAATATGAACTGAACATAATATTTAGTATACTTCTTTTTAAACCAAATAGTTTTTGTTTCATCACTTTAGAGGTCACTGTTTTTGAGTACTGTTATTTCCCGCAAACCCATAAAAATGCAAAAATCTGTGTGTCACCAAAAACAAAAATGGCTGCCATCGGAGTTAGGAAGGATATAAAAAAAATTAAAAATACTTTTGTACTCTATAATGTAGAAATCCACAAACTAAAATTCATTTAATTATAAAATGGTCAAGCAACCCCTCCTAGATCACTTGAAATGGTAGACCCAGAAAAGATCGTCATTAGAGACTAGAGTTTGGATGGTTCCCTATCGAAGTGTTAAAAGATGCCTTTGATGTAAAATCGCTCACCAAAATTAATTAAGTTTAACCATGCAAGCAACCATAAAACAAATCAAAACCCAAAAGTGGCTCATGTAAGCGGCAGTGTCACTTTAATAAATTTTAAACTCGTATTTGCTGCAACTCGTATTTTCAAAAATTCAAGATGCTTTGGAAACTTCTTTTTAGCGAATTTTTTAACCTACAGGGAAGAAGCTATTACCATAGTCGGCATGGTAAGACCTAGGCCTGGGACCATGATAACTTTTTGTTTTGAGGTCCCCAGATGCCAAACACACCATTCGTTCAAATCAAATCAAATCAAATCAAATCAAATATATTTATTGCCACAAAACAAAATAAATTGCATTAGCATACGTCATTACAAACATTTTTCTAAAACTAAACATATTTGTTGTCAAAATAATCCTTAACACTATAAAAAAAGTTCAAATATAAAGTGTGCCCATGGGTGCGATAACTCTCGTAAAAATGGTACGATTTTGATCAAATTTGGTACAAACATGTAAAGCAACATTTATGACTTTTAAGTTCGAAAATCAGCCAGATCGCTTTATCCAAAGAGATAATTTGGTATTCTGATTTTTTTTCTACGTCAATTGGTTACCGAGATATTGAAAGTGCTAAACACAAGTACGTTGTCTAATGTTATTCTTATGGAGGAAAATAAAAATTTATTTATTTTTTATATAGGCCTGCTCATTTCATTCAAAAATAGAATTTAAAAATTGTGGAAAAACAAATTTGGAAAGGTGTTGTTTTTTAATATGCTAGACTTATAACAAATAAAAACTTTAACTTACAAATTTCAGATTTAAACTTTAACTCTAAAAGTAGAGATTTGTCATATCCACGCAGATTTTTTTAAATAGAAAACCAAGATATAAGTAGACCGGTAACTTACAAAATTTTAACAATATTTCCCTCTATCTTAGAAATATAAAATCATTGTGAAAATATGTGTATATATGTACCATTCTGGTTTCGACATTTTAGGTGGTATGGTAATACGGCAAAATGGACTTTGAGCACAAATTTAATTCAAATTGTAGGTCTACTCTTGATTAGGTAGCCTACATTGTTCTACTGCTGTAAGTAGGCCTATAAGTTTCACCTTAATAAAATGAAAGTTTAGAATGTTATCTTTCAACTGATAACTTATACCCTCAGTAAGTTAGAATACTAACCAATTGTACACTCAATTTAGATGGTTTTGTGACATCGTAGAGGAATTTGCCACTTACATATATACACAGTGATATGACATGCCATGGCACGTTAGGGTTAAATAGCTGATTTATGCCTATTTCATCTAGGTCTATGGGTTATATGCCCTACATGTATTTTACTTATTGCTACATGTATTGGATAATTGCTTCAGTCATGTTTAACTAACTTAGCCTAAATAGGCTACTTTAAAACTGTTGCAATTTTAGGCAGCATCCTAATAATTTCACCCCAATGTTATTGCAAGTTTAACCCTAGCAGTGACCAATGGTGTAAGTGGGAAATGGCCAAGCAGACTTGGCGAATTTGCAAACCTTTTTTTGAAAATTTGTATAAATTCAACCGTAGAAGTAAACATAGCCAACCTCATATTTATTTTGATCGGAAAGAAAAGGAGAATCTAGAAATCGTACAATAAAAAGATCTAGAAAGGTAATTTTTCCAGTGAAGTGAAAAGAATAAAAAAAATTAGAAAATGTTTTTTGAAATTTCAAAAGCAGACTCAGTAAAATTTTGTCTACAGATTTTTAGGGAAAATTCATTACCGGCATGTACATTTTATAGTAAATTAAATTTCCTACATTGAAATATATAACATGTTGGGGAAAGAATTTTGTTATAAGTGTTTGGGGAATAATATTACAGACCGAAAAAAGTATAAGCTGTACAGTGTTTGTTTGTGTGTAAAAATGTTTGTAATATATACATATAAGTTACTTATAATGGTATATACATATTTGAAAAGCTAATAAAATAATGAATCTAAAAAAATCATTTAGTTGATAGTCAAAAATAATTATCGGTTATAAATATTTGTAAATAAAAGTATGTTTTGATTTTTATTGTGTAAGTTATATAGAAAAAAATAAATTGCTCAGTATTTAGTATATACCTAACTTTTTCTTCAAATTCTTTTCCCCAAAACCAATATAAACATGTTGTAGTATGTTCAATTAGGCTACCTACTTAAAAATGTATAACACTTAAGGTAAATTTTTGTATATGTGTAATGTAACAATGTCAACCTTGTTATGTAAACAAAACAGAACACTTTTTATAAACACTATTTCTCACACTTCAGTAATATTTATTCATAATGGGTAATGCAAAAAGATTACTGTTATATAGGCCTATATACAAACACTTCACTAACACTAAAACTCCGAAATAATGGAGGATATAGTAATAATTCACAGATAACAAATTGCAAAGACAAACCGAGATATATTCCAAGATGGCCTAGCGCAAACAGAAACGACTGGAAAAATATGACGAAATATGTTTGTGGAGGCTGGCGTTATTACTACAAGCAGTGCTGAGAACGGCAAAACTAAATTACTCTACATTTCTTCCTTTTCAAAATGACATACCGGTAATATTTGACTAGTAACGATAACTTACACTGCATATAAGCTTAAATCCGATTTTGCAAACCATGTGGTTCCAATGGTTGGCCACAAAGAAACAAAAACCACCTGTTTTCATAAAATCATATGATTTTGTCCAATCAATATTTCGTTCTAAAAATCAATACCAGAATGATTGATTCTGTGGGAAGCACAGCTGTTTGGCAGTGCATTGGTACAAATCATAACTTCCTGCAACAAAAATTACCAGAGCTGGGTAATTTCAAAAAAGTTGTGTTTTGACGTTGTTTGAGCATCGGCTGCAAAAATCGCGTAGCGCCAAAAATTCATTCGATTTATAATCGTCGTGACAATGTAATTCGATTTATAATCGTCGTGACAATGTTATACAGCTGCTACACAGTTCATTTATGTAATAAAATAAAAAGTTCTGTCAAATTATATATATTGTTCACTTTTGTGGTGATTATTAGTGGTTTTTAACCCTAGCAGTGGCCAAATGTTAAAGTGGGAAATGGCCAAGCAGATTTGGCGATTTTGTACACCTTTTTTTTGAAGATTCGTATAAATTCAACCGTAGAAATAAACCTAGCCAACCTACATTAATTTGATCGGAAAGAACAGGAGAATTTAAAAATGTTTGGTAAAGTAAAAAAAATACAAAAAGTTGAAATTCCTTTTTTTAAATTTCAAAAGCAGCCTCGGTGAAATTTTTTCTAGAGATTATTAATGAAAAATTCAATATATGCAAGGTGCAAGAAAAAAAAGTTTCATAGCAATATTTCTTTAAGCAAAGAACAGGCTGATCTTCGGGATTTAGTCAGATCGTGGTACTCTATTACCAAGGATTTAGAGAGATCCAATCAACTGAGGCAACACTTCTTAAGATTGAAAGCTCAATATCGCCAGAGTATTAAATATTCTAAGTCTCTCAAGGTATCCAAACAAATAAATAACTCTTCAAACAAGTCAAAGACTATGTGGAACATCATAAATGAAAATAGGGTCACTTCAAAGTCTCATCATGATTTTATTTTTGCTGTAAAAAATAGCAAAGGAGAATTAGTTACTCATCCAAAGGAGGTTTTCAACATTTTCAATGATTTCTTCATAAATATATCACAGTGTAACACTTTTAATAGCAAGAATGTGAGTTCCTCTTCAAATGAAAGCTCTACTTTAAAGTCCTTCTTTTTAAAACCAGTAAACGCAGCAGAAGTTATCGATTTGATACATTCATTACAGCCCAAAACTGCATCTGGAATTGATAATGTGTCATCCAAACTCCTAAAATACTGCTCTAATTCCCTAGCAAATCCTCTCGTACATCTAATCAATAGCTCTTTTGAAACTGGAGTATTCCCTGACTTTCTGAAACTTTCAGTTGTAAGCCCAATTGGTACTTTGGTATTATACGGATGCCACCCTTATACAGCGCGCTGCGGCAGTTATGTTAGGATGGGTTATCATAAAAATGATTGTAGTACTTTCCTTGTTTCATTACCAATCGAATGATACCTGATGAGTCATACTTCCGGCCGCCAAACCCCCTCCAAATAGGCCAAGGTCAGGTCGTTGACCGGAGCGCGCGCATCACCTGTCACCGCCTGTATCTGGGTCAGTGTCATGAGTGATTTATTGCCGTGCACTACGTTACATTTGTTTTCATAATGAGTGACGTTCTTTTGGTGTGGGATTTACCTCGAAATGAAGAGGAAACCGTACGTATTTTTATGATAACCCATCCTAACATAACTGCCGCAGCGCGCTGTATATTTTGCGGAGTACATGTGGCGATCGGGTCTGGCTGCTAGCGGCGGCGACGCATTCAACACGATCCTAGCGGACATCGCTGCCTTTTGGGAGGCACAACACAAAGACCGCTCATCAGAATGATGTAAAATTTTTACAGTAAGTCAATAAAAGTACGTTTTTTCGAATTATGTAGTTATCCCTTGTATTCGGTAAAAATTAACCTCCAAAAATAGTGGCATCCGTATAATACCAAAGTACCGCCCAATTTTTAAAAAAGGGAAAAAAGAAATGCTCGACAATTATAGACCTATTGCGATAACATCTTCATTCTCTAAGATTTTTGAGAAAGCAGTTTTAAATAGGTTGATTTCTTTTATTGACAAACATAGTATTTTATTTTCTGGTCAATTTGGCTTTTTAAAGGGCAAGTCTACTGTTGATGCCATATTTTCCCTCATAAACTTTATTGTAAAAGAGCTAGATCTAAAGAAATCCGTAGCGGGTGTCTTCTTTGATCTCCGAAAGGCATTTGACATGGTAAATCATGGTCTGCTTCTTGAGAAACTTGAGAGCATTGGAATACGGGGCACTGCTCTAAAATGGTTTTCCTTCTTCCTTACTGGACGTAGACAAATAGTAAAGATACCTTCTATAGATAAAGATTGTATGACATACTCATACTCAGATGAGAAGCTTGTCATCTCCGGAGTTCCTCAGGGTTCAATCCTGGGCCCGTTGTTGTTCATTTTATACATCAATGACTCATGTGGAAGTCATTGACTCGTGTGTGTGGAATCATGTGTTATTAATGTTAATCTGTGTCTTTTCGCAGATGACACCTCACTTGCCATATCGCATCAGGCAAGAACAGATTTGGAAATTGACTCTTATGTTAAATCAAATAGTATTGTGCAATGGTTCCATGAAAATATGTTGTGTGTCAATTCTGATAAGACCAAACTGCTTGATTTCTCCATTGGCCATAAAGAAACATCTCTTCTAAAATTGTCCATAGGTGAAAGTGTCGTTACTGCAGCAGATGACGTAACATTTTGGGGCTTCACCTAGACTCAAATTTAAAATTTTTTTCTCACATAGAGCATGTCGCTAGCCGTTTGTCTTCAGGTGTTTTTGTGTTAAGACGTCTATCTACCTTCTCTAGTACTGAAGTTCTTCTCTCAGCATATTATGCCCTCATTTATCCATTTCTTTCATACGCAGTTGTGATTTGGGGGTCTGAGAGCTCATATACGAAGACTCTTTTCATTCTTCAAAAAAAAGCTGTGAGAATAATTGCAGGAATCGATGAAGCAGTATCATGTGCTTCCTACTTCAAGGATTTTGATCTGCTCACCTTTCCATCTATTTATATCTTTGAATCACTTATTTTTTTAAAAAAGAACCAGCACATTTTTCAAGAATTTTTGCCATCGTCAAATAGTAAAACCAGAAACAAGCACAATTATAATATACCACCACACAAATAAACTTTTTTCAAAAACCACGCAGTTTATAATTGTATAAAAATGTTCAATAGCCTTCTGACCACTCTTAAACAAGAATGTAATCTAGTGACCTTCAAAAGAAATGTAAAAAGGTTTTTACTTAAAAGTAGTTTTTATAGTGTTAAGGATTATTTTGACAAGAAATATGTTTAGTTTTAGAAAAATGTTTGTAATGACGTATGCTAATGCAATTTATTTTGTTTTGTGGCAATAAATATATTTGATTTGATTTGATTTGATTTGCATTTTGTAGACAATCAATTCCCTACATAGAAATATATAACATGTTGGGCTAAGAATTTTTTTTGTAAGTTTTAGGGGCGTAATATAATAATTAAGAGAAACCCGAAAAATGTGTAAACCGTACAGTGTTAGTTTGTGATGTAAATAAGTCATGTAATATATATATATACTAATAATGATATATATATACGATATATATATATATATATATTTGTAGAGCTAATGAAATAAGGAATCTAAAAGAGTCATATGGTGGTAAAAATTATTATCATTTATAAATAAATGTATATAAAAGAATGTTATGCTATTTTTGCGTATTTGGAAAAAATTGTTCACAGTATTTAACTTAGTCTATAACTTTTTTACCAAATATTTTATACCCAAACCAATATAAAAATTTTGTAGAACATTCAATTACCTACATAAAAATGTATTTAACACCTAGGGTAAATTATTGTTTTCATATGTGTTAAGTAGCAATAAACAAATATTCGCGGACTTGGCAAATTTGCGAAAAGTAGCCTAATATTTTTCATTGGGATCTTTGTAATTTGTATAAACATAAATAATGTCATATTATATATATTTATCATTACTACAGGTATTTATAAATAGTAAAATGTATATATATAAATATACATTGGGTTGTAGCATATTATAATATACGAGATAACGTGCTTGCAGTCACTTAGTCACTAGGCCTATGAAGAAGTAAACACAACACTTTATAAACACTATTTATCACACTCCAGTAATATTTATGCATAATATAATGCATAAAGATTACTGTTATACACACACAAACACTTCACTAACCTAAAACTCCGAAATACTAACAAATTAGGTAATAACTCACGGATAAAAAATAGCGCACTCGAAAGAAGTAAAATACAACATGGCCAGTGAAAACAGAGTAAACAGACTGATGTCCATATATGACATAATTCTTCTCTGCAGACAGATTTCAGGCTACAAACAGTGTTGCAATCATCAAAACTACATTCCTTCCTCTACAAAATGACATTATTTGACCAGTAACTCTAAGTTACACTGCATGTAAATCCTATTTTCCTGACAATCCGATTCGGATAGCTGGCCATTCGTTACAGAGATCAAAAACACCTGTTTTAAAAAAAAAAACATATTAGCTGTCCAATAATTATCTTGTTCAAAAAATCAATACCAAACTGATACAACTGATTAGCAGTGCCTTGGTACCAACCGCAACTTCCCACGACAAAAATTACCCGAGCTGGGCAATTTCAAAAATATAGTGTTTTTCCATTGTCTGAGCGTCGGCTGCAGAAATCACGTCGCGCCAAAAATTAATTTGGGGTGCAGTTCCGTATCTGGGCTACCTTACTATTGAATGAAAATATCGAAGTTTTAACAATCGATGTATTTATCGAACAAGTTTAATTGAACATTATTCGGTTTTTTATAATCATATGTTTTTTAACAATAATAATTGAAATTGTTTATTTACATTTTACAATTACTATAACTTAAAGTTAATAGAAATGGAAGCCGAACGTGATTGTGATTTTGTGAATTTTCGCTATTTGTGTAAAAATGTGTTCAGTTCGATCGAAAAATGTGTTAGTTTTCTTCAAGAAAAAGAACTTATACCTTATAATCCTAATTGTAATGTGTGTGGAGACAAAACAAAAACAGTAATACGTGGTGAAAATTCCGTCAAATTCCGATGCAAAAAAAAGGTCAATGGCGGCCACGACGTAATAATTAATGCGTTGGAAAACACCTTTTTTGAAAATGCAAAGTTCGGTTTGATTAACATTCTAACTTTAGTTTAAGTTATTATTTTTGTTTCTATTTGTTTGTCGGTTACTTTTTGTAGTAATCGATATAACGATTGATTAATTTGAGTAGTCAATATATTGATGGTTAAAACTTTGATATTTTCATTCGATAAATACATCGATTGTTAAAACTTCGATATTTTCATTCGATAGTAAGGTAGCCCAGATACGGAACTGCACCCTTAATTTGTTTTATAATCGTCGTGACATTGTTATACAGCTGCTAAGTTACACGGTTCATTTATGTAATAAAATGAAAGTTCAGAGTATGATCTTTCAAATGATATTTATATTGTTCACTTTAGAGTTGATTATTTGTGGTTTAAAACGTTACAAAATCTTCGGTCCCTGACAATCCTATTCGGATCGTGGACACTTTAAGGCGACAAAGCCGACAGTCCGAATCGGACAGTCAGCCATGGCTAGGGTTAAACGTTACAGAATTTTCGGTCCTAAACCATCGGATTCCGACGGTGGCCACTCTAAGGCGACACAGCAAACCATCGGAATCCGACGGTTGGCCACTGCTAGGGTTAACCTTCTTCCCATTTAACTTATAATCTCAGTCAACAATTTCATTCATCCACCTTACACAACACAGAATTTCAAATTTTTGTCTCTTGCCTGTGATGGAACAACATTTCATAAATTTAGGAAACAACAAAAAATACTAGGCTGCAAGGTTTGAGCCTACGATAGTGTTTGACCCCATTAATGTCATACCTTTGAGAACAATCTGAGTAGATAATGCAAGGCCACTAGATTTAAATAAGTTAAAACTAGGCTAGGCCAGGTAGGCTAAGTTAGGTTTAAACATAAAAAGCAGGCCTAAGCTAGTCCAACTTATTTGAATATCGCTAAATGCAATTGCCTATAGTGAGTTATATTAAAACACCTTTACACTAAAGAGTCTTACCACACTAAAAACTTAATTAAGGGATATGAGACTAGGCTAATATGAAAAATGCACGGTGGGTAAAGGAAGTAAGCTAGGCTATTTACCTGTAGGGGGTCTTCAAGCACTCCAGAACATATGGGACAAACTAGTTCCTCGTCAACATCTCCTGTAAATCTATGAACATCAAAACCCATTTCTCTAAGCTATCGAAAATCTAGTTAGTCGCACAGGTATTAATTTTTGTAAACAGCACTACTTTATTTACTAAAACAGGTTCGACCTATAACCATGTTCTTGTTCTTGTTGATCTTGCTATGGATAAACTGGTTACATTACTGACAATGACTTCCGTAGTTGGTACTCGAAAACGCTCTTTATTTCATTTACAGATGTTATTAAAAATGTGAAGACGTTCTAATCTTATATAAATTTGGATGATGTTTTTCATGTAAAAAATAAAGATAAAAATAACCACACTACAACAGCTAAATTCTAACAATCAAAAAGTTATACAAAATATGCAGCACTAGGGCAAGCGCACGACACAGAAGATGCAACTTGATCTTGATAACTTTAAACTTTATTTACTCTTTACTCTTTTCTCTTACTCAATAAATTGGACAAAAAATATCAGAATTAACAGCTGTTGTCTCCGGTAAGGTAAAGTATATAAACATAATTATGTTAATCATATATTACATATTAGTATATTTATTTTTTACAATAACTATTAATTGTTTTAATACTATTCGGTTGTAGATATGATAAAGTAGATTGGGCAGTCGCGTGGGCAGGACCACCGGAGCGATCGCCCACTTGCCCAGGGCGACGCGGCAGGCAAAAATACAACAAAAATTGAAAAAATTAATTTATTTACAAATAACGTATTTTTTGAACATACTTGTTTTTTGTTTAGGTATAACAGAATTTAGAATAATACGTTGCAAGTATTTTATGAACAAATAAGTAGCTGACACCAACGAGGTATATAAATATTAAGACTAACATAAGTTGTGAAGAGGGGATTTGATTGGTTGAAATAATTGTTCCCATGGTGTACATATTTCACTTGAAGATGCGTTAAATCAAGCACGTAGTCTTGAAATGGCTCAGAAACATGCTGAATCGTTTATAAATCCTGCAATTCATCCTGTAAATCTTGTTATCGGTACAAGCAAAGACAAAACAGAGAATCCTGAAAATAAAGTAAACAAAATTGAAGGGACCCTTTCTGCAGTCCAAACTCAAAAATGTTATTTTTGCGAGGCAAACAGACATCGCCGAGAATTGTGTCCTGCAAAGAACGTTGTATGTCACAAGTGTGGAAAAACTGGACATTTTTCCAAAGTTTGCAGAAGCAACATCCAATCAAATCTAAGAGCGAATAACTACCGGTACTTCTCTGTCTATAACAACCTTTTTCTTAATAGTCTCAACGCTGCTGTTCCGTCCTCTCTAGTAAAGTCTATTATCAAAGTACAACTGAATGGAGAGGAAATGAATGCTTTAGTGGATACTGGGAGTTCTGAGAGTTTCATAAGTAAAAATATTATTCAGGTATGTAACTTGAGAGAATTTCCTATTGATGTAAATGTTTCAATGGCATCTGCTTCTTTTCAATTCCACATAAAATCCTTTTGTGGAGTTAATTTTAAAATTTTGGGAAATGTCCATAGTAATGTTAAACTCCTTGTTCTTGATCAATTATGCACAGATATCATAATAGGTCATGATGTTTTGAAAAACTACGAAAGCCTAGAAGTACTGTTTGGTGGTAACAAGAAATCACTTAAGATTTGTAGTTTAGCCTCAGCCTGTATTCAACCTGTTAGATTATTCAGTAACTTGTCACCCAACTGTAAACCCATATCCATAAAATCTCGTCGGCATAGTCTTGAGGATGAAAAATTCATTGAAGCAGATATTCAGAAACTGCTATCTGAGGGAGTTATTGAAACTTGTGTCTCACCTTGGAGAGCACAGGTGTTAGTAACGAAGAACGGAAATCATAAGAAGCGCATGGTAGTTGATTATTCTCAAACTATCAATCGTTTCACCATGCTGGATGCATACCCGTTACCTAGAATCGATAAAATAGTAAACGAGGTCTCTAGATACAAATTCTTCAGCACAATAGATCTTCAAAGTGCCTACTATCAACTCCCGATTGCTGAAGAAGATAAGCAATTTACTGCTTTCGAAGCATGTGGAGGACTTTACCAGTTTAATCGAGTACCTTTTGGAGTAACGGACGGTGTTGCTGTATTTCAGCGGGTAATGGACTTCATAATTAAACAGGAGAATCTAAAGAATACTTTCGCATATCTAGACGACATTACTGTTTGTGGAGAAACTCAAGAAGCTCATGATATGCATTTAGAAAACTTCATGAAAGCTGCCAAGAAGTACAACTTAACATTGAATAAGAGCAAATGTGTATTTTCTACTCAATCTATTCGTCTCCTAGGTTATGTCATATCCGACCACAAGATTCAGCCTGATCCTGAACGTCTTAAACCATTGATTGATCTCCCAGTCCCAGAGAATGCTGCAGCCCTTCGTCGAGCTATGGGTATGTTATTTGCACACTATTCCAACTTTATTCCTCGTTTCTCTGAGAAAATACGCCCGTTAGTTGAAAGTAAACAATTCCCCTTGTCAAAAGAGTCAGTTAAAACGTTTGATGATCTCAAAACCGATATTTCTTTGGCTCTAAAAATGCCCATAGAAGAAGGTGTTCCATTCACGGTAGAAACAGATGCTTCAGAGAATAAAACTATTGCAGCCTCTCTTTCACAGAATGGTAGACCTGTTGCCTTTTTCTCCCGCACATTGTCAAAATCTGAACAACTGCATCCAAGTATAGAGAAAGAAGCCCAGGCTATTGTTGAATCTCTTAAAAAATGGAGCCATTATTTGATAGGCAGACCATTCACTTTAATAACCGACCAAAAGTCTGTGTCGTTTATGTTTGACAATAGAGTCAGAGGAAAAATTAAAAATGAAAAGATTCAGAGATGGCGTTTAGAACTTTCATGTTTTAAATATGATATCGTATATCGACCAGGAAAAGAAAATGTAGTCCCAGATGCCCTCTCTCGAGTAACCTCAGCGTTAGGAGGATCTTTCAATCTTGAAGGAGTTCACCGCTCTCTCTGTCACCCTGGGGTTACGAGAATGTATCATTGGGTTCGATCCAAGAACATTGCATGTACTTTGGAAGAAATACGGAATATGACGGCCGCTTGTTCTATTTGTGCTCAACTTAAGCCTAAATTTTGCAAATTTGAAGGTACGTTAATTAAAGCAACGGCTCCTTTTGAGCGTTTAAACATTGACTTTAAAGGTCCATTGCCATCAACTACTCGAAACCGTTACCTCCTTACTGTTGTTGATGAGTTTTCACGCTTTCCTTTTGCCTTCCAATGTTCTGAAATTACATCATCAGTAGTAATTCAAAGCTTAAAACAGCTATTTGCTATTTTTGGAATACCATCTTCATCGTGGCAACACCATCCATTCAGATCGTGGCACGTCATTTCTCTCGAAAGACGTAACATCTTTCTTGCATTCACATGGAATTGCAACAAGTCATACCACTCCGTACAACCCCCAAGGAAATGGACAGTGTGAGAGATATAATGGTATAATTTGGAAAACCATAAATCTTGCCTTAAAGTCTCAGAACCTGCCCGTAACTAGATGGGAAACGGTTATTCAAGAAGCATTACATTCCATTAGGTCTTTACTTTGCACTAGCACTAATTGCACACCACATGAGAGAATGTTTAAACATAATAGGAAATCTGGTATCGGGTGTTCAATGCCTACATGGTTAACAGCTCCAGGGCCTGTTAAAGAACTTCGAGAGATCGAGCAAATACGATCCATTGGTACGCCAAGTAGAACTTATTCATGCAAACCCAGGATATGCTTTATGTCCGCTTACCAGACGGTCGAGAAACTTCTGTAAATGTCCGCAATCTGGCTCCTGCTGCTGAATCACACCTTCAAACAGAAAATCGAATGCAAGATATAGTCGCAAGTGAGTCGAACGAAACTCAGTCTCAACCTAACAACTCGCCTGAAGAGTCTGATGTTGGTGTTTCTGTAAGTAGGCCTCAAAGAAACAGACAGCCTCCGAGTTACCTTCAAGACTACGCGTGGTGAACTGATAGTGGGGGAGAATGTACTATAATATTTAAATTTGGAATTCACCTGTTGTTATTTTTAATCATATGTAATAATATTTACTTTTGTTTAGCAATGCATTATTCTTGAAATATGTACAAGTTTTAAGTTGATTAAATTGTACTATTCGTAATTAAACAGATTAGAGAATCAGAGGATAAAACATAGTACTTAAACTCCTGATAAAATTATGTGTCTCCAAGAATCTATGAATGTATATCATTATGCAAAACTTATGAAGATGCTTTAAGTACTTTAACATCTCTATTCATCAAACCAACAAACGAGGTATTTGCGAGACATAAACTTGCTACCAGACAACAGAAGTCTAACGAAACTGTTGATGAGTACATTCAAGCTTTATTTAAACTAAGCAAAGATTGCAAATTCAAACAAGTCAATGCTGAACAGAACCGGGATGACTATATTCGGGATGCGTTTATTGGTGGAATACTGTCAAGCGAGATTCGTCAAAGGCTATTGGAGATTAAAACTATGTTTTATCCTCTGATTCTCTAATCTGTTTAATTACGAATAGTACACATGGAGACCGAAGGGTATAGAGGGTCGAAATGACGGTCAACATGTAGGCACCGTTTTTACCCCAGACGGGATCTCTATAAAGGTATATACCTCGTTGGCTGACACTAATAACCTTATGTTGCTATCAGTTGTTCGAACTATTGTGTTTTTGTTAGTGGGGACTATTCCTCCCAGTACATACCCTACTGTATGGTTCAGGTGAAGAAGTTGTTGCTTCACATTCATCTCACAAATAGATAGTTTCTTACATCATGGGTATAGTTATAGTTTGAGATTTCAATCTTCCAAAAACAGACTGACACAACATGAGAATGGAAGAACAATTCAGTTTCAGTTCCCAGTACATAACTGACTTGGCTAGTTCCGTGAGTCTTCAGCAATGTAACACAATTGAATTGCTCCCGCCAGTAACGTTGTAAACGACAAATTTGACAAAAGCGAGATTTCTATGCAGTAAGGTTGGAAACGACATTCTAAACTAGTGTAGGATATTTAGTTGATACATTTTAAGTTGGCAGTACTAAGACCAGTGGAAAACAAAGAGCTGTTGGTCCCAGGTGTAACGTTTAGAGCTAGAGGTCAGAGGTCAAAGGTATGCCTTTGCCTTAGTAGCTCCGACTCGCTCCGAGTGCAGATGAGCCGCTCCAACAGCTCCAGCTGCTGCCGTGGAAGTAGCACCACAAACAGCTCCAGCTCCAGCTCGCTTGGTGATCGTGAAGCGCAAGCTCTCACAAAGAAAGGCAGATATAGTGATGGGAACCATCGGATGCAAACAAACGATTCATCCGGTTGTTGAGTGCGAACCGATTCATCCGATGCGGGGACTTTAGTTTTCATCTGGACGAATCATCTGTTCATATGCAGGTGAACCACCTGCTAAGACTATTTATACATCTACTTGTAAACCCATCCGTTCCAACTTTTTGTTTGTGGATGAATAATTTGCCCAAATTAATTCATCCATCTATGTACATTTCTATTGTTACGGAACATGCATTGAAATAGTTATATGTATTATAAGTTTATAAACGTACTTAAAAAAAATTTAAAAAATGTTAATTGTTCTATTTTATATAAAGTTACGAAATATATTGCGGGATTTATTGTGAATTGATTATAATTGTTGACAAAGTAAATTAATTGTTATAGGAATTAAAACAGTTTAATCGGAGTGGATTACATAATAAGCTGAAGCCAACAATCAACAAACAACTATTCATTCGTGCGAAACATCTAAAACACCCGTTACGGATGTATCACCCATCCATCCACTAAACAGATGAATCCTCCGTCCTCCGCACAGCAGCGCAGGCAGGTCCCCCACTGTCAATGAGAAACCATCCGATGAATCAGGTGAAACATCTGAACCCCGCATTAGTATACGTTTCATCTATCCGTCCACTGAGCAGGTGAATTCTCCGAACCTCAGCGCCGGAAGCTCGGCAATGACGGCAATCGGTAAAACCGATCGGAATTGAAAAGGCGAAAGTTTTAAGCCCTCTCTCGTCATTCTAGCATAAATATTTACCGAGTTATTAAAGAAAATGTGTATTGACTAAACACAGTACGTTGTCTTACGGGGGTTTTATACTAGAAAAGCCTGTTATTCCTTTGTTAGAGTACTTTTATCATCCCCAGCAACCTCACGCCTACTTTTAAGCCTGTCTGGACCTTATCCTAACCTTATAATGCGCGAAATTGTATTCCCAGTTTTGCAATAAATTAAACCAGGAGTATCAGAACAGCCAAAAATTCAATGGTTTCAGATTTCAATAAAAATTGGACAAATGTATGTTTTTACACTTATTTTGAGTTTTAAAAGTTGTTATGTGGAAATTCACTTCCCTCACGTCAGCGTGCTGCGTGGGAACTCGTTTTTACTTTTTATCTTCCGACGACCAGCTTGGTTGGAAGGCTTAGTTAATTTGGACTGAGATAATAGCAAGTCTACTGTAGTCCTATAAGTTATTTGGCTTGAGGCGATGATCATAAAGATATTACTTAGTTTTCCCTAAGTCATTTTCTGACCAGATTTTGGAGGAAAAGCAATTTGAGTTTTGTGCTGCTAGTTATAATATAAATAATTATAAATTTGTTGTAGTAGGAATATACAGATCCCCCCAGTTCTAATGTTCAGATATTTTTAAACAGACCAAGCAATTTGATAGAATTTTTGACTAAGAAATTTAATACAATAATAATAGGCGGTGATATTAACATTGATGTCTTAGGAAATGATAGCAAATACAGATTGTTGAAAGGAACCTTAATAAGCCACGATATGTGGTATTTATTTAATTTCCCTACCAGGGTTACAGAGAGTTCAGAAACTGCCATTGATGATTTTTTAATAAAAAACAAAGATAAATCCCACATTCAGGTTGAAGGAGTGATAACTTGTATATCAGACCATGATGGTCAAATATTGGCTATAAATCCTCCAAATTGTGAGAAAAAGAAAAATCAGCCAATAAAAAAAGCAATTTGTAAATTTTCTGCTGAAAACATAGATTACTTTTCTAGCCTTTTAAAAAATGAGACGTGGGAAGATATATATTTTGCCCCTATTGACAAAAAATATAATTTATTTCATAGTACTTTCATCTTTTTTTTCAAGCAAGCATTCCCAAAAACATTAATCACAGTAATAGATAAATACCCCCGTCGCAGCAAACCTGCGTACTCAGCGAATTTCCAATGCATAATATATGTCTTAATACCATATAAAACCGCATACCAAGTTTCATAAAAATATATTCATATATAAGCGATATATACAATTTTAATTATTCTCCATAAGAATAGCATTGGTGATGAGTACATAGGTTTGCTGAAACAAGGAACACAAACAATTGGTTTTTATGCAAATATAAATATAATATAACTAGGTGAAGCCACATACCAAGTTTAATCAATATTCAATCATAAGTAAGCACTATATAACATTTTAATTATTCTCCATAAGAATAACATGGGAGATGAGTAAGCAGGTTTGCTGCAACAAGGAACTAAAAAAATGGGTTTTTATGCAAATATCAATATAACTCAACAAGGTGAAGCCACATACCAAGTTTTATTAATTTATATTCATAATTAAGGGAGTCATTACATTTTACTTATTCTCCATAAGAATAACATGGCGGCTGAGTACACAGGTTCGCTGCTACGGGGATAATCAACAAAAAATCAATTTTTTGTGCAAATATCAATATACCAGTACTACGTGACCCCACGTGCCAAGTTTCATCAATATACATTCATTAATAATGGAGATATCAAATTTTATTTATTCTCCATAAGGATAACATTGGACAACGTACTGTGTTTAGCACTTTGAATATCTCTGCAACGGTTGGACGTAGAATCACAATTTAAACACCAAAATGATTGTTTTGTGGAGCTGAGTTGATTGGTAAAAGCAAATGTGAAGTTTACATTAAAATTAACTTAGAAAAAGCCAAAAACCTTTCTCCCATAAGATTAACATGGGAGATTTTATGAGCAGGTTTTTTTGGATTTTCTCCGCAACCACTTAACCTAGCTTAATAATTCAAAATACCATATTATTTGTTTTTTAAGCTCTATAACATGGTCTAAACCAAAATTAAATGTTTTAAAAATGTTAGGGTAAAAAATGCAAAAAACTGATTTTTGGAAAATTTAAAACCCCCATAAACCCCCCTTCCCATGGCCCGATTTTTCTGGTTTTCGAACTTAAAGTCATAAATGTCACTTTACACATTTGAGCCAAATTTCATCGAAATCGGACGTTTTTTACTCAAGTTATCGCATTCACGGACACACACACATATATATATATATATATATATATATATACATATATATAAATTTGAACGAATAGTTTTTTAGTCATCTGGGGACCTAAAAAAAAATATTTGTCATGGTCTCGGGCTTAAATCTTACCATGAGACCTACGGTAATAGCTTCTTCCCTATAGGGGAAATTCGCTAAAAGAACAATTGGTTAACCGAAGAGATTAAAAATAAAAGTAAACAAGTTGTTCAAGTTACAAAGGAGTTTAGACAAAATAGAGATGTTAATTTAAAAAATGTAGCTAAGCAGTTGAAAATTAATCTTAAACGTGCATTAAATAAAAGCAAAAAAAATTACTTTGAAAATAAAATCTGTAAATCTTCTAATGTCCAAACAACTGTGTGGGGAATAATAAATTCAGAAGTTGGTGGAAAAAGTCAGAAATTAATTAAAAGGATATTTTTAGAATCAGGAGGGAAAACTATATCGGATCCAAAAGCGGTGTCTAACTTTTTTAATGACCATTTTTCTAGTATGGTAAGTATAATGGTATTTCAAATATTCACAATGTAAGTAGTTATGAATTTCAAATAACAAATAACACAAAAGAATTGTTCAAACCTACTTTCATTTTTATCCCTGTTGATAGTAATGAGGTGGAAAAAGTCATAAGTTCATTAAAAAATACAAACTCAAGTGGATATGATGAAGTCCCAGTAACAGTCAAAAAAGAAGTAAAACAGGAAATTAGCGGTATATTGAGCCACTTAATAAAATCATCATTTGTCACTGGTTCTTTTCCCACCCTGCTTAAAAAGTCCAAAATTATTCCCGTATTAAAAAAAGGTGAAGTAACAAATATAAACAACTATCGACCAATATCTTTACATCCCATCATTATCAAAAATATATGAAAAAAATAGTTTCAATTCAATTAAATAACTATTTTGAAAAACACAATTTATTTGATGATATTCAACATGGTTTTAGATCAGGAAGATCAATGATCAATGCTGCAGTCTCATTCGTAGAATCAGTAGTCGAGTCAGTCGACAAGGGAAAATGCACAACAGGCATATTTATGGATTTATCTAAAGCTTTCGATAGCGTAAAGCACTCCATTCTATTGGAAAAATTACAATATCTTGGCATATCAAAAAACTCTTTGAGTTGGTTTAATTCTTTTCTTTGTGATCGCTGTCAGTATGTAGAAATTACCTCCCTTACTAAATATAGCAAAATTATTAGGGCATCGTCAGAACTTCGGCCAGTTAAATTTGGAGTTCCTCAAGGGTCCATTTTAGGACCATTACTATTCCTATGCCATCTTAAAAATATTGATAATACTTTATCATATAAGCCAGCATCCAAATTATGTTTGTATGCGGATGATTCAAACTTGAAGATAACATCTGATACATTGGAAGAAACTAAAATGCATTGCCAGGTAGAAATGGAGAGTATTAGTAACTATCTAATGAAACAAAATTTATCGTTAAATTTAGATAAGACTAATCTTGTTCAATTTAAAACAAAACAAAACAAAAAATGGCAAGAACCAGTAGTAACGCTTAATTCTCAAAATATTGAAATTAAATCCAGCACTGATTTCCTTGGGTTACTTATAGATCAGCATTTAGATTGGAATGGCCATGTGAACAAAATCTTAACTAAGATCAGCTCCGGACTCTTTGTTCTAAAAAAAATGACTGCCTATTGTGGTATTAATACATTACGAAACATTTATTTTGCGTATATTCACTCCCATATTTCTTTTGGAATTTGCTTATTTGGAGCAACATCAAAATTTAACCTTGATAACATATTAAAAAAAAAAAAAAAAAAAATGCCATTAGAATAATGCTTAATTTAAAACAGGATGTATCTGCAAAAAAAAACATTTTATTTGTCTTAAAATATTAACTGTATATGGACAATATATTTTTAATTCCATTTCAACAGCAAAAAGTGAAATAACACATCTGGATTACTTCTCCTCAATTCACCAGCATAATACCAGAAATAAAGACAAGATTATTACAAGTCGTCATAAACTGAAATTTTTTGAGAAGAAACCAACATACATGGGACTAAAGTTTTTAGAGTATATTTCCAGGGAAATCAAATTAGAAAATAACAATACCAAATTTAGAAAATTCTTAAAAGAATATCTGATTAGCATAGCTCCCTACTCATTAAATGAATTTGTCCACCTCTCGTAAAACCTGAAAGGTAATGTAGAAGGTTTATGGTACCTTCTATGTACCACGAGAAGTTCTATGTACCCTTTATGAACACGAGCAAGTTTCCCTGAGCATCTGGGAAAATGTAATAACCTTATCGTGTAAAAATGTGATTAAATAACAATTATTTACTTTGCTTTACTTAAAAAATGTAGGTTTGATTTAATTTGTTGCAATATGTATTAGATGTAAAAAAAGACACTTGACACTATTCAATGTATACTCTGTATACTGCCTATGAATAAAGAATTTTGAATTGAATTGAATTGAATATGAGATAAAATAACGACGTTTTACAATTTAGCAAGACAATTATTTTGTTTGCAACTCCACTTGTTTCTAATACAAATTATATACTTATATTTTAATATATAGTTAGTTTGTTGCATATTAAGCTCTGCCAATTAGGGAATGAGAGGGATGAGGTGTAGCATGGGCTGTAGTCTTTGCGAGGTATCTGCACCACTAGACAAACGGGCGAGAATAAATTTTAAAAATCAAACCATTATGTATTAGATATTTAATAATAGTTTTTTTACAAAATTATAAAATAGTAAATGTTACACAAAATATCAATAAAAATAAATTTAAAAATATAAAAGCTTGGTTCAAAAAGGTACTGTAAGCTAAAACTACTAAAACCTTTTTATAAAAAATAAATTTGTCGATGTATGAAAATATCACAGAAGTTTCATTGATAATTTTATATTATGAGTTTTCCTATTGGGTACTAAACTTACAGCTAAAATTTTCAGTCTGACATTTCCAAATGAATGAGGCACTCATTATAACTATACAAAAATAAGGCACAGTTAATAATTGTTCATACTTTGTCAGTTTTACACCATGCACACACACTTTGCTATGGGGTACTTAACGAATTGAAATAGTTCATCAAAATTATTCTTATACTGTGACAAAAGATAAACTACAGAATATAAATAATATAAAAATATTACTTGGTTCTAGTTATAGCCCAATAGTTTTGTTTTGATTGACACATTCCATGACTTACCATTGAAGCATAAGGGATTTTCATGTTTAAACATGTTTGCCGCAGCGAAAGTGTTAATGAAGTGATCAACTAGCTGGCAGTTAATTTCTTCAAGGCAGTGTTTCCACATAAATTCAATTCAAATATTACTGCCTAGCATTATTACTCAGGCGTATGTTTGTTATTAAACTACTGTTTATTTCTCCAATTAACTATGTTATTTATAATAGTATGGCTTAACACGTTCGTTGCGGGGCACGCCCGTGGGCGTGTTCCCACCACGCTGCAACTGCTCCGATAGGCACGGTCACATTTTGAATTCCCGGCTAACGAATGACAAAAATACTGTGCGGTGATGTACTGCGTTACAACAACACTGGACGTAGTTCTACAAAATGCCAACAGGTAGCAGAACAATCCAGATAGCAGTAGACAACCAGGGTTGCCATGTACAGGAAATAAGTCGGACGAAAACGAATGGGTGGAAGTTCCGTGACAGTCGGGATATTGGAGGAAATTTACTACCAACCTACACCAAAATAAAGCTCGCATTCTAAGCTAGACGCTGGCAACAAATCGTTTACCCTGCGCACCACGCTGGTGCACACTGAACCGATAAAGTTTGTGTTGACACAGCCCGGGCTGGCCCGTGGTCCGCGTGGTGGCAACGACTTGAACCCTGGGCTGGTCCGTGGTCCGCAGCGAACGTGTTAATATGCAAGATTTTTGAGTAAAATCGTGAGACAAAAATTTTAGAAATAGTAACAAAAGCTCACACACCTAGCCCTTATGATCATTGTTATGAACCTCTTAACAAAAATGAGAACAAAATAACTAATCAATCCTAAAAACTTTACAAGCTGTCAAACGTACAAGAAAATCATCCATTTCACAGTACATAAAAAATTACATACATACAGACACTCAGACATAAATAACAAATCTAAAATAAAACTGTAAATAAATACTGGTATGTACAGAAATGCTACAACGTATTGTACAAGCATGTATACAACGGGGTGATAGGAACAGGGGTGGGGTCACAGCTTGGTCTCGTGTTTGCGCCGGTACAGCGGCTGCGCCAGTCTGATCGGACGAGGCTGCGATGCTGTGTGCGATGACTCCGAGTCGTTGTCGTCAGCCGAGTCAACATCGCCTGCAACGCAAACAATTCCTTATACTCAATATAGAAATCTGACAGAATAATTTCCATTCAGCATTCTCACAATGTGACCTGAAAGGCTGTCGAGTTTGTAGAATACAGAATGTTGGAAGCATTTTAGACGATGAAAACATATGTGAAATTAAATGGATTTAATTTAATTTATCAAATTGTATTACAATACATAAAGTAGACTCAAAAATCCAGATTTTTTTATATTTGTTATTGCAAATAACAAAAAAATATCAACCTTCATGTTTTAGCGCGACTAGCCCGCATTACACAAATGTCATGTAGTTTGCGTCGTCGGACATTCTGTGTTTCAGTAAAATTTGATATGATTTTCAAGGCAGTGGAAGTTGTTGCGAGGGGATGAAGGGGCAGGGGAGTCTCAGTACACTGCGCTCGCTTTGATAGTGCAGACATCACTTTGCCTTGTTTGTGTCTCGTATGACTCATGCCCACCTCTGGGAAATCCAGATTTTTCAAAATCTAGGCTGGCCATCCGTCACATTAGTTTGGATTTCTGAGAGCCTTCTTATTACTAAAATTGTCCATGCAAATCTTGCAGATTAAAATATCTGTTCCCAAACATCCTTTAAAATCTCATTCATAAACTTATCATCACCTGCTTTGAGTTAGTTTAACTTTTCGCTGCAAGAATGTGCCACCAGTTCGTTGACGAATAAATGAGATCCATCTATTAAATTATCATTTTGCTGGTTATGAGTTGTTTAATTATTTTTCACATTTAGCGGTAAAGGTAATCTTTAAAATTATGACTCGATTATTAATTTCGTTAAGGACTTTGTTAATGAAGAAAGTTGAATTTTACATGATCTTTAGTCTTGAATTACGATCTTGAATTTAACACTGACCTTAAGAATGTGGGAAGAGGTATTTTAAATTAAAACCAAATGTGATTTGAGTTTTTGAGGCATAATCTACAAAATATTTCAATAGTGAGAGCTATATTTAGATGACCTACTAGGGATAAAATACGTATTGTTGTTAAATAGGCCAGGCCTACTATTTTAACTTCTAAGAAGTCATATGAAATAGAGAGAATGTGTTTTTGAATGAAAGTTCTCGTGGGGATGGGGGGGAGTGAGGGAAGGATTATAACGGGGGGGGGGGGGTTGTCCGTCAGTCAGTAGTTTCAAGATGCTATTACCAAGAATTATTTGATTGTAGCCACTATTAGTAACATAACTTTTAGTTCTTCTTTCTATTAGTCTCATTTATAAGTTATCATTTCAATTTGTTTTTTATTAAATTTAATATTAAGTAATTTCTCATCGATAATCTTTTTTTTCAATTAAATATAATAGGATGATTACTATACCCATTCTTACACACAGGCTATTAAGCCTATGTAAAGATTAATATTTGTTAGCATAAATAATGATTTAGTTAATTTGTAATAGTAACTATAATTTTTTTTATTCTTTATGCCATTATGTAAATACTATCTGTAATACTATTGGAAATAAAGATACTTTTTGATTTGATTTAAATATTCATTTACAAAGGCTACATTAAACAATTTTTATTTAATTTCAATGTTTGAAAAGTCAAACTGTTGATTTAATCATTGCAATATAAAGCTCACTTTAAGATATTGTCAAGAAAAAATATTTCTCCCTGGATATTGTATTGAGCGAATGAGATGTTACTTTTAGAAAAGATAATCAAATACAAACTTCTTTTCATGAATCGGGATTCAGTCCACTCAGAGCAGTACAGCTTAGTAATGTAGTCTCATTTAAACTTACTCCCTAACTCCGTAAAGTGTTTTTCTCTATTCACCTAATATGTTTTTATTTCATAACCTATTTTGAAGATTGGGATTTTTCTCTATACGATTCCAAAGAAATTAATTTTCCCAAGTACTACGGTGGGGTCAACACCAATGCGGGTAATGCTGGAGTGGGAGATACTGTCGCTCCTGCCACCCTCTCTACCCTGTCCATAGCTAAACAAATATCGCTGTAAAGATAAATCAGCTAAAGTTGGCTCAGTGTAAAACCACTGACCGTCGCTGGAGTTGGTGGATGCTATGAAGTGTTCCGAGCGCAGCGCCTTCCGTGGCCGAGCGCGCCGGTAGTACTTGAACTGTGTGGGCAGAGTGTACGAACGTGGCAGCGACACCTGCAACACAATAGAGGAAATAAGTTACTTTGATTTGTATGTATTTTGTACATGTTGACATTATTCTTTTGTATTTTCTGCACACGTGAAAAACGTTTGATTCCTTGAGGCTTACAGGATTATTTAACCAAATGAAGCCATTTTTTGTCTTATCTAAAAACATTGCTACTCTACTTGCAACACTGTGTGGGTTATGATGATTGCTAGCAGTCATAAACAGCTTGTTGTACTTCTCCACAAAGATTTCATTCCAGGCAGCTTAGCTATAATTTACTTGTAATCCTACGTAAGCAACTTTTAGTGTTGCTGAATCATTTTTCCACCAGTTCTTTTAACCATAAATATAAATTTAACTGTATACTTGGAAAATTACAGATGGTAGGGTTATAGTAATAGTATTAAACAGGATAGAAGGCTGATGAAATATAAAAATGCTCGTTCGTAAACAGGACACAGTCTAACCCTTTGTAAGGAGTGTTGAGTGCCCTAAAATAAATAAACTGTAAAGGAGTGTTATATTTGTCCTGTGTGGCCATAAAGAGGAGGGCATCATATTAGAGAATTGGCTTTGGGGCCATACATATATTATGTAACACATTTTTTCGTCATTTCAGACCCCCCTCCCCAAAGTAACACGCCATAACGCTTGGCCATACTCCCCACCCCACCCCCCCAATGTGTTTCTAACTCAATCTTAATAGGCTTTAAAACAACTTAAACCTTTTAAATGTTAATGAATTATTACAAAGGAAAATATATAGAAACAAACAATACTGTTACTAATAATATAAACAACAAAATTAACTTATTTAATCTAAAACGTAACAAATGTAATGAATAACTAACAGAAATACAAAACAACTAAAAACCTAAATAACTAACTATGACCTTAATTTAGATATAAATTTTATTATTTTTTTTATTTTGAAAGATTCATGACTGTATCAATAGATATGGGTGTGCGGCAGCCCTTGGGGTTAATTTGTATGAGTTACGTAACGTTGATCCAAACCCCCCCTCCCCCACATAACGCTACATCATACCCCCTCCCCCCCTTAAGTGCGTTACGTGATATGTGTCCCTTTGTTTAATACTTGTTTGCAATTTTTTTAAATATTTCTCCTCAAAATGCAAAATAAGTTGGTTTCACACAACGTTAATTAGAAAATATATAACCTTATACTTAATTCCAACGCTTAAATGGAAATAATTGCTTTTCCCCCACCCACTGTGTAAAGTCGAATTTTACTCCTTGTAATGAGGGAGTTAAAGTTACTTAACACCCTAAGGAGACAAAGTAAACCCATAAGAATAACATTGACAATCTGGCAACACTGTAGCATTGGAACAACATCAGCTGATGTTTCGCTGCAATAATTAATGCTGCAGCTATAGCGGAATTGGATCAGCTGATTGATATTTTGCTTCGCTCAGCTGCAATTAACGTTCCAAGTTCGGAGGTTAGTTATTACACATTACACAACCAAAATGGACAGCGATTGTAAATGTAAATACTTACGGATACTTTTGGATTTTGGGGTGGGGAAAAAATGTTGTGTGCATTACGGGAGTAAAGTACACTGTCTCCCTCGGGAAAATTGTCGCCCTCGCCTACGGCATCGGGCACTAACAATTTCCCTCAGGGAGAAAGTTGTACTTTACTCCCTTAATACACAAATAACTACTGTTCACTGATGCTAATCTAGTGGCTGTAGCAACCAGCTGGCCCGGTGGCAATCACCTGATATTGTGCGTACATTTCAAAACAATAGCGAAATAACTATTGGTATGAGAGAAAGTAGGTCTTTATCGATTGAGGGAAAACTGGTAATTTGCTTAAAGCGATAAAGACACTTTACACTCGAACGACATGCACAATTTATCCTACAACTGCAATTTTGGACCATACACACAACATGCAAAAAATCATTTTCATCCATTTTGGCTGAATTTACGAGATTAAGGTTATAAACACAGTGTCACTTAGCTTGGTCCAAAGCAATAATCAATTAGCTGTAAGTGAACGCAAAAGTAAGGCGCAGCGAGCGAAAAAGGATTTTGCTTGCTAAACAGAAATCAGCTGTTCTACGATGGGTTTTTAGATTGTTAAGAAACACTTTACATGTGGTTGTAGGAAAACATATTTTTGTGCTAAAATTGTGGTACAGCCTTCTCATAAACTAATAGTAAACACCATCTTGTTTGTGTTAAATTGTGACAAAGGTCTATGAATTTCGAGATTCTTCTGTACATCCATCCATATTTTCAGGACTTTCACGCTAAACAAGTTCTAAAATGTACGTTTAAGACTACCATTTTAAACGTTTTTAAACTCACTAAGCAATTTAAATTTTAAACTAATCTTTTTAATATTTAAGTTCCATGTGTCATTGCAAAAAAATAAACCTGTAACTCCTTTAGGCCATGCCATTAAGGATATACAACATACACTCTCCTAGAAGGGGTAAACCATGTTATTTGATTGTTAACCTGTTGGATCCCGAGTTTTGCCTCCCACAGCCTCCAGCTTAGGCCTACTACAGTAATTATTAGTAACCAAACTGTTTAAGTCCTACTTACTAAATTGTATATCGTATTTCATGTTGCTTAAATAAATATACAACTGCAATAGAAGGCTGTTTTGTCAAAAATTTACAAAAAAACAGCAACTGTTACAAAAGAAAATACTATAAAAGGGCTGCCACAAATAGCAACGGAAAACAAAATATAAAAAAGGAAGGCATCCTGTACATTCAGTGATATATAAGTATATTTGATGTGCCCAGGCAGACGCAAAATAAATTAGCTCGCCGAACACCGCAACTGTGCAGCGACGGAACACGGCAGCACGTATGGCCCGGCCACAACTGTGCGGAGACAGGACACAGCAGCACGTATAACCCGGCCGCAACAGTGCGGCAATGGGACACGGCAGCACGTATAGCCCGGCCGCAACTGTGCGGCGACGGGACATAGCAGCACGTATAGCCCGGCCGCAACTGTGCGGCGACGGGACATGGCAGCACGTATAGCCCGGCCACAACTGTGCGGAGACAGGACACAGCAGCACGTATAACCCGGCCGCAACTGTGCGGCGACGGGACATGGCAGCACGTATAGCCCGGCCGCAACTGTGCGGCGACGGGACATGGCAGCACGTATAGCCCGGCCACAACTGTGCGGAGACAGGACACAGCAGCACGTATAACCCGGCCGCAACAGTGCGGCAACGGGACACGGCAGCACGTATGGCCCGGCCACAACTGTGCGGAGACAGGACACAGCAGCACGTATAGCCCGGCCGCAACTGTGCGGCAACGGGACACGGCAGCACGTATAGCCCGGCCGCAACTGTGCGGAGACAGGACACGGCAGCACGTATGGCCCGGCCGCAACTGTGCGGCGACGAGATCCAAAAGGTTAATCAGCAACAGACGCAGGCCTACCTGAGAGTCCAGGTCCGACGACACCCGGTATGTCTTGTACATCAGCACCAACATCTGCTGGTTGCTGTCCGTGTCTTCGGGGCAAAACCTGCACAAAACATTCACCTTCACACTCTACAAACTCAACTTTACAGGGCCGAAATTCAAACTAACTGCCTAAATATCACTAAATACTTGAAAATCCTGTTGTCTTTTAGTTTTACGTTACTATGATATCCTACACAACTTCAGGGTGAGCCAATAGTATAAAACTTTATTTCTAAAACCCTGACACTTTGCGGGTTTTCCCTAAAACACTTACTGTGCATAATACTTAACAGTTTGTTGTGTTTTTTATATTTAATTTGTATAACCTTTATTTAAGCGAAGCTGTAGTACGGTACTTAAACACTACAGCAACCTTTATTTTACTACTGGAGAAAATTCCTCATGCAGATTATAAAAAAATTCTACATTTTATATTTAAAAAAATCTTATATAAAACAATGTGACGGTTAGGTTACGACACTGATTAAAAACAAAGACCATCATCTCTGCTGCAGATGCTGTTACTGGGTTGCTAGGATATGCAAGTACCCAGGCTGTTGGCATAAGCACATTTTGATAATTGGGGGGGAGGGGCTACTGATATGATCGTGATTACCGTGACTTGTTATAAATTTTAAGGGTCAATTAAACGGGGCAATTTTACTAGCTACTACCTGGCTAGATAGTTGCCGGCGAGTGCGCTAGTTGACGATAACACTAAAACCTTCCCACACGCTCACTAGCCAACTAGCTGGTGTGTAGAGACTACGTGTTTTGCACAAGCAACTAAGATGACACAGATAATTTACTAGCTAGCTCATTCACACGCCAGTGAGTAGCAAGTAAAGGGACCCGGCTTTTAACTTTTTGGAAGGTAATTTTTGACTAGTGATTTTTAGCTATTGATTGGATGACACAGAGTAAGTTTAATATCAACTAATAAACTAGCCGGCTAGTAGCTATTAACTCGCCCCATGTAATTTACCCTTTAATATTGTTCAGTGCGGTGTGCCGGATTTCCGGCAGTTGCCTAGTAAGGAAACAAATGCAATTATCATGAATAAACACGATTAACGCAGTGAACACGTTAATGATATATTCTCCAAGCTATTGGAGGGGCAACTGCCTCACCTTACTAGAACTAAGTATTTTTACTGGGCTTATGTGACCACAAGTGTCTTTACTGTTAACTGTTTTCCCCCTGTTTTCATACTTGACGTGCTACCTGATCTTCTAACACAAAAGGCTACTCCTACTGTCCTTTACTAGTGTTTATTTAATTTTGTTTAAAAAAAACCCAATCCAAGGTTCCATATTCCTCTTCCTGTTTCAAACGTGATCCACCCACCCTTCCCATAATCAATATCTGTATCTGTATATTTGTCTATCTAGCCAACAGCCCATTGTCCGTCTCAATGTCCGTCTGCTCTCTCCTCCCCTACATCCAAGGTTGGCCAACTCTAATCAACATGCAGCAAATCTCCACCAACACCAACAACCATGCATAACCTCCCTCATAATACAACAATGTTATAACTGATTCAAGAAGGACTTGTAGGTTAGTGTTTCAGTAAAATATGAGCTGCAGACAAGAAGCCATGTTTGGCTTTTGTAGCTTTAACTAGTAGCTGTGTTCAATTTATATCTAAAATTAATAAATTAAAAAAATACACTAGATAATAATATCACCTGTAGATTGGGTCAGTGTCGGTGGGCGTCCATGCCTCGTAACTATCCAGGTAGTGCGGGGCCAGCAGTATCTCTGGGGTGTTGGGGCGGGGGCGTGGGGGTTGCTTGTCCCTTGGTGGCGGAGGAGGCGGGGGCTCCGGCCCCACACTGGCGGGGCTCGGGCCCAACTTGCCCTGCTTTATCTCCTCCTCTATCACCCTTAGTTCCGCCAGCTGCTTCTGCTTCTTCTCCTGCAACTTCTGCTGGATGTTCACCCGGGAACCGACGCTACTGCCTTCGTTCTCACTCGACCCACCCTGAAATATTGCAATTTTACAGTATTGTAAAAATACCCCCGTCGCAGCAAACCTGCATACTCAGCGAATTTCCAATACATGCATATGTTTCTCACTACCACACAAAGCCACTTTCTAAGTTTCATAAAAATACATATATAAATAAGTGATCCATAGCATTTTATTTATTCTTGTTGCAGGTTTGCTGCAACAAGGAACACAAAATATATGTTTTTATGCAATTATCAATATAACTCAACCAGGTGAAGCTACATACTAAGTTCTATTAATTTATGTTCGTAGTTAAGGGAGATATAAAACTTTACTTATTCTCTATAAGAATAACATTAGGGCTGAGTATGCAGGTTTGCTGCTCCTGGGATAATCAACAAAAAATCAATTGTTTGTGCAAATAGCAATATACCAGTACTACGTGAAGCCACATACCAAATTTCATCAATATACATTCATAAATAATTGAGATATCAAATTTTATTTACTCTCCACAAGGATAACATTGGACAATGTACTGTGTTTAGTACTTTGAATATCTCTGCAACGGTTGGACATAGAATCACAATTTAAACACCTAAATGATTGTATTGTAAAGCTGAATCTATCTGTAAAAGCAAATGTTAAGTTTACATTAAAATGAACTGAGGAAAAGCCAAAAACCTTTTTCCCATAAGATTAACATGGGAGATTTTATGAGCAGGTTTTTTGGATTTTCTCCGCAACCACTTAACCTAGGTTAATAATTCAAAATACTATATTATTTGTTATTTTAAGCTCTATAAAATGCTCAAAACCAAAATTGAATGTTTTAAAAATTTTAAGGTGAAAAGTGCAAAAAACTGATTTTTGGACAATTTAAAACCCCCATAAACCCCCCCTCCCATGGTCCGATTTTTCTGTGGAAGTCATGAATGTCACTTTACACATTTGAGCCAAATTTCATCGAAATTGGACATTTTTTACTCAAGTTATCGTGTTAACGGACACATACATAGATATACATATATATAAATTTGAACGAATAGTGTTTTTTACATCTGGGGACCTCAAAACAAAAAGTTATCATGGTCTCGGGCTGAGTCTTACCATGAGACCTACGGTAATAGCCTCTTCCCTATAGGGGAAATTCGCTAAAACAGCATTTTAGGACTTATTAAAAAAATTTTTTTGACTTATTTTGACCCATACAACCATATTTTGAAGTTTGGAAACGAACCTCAGGAAAAACCTGTAAAATATGCAATACAGCTATCAAGCTGCCCAGTCCGAAATAACATCAAGGAAAACAATAACATGTGACTGATTATGGGTAGGGCCAAGGTCAGTTGGAGCCTCAGTCTAGGCATGCATCTCTCCCGAGCCGCACTGTCAGAGGTTTTGGTTAAGAGGACGTTGAAATTTTACTCTATAAGAACCATTGTTAAACAAAATGCAAGGTGTGGAACGTCAGTTTATCGCTACTCTGCGCGAGTACAGTACAGAGCTTTTTCGCTTGTGCGACGCACGTGTGTACAGCCTACCGGATCACAGTACAGTATTGTACCTTATACTGTGACGTGTGATGAGAATATAGTGGTGTTTTTATAATTTATTTATTTTTGAGAATATAGTGGTGTTTTTATAATTTATTTATTTTTATCTATTTATTTCTTAGCAAAAAAATTAAAAACTAAGGTTTAGTATATGCAGTTGAATTTTGTAGGTATTCATATCCTATCAATAATACATTTATTTCTACAGTATTTTACATTTATACGTAGTTGCCCGTTTTAACCGACCTTTTAGGTTATCCGACCTAGGCCCAGTCCCGTGAGGGTCTGTTAAGAGAGGGTCTACTGTATTAAATTAATTGATTAAAACTATGAAATTTATACTGGTAGGCCTAGTCTAAATTATCAAAATCAAAGAGTTTTATTTTACAATTTTACAAGCAAATTAAAGCCGATGACCAACATAATACAAATTTAATACATGCAACAAAATAAGTAGTAAATGTTCAGAGAAGTTCCTACACTTTTAACCAATCCAATTTATTTGTTTCAATACGTTTAAACTTTGTTGAAAAGTTCATCAGGATTCAAGCTGGCATCAAAGAACTTATTATTTAAGAACTCCTATAGCTATTTTATAGTAAATATAACACAAACTATCAATAATTTTAGGAGAAGTGTACTGGGCCTTGTTATTTTCACAGGATTACCTTTAATATAGAAAGCAAATTTCGAAAGTTTGAAAAGTTAAAGTTAAGTTTTAAAATATACACTTCATGTTTACTGAACACTTGATCAATCAGACTTCAATCTTTGCGATTGATAAAGAGTTCAGTGAACGTCAAATACCTCTTTTAAAATGTTACTGTAATTAGTTAAATTTCAACAGTGGCCGTCCATATTTTACGGTAAGTTTTCAAACAATCAATAATCCACGTTTCTCATCATACCTGATGGCTATGCCTGGTGGGCAGTGGCCGGCACCAGAAGGGGATAGGGTTGTGGTTTTCCCCCACGGAGGGAGGAGGGACGAAAGATGTTGGCTTCTTCTTCTTCCGCTTGGTCATGGCAGCAGTGTAAGGGTTGGTAAACCTGCAGTTGAACACCCCTGGGATACCTCCATGGTGGTGACCCGCACAGTGATACCTTTAAAGATAATGTTTAATGAATAACTGACTAAAATATACTTAAGAGGTTAAAAGAATACCTGAGGTGTTAATGTGGAAACCCTGACACAATCAAATTTTGGATTAATTAAATTAAAGTTTGAGTGATTCAAACGCTGATGTCTAGTTCATCATCGGGAACAGGGTCATTTGACTGGTTGCATATTACAAGCATTTCACTATCTTTTACAAAAACTGAAAGTGATTCAAGAAAAAAAACATTGATTATCAACATGTCAGAAGTCAAGTAAAGTACTATTCAGACTGTCAAGTAAAACAAAAATGCATTATTTTAAAATACATAGAACTAAGCATCTACTGGTTCCTTTTAAGCTAAAAAGAGTAGAATTCCTATGGTTTACAGCTTTGAAATAAATAGGGTTCTGGGGTACGCCAAAAAATTATAACAGTATAGTACAAAACTAATTAGGTAGGTACCATCAACCGAAACTTTCCCCTGGTACAGATTTGATGCGAGAAATGTTTTTTAATACGTGAACTTGTGATGACTGCCTCGAACCTGCCTCACAGATCTTCATCTTTAATATATATTAATTTTAGAATAATAAATAGCCTATTAATGTTTGGTTTTTTATTTTAGCGAATTTCCCCTATAGGGAGGAAGCTATTACCGTAGGTGGCATGGTAAGACTTAAGCCCCAGACCATGATAACTTTTCGTTTTGAGGTCCCCAGATGCCAAAAACACTATTCGTTCAAATTTATATATATGTGTCTGTTACCGCGATAACTTTTGAAAGAAACACCCGATTTTGATCAAATGTGGCACAATGTGGAGAGTAGCATTTATGACTTTAAGTTCGAAAACCAGATCGATCGCACTATGGGAAGGAGGTCTTATGGGGCTTTACAATTTTCCAAAAATCGGTTTTTTGCAAATTTGACACCAAAATGTTAAAAACACTCAATTTTGGTTATAGCCATTTTATAGAGATTAAAAAAACAAATAATTTAGTATTTTGAATCATTAACCTAAGTTAAGTGGTTACGGGGAAAATCCAAAAAAATGTGTCCCATGTTAATCTTATGGGAAAAAGGTTTTTATATTTTTCTCAGATAGTTTTACTAAAAACTTCACATTTCTGTTTATTAATGTGTTTAGCTCAACAAAACAAACATTTTGGTGTTTTAATCGTTGTTCTACGTCCAACCATTGCAGAGATATTCTAAGTGCTAAACACAGTACGTTGTCCAATGTTATCCTTATGGAGAATAAATAAAATTCTATTTCTCGATTATTTATGAATGTATATTGATGAAACTTGGTATATGGCTTCTACTAGTTGTGGTATATTGATATTAGTACAAAAAACAAGTTTTTTTATAGTCCCCGTAGCAGCAAACCTGCATACTCGGCCCCCGTGTTATTCATATGGAGAATAAGTAAAGTTGTATATTTCCCTTAATTATGAACCTACATTAAGAGAACTTGGTATGTAGCTTCACCTGGTTCAGTTGTATTGATAATTGAAAAAAAAACACATTACTTATCTTCCTCGTTGCAGCAAACCTGCGTCCTCAACCCTAATGTTATTCTTATGTCTTATGAAGAATAAATAAAATGCTATATATCACTTATTTATGGATGTATTTTTGTGAAACTTGGTAAATAGCTCTATGTAGTAGTGAGTCACATATATATGCATTGGAAATTTGCTGAGTACGCAGGTTTGCTGCGACGGGGGTATTTTTTTTTAGTACTACAGTTTTTTCATATTAGTTTTCAAACAAATATTTTAAGCAAATATCTGAATTAGCTTAGGTAAAATTCTTTGAATTTCAAATCACCTTTTAATAGTAGATTTCTCCTGCATACTTGAAGAACATTTTGAATGCCCACTTGAACATTTTGAATTCAATACTCTTTTAAGTTTTATTTTTTTTTTTTTCACAGTCGGCTATAGTTAAATTTAATTTATGTACTACATCAAATTTGCATCGAGAGACAAGATACAAAGATTTAACATACTGGTCTTAAATTTGGCACAGCATACCATTATGAATAAGATATAGCTTTCATCAAGAACAAGAATTACTTTACAACTGTTGATGGGATAATTGTTCTCATAATACCTGTTAAAGATCAGGTGTGTTCCACCAAATAATTCAGACGGCTCACCTGTATTTGACAGCTGGCTGAGAGGTCTCTTGAATATCAGCTGGAACTGTGACACCAATGACTGTTCCGTTGTTGTTGTAAGCTCCACTGAAACTGTGTCGCCTTGCAAGCTCCTGTAAAATATTTTATTCTTTCTTCATACTTTTTCTGACAAAGATGTTACCAAGCTACATGATACAATATGGGATCAATTAAAAATGGTGACCTGATGAAATCTCGTTAAACCTGACCGGATTCAGCACTGCTTTCAATCACGGCCACTAGCAGTCCTCCACACAACAATACAACTTTACTTAGCCTATGTAATTTATGAAGGAACCCTTAACACTTTTGTGAAGGAAGAAACTGTTGCTACAAATAGCCCAATCACAGTGGCAGTGGAGTCTGATTTTTACTCAATTCCAGCCTGTTAAAGCATCCTTATTCGTTTATGCTTGTATTTGTGTGATTGAAAAGTCCCGGAACGGTGTAAAATATTTTTTACCATTATAGATAAAGTAATGAGACTTGGTATATCAATAATAGCCATAAATGTCTACTCTTTTAAGCTATTATCATTTTTTTATCCCTTAAGGGGGACGGCCCACGAGGAGTCAGACCAAATTCTTAAATAGCAGCATAGGTCGAGTTTGGTATCAAATTAAAGGTCTTATTTAGTAGAACACATTCCCGCAAACTGGACCTTGAAGGGTCCACTCTAACCAAAATGGCGGTGTTTTAAAGTTATTCGTCATTTATACAAATAAGCCATTCTCTTACATAAAGATAACATTAATTTAATGTACAGTCAACTCCTGATTATCCCGAAGCGGGTTAATTGGGTTGCGGTTTAACCGGGGTCACGAAAGGTTTATTTTTATTATTTTTATTTATCCCCTTCTAAACATAAATAGAGCAATAATAACAATTTATTTTGATAAATTATCTCCAAAATCGTATTTAATTTACTTTGTTTATCAGAATAAATATTATACAAACAATTTAGTAAACACAACATAATCTGACAGTCTGTCATCTCGCTAATGAGCCGTGGGTGCGTGATGGGGAGCGATGACCACTACCTGGCTAGGCAGTGCGACAGACGGTCAGATACGGATGTCTAAAAATAGAAACATCTCAAAACGATCACCCTTCCCGCCGTTGTTTACCCTCATTGGGTTTTTCCCCAGTGCGGAATTAACTAGCATACTGTTCGGTGTAGTTTAGAGAGTTCGGTGTTAAGAGATTTTTAACCTATTACATATAATTCGGCGATTTTGATAGTATTTACTGCTATCAATCATTGCTAGTATTAACGATTATTATCTTGATTGCCTGTAGATGTTATCACAATTTAAAGATTTTCAAAAGTATTTAATATACATAAATATATCTGAAATTACATTAAAACACAATATTGCAGTGTAAAAAAATGGATAAACCTTTATTATATTTGTAATAATATTCAATTTATTGAATTCCTTTGTTTTAACCGTGGTTTTGGGTTATCCGTGACCCTCCAACCGGTCATTACCCCGGATAATCGGAAGTGACTGTATTGGAATTGAAAATTTAGTACTTACAGTTACAGAAAGTGTTCAAAATGTTGTCCAAGTTTCTCTTGGCAATAGCCCAATCTGTGGTAGAAGCCTTCAATAACTTTTGAATCATCTCAGGAGGTATTTGACGAGTTTCTTCTGTGATGCGGTTTATTAGTTCTTCTGTGTTGGCAGGCTTAGTTATAAAAACCCTTTGTTTTAAATAACCCCATAAAAAGAAGGCAAGAGGATTTAGATCAGGTGATCTAGGTGGCCACTCTATTGCTCCCCTACGTCCTATCCGACGATTGCAAAACTCTTTGTCGAGCAGCGCTCGTACTGGTAAAGCATAATGAGGTGGTGCACCATACTTTTGAAAACCATACTGTGTTATAACTTCAACCCAACACAGCACGTAAAGCCGGTATAATGGTTTCTCTCAACATCAATTCATATGAAACCCAATTCAAATTTCCATTGATTATGAAAGGTCCAACAATATGATTGCCAACTATCCCAGCCCACACGTTAACTTTTTGGGGTTTCTGGGTATGGCTTTCCCTCATCCAGTGAGGATTTTCGTTGCTCCAATAGCGACAGTTATGCCTACTTACATCCCCATGAAGTGTAAAGGTAGCTTCGTCTGAAAATACAACTTTTGCTAAGAAATTTGGTTCTTGTACATACCTAGCCATCATTGTCTCACAAAATTCGACTCTTCTGTCAAAATCGTATTCCGAAAGCTCCTGGACCAATCTTACCTTATACGGATGATAGTGGTTTTGTTTTAAAATTTTAACACTGAAAACTGGCTTATTCCGTAATAAGTTGCTGCAGTCCTTGTTGATGTGTGTGGCTCTTCGACGAAACTTTGTAATACTTCTATGGATGTATCTTCGTTAGTAGCAGATAAAGGTCTACCACTTCTTGCACGGTCTTTAACATTGCCGGTATCTAGAAAACGTTGGACTGTTCTACATACGGTAGACTTTGATACTGGTGGCCTGTCCGGAAATCTGTCATTAAATAAATGTACAACTTCTTCGTATGATCGTACATGGTCACCATACCCCCTCATCATAAGCAGGTTTATTCTCTCAGTCTCAGTCAGAGACATCCCTATCACAAGATACACAACTAGTCACTGTTAACAATTAAGTTAAAACCAAATTTACACTGTACAAATCTTAACTCGTTTTCACAAAGGTCGACTTTGTAACATAATGAGGAAAATGAAGTTTTCTGTCTAAACGCATTCTACCCTCAGAATGATAAGATACACAGTTAATGACCCTACAGTTGGAATTTCAGCAGGAATGTCAACAACAACTTTCACTGAATAGAAAGGATGTAAACACTAATGAGTTTTCAAGACTAATACACTATCCCGGAAATCCCATTGTTGTGATGATTGTTGTCAAATTTGGTCATACTGTTTACTTCCTATTTCAACAATATCAGCTGTTTTCTCTCTTTGGATAAATGACGAATAACATTAAAACGCCACCATTTTGGTTAGAGTGGACCTTTCGAGGTCCGGTTTGCGGCAATGTGTTCTACTAAATAAGACCTTTAATTTTATACCAAACTCGACTTATGCTGCTATTTAAGAATTTTGTCTGACTCCTCGTGGGCCCTTAAGGGATTTAAAAGTGGCAATAGCTTAAAAGTAGGGGTCTGCGGTACACCGAACAATTGGTACCGGTTTGATACAAAACGAATTAACGAATTCGGTTCGGTACCATTAACGGCGCCGGTACTAAGTCGGTACAGTACAGCCAGAACTACAAAAAATCAGTATTCACTGTTTATCAACCACATTTTTCCTTCAGTTTTATTCATAACATCTTTTTCATCCATTTACATTCTATTGACACGCCTTCGCACACGACAGCAACTTTCAACTTTGACCGGCATTCATTCGCGAGTTTATAGGTTCGCGATCGGATCACGAATGATGACGAGATGCCTTTACAGCATTGATAAAGCCGCCTCCACAGACTGGCCGAATGTTTCGTTGAGTTACGTATGACTCGGCGAGTAATATAATAATGTACATAAACATTGAGAGTAGAGGTTAATAACAACAAACTACTACGCATTTACAATGTCACGCTCGTCTTTGTTCGACTAGACTTGGCCAGTGTATGGAGGTGGTATAAACGTAAACAAAAACCTACACCCGAATTTGTATGACATTTAATCATTTTTAAATCAAACTGAGGGATAAAAACATACCTGTTTGTTTTTTATATCAACGAACACCGTTTTGTGTTGTACATTGCCGATTATATAACGGCCCCTTAACCTCAAATGAGTACTTGATACTACTTAAAATCGCCAAACACTTGGCAAACACATTCAGATCTACGATCGTGTGTTACAAAGAGTAATAACATGCAGAAGGTTGGCACTTATTTTGATATGCAAACGTAAATATCATGAACATCAATTCAAAAATACAAATCGGGCTTGTGATAACATTTTCCTAATAGGCATTATGGCACTTCCTAATGTTTTATGGATAGAAATTAAACCAACCGAAAGAAAATGTTTGAATTCAACATTACATATGCCGTGAACGGTTTAGAAGAGTGTTTAGGTTAAATATTAGTTTTATCGCTAAAACGTCGAATAATAAAAACAATAAGTTTTACACACACGACTGTTGTAACAAATAAAAAAGGTTAGTCTATTATTGGTTCATAATTTTATGGCATATATTATAATTATTTTGTAAACTGCATATTTCTTTCTCTCTGATATTCACTTTCTAGGTATACTCTTTGTGTGACGATGACGTTTGGACGTAATCATCACTTCCACTGATTGCGCGTCATCTTTGTTGATAAAATGTTTTGAACAAGCCTTGACAGCAAGTTTAGTGATAGCCTTTATAGTTCTATTTTAAACAAATAATGAGTGATTGTGATGGATTCTTGATTCTTGATGAACCGCCATCGCCGTCGACTTCTGTTACAACGAGTAGGCTACAACTTTTACGTCTGCTGAGTATGTGTCATCTGATTGCAATACAAATTCTTATTCTGTTGCGTTACTTGGTTATAGGATTTAAAATTTGTTTGAGGCTATAATTTATAATTCATGCAACCTGCATTTAATTTGAAAACACACACACATACCTTCCTTTCTTTTCTTATTATTTTATCGTCTTACCTGTGAATAAAAGTTTATAAAGAAATAGATTTGTCTTAATTGTGTTTTATGTGACTGTTATTTGTATTATCTTGTATGAGATAAATTTTGATTATCTATATATATATGAAATGTATCTGATATAGCTTTACAATTTAAATTAACAAGGAAATTACCTAACATAACTAGTGAAAATGGGGAAAATTGAATAAATGGTATCCATGGGTAATTATTACAAATACAAATAACAAAATCTTATCTTGTAGATGAAATAAGCCTACATAACTAAATTAATATAATTATTTAACATAAAGGGAATTATTACTGTTGGGGTTATATTATATATTGGGCTTTCTTTCTTTATTTACGTGATTTAACACATTATTATTGTTATTAGGCCTATATAAGTATTTGTGAACTATTAAAAATTATAATCAAAAGCTTGCCTAAATACATTTTTATGTCTGCTAGTATGTTTTTCTTTAAACATTTTTTTTGCATTTGTTCTGTTTGGTGCCAGAATACACTTAGGCTGTGATAAATTATGGCTATTTTATTACCGCGTACCGTACCGATTTTGTACCGAGAACCGAGGTACAAAAATATTTACCGTACCGAACGTACCGACCTTAAATTTCTGGTACCGCAGACCCCTACTTAAAAGAGTAGACATTTATGGCTATTATTGATATACCAAGTCTCATCACTTTATATATAACGGTAAAAAATATATTACACCATTCCGGGACTTTTCAATCACACTTATACAACCAAATAATGTTCTGTTTATTATCTGTTTGTAGGATATATGCATTACCCCAATTTAACAAAATAACAAACATACTGCTGCTTTGACAACATTTTTTTATATCAAGTGAACATAGTGGTAAATTTAGGCCGCACATTAGGTACGGTCGAGAGCTGGCCGTGCGTTAGGTGTGCATAGTAGAACAGAGGCGTCAAGTTTCCCGGAGTGACGAGTTATCGAGAGTCGAGTGAGTGAGATTCTACTGTATTTAGAAACACATATAAAGACAAATTTCATGGTCAATTGCAGTCATTGTTTTATGACGACGACAAACATTTCCAAGAACTCTTTGTAATAATTGCCAAATCTATAGACAAAATATTTTTCATAATAGAGTTTAATAATTATTTGATATGCTTATTGCAATCACAGGTATTAAGATGGTTAAAAACTTCACGGGTTTTTAGCTAAAACATGATTTATTTATATAGTACAAAAATGTTGAAAATTCTTGTCTTTCATCGTTGGAATTATATATGTATTTCTTAATCTGTACATATAACCAAAGAGTTTTCAATATACTTACTAAAAATAAATAATATTTTAACCAAAAACTCAATAAAGCTTATGAATGTTTTAATGTAATAGGCCTAATTTTTTATTCAATAGCATAATGTATCATTTCCCTAAAGATAAAGAAACTTAAAACAATCCTCTTACAAAATTCCAGATCAAGTGATAATGAAGAAAAATACTTGATCTATATCCTACATGAGTAACTATAAATGTAGAGCCTATCTTAAATAAATGACTGACACATAATCGTACCTTCGTCCCATTCGCTGTCTCTTTCCGGTTGGGAGCGAGGCGGGCTGTCGAGTTGTTGCTCGAGAGCCTTCCACCAGCTTCGTAGTTCAATCTCCTCACGTGGAAATACCTGTTGCAAACATATGTTTACTGTGAGACAAAGTTTATCATTAATATATTTCAGATTTACTGGTTATGTATTTGTAGGGAGGGGTTTTCTTGCACATTGGTTGGCTTTACTAAGCACAGTGGTATAATTAGACAAAAATGAAAAATAACTCACTTGAAGCTAATATACTAACATATAAAATCAAGGCTATGACCAAAAGCTATAGGCCCTAAACAATTTGGTTTATAAAACTCTGCTATTAAATACTATTGGTTTCAACGCAATTAAACCTGATTAGCTAAGGCATCAAACGAGAGGATCCCAAATGCTAGTGGCAATAGTGAAAAAAATCAAGATAAAAACACTTTGACAAAAAACCAAATTTAATCAACAATATGCAAGTAAAACCAAAGATCATTAGTAAATTTGTTTGCTCTTCATTAGTTAGATAAACAATGAGTTCCTTAACACATTCAATGCTGACAATCATGTTTAAACATGAAAATCACATATGTTTCAATGTTAATTAAGACTACGTTAATTAAAGAACTCTGCACCCAATGTGTTAAACAAAGTACCAGGCAGATATTTTCCAATAACGGTAATTTAGTTTGTTTAAAGCCATAGTTTTATTTTTCTACTCTGGAACTTTTACACATTTTACATGTAGGCTTAAAAATGAGTGCTTATTTTAGTTCATTCAGTAAAATTGTTTATATATGATCCAAACCTGTTATTCAGGAACTTACACGTACACTTGCAAAAATCAAATCCACACCACCCTTAGCAATAGGTTTTATTAATTCGTCCAATAAGTCTGTTATAAACTAGTGTAACATAGTTCACAACACATGGTTTACTGGTCTGGTAGCATCTAAGGCTTTACAGATGAACCCTCAGAAAATTTGGAAAATATGAAGGTAAAAAAAATTGAATCCACTAATACTATTTGTCACTAGGCTAGTTAATTATCATGCTTTCAAAAATGTCAAGCTTGGATATTAACTAGACCTATGTTTCCTACAAAAATGTTTAAAATGCTTATCTTTCAGATAGCTATAAGACAATAAAATTAAGGAAAAATAAGATGAAAAAGTACTCTTAACGCCTCACCTATAATAGAGTGCTTGGAAGAGCAGTCCGACGGCAAAGAGTGATCCTACGAGAAGTGGAAGACTCTCGGAGTACCAGGGAGGGTTGCGCGAGACGCCAATGCGCCAAGCGACCAGCAGAAGAGCATTCTCCAGTCCCATCACAACGTAGAAAGTCAACTGCAACAAACAGAGATATCGGTTTTAGAAATCAGTCAGCATGACACTTCATGAAGTTAACACATTCGCTGCGGGGCACGCCCAGGGGCTTGTTCCCGCCACGCGGCAACTGTTCATTTGGCGCGGTCACATTTTGAATTCCCGCCTAACGAATGACAAAAACACTGTATGGCGCTGTACTGTGTTACAACACAACTAGACGTAGTTCTACAAAACGCAAACAGGTAGCAGACAATCCAGATAGCAGTAGTCAACCAGGGTTGCCATCTAGAGGGACTAAGTGGGACAAAAACGAATGCGAGGAAGTACCCTGACAGCATATTGGGGGAAATTTACTAGCAACCTATACTAAAATAAAGCTCACATTCTGAGCTACACGCGGGCAACAAATCACCTGCCTCTAGCCAGATCACACTGCTGGGCTCACACTGACTGGTTTAGTTTCAAGAGAGGGGAGGCCACTTTCGACCGCACAGCGTCCGCGCGTAGCCCGGGCCAGCTGAAAGTAACCGTGCCGTAGCGTTACATGTTAAAGAAAAACCATATTGACAGAGTCCTTAGTTAAGATTTGATGCAAAACAATTAGTAACAACAAGTGAGGTACTGATGGTAAGACTGAGAAAGGAAAAAAATATATTCTATGTTAAGGTTTTGGATTTTTAACTGTTAAACAGATTTTCTTTTAACCAGACTATTTATTGTTTGGTGTTAAATATTATAAACAAAAACAGGGACAGGATAAATCTTGCTTCACTCTTCCCAGTAAAACCGTAACAGCAACATAAACTTATTAATTCTCAAATATTGAAAAATATAACTTCGGAAACCAAATTTTTTAGAATTTTATCTATTTAGAGACTGAATTTCAAAGGCTCACGAAAGTTATTGATGAGCAGTTAGATATAAAATCAATACATGTAAGTCATTGGGCAGTCGGAGTTTAAGTTAAACTTAATCCTCTGACTGCCCAATGGGGAATTGGTCAGTGCCCCGGTCATTTTTGAAATTTTGCAAAGATTTTTACAACAATTTGCAGTAAATTTCAGAATGGGTGAAACATATCAATATGCCTATTCAAATTGTTTGTAAAATACAGCATGGTCAAATAAATCAAATTTAGAGGGGTGTTTTTTTTGGAAAAGTGAAAAAACTGAAAAAGTATAAAAGATGTTGATGGAATTTTCAAAAGTAAAACTTTACTGTAAGTGAACCAATTTTTTTAGGGGAAGATGGTAAACGTATAAAGTGTCAACAATTTGATCCCTTACGTAGAAGGATATAACAATCATAAAAAATAAATTTTATGAGTTACATGCAATAGTATGAAATAAGTGCAAATCGTAGATTTTTACGCAGCCTGCTTGAAATGGTAATAAAACCCTTGTATCAATAAATATATGAAACAACACTATTATTTCCTTGATTAAATATATTATAATATGGTAATAGCTTCTTCCCTATAGGGGAAATTCGCTAAAAAGAATATATATCTATATCTGTAAATATTTATGAAAATAAAATTTCTAAAGCCTATTTTACGAAGAAGGTACAATTTGTTAATCTTAGTGAACTGCTCATTGCCCCTGTCATATTTTGACATTTTGCAGACATTATTTCAAAATTGCAGAATATAAAACATATTAATAATTACTGTTCAACAATTTGTCCCTCCAATAAAGGACAGCCTTAGCATAACTTGACATTTTCGGGGGAAATGCAAATTGCGTTTCGAACTAGGCCTAGGGCCTAGGTCAATAAACTGCTATCTAGGCCTAGCACTTTTAATGCTGCAACTTTTGGGGTCAATACTTTTTCACATCAAATTTAGTAATATTTATGCATAAACAACCCTACTGAAGCAAAAACTACACAAATAACACAAAAAGCCCAAGACTATTTATTGCAAAAACACAGGAAACATTGATTTTACAAAAATAAACTATCCTAACTTTTGCCCCCCCCCCACGAGAGCAGAAAGTAAACAACATTGTCATTTGCAGTGTTGCCACTCTGATATTAGCGAATAACTCCAACGCCGGACTAAAAATCCCCCATTTTATACCCATCCGACATGAAAATCCGCCAAGGCAGATTTATAAAAAAATCCCCATTTAACCTCAGACATCCTGAAAATCTGCCAATAATACCCAAAAGTTGATTAATCTAAATTACCTACTTTATCATCTAGCTGCTATTTTATTATAGCTGACAAAATAAATGTGCTTTTCAAAACATTATCTGTCATTGTTTATAAAAAACTGTTTTAGCAATTCTATCATCATAAACGCGACACCAATTGAAACCCCGTGTATTGGTGCGTTCAGCTAAAAATTTTGATTCCTGATGGGACAGCAATAATTATAGTTGCAGAATTGCAACTAATGAAAAATTTAACTCAAATTTATCTGCTTTATTAAAAAGATATCTGCTGTGATATGATCTACTGTATAAACCTGAACATAAAATGGTATAATTCAGTGCGATGAAGTGAAAACTGGTAAAAGATAACATTAACGAAGCTACTATATCTATAGAGCTCTCGTCTGGGGTAAAAAAGTAAAGCCTACATGAGGACCGTCATCTTGTCCCTCTCCTCCCATGGTAACCAATCAAATCCTCCCTTCACTAGTTATATGTTTGTCAGCTGACTAACACATAGCTTGTGAAGAGAGTGTTTGATTGGTTACCTGAGGAAAATTGCGGCCAGCTTGTAGGCTTCACTTTTTCATCCCAGACGAGAGCTCTAAATAGATTAACCTCGTTGGATAACACTATTGATTTTTAATACTGAACTCTGTATTCAAAATCAATGAGAACACCCAACATTGCCAGCAATTTTTCTATTATTGTGCTAATTTTGAAAATACTGTATTGTTTCCATGAACTTAATTGTTTAGCTTTTTAGCTCGCCCTATTCCTAATACGGCGATCACATACACATAAGACCAAAAAATGAGTAAATCATCAAAACAGCTAACGAACTATTGCATAAATGAATACCCCCGTAGCAGCAAACCTGCATACTCAGCGAATTTCCAATGCATATATATGTATCTTAATACCACATAAAGCCACATACCAAGTTTCATCAATATACATTCATAAATAAACGATTTATGACATTTTAATTATTCTCCATAAGAATAACATGGCGGCTGAGTATGCAGGTTTGCTAAAGGAAGGAAAACAAAAAATGGGGTTTTATACAGATATCAATATAACTCATTTAGGTAAAGCCACGTACCAAATTTCATTAATTTATTTTCATAATTAAGGGAGATAACACGTTACTTATTCTCCATAAGAATAACATGGGGCTGAGTACGCAGGTTTGCTGCTACGGGAGCCTTTGGCAAAAAATTGTTTTTTTGAGCAAATATCAATGGTCCACAACCAGATGAAACCGTATACCTAGTTTTGTCAGTATACGTTCATAAATAAGCGAGATATAAAATTTTTCTTTTCCTCCATAAGAATAACATTAGACAACGTACTGTGTTTAGCACTTTCAATATCTCGGTAACCAATTGCCGTAGAGAAATGATCAAAATACCAAATTGTGTGTTTTTTTTAAGCAGAATCCAATGGTAAAAACTAAAATTTGAGTTTTTCCAAAATTATATGTAAAAAATTCAAAAAACCCATTTTTGGGGTACAAAACCCCCCCAAAATACCCCTTCGGATAAAGCGATCTGGCTGGTTTTCGAACTTAAAGTCATAAATGTTACTTTACACGTTTATACCAAATTTCATCAAAATCGGATAATTTTTACAAGAGTTATCGTGCTCACGGACACATATATATATATATATTGATATTTTACATGAGTTCACGAATAGGGCTACTAATAATGTTATTAGATTGAAAACAAAATTTCCAGAGTACCCTTTTTTAAACATTTTTATTACACAACGCGTTTCGGCTATAATGCCATTTTCAAAGTGTATAAAAAGTATAACCTTAAAATAAAATAGTAAAATTTAAAATGAATAAACATGTTAAAATATAGATAAAGTAAAAAATAAATAAAAATTATAACTAAAAATTATTTTGAATTTAATATGAAATATTACAAACAAAATGAAGGGTTAGCCATGGGCTCTCCTCTTTCAGGCCTGCTAGCTAACTTATTTATGCAAGAACTAGAAAAATCTAAAATCATAAATGATTGTAACCCATGTAAAGAAAACATAATTTACTGGTACAGATATGTAGACGATGTCATTTGTCTTTTGAAAGGCGATGAATCAACTTGTGATAATTTATTACAATACTTAAACACCATATCACACAATATTAAATTTACAATGGAAAAGAGAAGAGATACTATTAACTTTCTAGATTTAACTATATATAGACAACTTGAAAAACACATGTTTAAAATTTATCGGAAAGAAACCCAAACAGACCTAATAATACCTGCTACATCAAACCATCCTTGGCAACATAAAACAGCAAGTTTTAGATCAATGATTTATAGACTTTTAAACATACCAATGGAGAAAGAGCATTACAACGAAGAGAAAAAACTTATCAAAACTTTAGCTGTAAGAAATGGTTATAAATCAAAAATGATCGACACAATGATAAACAACATGAAGAATAAAACTAATCTTAGTCCCAAAAATAAAATAAAAGAAGAGTATATATGTCTACCATATAATAAAGTTTTCAATAAAGCTATAAGAAAAACATTTGACGGATCAAACATTAAAATAAGCTATAGAACAAAAAACAACTCATTCAAACTGATACAAAAAATAAGTAGTATAAAGAATCAGCAAAACTTTGACGTATACGACAAAAGTGGCATTTACAAAATCCAGTGCAGCGAATGCCCCAAATTTTATATAGGGCAGACAGGAAGAAACTTTAAATGCAGATTTCGTGAACATATACAATCTGTAAAATCAAACAACCAAACAACACAGAAATCTGCATTTGCTGAGCATATTCTTGAAACTCAGCATAGTTACAAAAATGTCTCAGAAAATATGAAAATTCTAAATATTGCACAAAAAGGAGAAAAGATGAACATATTAGAAGAATACCAAATCTACAAGAACAAAAAACATGACCCTAATAATATTCTAAATGTGATAAAGAATGAAATCCAAAATCCAATATTTGAAAAAATTGAAGAATTAAGAAACAAATAATAGCTTGATGAACGCTATATAACTTGATAACCCTATTTGTCTGTATAATTTTTATTTATTTTTTACTTTATCTATATTTTAACATATGTTTATTCATTTTAAATTTTACTATTTTATTTTAAGGTTATACTTTTTATACACTTTGAAAATGGCATTATAGCCGAAACGCGTTGTGTAATAAAAATGTTTAAAAAAGGGTACTCTGGAAATTTTGTTTTCAATCTAATAATATATATATATATATATATATAGATATAGATATATATATATATATATATATATATATATATACAGTTTCGAACGAATGGTGTTTTTGGGGTCTGGGGACCTCAAAACGAAAAGTTATCATGGTCCCGGGCCTAGGTCTTACCATGCCGACTACGGTAATAGCTTCTTCCTTATAGGGGAAATTCGCTAAAAACAAACATATACAAGCAATAAGTGGAACGTGACCCCATGACGGCGACGACAATGCGACGGACGGCATGGATTCCCATATGGATAAATAAACGGTATCAGGAAACTGACACATACTTTCTCCCTTTTAGCCCAACTTTAATGAATAAATTACTTTTTATTTACCAAATATATAATACAAAGCACGGTCGAATGAACAGAAAATCTTGTAAACAAGTTGTTTCAAAAATATCTACCCAAATTCCTGTTTAAGAGGCACTACAGAATCCATCGCTATACACATGGTTTTAAGAGGGGAAATGCGCCCTATTCCCCCCTCAGGATTATTAACGTGCAACAAATTTTGAATTTCCTCTGTTGGTCAATGCTAACTTGACAAGCATATCAAGTTTGAACAAAATTGATCAATAAATAAGAGAGAAATAGTAATTTTTGTATTCCCCATAAGGATAACATTGGACAACGTACTGCGTTTACCGCAAAATGAAAATTTAAAATTTTTCCGCAACCAGTAATCGTAGAATAGTAATTGAAAATACTAAATTAATTAGTTTTTTAAGCTCTTTTTAATGGTGAATAGTAATATTTTTTATATTTATGTTTTTTTTTATAACAAATCCCAAGTCTTGTAATTTCTGAACCCGAATTTTTACAGAAACGCGGGTGGTATCATTTTGTTGGAAAACTTGAGTTCTACAAACGACTAACGTTTAATCAAAATCTTTAGAGCCGTTTTTGATCAATCTTGATTTTTCATGTTTTTTAGCAGTTTTTGGAGGATAATTACCCTTAAAAATCATAAATTCCAAAATATGACAAAAACGCAGCCATCGCGTAAAAATCTCTTTTTTGGGTTCAGGGAGCACCAAAATGAATATTTCCACTAACAACTCAAATTCTAAAATTTTGACGAAAACAATACTTTCTCCATATAATATACTATGTATAAGGGGAGAAAGTAAAATTAACATAGTACATAGTGACTTTTGGACATAGTGTAATTGTACGAAAATATGTTTGGAAGATTTCTGTTTAGTACATATTGGTTTGATTCGTTTAGTACAAATAACACGAATGAAGGAGATGCCACGTTTAGTGCCCACAGAGCCCAAATCGGGCAGATATAGTTTAAAACACAGCATAAATCAATCACAAATGTAACAAATAGGTCTACTCCAAACAAATTAAAAGTCCCCATGTCTTTCGTTAAAATCCGCCAAGAATCTGGTAAAAAAACTGAATCCGCCAAAAACTACCCCAAGACCAAACAAATCCACCAATTTGGCGTAGTTACAACACTGGCCAACAACGGCAACACTCGTCATTCGTTTCCAAAGCTGATGGAAGCTATGACAGCTTACCAACCTGACAGAAAAATATACTACTATGCTTTCTAACCTTTGTACTGATATGTCATTTGACATATAATAATAATTATACTATTCATAAATTATGATTTTACAATACATCGGTTTCCGCCATATTGGTTATTTTTTATACACGTACAAAATGTATCATTTATTATTTTCCTCCATTTTTATCTGAAGGCATATCTACATTATTATCAATGCCGTTTAGACGTATATTGCAAGCTGAATACAGTGCTACCACCTGTTTTCAGATAAAACCAAAACTTACCCAGTTATGTTTTTTTAACTCACCGTGTTTTTTGCCATTTTGTAACCAATACGAGGCAGAATCGACTTTGCGCGATATTTTCATTCAAATGCTATTATCAATTACATTGATCTACTGCCGTTAGAAGGTTCAATCATATAAGAAAATTCAAGTTTAGAATGTGATATTCCGATTGATATCAGTATTACCCAATTTCACGTTAATCAATCAATCAATCAATCAATCAATAAAACTTTATTCACATTTGCAAAATATACAAAAGAATTGTGTCAACATGTTCGAAGTACATACAAATCAAAGTAACTTAAAAACTAGGCTTATCCTTAATGAAAAACTCATCAAAATTATATAACGGCTTCATTACAAGATGTTCTTTCAGTAAACATTTGAACCTTCTGTATACATTTTCATTCTTAATATGGTCTGGCAAGTTGTTGAAAAATTTAACCCCAGCATAAGTAGGTTTTTTCTTAAAAAAATCTTTTTTGTGTCATTGAATTATAAAATCTTTGTTTCTTCTGGTGTTATAGCAGTAGACTTGGCTTTGTTTGTATAATTTATCAACATTATTTTTTACATGAAGAATGGTTTTATAAATGTACAGTCCATACACTGTCAAAATTCCACGGTCAGAAAAGTGATTTCTACATGACTCTATAATATTGATATTTAATATAATCCTAATTGCCGATTTTTGAATAACTAAAATTTTATCTAAATTCAATCTGGTGGTTGCTCCATAAACTTCTAAACCATACGATAGATTAGAGTGAATGAGACCAAAATATACTTTTTTTAAAACATCTAAAGAACAACATTTCTGCAGAATTTTCAGTGCAAATATACCAGAGCTAACCTTTTTACAAACAAAGTCAACATGCCCTGTCCAGTCTAAATTACAATTTAATTTTAAACCCAAAAAATTCAGTTTCAACAAAATTTTGACTTTGAAAAATAGCTTGTAATTCATCACTTTTTCTTTTTTTTGAACATGAAAAATGTATAAAAAAGGTTTTATCAGTATTTAAAAGTAAATTATTATTTCCTAGAACTGTTTGAACATTTTCATCTATCATCTATTGATGGAATATCTTTTCCATCAAACAGAATACTTATATCATCAGCATATAGCTGCAATTCTACTCCAGTATCTTTGGGTTCTTCTACTATGCAGTTTGAGAGGCCTCCTAAATAAACTATAAAGAGAAAAGGCCCTAAAATTGAGCCTTGGGGAACAGAATATTTAATTTTTTCAACAGAAGACCTTGCTTTTATAATATACCGGCTTTTAATTAATTTAATTTCAATACTTTACAGGTACCTTACTAATTACTCAATCATAAGCCAATATTCTAGAACAACAACTTCTGGGGGAGGTGTTGTGATTCTTGTGGAGGGAGGTTTGAGGGCAAAGCAATTGATCTGTAATGAGTAACGTGGCCATACGTCCCGCTTTCGGCGGGACAGTCCCGCTTTACAGCAAGTTGTCCCGCTGTCCCCACAATCGGTCGTGGGACGCCTAAATGTCCCGCTTTGGCGGTCAGACGTTTAAAATATTATAAAGAATATGAAATTTCGCCTTCCTTAACTAATTTTTAGTTTGTGTAAGAATACTAGTAACGGAAACAAAAAAAAAACGGAATCAACCTAAAAGCCTATTTAGTTATCACTGTGCAATAAGCAAGTCACCGATCGTGTGAGTTCGACTTTATTCGTAAACGCTCGGCACTAGTTCAATTTTTTCCCGCGCGAGAGGCGAAGCGCTGTACTACTGCCTCAAGACGCAGATTGTCAACTGTCACATGTCAAGTTGTTTACTTTATGGCGCCTTAACCTTTATTATTATGCCTTAGCCTTCGATAATGCCAAAACGGAAATGCACATTTAATAGTGAGTTACAAGCGAAATATCCGTTTATTAAACTTAAGTTTGAGACAAATAAAAGTGATGTAGTCTGTGAAAAGTGTCGGACTGAGTTCAGCGTTGCTCATGGAGGAGCTAGTGACATTGATAAACACTTAAAATCAAACAAACATGTTGCTTCTGACCATGCTGCGTGCTCGAGCAAAACTATCTCTTCATTTTTCAAAAGCAACGTCCCGAACAAAAAAGACCTGGACGTCTCAGCGGCTGAGGGCGCCTGGGCCTACCACACCGTGCGTGAGAACCACAGCTTCCGATCCAACGACTGCGCCTCCAAGGTAATAAGTACTTGTTTTGAACCAAAGTTCCACTGTGCTAGGACCAAGACGCAGGCTATAGTTACACAAGTTATTGCGCCAATAGCTCAAGCTGAGCTTAAAAAGGATCTGACTAGCTGCAACTATGTTTGTATAATGACAGACTCATCCAATCATGGTTCACAAAAAATGTTTCCTGTTGTAGTACGCTATTTTGATAAATTTAGTGGCATTAAAGTAAAGGTTTTAGATTTGCAATCCCTCCCCGGAGAAACGTCAGATATTATTGTCAATTATTTGAAGGATGTGCTGCAAGAACATCAATTAACACAGAAAGTAATTTCATTCAGCGGAGATAACACCAATACAAATTTTGGTGGTGCAGCTAGAAAGGGGAAAGAAAATGTGTACTTTAAACTTAAATGTTTTTTAGGTAGAGATATTGTGGGCATTGGGTGTGCAGCGCATATCGTGCACAACGCCATACTAAGTGCATCAGATTGTTTGCCAGTAGATGTAGAGGTTATTGTCGTTAAAGTGTATTCATTTTTTTATCTGTATACAGTAAGGGTGGAAGCTTTCAAAGAAATATGTGATTCGGTCGATATTGAGTACCACAAAATGTTGGGATACAGCAAGACTCGCTGGCTTGCTTTAATGCCAGCAGTAGAAAGAATTTTGAAGCTTTTTGTGCCACTTAAAGAGTACTTTCTCAACCAACCGAAATGCCCTGAAATCCTGAGGAAGTTTTTTGGAGACCCACATTCAGAAGTATGGCTTTATTTTATTCATAGCCAAGCAGCTATGTTTCAGCAAACTGTTTTAAATGTAGAAGGTGACAAGGTCTCAGCGATCGAGGTAACAGTTCAAGTAAAAAACTTGAAAGAAAGTCTCAAACAGAAGGCTGTGAACAAATTTGTTCCGCACATAGTTCGTAATTTGATAACAAAAAGTTGCTCAGAAGATGAAAAACAAACTATCACCAACACCTTTGTTTCGTTTTACGAGACATCACTGCAGTATTTAGAACAGTGGACGGTCCATTTCCAAAACTTGGAAATATTTCAATGGGTGATGTTGAAGAACACTCCCAAGTGGGAGGACATCGAACCGTCGGTAGACTATTTGATTGAGAATAAGTACTTGCCACCAGATTGTGATACGCAAGTATTCGATGAAATTGGGTGTGTATCAAGATATGTCGAATGCAATGTGGCAAATTGGAACGAAGAAAAAGTTGCAACCGATTCAAGATGGGCTCAAATCTTCACGCACTTGAAAGAAAACTCAATAAACTGCGAATACACAAGTAAAATTGCAGAATATGTTTTGACTCTCCCAGGAAGCAATGCGTCTGTTGAAAGAGTGTTCTCGTCAATGACAAAAGTGTGGACATCTGAAAAAACGCAGCTTTCAGTCATTGTTTTGAAAGCAATTTTACAGACAAAATTTAACTTCGATTTGAGCTGTCAGGACTTTTATGCCATGTTAAGATCCTCTCCAAAAATATTGCAACAAATAGCCTCCAGCGACAAATACAACTAAACTCTGAGATTTCAATAGACTGATTGATCTATACTTGGCTTCCGAGCTAATATTAAATTAAATTAAGTGATTCCTTTGTGTTATTTAAACATACTGTTGTGTGTTTACGTATAATAAGATGTTAGGATTTAGAGATTTTTGATTTTTGTAAGCCTACAGATTAAGCTCGGCATTTATTCATTAATTAAATATTTACTTTTAAATATAATGTTATTATAGGGATAACAATACATTTTTACTGTATAATAAAAAAAACACATTTAAAACTGTTCATTTTATGTTTTATTAGTTATTCCCGCTCATCTAATTAAATGCTTAAACGTCACCGATATCTACCCGCCATTTGTAAATAGCCGCAGCTGTCTTTCACTTTGTTCGCGTATTTTGCTCAGTTCCCACCTTTTACGTGCACTTGGTAAAGTTATCCCGTTTTGACGATATTTCGAAGTAAGTATAAGTTATTTAAATATGGTAAATTCAAGTTTTAATTTCTAACACCCTAATCAAATAGGTTAAAGATAAAAAACCCAATTAAAATTCCAATTTATGTTTTTAAAATTATTATGTCTAGATTGCATAAAAACGCGAGTTTACAGTTATAATTTTTCAAAATTTTCCCGGGGGAGGGCCCCCGGACCCCCCAGACCCCCCGGTATAGGGTGTCCCGCTTTGGAGTCCAAAATATATGGTCACGTTAGTAATGAGGTTGAATTGTTGTGTCAAGATAAGCTCTGAGTGCTGTATAGCTAAATTAACAATTAACAACATGTAAATTATAATGGGTTTCTGCTCATCTACAGGACAATACCTTTCTAACGGGATGAGTGAATTTCACATACAATGCACATAAGCTGAGAATAAAGGAGGGGCAGATTTGTGCTTGCCTATTAATATAAAGATCTACTTAAAATATAATTCTTAAACATACAGACTAGGCCTATCGCAACCAGCTGAATTTTAAGGTTACTCTCTAAAATTGAACTGCTATTTAATGAAGGTGAATTTAAGCGAATGAGTTCAAGTCCCATTGATGCTTCTGTGCATCAAATTTATTTAAACAAGTTTATTTCAAAAAACTGATAAGGCCTATTGTACTTTAATCAATTAAGTTGTTTTTTATAAGTAATAACTTCTTAATTATCGTATTCACATTTTGCTATGTACACTCACCATCTTTTGCCGGTGATTGACCTCTTGAAGGTTTATGTAAGCAAAAACATAAACAAAAGCGATCAGTGTTGAAAAAGCTGCTTTTCGTTGTCTTGATATCCTTTCTCCGTGGAAAACATTCTTTGGCGATACTAACCAAAGGAACATTGAGACCCAATGGAGAACAATGACAAGGAACACCCAGCGGCCATAAATTGTGGCGTACACCGTCAGCGAGATCACCCGACACGACACTGTACCCAGCCGCCACAAGAACTGAAATGAAACAGTATTTTGTGATAAATAAACGGTATCAGGAAACTGACACATACTTTCTCCCTTTTAGCCCAACTTTAACGAATAAATTACTTTTTATTTACTAAATATAGAATACAAAGCAGGGTAAAATGTACAGAAAATCTTGTAAACAAGTTGTTTTAAAAAACATCCACCCAAATCCCTGCTTTGGAGGCACTACAGAATCCATTGCTACACTCGTGGTTTTAAGAGGGGAAATGCCTCCTATTCCCCCCCCAGGGTTATTAAGGGACAACATATTTCGAATTTCCTCTGTTGACCAATGCTAAATTGACAAGCATATCAAGTTTGAATGAAATTTATCAGTAAATAAGAGAGAAATAATAATTTTTGTATTCCCCATAAGAATAACATTGGACAACGTACTGCGTTTACCGCAAAATGAAAATTTCAATTTTCTCCGAAACCAGCAATCGTAGAATAGTAATTCAAAATACTAAATTATTTAGTTTTTTGAGCTCTTTTTAGTGGTGAATAGTAATATTTTTTTATATTTATGTCTTTTTATGAAAAATCCAAAAAACTGAATTTTTGATGTTTTAAGTCCTGTAATTTCTGAACCCGAATTTTTACAGAAATGCGGGTGGTGTCATTTTGTTGGAAGAATAAAGTTCTTCAAACGACTAAAGTTTAATCAAAATCGTTAGAGCCGTTTTTGAGAAACTTTGATTTTTCATGTTTTTTGGCGGTTTTTGGGGGATAATTACCCTTAAAAATCAAAAATTCAAAAAATGAAAAAAACGCCTGGAGATATCGTGGATTAGTACCTACATACCAAATTTCATAAAAATCGGCCCATTGGTTAGGGCTCTAGCTCTGTACACATCCACACAGACACACACACACACACACACACACACACGGACACACACACACACACACACACACACACACACACACACAGACATCACGTAAAAACCACTTTTTTGGGTTCAGGGAGCACCAAAACGAATATTTCCACTAACAACTCAAATTCGAAAATTTTTACGAAAACAATACTTTCTCCATATACTATGTATAGGGGGAGAAAGTAAAAATAGCCTAAATTATGTAAGTTTCAGATTTATTAACTTATATTTACAACAATTCTCTTCATGCCACTAGGGGTTTCAAAAATTACAGCCTTTCTCTTTTTGGAAAGTTAAGTATTTAGCCTCAACCCAAAACTTTAAAATCACCAAATAGTGGCAACTAAAATAAGTCGTCTGGAAATTACACATGAATACATACTAAACTCGGAAACCACAGTAGATGGCTTGAATACCAGTTTATTACAAGAAGCTCAATTGAAACTAAGCATTTTGAAATACAAATGCACCTATATCCTTTTACGGGTACAGTTTCATAAGCCAACTAATCGGATGCGATATATCGATCTTAAACATTCGATGTATCGAATCGGAACACCCAATATTTTGAATAGTAAACATCAACAATTATTCACTCGATATTTATATTAATGTTATAATCTAAAATCAACAAATTGTAAATGACCAATAATAACATGTGATGCAGTTACAAATATATTGTACTGTAATGAAACATTTAACAAATAACAAACTAATGAAAACTACAATAAAAAAACAAATAGGTATTAAAGAAACGTATACCCTAATTAAGCTAAGGGTAAACTTTATGGGCTGCTTTCATCAATTGAATGAACGGAACCCCGGCAAAGATAACTAAATTTTAGCTTGGTTATACGTTTCTTTATTATTGGTTGTATTTTTAAATTTTAGCTTTCGTTTGTATTGTTGCTTGTTAAATGTTTCATCAAAATATATTTGTAACTGACATCATCGCTCTTACTCCTAGTTTTCAGAGACTGTTTCAAAACACGCCTTGAGGACTCGAAAGTTTGAGTGTTTGTGTTATTTAGGTTAAAGATCAATTTAAAATGTGATTCGATATATCGAATGTTTGAGATCAATATATTGCATCCGATTAGTTGGTAGCCGCTTATGAAACTGTACCCATTTTACTACCAATTCATAAGATTTCCCCAAAGCACCATATAAATCAACGTTTACCGGCAGTTGGTTTTATTTTGTGTTCAATATTCTCATCTGTAGTTATTGATGTAGACCTATCATTGTGGTTTAATATTTGTTATTCAATTATTTTGGTGGATGCTTATTGTACTGTACCCTAATAACATCGCTCATTCACACTCTCTATGCTTATTAAGTTAGCTATGCCTGTCTAGCGGGTGAGCAGTTTGGCAACGCAGCATATGTAAGGTTGGCTCACCTGTTACCTGTCCTGCCTGTTCCCTTAAGGACATGTGTATGCTACAGGCATATATATGCTAACTTGATAAAATATTTAGACCTAGGATTAATGCTAAGTATAGCATATGTACAGAAAAACTTACTTGAAATATCACACCCAGCCAGGTTAAAACAAGTCTGTGGACATTCTGCATCCGAACATTTTTGCTGAAGGAAGCCAAAGCCCAACACACACTAAATAGGGAAAGTGTCATTGAAACAATGTTTAAATCAGTAAATTCCTTTGTTGCGGTTTCATGCCACAACAAATATACTTGCAGTAACAACATAGGTGCTGCTTCACAAAATGCATGTAATAACCTCAGCATACAAAGATCTCTTACTTCGTATTTGACAAATCTCAGGTCAACAGGAATGAAGAGTTTAAAGTAGCGCCACAGAACACCAAACTGAATGACATGAAGCATAATAACAGACCATCTTACAAATCTCTTGATGGCTGAAATAGGTTTCGAACCTTCACCCTCCACCGACTTTTCTTTACTACGTTCATGACTTTCAACTGCATGTAAATACCAACGCAGAGAAACAATTTGACTGACCACCAATGAAATCAGAACAAATGTTATGATAACAGAAAACCAAACATATCTCCCTTTTTCTAACAAAGCGTAACCCATGACCACATCAAACACTATGTCACAGAAGTAGGAAGCTAATGAAATAATATTAAATAAAACATCACATAGTGGTAAAAATTCGTACAGAGCCATATCCTACTTTTACAAGTGTTTTTAAAAAGATAAAATTATCACAGATCATTGTCATTTCTATAAAACATAATAACACTGAAGGAACCACATGAGATTTATATTATTTCAAATAGACCAATTGGACAAGTCACAACAAATTAAAATTCGAAATAGTTGTTCATAGTCTTTTGTGCGAGATCTAGTTCAACTTCTTGGCCTCAGTCTTCAAAGTGTGTTCCTATTTTCTATTCTGCAAATAATTGCAGGGCAGAAATATTGACTGCCGGATTTTATCACATCGTTTAGAAAACACATAACCATCATTATAACAAAATAATGAATGTAAACAAGACAAATTTAATACAACACTTAAGAATAACCAAAAACTAACTGTTTCATTCTGCATTTGCACTTTGCAGACGCTCAAGATACATGAAATTGTGGCTGGCATGTGAAAGCTTCACATATTTCCCTGTAGAGCGCTCTGGCATCTGCATACCAGTAGATCAGATTACTACAAATTGGTCCAAAGGTATGCGATTAAAAAACATGTTCAACGATATGGGAATTATTATCCAGACTGAATTAAGTTTCTACCCTGTGGGGGGATTTAAAATACTTTTGTCTTGGAACCTTGATATTAAACATTAGGAACAGTTAAAGGTACTATTGGAAGAGTAACTAACTATGTATATGTATACTGATATGCACCACATAATAAACTGCTCGGGATCATAGGATTCATTGGAATATGCATAATAATGTATCATCTCGTGGCTATATTGAAATTTGCATGTTGATCTTTTGACAATAAGGTATAAAACACATCGTCAGATAAGGTCCACCCCATTTTTACATAATGGGTACACCCTTTTATAGAGTACTAAGTTAGCTGCTATGTTCGTGCTTTGCAAAGGGGTGAAAATTCAGAGTAGAAAAATTGTAAACATAATAATGACAGTCTGTAGTTAGATATACTCCTTATAACAGCTGCTTATTTAAATTAATTGAATTAGCAAAACACACATGAGACATAAACCAAATAAAAAACTCCTCCACATGAATGACATGGGAAATTGGAAGTTCCGTGACATTTCTTGGTGTCCTGAGGACATTTCTAAACAGCAATAGGCCTATGACACTTCTCGGTACATAGACTACTTTTGTGCAACATTTCAGCAGAATTGGTCCAGTGGTTTTGGCGTGATGGAACAATAGACAGACAGACATACACCACCTCATTTTTATAATAGTAGTGATGGAACTGGTATTAAACTAAATGACACGAGACCCCATATAAAAACTAACGAGGAAATCTATTTACAAATCACATGTTTTTAGGCAAGATATCTTCCATTGCAAGATGTATTTTTGTACTTCGCTCGCCTTAATTTTACACTGGCACTAGTCAAAACTTGGATACTAGGAGATCCGCCCAGTTTGCCACCAAAGTAGGCTTTGAGTGTCGTCAATGTGTGATCATAGACCAACACTTAAATTAGGTGTTTAGGTAAGGGTGGGGACTGAGCGTAAATACTGTAGTTAGTCTATGCTAACGGCTAAATCTTCAAAATATTCACTCAGATTGGAAAAGCTATGTTCAATGAAAAATCTGTTTAAAAGTCATTCTGTATGGTATTCAGAAAATAACAAAGAAAGCAATACTCTATGTTTTTGAGTAACAACATCATCAATATTTTATTGTACTCTATGACTCGGCGAATGGTAGTTATAGAATTAATTATAGAATATAGAATAGAAAATAAACAATAGAGTTGTTTAGCATTACGATGTGAGATGCTGTATGAGTGAACATTTATATGCAATATAATTTATCGAATATATGTTTCGGAAAATTAACTATTCATCATTAATTTTGAAATAAATTATGGCTAACCATTATGATGTCCCGAACTGGTGAGTTGGGACGTCTTATCTTATGTTAGTCTTTGCTTGTTTATAGGTTACCTTTCGTTAAATAGGTTTTAAAATTAATATGTATATTTTATTATTTTTACAGGGCCGGGAAGCCGCCAGTTGGACTTCATTTGGATGTAATGAAGGGAGATAAATTAATACAGGTAACACATATCCTTATACATTTGAATGTTACAGTGACAACTTAGGGTTGCCATATCATAGGAGATTACCGTATTTTTAAGTTAAATATATAGCTCTGGGGGGTTTTCGTTAAAAATGAGAAATCTGTTATTTTATTTTAAAATTTGGCCCAAAAATAAGTTGAACAACGCAAATGTTATGTTAAATTCTATTTGAGAATGAAAATGTAAGATTTTACGTTTCCAACTTTATCATTATACGATTGACAAAGCTAAACCCTCTCTCCCTGTAAACTATAATGCCTATCATTTGTTAGTCTTCGGTTTTGTTTCGGCAGGAAATATCGTTAATTTTCAACTATTTTTGTTGTTATCGAACTCTGAAAATGAGTAAATTATGAAGATTTATGGCTCTCAGCAGTTTTGTTAAATTATAAATCTAAAAAGTATATTGTATTATAATTCATTTTAGTTTTTATATTTTTGTATAGTTTTTGTGTAGTTTACAATTATAAATAAAACAAACAAAAAAGATAGGGCCTACATTTTCCTACAAAGTTTACTTTAACACTTTCGCTACCGAGCGTCACGTATGTGTGGTGCTTGTGTGTTCGTATCGTACCAACTGTTTAAATTATATACTTCCAGAAGAGACCAAGATGCAAAAATATAAAAAAAAAATACCTCCAGACCAAATTTGTGATGCAAGTGTCAACTGTTATTATGGTTAAAAATACCAATAAACAACATATGACTCATTTATAATCAACAATTGTACATTTTAACGGATTTTTATTTTGCGTTACCTATATGTGACATTGGTCAATAGCATTGCTCTACTGATGAAAATATATATGAATTGTACTGCTGACAACTGACTTTGTGTGGCTCAAAGATAAAATATATTTTATAAAATTATATATATTTATAATTTATACCAATAAATATATTGGTAAGCAAAATTAAGAAACACTGTTCAGTTTAAAAAACTTGTGTTTATTCAAAAATGAAAATACCCCCGTCGCAGTAAACCTGCGTACTTAACGAATTTCCAATGCATATATATATATGCATATACACCTATATATATACATATATATATATATATATATATATATACCTAATATATATATGTCTCACTACTATATAACTTAAAGCCAGTTACCAAGTTTCACAAAAATACATTCATAAACAAGTGACATATATCATTTTATTTATTCTCCATAAGAATAACATTAGGGTTGAGGATGCAGGTTTGCTGCAACGAGGAAGATAAGTAATGTGTTTTTTTGCAATTATCAATATAACTGAACCAGGTGAAGCTACATACCAAGTTCTCTTAATTTAGGTTCATAATTAAGGGAGATATACAACTTTACTTATCCTCCATACGAATAACATTGGGGCCGAGTATGCAGGTTTGCTGCTACGGGAATAAAAAACTTATTTTTTGTGCTAATATCAATATACCACAACTAGTTGAAGCCACATATGAAGTTTCATCAATATAAATTTATAAATAATTTAGATATCGAATATTATTTATTCTCCGTAAGGATAACATTGGACAACATACTGTGTTTAGCACTTTGAATATCTCTGGAACGGTTGGACGTAGAACAACGATTAAAACACCAACATTTTTTTGTTGAGCTAAACTGATTGGTAAAAGGAAATGTGAAGTTTTTAGTAAAATTATCTGAGGAAAACCAAAAACCTTTTTCGCATAAGATTAACATGGGAAATTTTATGGACACTTTTTTTACTTTTCTCTACAACCACTTAACCTAGGTTAATGATACAAAATACCAAATTTTTTTTAAGCTCTATTAAAATGGCTATAACCAAAATTGAGTGTTTTTAACATTTTGGGATGAAATTTGCAAACAAATTGATTTTTGGAAGATTGTAAACCCCCATAAATCCCCCTTCCTATAGTCCGATCGATCTGGTTTACAAACTTAAAGTCATAAATGCTACTCTCCACATTTGTGCCAAATTTCATCAAAATCGGGCGTTTATTTCAAAAGTTATCGCAGTAATGGACACACACATATATATATATATATACATATACCGTATATAGATATTCATATATAAAAATTTGAACGAATAGTGTTTTTGGCATCTGGGGACCTACCTCAAAACGAAAAGTTATCATGGTTTTGGGTTTAAGTCTTACCATGCCACCTACGGTAATAGCTTCTTCCCTATTGCAGAGATTCGCTATAACGATATTGTTTTAAATATAAGTTAAAAAGTGTTGATAACAATAATTATGACAAAAAGATGAGAAGTGAGCCAAATTTTACCGGTACTCCTTTTATCAATCTGCAAAATATGGTAATGGGCATAGGACTGTTGCTTTCAAAATTATGCTTAAAAGTTTTAATACACATATAAAATTGTGTTGATAAGATATAGGCTAAACTAGAAGTGTACACGATTTTACATTACTATTTTTGCCAATTCATAAAATATTATACTGGGAAAAAGCTAATTTTCCTAGAAAATATGATCAAAAGTAAAAAAAATGAATATTAGCATCAGTAAGATAAAAAACAAGTGAACAATACGCAAGATTACTCCTTATGCAAACTGCAAAATATAGCAATGAACATAGGCCTATTGCTTTGAAAATTTTCCTAATAGTGTTAAACAATATAGGTAACATTGTGTCAGTAGTATATAGGCTAAACAACAAATTAATACGATTTACAATTACTAATACTGAAATACCTACATGGTACCAGTACTGGGAAAAAGGTAAAACTAACACCCCTGGAGTCAAAACGAAATATCTCACGCTCGGACCAAGTGACACTTATATATGTGACAGACATTCCTATAGCCCGTATGCAGTTAAAAAGATGATCAAATACACTGACAAGCAGCCAAAGCATATTTAGTAACAATAGGCTCGAGTCACAAATACGTGACGTCGGGCTGTGGTTAGCGCTACACACGTCACACATATGTGACGTCGGTCTATAGCGAAAACCGGAGTGTCACAAATACGTGACGTCGGTCTATATTGAAAGTCTAAATTTGGAGTCGGTAGCGAATGTGTTAATCTTCAATTAAGTTATTTTTGAATGCTCCCACTAAATTGGGAAATGTAGGCAAATAAAAATATCAAACTAGGTGCCGTATATGATTCTGTAGGGCCTAATTGATTTTTTAGGTTTAGATAACATGTTCATCGTGTTACAGCAAATTTGTATTTATTCACGGTGGTGCGTTACGAGACCTATGGTTTTCGTTTGGTGTGATTACGGCTGTCCAATACGAGACCTTGAGATCTCGTTGCGCAGGCAATCTTTTGCGTATTATAAAATTGAAACGAATAGAAACAGTGTGAACTAGCACACTGTTGCCAACCTACAGCCTGCTCAGGATTTGAATATGACACAATAGTACGAGGCACCAAGATCTCGCACTGCACATTTATGAGAAAAAACACTGTAAATCAATTTAGGGTATTGAAATAACAACAAACAACTTTTGGCGCATTGTTGTGAACGGAACATAGTACTCAAGAGCTCTAAGCTTCGTTGCGAGGTCCGGGGGTCTCCTGTCGTATAAAAGTAATCATTTATTACTTCAGTGTGTTACAAGATCTGTGGATCTCGTTTGTCATGTTACCAAACGATCCAGCAATCAACAAGCATTATGGACATATATATCTTAATTCTGTATGTCAATTTACATAGATCTATCGACACCGTATCTGAGGGAAGGATATCATATTATGCAATCGCACCAAATATAGGTTATGGTACGGGACCTCGTGATGCAGTAAACGTGTTAAAAAGCAATAAAAAGAGTTGTTATAATATATAATTTTCAACATTTTTCTTGGGGGGGGGGGTACCTCCAGACCCTCCCCCTTGGAGGGTATTCCAAACCCCCTAGTCAAGGGTTGTCAACTAAAATATCCTCCTTTTCCCACACTAGACCACTTACACTACCACTTAGGCAACGCTAAACTTTTAAGCCTAGTTGTAGTAAAAAGAGTTACCGGTGCTCCGGTAAGAATTTTTTTTAAATGTAGGAAATAAGTTCTTGAGTCTGAAAAATCATAATTGTGTTATAGAATCTACGGGAAAAACTAATTACATATTTGTAAATTGTAATTTACTGCCATTCGGTGCTCTGCGGGGTTAGGTTACATTAACTTACTTTTTCATAAATAAGCCCAGTATAAATTCTACAACTGGTAAATTGGTATTTATTTACAATAAACTTAACTTATCTAACTCCGCAGGGAGTGCTGTACATGACAGTACATTGGAATGAACAAATGGTTTAGTAGTCCAGACTTTTCTACCAAAAAATGGATATTTTTTGAATCAGGGAGTTAATTTCCTACATTTATTTATTTATATACGGCAACGCCAATTTTTAAAAGAAGATATAATAATGGTGAAGATTTTAATTCTATTGTAAGTTAGTCTAACTAGTGTAGTGGACGATTTGTATAAAACTAGAAAAAGGTGTGAGTAACCACAGTTGATGCACGAATGATATTTGTATAAGAATAATAAATAATCATGCTTTAATAAACATAGACTCTATGTCTTAACAAAAATAAATGATATTACAAAAATAACACTTAACAATAACAATATGCTCCAGATGAACTCAACTTGCTTTTGAAGAGTAAGTCACAATTACAAATTTGGATGGATTATTACTTTTTAGGCTATCACAATTACCGTTAATTGAATGAATTGAGCTTATCTAGTCTCTTCTGAGTCTTGAACTTGTCTCTGAGATTTAAAGCAGCAATCTCAAAATAAGTAAAAGTGCAAACCATTTGTCGGTTACAAATTATCTAAGTTATTTCACTGAACCATCCCTATAGAATTTTACCCATAGATTTTGAAATACACATTTTTTGTCTGGACCAATAGTAAAGTTTAGAAAAAAAATAAAAAACATGACATTAGTTTATAAACCTAAGCAGATTCAATGTTTATTTATGTTTTGGTTTCTCGTGATAACTGAATGATTCCATGTGTGATCCCGAAGGTTTAGTGTAACTTGTGTATGTCCACCTATCTTTGTGAGAAGCCCTGCTGCTAGTGGTGTACTGTGCGTTGCATGAGTGAAAAACCAGCCCGCGCATGGGTTGGGGAAGGAGTGATGAAGAGGGGGGAGTGGGAGTGGAAGGCTGCGCGCTACTAGCCTGGCTGCATACATTTGACAGCTTTTATTGTTACCCGCGCGCCACGCCACCGCGCCGGACGGTTTATCTATATCTACTTCATAATAATATACAAACGTACTAAACTATTCTATACTATACTGAACTGAAGTAAGATTGAAAATGAATTGATGGTGATTTAATGTTTTTGGGACGGCACGTATAGCCTTGCATCTGCTGAGAACTGTCAGCTGACTGAGCCCAGTCGCCATGGTGCTGTCTGGCGGCGCATGCGCACTAGACTCCTTTGCTACCGCGCATCTGTCCCATTGGTTTTTCACTCGTGCAATGTACAGTAATTGGTTTGGCAACCGGAGAAAATGAGGGAGTTTAAATTTGTCTTTCGGCCGCACGTTACCTTCAAACATACAACAACGTGTGTATATAATGCTACTCAGGAAAATGGAAAATGTCTTATCTAATTCTGTCATAGGCCTACCTCATTCTTTATTAAATAAAAATTCTGTTATGTAGGACTGATTTAAGTTATAATACAACAGAAATTAACAATACAATTCAGAACCACAGAATTAAACTTATTTTCATTATGAGTTTAAACAAATTCTATGTTGTTCAGCTTACTTTTTATGATGCCTCATTTCATTTGAATGATTCAGCTCAAACCACCAATGCACTGTGTGTCTATTTGGCAAATGAGCTAGCCAAGCCTATTTTTAAATAATAATTAGTACCGGTAATGATGGAACTAGGCTAGGTGATTATAATTCATATACTGTACATATAAAAATAATGAATTAATATACTGTACTGCAATTACCCTTACTGCCTGAGAACAAAGAGCTACGTATTCATATCTTAACACAGCCACTGCTAATGTAAACTAAGAAAAATAAAACTTCTCTCAAGCTAATCTATAGACATTTCTTATTCACCAAAAATATGTAAAATGCTCTACACGCAGTTACTGGTAAATGTATAGCAGACTAAATAATGTTTAAACAATTTAGTACCGGTACTACTTGGTCAACAATTGATATTACATGTTGTAAGACTCATATGAATTGAGTCATATGAATCAGTAAAGAGTGGTACCGGTATTGGTATTGTTATTTTGAACACATATACCCATACATTTTCAGTAAAATATTTACTGTGCTGAATTTCTCCACTTGCAAATTTATATTTTAGCTCCTTACAAGTATTTTACATTGTATGGGTCATGCCAAATTAATCAGGTGGTCTTTGTGAGAAACAAGGCTGCTCAGTGCGCTGTCGTCTCACCCTTTATATAGGGGATACATTCATAGTTCACCTTAAAATATGTAGGCCTAACTGAGATTGTGTTGGCATCTTAGAAAACAATGAAATATATATACTGTTTACCATTTGTTCTAGAAATTGATGTTGGACCAAAAGAAATGCTACCTGTTTGGCAGGAATCCTCAGATGAATGACTTCTGCATTGACCACCAAAGCTGCTCAAGAGTCCATGCAGCCTTTGTTTACCACAAACACTTGCATAGAGCTTTTCTCGTTGATCTAGGGAGCAGTAAGTACTTAGTTTAGTACAGTTATTGAACACTACTTTTATTACAGTCAACTCCCGATTATCTGGGAACGGATTAATCGGGTTGCGGTTTAACCGGGGTCATGAAAGTTTTATTTTTATTATTTTTATTTATCCCCTTCTAAACGTAAATAGAGCAATAATAACAATTTATTTTGCTAAATTATCTCCAGAATCGTATTTAATTTACTTTGTTTAACAGAATAAATACTTTACAAACAATTTAGTAACCACGAGAGTCGGTCATTTCGCTAATGAGCCGTGGGCGCGTGATGGGGAGCAATGACCTTGACACTGCACAGACGGCGGACGTCTAAAAATATAAACATCTCAAAACAATCACTATCCCTGCCGCTGTTCACCCTCAGCGATGGACGGACAGACAGACGGACGGTCAGACGCGGAGTCTAAAAATAGAAACATCTCAAAACAATCACCCTTCCCGCCGTTATTTACCCTCATTGGGGTTTTCCCCCAGTGCGGAATTAATTAGCATACTGTTCGGTGTAGTTTAGAGAGTTCGGTGTGTTTAGATATATGTTTAACCTATTAAATATCATTCGGCGTTTTAGATAGTATTTACTTCTATCAACCATTGCTAGTATTAACTATTATTATCTTGATTGTTTGTAGATGTTATCACAATTTAAAGATTTTAAAAGGTATTTAATCTACACAAATATAACTTAAATAACATTAAAACACAATATTGTAGTATAAAAATGTTGATAAACCTTTATTATATTCGTAATATTCAATTTATTGAATCCCTTTGTTTTAACCGTGGTTTTGGGGTATCCGTGACCCTCCAACCGGTCATTACCCCGGATAATCGGGAGTTGACTGTATATACTTATTGAGCTTGGGTCGATACTTATAAAGAGTGCCCCATCACCCAACACCCAACATTCTTCACCAATCGAACTTGGCCACAGGACCACAGGACTGAACCAAGGTGGTGACAGGTAATCGACCAATCCTGTGATTGGGGGACCAATCGGATTATGATCCATGTAGTTAATCATCACTCTCTGCACACTTTCTCAGGAGGGCTGGTTGGCCTCTGTAGTGGCAGGGAAGTGGCTTATAATTAGCTGAGGGAGCTGCACTCAAGAAAGGCCTTTATTATATTATAGGCCTAGGCCTATTTTTGTATTTTACGACCCTTCAGTCGTAGGCTAATCACTTTTTAAATCATTAACACAAATACAAACATTAAAGCAGCTTCTGGATTGTTTAATTTGGTGATGCACAAAACATATTGTATCAAATATCTCAATACGTCAGTCCAAAATATGATATTTTGATACAATATTTGTAAATGATGTGTATATTATGATAAATGGCCATACAGGTCGTATTATCAAGCAAATCATTTTTGCAAAATCTCTGATGACAAGAACATTTTAATCACGTTCAACCTCTTGCTGTCAAGACCAAGATAAGTTGTGAGGTTAAGTTTGGGAGCTCCCAGTAAAAAGTGTTGACATTTTTCTCATGTTTCAAGTCATTATACGCATGTGTATTTATATGTAAAACTACGTTGAAATCTAGATGAAAAACAACGATATAACTTTAACCAACTTCCTGAATATATCTACTGATGATGAGTCTCCGGACTTGAAATTGATTTGGAAGAAAATGATTTGTAATTATGAAGATAATCCTAGTCTTTTAATACAACATTTATGTTTAATTTCAAATGTATTGAAGGAAAATATTACAAACAAGTTTGTTCAGGTTGTTACCAATTGTGCTATCACGTTACATACAATAATGATAATTCATGGATTTTTAAATACCGACACTCAAAAACTTAAATATTTTAAACACCAAGTTTAATAAATAGATTACAGTACACTGCAATATTGATACATTGCAATAAGGTTCTTTTTTAACCCATTAGGGTAGTAATTTTATTCTATTCGCAATAGCCTATTACAGAATTTGATTGGTGTTGCACTCTAGTAGCAAAATGTGTAACTAATGACTGCGGGCGACTGCGGTTCTATCCGCTAAGGGCGCGGACTGACTGAAAAACCTTAATATGCCGCTAGGCCTAAGGTCGTGTTAGCTGAGTTGGCTACGTCGTAGAAACACCTTGGCCAGGTGGTGATACGATGTTCGCGGGTTCGATTCCTGCGCTCGACCAAAACTGACCAGTCGTGCAACTCTCAATAGACAATAGACAATATTTATTAGTCATTCAGTAATTTACAACAATTACAATAGACCTCGTCCCAGTACTTATTACTACAATAAAATTAACCATATAACATATGACATGAATGACATGTAGGTGATAAAATATATACAACAACAAAATGCACAACAGATTAGACACATGTCATAACAGATACAGATTTTAAAATTTCTCCTTATTTAGATTTATTTCAAAAAATTCTCTAATATCATAAAAGGGATGTTTTATTAGCCAGTCATGAAGTTTGTTTTTAAAAACATTTAAAGGTAAAGGAGAAAGTGTGAAGGTAACCTGTTATATAATTTTACAGCTAAATTTGTATGATAATTCATAGTCTTAGTCAGTCTACATCTGCTCACAGCTAACTTATCATTTCCCCGTGTAGAGTAAGAATGAAAGTGGTTCACTTGTAAATAGTGGTTAAAATTAGACTTAATTAATAACAAGACATCAAATATATACAGATTTACTATGGTCATGATACCTGTTTCTTTGAATAGAGGTCTACCATGTTCCAGTTTATATGAATTAGTCACTATCCTCAGTGCCCTTTTCTGCAATAATAAGATTTTATTAATACCTGTACCATTACCCCATACAATAAGGCCATATCGAATTATACTTTGGAAAAAGCAAAATAAGCAACTTTTAGATAATCTAAAGTTACATGTCTTTTCAAATTACTTAGTAAATATATTACTCTAGAAAGTCTTTTACATACTTCATCTATATGGCAACTCCGAAACATCAGAATTTACATTATTTTTTGTGGAAGTTAAAGTAACAAGGAGATTCTGAGTTTTTTCTTCATTTAAGTACAGTCCATTAGCAAGAAACCAATCTGTAGCTTAATCTAAAGAAATTTAAGTCAAAGTTTTAAGTTGAGTAATATCTTTGTGCGTACTGAGTAATGTGGTATCATAAGCATATATAGTTGAAAATGTGGAAAGATTACAGCTGAGATCATTTATTATAATTAAGAAAAGTACAGGTCCCAGAACAGAACCCTGTGGGACACCATATTTGACATTGATAATTTTTGACAAGGATCCCTTAACATCAACAACTTGCTTTCTATTGTCCAGATAAGACCTAAACAATTCAAATTCAGCATTAAGAACACCATAATATTGCAGCTTTTGCAAGAGCAAATCATGCCTTACAACATCGAACGCCTTGCTCAAATCACATAAGGTTAACTGAGCAGAGCAAGTATCTTCCAAATTTTGCAGAATATTATTGACAAGTTCGTCGACTGCTGCAATCGTCGAACGTCCACATCTGTAACCATACTGTCTAGGACAAAAGAGACCTAAATTTTCAAAATAACTACATAACTGCATCTTTAAAATTTTTTCAAAAACCTTAGCCACTACCGGGATACATGAAATTGGGCAATAACTACTTGGCAAATTTTGATCACCTTTTTTATAGACTGGAACAACCCTAGATATTTTCAGACAGGCAGGAAAAACCCCACTAACTCAATGAGTTAACCGGTCTGTGGCAACGTTGGTGGGAGGGCCCAATGCAACTCTTTAAACTGAAAGAAAACAATATTTTAATTAAAATACACCATTATTCCATTTAAAAACATCATTTTGTCCATTCCAATTCATACATTTGAAAACTAAAAGTTAATGACGGCACCAGCACGTCATTTTAAGCCAATGACTTGACTGAAATATTTAAAAGAAGGGGACTGAAACACCTAATCTGCCCTCCAATTGGCTGTGTACGTGATAGGATCAATTTGGAGTTTTTTTATTGACAACATATTTCAATTTCAGCACAGAACTAAAGCTAGAATCACTATCGTAACACATGCACAAAAACCTGATCAGATCCTAAAAAATGGAATGTCCCATGAAGCTTTCATGGCACAGTTAAAGCACCTTATCTGTAAAAGATCACCATCCCTATTGCCCGGTGATGGTGGATTTCCTATGACTATCGATGATTCGAAGATAGCCCGAGAAGACGCAGAAACCACAGGAGTCACGTCATTAGCAACTGATGTGTTACTGGATGGTGATCGACTCATGACCGAGGCAGCGTCATCAAGAATGAATTGTGGTATTGCAGTGGTTTCGGGCGACCTCACATTTGGTGGTTGTGGGTTAAAGCAGAGCATTTGTGGTAGTGGTACAAGTGTTGTTTCAATTTCTAATAATGTAAATAGTGTTCATCAAGTTTCCCTCTCCAAAGAAAAAGAAAATGAAAATAAACATTTAAATAGTAGTAATTTGGTCAGCTTAGATTATATTGGAGACGGTTTTATGGAATCTCAATGTCATGCTGACGTAGGCAATCTGGAAATCGGTAGCCATGAATATCTTTCCCAGAGCATTGCAAAATCAGGTTTCTTAGACATAAGGAAAAGTATAATACAAATCTCTGTTTCACAAATGCCTAGCCCAGATTTTGTATGTAAAATGAGTAATTGCAACTTAAAAATATTCTTTCTAAATATTCAAGGCCTTGTTAGTAAAACAACTAATAAAATAGCTATTTTGGAAAGTTTTCTTTATAATTTTAAAAACGCCTAAAATAGTGTGTATTACGGAACATTGGCTTAGTAATGATGGTGTAATGTTTTCCTTCCCATCAGGATATCATTGTGCAAGCTCATTTAGTAGAACCGATCACATTAGGGGGGGCTCACTCGTGTTTGTTCACAACTCACTGGAGACAAGAGCCTGTGACATTACTCGTTTCTGCTCTGAGTTTCATTTTGAAGTATCTGCGACTCTCATAAACATGTTGAGCATTATAGTAGTGTCCATCTATCACTCAACAGCAGGTGATCCCAAAATTGTTCTTGAATCACTAGACAAGCTATTAAATTGCCTTACTACTACATGGAGAAACTGTACAATAGTGATGGGTGGAGACTTTAATTGCAAATTTGATGTAACAAAGGAGAGTGGATCTGCTCTTGCTTTCAAAAACCTTTTAAGACAATACAATTTTTATTGTTTGAACCGCAGTCCAACAAGAGGCAATAACTGTTTGGATAATGTCTTTATAAATAGTAGAATTCATCAGGATCTTGTCTCTTGTGAAATCATAGATTTCCCTTTCTCGGATCACGATGGTATTCTGGTTGATCTGGGGGAGGTCTCAAATTACAGAACTCGGGAGGGTCAGCCCAATAGTGCCAGTAACTTTAAAATTGTTTTTCCTAAAAATTCATTATATGATCTCAGCATGACACTTGCCTCACAGGACTGGGACAATATAATAATAGTAGTGCACCCATATTCTTCAAAAAAATCTGGTCTATAATCAACAATGCTATATCGTACTTTAAAATTTTAAAAGATGTAAATTCACATACATCTAATAAAATAAAAATTGACTGGTATAATCAAGAATTGGCTAAAATTAAGGAAAATCTGGTATACTTTCATAAAATATCAAAAAAAGATGTGGGGTTGAGACAACATTTTCTAACCCTTAAAAAAGAATACAGGCAAGCTATTGCTTCAGCCAAGCTTTTACACAATGAAAATTATATAAATAACAGTACTAATAAATGCAAAGCTGCCTGGAAAATTATTAACCATAACAAGTGTTCTTCTGACACTAAAAGTAATAGGACCAATATTAGCCCTGATGTTTTCAATAATTTTTGTATAACATCTGTCTCTAAAATAAAAGAAAGCCTTGGCAATCCATCCCGTACCCCCTGTTATTGGTTGGATAACCATAAATTAAATCTACCATCTGAAACCTTCCAGTGGACAAGTGTCAAGGCTGAGGATATTCTTGAATCAATAACAAATCTAAATAATTCGGACAGCTGTGATATATACAGTAGGTCTAATAATATGTTAAAGTCAATAGTTCCTGAAATTGTTGTCCCTCTCACCTTTTGTTTTAATCGCTGTTTGAGCGATGGCTATTTCCCTGAGGAACTTAAAGTCTCAAGAGTTTGTCCAGTGTTTAAGAGGGGTCCAAAAAACAAACCTGAGAGTTATCGTCCCATTTCTATAATTCCAGTTCTAGGTAAGTTACTTGAGGCCCTCGTATATAAACAAATTTATAGCTACCTTGAAATGAACAACCTTCTAAGTTCTATGCAATTTGGTTTCAGGAAAAATAAATCTACTCTGCAAGCTTTAGATAAACTAGTGAGAGATGTCTCGCAAGCCTTTGAGGAGAAAGCTTTTGCTCGGGCCACTTTGTGTGACCTGAGCAAGGCTTTTGATTGTGTAGATATTAATGATCTTATCTTGAAATTATCATACTATGGTTTTGGCAGTAAGACTCCAAATCAAGTATGATTTTCTCAAATCTTACTTGAGCAACAGGAAACAAAAAGTTTATAGCAATGGAGACTGGTCTGTGGAGACTACTGTAAAGTATGGTGTCCCGCAGGGATCCATACTAGGCCCATTGCTCTTCCTAATCTGTATTAATGACTTGCCATCTTCAGTTCCATCCACAACAATTCTGTATGCAGATGACTCAACTTTTTTAAATACGAGTAAAAATCTAGATGAATTGAACATTGTTACACAAAATACTTTGGTGGAAGCGTCTAATTGGTTTAAAAGCAATGGCTTCCTCTTAAATGAGTCTAAAACTCAAAATATTCTTTTAACCTTAAGATCATTTGAAAATCATGATGCTCAGTGCAACTCAATAAACAGTGCAACATTTTTAGGAGTGTCATCGACAAACATTTAAATTGGGATGACCATATAAACTACGTTTCCACTAGATTATCAAGAGTGATATATCTTCTCAGACGTCTCATTTCCTGTGTCAATCAAAGTTATGTAAAATCTGCTTATTTTGCCTTTTTTCAATCCATAATGAGATATGGGCTTATTGTATGGGGCAATGCCAGTAAAATTAACAATATTCTAACCATCCAAAAAAAGCCATAAGAGTAATTACTAATTCACAACCACTAGAACACTGCAAACCTCTTTTTATTAGTTTAAAAATCCAAACAATAATAAATCTGTATCTGTATGATCTTATCAAGTATATTTTTCAAAATCCACACTTAATAATGCCTAGCAGTAAAAACCACTCCCACAATACCAAAAATAAGAACTCCGCAAGTATAAATTTTAATAGACTAAGCAAGACTCTTAATAGTCATTCTGTGATTGCACTGAGGGTCTGCAATCACTTGGTACATCTGGTGCAAAGGTATAACAATAAAAAGTTTCTTAATAAGTATTATCAATGGCTATTGGAAAACCCCTTTTATTCACTGGATGAATTTTTCCGTATGAGGTCTGTAGTGTTTTGATTTTCCTATTGTTGTTCAATACTCATACAAACCAATATACTGTACAATTTTTGTATTACCAATTTCATCTTACGACTTGGAAATGTTATTATTATAGTAGTTTTAGTGTAATGACCAAATTATATAAGGGATAAGCTTTCTAAAAACATATTGTAATTTTTACCTGATATTGGACCTGGCTGTCAATGGAGCTGTGATGTGACTTTGTCAATGATCTGTGATTTGTATGGCAATAAAATGATTTGATTTGAATAGGTTAAGAGCAATCCTTACAGGGTGTCTACCAGTTCTGCTACTCCTGCCAAGTTCCTATTTTGATTCGGACCTTTATTTTTTCATGTTTTATTTATTTGTTGTGGTTCATTTTCTATCACAACTTACTTGTGGCCTCCTGCTAATAAGCGATAACTAAAATTGTCACAAATAGTTTACACATTTATAAACTGTTGGTTGATTCTTCTTCATCTATTATTTATAATTACTCTGTACCATGATCACAGTGCTGTATAGACCGTGAATAAGCAATGTATTTCAAATGGAATTTGAGTTGTATTGCCATCCTGAAACCATTTACTTTAGTGCCTTCACGCTGGTTGTGGGACAGGTGATGCAAATTGCTTAGCAACACCAACGTTGTAATACAGTGTATGGAATATGATAGCCATCTGGCATAAGTCTTGTATTGCACGGTGAATATGGAACTAAGTATGATACCTGTTTTAATTCATGATTGGTTTAGTTCAGGGAATATTCAATGTAAGCATTTAATCACATGTTGGACTTGCAAGTACTTATGAAGATACTGCCAACAACCTCAAAAAATGATCCTTTTTGAGAATTTTGGCCTGGTATATGTACTATCCATGTTTTGTAGAGATGTGAGGTAGGCCTACCTGTGTGTTTTCAAGTCACAGTTACTTTACCATTATTGCATTTCTAGCACATGGGACTTATATCGGTTCGATGATGATTGAGGCGCAAAAGCCGACGCAACTCCCGATAGACAGTGTGTTCCACTTTGGAGCGTCAACGCGCAACTACATCCTGCGCGAGAGGCCACAGACCGGTTCACGGCCGATTATTGAGGAGTTGGAGAAGTCTTCGGAGGATGCTGAAGGAGGATTGTTGGGACTGCCGGAGACTGAGACTGAGTTGGACGTGAGTAACATCATGGTCCATGCAGCCCGATAACTTAGTTGTGAAATTTAACGGTAATTGGCATTTACTTATTTTACTGAATGGAAAAATACATGGCTGGTTGTGGGTTATTTTTGACCACTACTTTTATCGTTGTATTATTTTTTATTTTGCTTATAGACCAAAACCTATGCTTAAAACTTGACTCACATAACCTAACTGCACCACAATTTACTGTGTGAGTAACTAATACGAACTAGAGACCGCCTAATGGTGGAAATTCGACCAAATATTATTTTAATTTATAGTCAATGAATATTTAAAAGCAATTAGTTTAATATCTAGTGGGTTCTGTTGCGCTTATCTTTCTCTCCCTCCCTCTCCCTCCCTCTCTCTCTCTCTCTCTCTCTCTCTCTCTCTCTCTCTCCCCCCCCTCCCTCTCTCCCTCCATCCCCCTCCCCACCCTCACCCTCAGGTAATTTTTAATGTCGAGTTAAAACGGATATCAGAAGGGCGTTACCATTCCAGTAATCAGAAGCCTTTTTATTTATGCCCGAAACCTCTCTACCTCATCCTCTCCCCGTCTCTCATCCTCACCCCTCACATACAGGTTTAATTTGTTAAATGTGGGGTTAAAGCAGATAAGAGAAAGGTGTTGCCATTCCAGTGGTCAGTAATATTTTTTATTTATGAATCATCTGTTCTTGCTGTTGTGCTACATATTTATTTGAATAATGCAGTTGTTTATTAAATGAAGAGCATAATAAAAAGCAGAATGCATGTTCCCATAAGGATAACATGTAAACTTTGAAAGCCAAAAGGGCACAGCCCTACCCACCCAAACACAAAATTATTTACATTCGACACATCTCCTAATAGTACTAAATAAGTGTGCCAAATTTCATAATTTTACGATATCGCATACCGGTATTAAAAAAATCTGTACCATAAAAATGTCCTTAGCCTATTAATTTATAGATAATTTTAATGAAATGAGGGTTATTTTGGTAATTTTTAGGCTTTAAAAATAAACTTTTTTAAGTTCAATGTTATAATGGTTTAAAACAACTAAGTCTGACAATACCAGTTAAAATGGGAAGATAAAATTAAATTATCGACCAAATAATGGGTTTTTGCCGCAATATCACTTTAAAATTTCATATGGCATATTTCCTATTACAACATAAGTATTTCTAAATTAGGGTTTACTTAACCCTTCCAGGACTGCGCCTGGATATGTATGTAGATATATAAAATACACTTCGTGGATAAAATTTTTTTCTTGTTTTTGTATTTAAGTACTGTATACATGTAAATAGTTGATATATAATGTAATTTAGCTCTGAATAATTTTTTGTTATACTCTATGGTGAAAAAAATGCTGCGGATATATCCGCCGATCGTCCTTAGGGCACTAGAGCTTTAGCGGATATATCCGCCAACCGTCCTTGGCACACTACTACTTTAGATCGCTAACTCTGCAAACCTGTACAAGTGTCTGTATAGATATTGTTTATTTGTAGAATACTATAAATAAACTATAATTATCATAAGGGATATAAATAATTACAAATGTTCCAAGGCTACAATTGTGTTTATTATTGACAAAAAACATTGACGGTAAAAATACATTGACAGTAAAATTACAATGAGAAAGTTGTAGTTGTCAAAAGAAAAATATAAAACTACAGTAAAATAAAAAACAGTTTCAAGGCTACAATTGAGTTTATGTTGACCTAAAACATTGACGGTAAATTGCAATGAGAAAGTTGTACTTGTCAAAAGAAATATATAAAACTGTAGTAAAAAAAATAATAATTAGGCCTACTTTACTTTTACTTTAGAATATAAAGTTCTCATTGAATGTCCTCCTCATTTTCCTCAGTAATACTCTCTTTTCGTGCGATAAGCTTCAAAACAATCACCCGGGTGTAGGTATGGCTTTGTTTCACAAGTTTTGCAGAAATACACAGTTTCTTTGTGTACCTTTTTCATTGAGCAAACATGACACCTGAATGAACCTTTCGGAGCTTTCCCCATTACATGAAGTTTTCCATTCAGCCTCATATTTACACTCCTACTGGTCTTCCTGGACGTCGAACTGGTAGATCCAATCTGTTAGCCCTTGTTGTCATGTGTTCTCTCACTAAATCTTCCACCAAACTTAGTTGAAACTGCTTGTGAGATAAAGTGGTTCGATTATGATCTTGTGGAACGCATTTGTAGAGGATGTATGCGTCAATTGTGGCTACTTCAAGGAGCCAAAAAAACAGTTTCCTGTACCATTTTTTGGTCCTCCTCATGAACTGATAATTGGAAATAACATGATCACTCCGATCAACGCCGCCCATATGTTTAGTGGGTACTTTGGTATTATACGGATGCCACCCTTATACAGCGCGCTGTGGCAGTTATGTTAGGATGGGTTATCATAAAAATGATTATAGGACTTTCCTTGTTTCGTTACAAATCGAATGATACCTGATGAGTCATACTTCCGGCCGCCAAACCCCCTCCAAATAGGCCAAGGTCAGGTCGTTGACCGGAGCGCGCACATCACCTGTCACCGCCTGTATCTGGGTCTGTGTCATGAGTGATTTATTGCCGTCACTACGTTACATTTGTTTTCATAATGAGTGACGTTCTTTTGGTGTGGGATTTACCTCAAAATGAAGAGGAAACCGTACGTATTTTTATGATAACCCATCCTAACATAACTGCCGCAGCGCGCTGTATATTTGGCGGAGTACATATGTATATGTGGCGATCGGGTGTGGCTGCTAGCGGCGGTGACGCATTCAACACGATCCTAGCGGACATCGCTGTCTTTTGGGAGGCACAACACAAAGACCGCTCATCAGAATGATGTAAAATTTGTACAGTAAGTCAATAAAAGTATGTTTTTTCTAATTATGTAGTTATCCTTTTTATCCGGTAAAAATTTAACCTCCAAAAATAGTGGCATCCGTATAATACCAAAGTACCAAAAATCCCAAGTCTTGTAATTTCTGAACCCGAATTTTTACAGAAACGCGGGTGGTATCATTTTGTTGGAAAACTTGAGTTCTACAAACGACTAAAGTTTAATCAAAATCTTTAGAGCCATTTTTGATCAATCTTGATTTTTCATGTTTTTTGGCGGTTTTTGGAGGATAATTACCCTTAAAAATCATAAATTCCAAAATATGCCAAAAACGCAGCCATCACGTAAAAATCTCTTTTTTGGGTTCAGGGAGCACCAAATGAATATTTCCACTAACAACTCAAATTCTAAAATTTTGACGAAAACAATACTTTCTCCATATAATATACTATGTATAAGGGGGAGAAAGTAAAATGAACATAGTACATAGTGACTTTTGGACATAGTGTAATTGTACGAAAATATGTTTGGAAGATTTCTGTCCAGTACATATTGGTTTGATTCGTTTAGTACAAATAACACGAATGAAGGAGATGCCACGTTTAGTGCCCACAGAGCCCAAATCGGGCAGATATAGTTTAAACACACAGCATAAATCAACCACAAATGTAACAAATAGGTCTACTCCAAACAAATTAAAAGTCCCCAAGTCTTTCGTTAAAATCCGCTAAGAATCTGGTAAAAAAAACTGAATCCGCCAAAAAATACCCCAAGACCAAACAAATCCACCAATTTGGCATAGTTACAACACTGGCCAACAACGGCAACACTAGTCATTCGTTTCCAAAGCTGATGGAAGCTATGACAGCTTACCGCGTTTAAATTGTGGTCTCGTCTTTTGTAAAAACTGCTGCTCCCTTGAAATCACCTTTCACCACATCAGAACCTAATTTTGAACCCTCACAAAAGCGCTTACTCAGTGGATTGTCATGACAATATTTTAATTGTTAGCTGGTGAAAGGTAAAGGCTGTTTTAAAATCTTAAGTGTCATTGCACCCGAGCAGGTGTTAATACATAGTTGAGGCAAAATATATCAAGGAATCAATATTTTCCAGTGTAGTATATTACAAAATGTGTAATATGTTGTGCTAGACACATTTTAAACATTTATAGCATTTCCTGATCTTTGTCCTGGCTTTTTTGCAGTTTTAAATCTATCTTCTGTGTGTCAAAGCCTCATGCAGACCCAAGTTGAAATATAAGTTCTAATCATGATACGTTTAGGAATAATAATGGGTTTTACCATAAAATTCATTACTGATACATTTCTAAGCAATACAATTTCCCCTACTTTCTTCAGAAACTTTTCTTTAGATTCACTCATGGATTATTTAGGTATCGTATTATTAACTACCCATCTATTTTGTACAGAATCTAACAGAATTCAACACAGCACACAATAGGAGAATATCAATGCTTGGAATTGGAGAAGATGGCGAAGCAGCTCCAAGAAACAGGAAAAGGAAAAAGCGGGGAGTCACTTTTAATGAAGAAGAAGAAGTTATAAATCCTGAAGATGTTGATCCATCAGTTGGGCGGTTTAGGAACCTAGTACATACCACCGTCATACCTACCAAGGTAATCAAGGTTTAACTAAAGTAAAATATTATGCCTCCTTTGAGAGATGGGACTCGTGTTTCTGAAGATTGTTTGGCCTTTTGGCAGTTTTTAAACCATTAATCCTTTGTGGCACCTTTAATATGCGACATGTTGCGTTACGGGTCAAACCAGTCATCACATTGGGAGCATCTATAAGTTACCTGTAATGAATTTGTTCACAATTCATAGTTTTGTAACTGGCCTAAGCAAATGTGGGGCTTATCACTTCCTTATAAACCTTGAGATAAGAGTTCATGCAATGCTGTTTGCTGTTTTTTTTTGGAATGTAAAAAAATAAAATAAACAATGGTCCATATTGTCAGCAATTCTTCCTTGAGTTCGCCAATTTCATCTCGAAACATAAAAAACAACAGCTTATTTACTGGTCTTTGGTTTATTTTCCCTCGTTTGACCCTGGCTAAAAACTTCACTTCCTTATAAGTTCTGCACTCTTTAAAGAAACATCGTAAATTTAATCCAAAGTTATTTTCAGCGGCAAAGAATGGAAAGTGGAGTGGGCATCACCAGCGGACTGACCCAGCCAGAGGACCACAAGCCTCACGCGATGAAACATTTACACCCTTCGTCCTTCATGAGCCAACTGTATCACGATATGCCAGGTAACTGTTCACGATATACCAGGTTCATGACATGCCAGGTAACTGTACGTGATATGCCAGGTAAATGTACGTGATATGCCAGGTAAATGTACATTATCCAAGGCAACTGTTCACGATATGGCAAATAACTGTTCATGATGTGCCTGGTAACTGTACATTATACCAGGTTCACTATATGCCAGGTAACTTTAAGTGATATGCCAGGTAAATGTACATTATCCTAGGCAACTGTTCACGATATACCAGGTAACTGTTCATGATGTGCCAGGTAACTGTACGTGATATGCCAGGTAAATGTACATTATCCTAGGCAACTGTTCATGATATGGCAGATAACTGTTCATGATGTGCCAGGTAACTGTACGTGATATGCCAGGTAAATGTACATTATCCTAGGCAACTGTTCACGATATGGCAGATAACTGTTCATGATGTGCCAGGTAACTGTACGTGGTATGCCAGGTAAATGTACAATATGCCAGATAACTGTTCACACGATATGCCAGATAAGCTGTTCATGATATGTCAGGTAAACTGTTCAAAATATACCAGATAACTGTTCAAAATATACCAAGTAACTGTCCATGATATGACAGGTAACTGTACAGAATATGCAAGTAAATGTGCAATATGCCAGGCAGCTATTCACAATATGCCAAATAACTTGGTAGCTCTCAGTGTAAACATGCAGAGAAGCTTATACCGTAAGATTGGTCAATTACTTAAAATATTTCTTACATCGAAAAATTGTATTACTGAAAGCTGAGCTCAAAACCACCAATAAAGAATTATTTGTATTGCAAACTGCAGTATTTTTTATATTGAAGGCCAAGGCTATTCAAATTTACTGAGTTGAAAACCAAGCTTCAGACAGAGGGAGTGAAGGAGTGAGGCACACAAGTCATGTTTTGCAGTCGTGATTATTTTTCAAGGCTGCGAAAGAGCAGGTTATACTTAAAACAGTTAAAATTGTCTGTCTTAAAACAATAATTATTCTCAATAAGTTTCATCAGTGTTCATAATAAATGGTTCACACTTTCTGGAAAGTCAGGGAAAAAGTTGGAAAAACGCCAAAAGTCAGGGAAAATGCTTACAATTCTATCAAAGTCCGGGAAAAACTTTGATTTTAATCGTTAACGTAAAGCACTACTGTTTGAAAATCAAAACTCATTAGAAAAAAGAGCATATTCCGAATTGTGAGTCAGGGGAAATTAACTTTTGGTTAGAGAAAGTCAGGGAAAATTAACCTTTTTGGTGAGGGAAATCGTTATGGTAACCATAATAAACATGTGAGCCATGAACAGATTAACCTTTTATCAGTAAAGAAACAGCCAAACATTTGTATACGTAAATTTCATGAAGATTGTCAAATCCAACCTGTAGTTGAGACCTGTTTGATTCTACATTTATTAAAAGCTGTAGGGTTGAAGGCAATCGTATTGTAAACATTACTGTATCCTTATTTGAGATGCAGATGCACACTGTTTATTTAACTCGTTGGCCTTCTTTGGCAGACTATTTTTTTGTTTTCAAGCTTCGAGAAACCAAGTATTTCTGGTCAGTACAATTCTGTCACGTGTCACTGATTCTAGTGTAATGTTTTTCACTAGATTGGAACACTTTACAATACAATATTTGTTTCTATGACAGTCTGATCTGAAGTTTCTGTTTACTACAATTTAATTTGGTAGGTGTAACTTCAGTTGTGCGATATGGAAATCATATGTAAACAATCCAATGAATTTATTTTTAAGCTATGCCTAGTGTAAATTTGCCTTCTTGGCGATTGAGATCGATCGTTTTATTGATAATCTATTCTCCTGTAAGTAGGAAAATGTAGATTAAACAACGGATAGAGTGGCATTTGAACAGCTCCACCAATAGCCTAACAATAACCAAATCTTGATTATGGTTAGATGCGCCAATAGAAGTTCCTGGAGGTCAGCAGGTACAAGAAAACTGGTAGGTCATTGGGTTAGTTAGTCAGAGTTAAAGAACCATCAGTGGTCTGTTGTTATTGAATGTAAGTTTGTTGTTTAACTTTAACTCATTACTAATGCTTTTACAGGACCAGAGGGCCACACCCCCGCCACCCCCACCTCCCTGATGTTCTCTCCTGCCCTGGCCTCTCGTCTGGGTCTGGCGCTGCCTAACCCTGCCCCCGACGTAGAGATGGCCCCGCCCGTCCCAGTCGCCCCCCCTCCCACGGAGCCCGCCCCTCTGGCCGACCAGACCACCCCCTCTGGCGTCCCGGAGCCGAGGAAGAAGAAGTATGCCAAGGAGGCCTGGCCCGGCAAGAAGCCCGGACCCGCTCTCCTGCTGTAAGGTGTACCAGGGTGAGTTTTCTGGTTTTCTAGCAGTCGTTTGTCAACTATCTTCAACTAGTTTATTATCTCACCTAGGCAAATGTCAGAATAATTCCCCAACAGCCAGATAACCTTACCCTGCTTGTTTAGGTGGTAGAGATAAAGTCACAGTCCTAACAACTGGTGATGGGTCAGTTCTAGGATTTTTATTTCAATTTTAAAATTTGGGCTACGAATATTAATTCTGGGTCCAAGTACCGATTACTGGCTGATATATAAGGGAAAACAGCATAATATAATTATAAAGAGTGTTTTCAAATTAATGTTGCTAACTTCGGGATATCTCATCATCATCATCATCAGAAGGGGCGGACATGGGTCCCAAGGCACATCAGCCACATTGGACAAGGCGCACCCCCGAAAAGAAATTAGAAAGGTTCCAGAACTCCTCCTGGTTCAAGAGCCTGATTAACTGCATCATCCTATCGACGAGCTCCTCAGGAGGCAGGTACCCACCCCTGACCATTGTTCTCAGAGTTGAAGCCATTACCTCCCTAAGCTCATCGCAATCAAAGAGCAGATGATCTGCAGTCCCCTCGTACTGCCCACATTTCCTGCATGCAGGGTCACCATTGAAGACGCCCAACCGAAAGAGGTGTTTCTTAGGTGACCATGGCCCGTTGTTCTTTATGTCAAAAGGAACATAAATCATCATATAACCTGGGGTCTATTTCTTTTCGTTTACTGTCTTTCTGTCTGTATGTGATTTTTACAAGAAAATTTATATTTTTAAAACGGCTTGACTAAATTCAACCAAACTTTGGTTAAATAATCTTCTTGGTAGGTTCTTTTTTAGAAAAAATATTTGTTCATAAAATTTTTCTGTTTAAAAATGGCGGCCATTGAAGATTTTTAACCTCAAATATCTAAAAACTAGAAATTTTACAAAAACCTTTTTAGAATATAAACAGTTAGAAAACGTAATTATAAATCCATATCTGCTTTAACATTGAAAATCGGATTAAAATTAACTGAACTATGACTGAAAAACGGAACTCATGGCTAAATGTTGCTATCATTTTGATTATTTATGAGACAAGTCACAAAATACTTTTAGTACTTCACTACTTCGCATACATTAAAATACTTGAAAACTAGAAAGTCATCAGTAAAGTAATTAACTTTTATATATAGTATCTTGTTTGGTAGGCCCTTGTAACACTCTCTTAAAAAAAGAGTAACAAGCTAATTTAATTAATTTATGAAATTAAATGGTGTTAATTACATAACTACTGGTTCTTAGAACTTATTCACAAACCAAACAAAATAATCTAGCCTACCATCTTTACCAACTATAAAAAACAGAAGAAAAATATTATAAATATGTTTTATATCCACACAAGTTGTTTGAGTAGTAAAAATCAGAACATTTTAACTAGGAAGTGAGCACAACTATTAAAAGTTTCTCCACTTAGGGGCCGTGCATATATTACTTCACGCCTCCCCGGGGGGGGGGGGTGGCATATCATGACCAACCGTAAAACGGGGAGGGGGGTTAAGGGCTGCGTGACGCGTCACAATTAATGGCGTAAAAGCCTGCGAAATCGTCAGTTACAGTGACGAAATACCGTACGCCACAATCCAGTACTCAATAATTAATAAGTGTGACGTGACAGGGGGAGGGGGGAGTAATGAGCAGTGTGACAGAGTGTGTCACAGGGGGGGAGGGGGTCAAAAAGGGCTGAATATAGTGTGATGTAATTTATGCATGGCCCCTTAGACAAACGATCCAGATATCGGGTTAGGTAGCCAGGCTCAAGGTCAGATATTTTGCTCATTTTGGACCTCACTCCCCCACTTTTCAGCATATTTTGTCATCTCTATTCATGAACAGAGAGCTATAAAATCACTTGCTTCATTGCCTCTGAAAGTTTTTGTTAGCAAACACTTTCAACCTCCTGGTATTGCTAACCTTAAATAATTATTGTTAGTCCCTCTTTCTTTAAAAATGAGACCTATGCAATGACCTAAGTGGGTAAATAGCTTTGGTGCAGTAATAAACTGCCACAGACAGTAGTGCATCTCATCTCATCTCCCTGGGCACCCCCACAGAGTGTCCAAATTATTAACACATAATGTCTACTTAATATGAAACTTAAATTAACCATTCAGACGTTTGGATGATTTATTTGTAGTATGGAACCTGGTTTCAATTTTCTGCGATCCTTGTACCTTCTGCAGCTTTCAAATTGGCCGAGAGAGGCGTTGGAATTGTCATATTTGATGCCTGACTCATCCAGGACATCCCGGGGACAGGTTAGGTGAGGTTAGTCCCTGATAATTAACTTAAAAGGAAGAAATCTTCCGGTGAATAAAAAGTTTTTTTGCAAGAATGTTTTGAGGTTGCTCTTAAACTTACAAAAAGCATTTACATTTCTTATTGAGACAGGTAACCTCTGAAATTCTGTTAATCCTTTGTAAAGAGGATTTTTCCGAAACAAATATCAATCTATATTTTTCTGCAAAGGTGTTTCTAAGTATTGTATTGTAATTTTGTGGCATTACGTATTCTAAAGCTTGTGATTTAATGTAGGTTCAAACTTCCAAAATAAAAGTACAAGAAACAGTTACAGTTTTTAAATTTACAAAATCGAGTTTCATGAATCAAAGTTTCAGTGATTAGAGGATTACCCTTTCAACTCCCAGTACACCTTTCCCTCATCCACCTTTGCCTAATGGACAATTTGTGTGTAATTAGTTGCTACATTTACTATTAAAAAATAGATTTAAACTAAAATCGTACACGCGGCACTTGATAATCACTAAAGTGGTGTTTCCAGTACGTTTTTCTTTATTAATAAAGGTTTTATGTTGCAGATGCACCTGTTGGTGTTTGGATTGTATTGCTGGTCGGGTAATTTTCTTCGGACGTTGCGTAACCTTCCATATCACATTGTAAATATTGTATTTAATTAGGTTAAGTGGGGAAGTCGCAACTCGTATACCTGTGTGAGGACACTTTTTAATTACCCATTGAATATGTCGTGCCTATAACAGTTTGTATGTACAACTTTTAATACAGTATAAACATAGCAATTGTTTTATGAAGTAATAATATGAATATTAAAATGTCTACTTAACATTATAAGTAGAATGAGTTGTTTTAGATGTTGCTACAATGCAACAGGTTTTACGCAGGGACTTGTGATGTGGTGTGTATATCGAAATATGGCAGAGTTAGGTTGTTAAATGAATACTTATTATACTGCCTGAACAAATATATTTATGTTTTTAATTAAATACATGGAAGATTGTATGACCAATACTTGCTCATACACATTCAGCATTTACCAATTTTGTTACATTAAAATGGTATCATTGTTGAATTTAGTCTAAGCAATACCTCATTATTTGAAATTGTTGATTGTGTAGAGTTTTTATTAAGGGCTTTGTGTTTTTTAACTTGGACATTTGGTAATATAAAAAAAGTGTAGGTAGTGTTCCTTGAGTTAAATCGATTCATTTTAATAATAAATTGTTTTAGTTTTCTCAATTTTACATAAGGTTTATTTATGTCTGAAAGAGTTATTCAAACAAAATACTTGCTATGGAAAGAAGACTTATAATTGTACAGTCAAAACTGTTTCAACCCAATTATTTAAAATTATTATTTTTGTTACATTTAGCAAAACTGCTACAGTAGAATCGTGATTATCTGAGGTACCGGTAATTGTGACCGAGACTACCTTAGATAATACAGAGGTGAAGTGCCACAGGACTAAAATATCAAAACTCCTAGTTACAAATGTGCAAAAATTATTGTAAGAAAATACATACAGTAAAGTATGTAGCCTTGTGTAGCGCAACCTCAGGGACAACTGAATCTGATAAGTGAGCAAGGCAAAAATGGACGAGCGAACTTGGAGCCCTAGTTTTGAAGCGGTGCGTGGTGAGAGAGTCTAATTTAGTTTTTCAATAGATAAACATACATATATTATTTAGGTAACTGTTCAGTCAGTTCCATCCAGTTATTCAAGGTTTATGTAAGTATTTTCAATTACAATTTATATATAACATTGATAGACAGATTGATTTACAGAATCACGTACCAATTCACCAGGAAAAACGCTGGTGACTCAAAACAGGCGAGTTAACCAGAAATAACATTCTTCTTCTTCCTGTTAGAAGGAAGTAAGGATGAGTCAATTCCAATTGTCGATTCTCGGTTCCACCGGTTGTCAGGCTTGGAATCGGAATCGAGTATCGATGGTCCAAAGTCGATTCCGGTTCTATCGATTCCAGGCCGTCGGTATGACAAAAAAAAAACTTATCATGAGAAAACAAACAGAGATAAACATAGTTTAACAAAATAAGTGGTTGAAAAAAGACTCCTCCCGAAAACTTATGACTTCCTTTCCAGTCCAAAAATAACTCTCAACTAACATGAAAGTAGAATTGACAGGCGTTCTATTTATGGATTTACGAGAATGAGGAAAACAGATAAGGAAACAAAGCTAGTGGCCCGAGTCGCCGAGCGACCCTATATTTTTTGTCCCATTCTTAATGGCTGGTCTATTGTCCGGCTTCCGGCCGCCGAGGGTCCCGGTAATTTATTCAAAAGATAACAGATTCTAGTCCAAAATGCTAAAACCAAAATTAATTGTCGTACAAAGACAAGTGACGGCTCACAAATAAAATAAAATGTCAAAGTTGTGTGACTTTCCGTTCAAGAGATATGGATAATACAATCACTGTTTATCAGTCTTATTATTTTCCCAACTATTCAAACTCTCCACTTTCCCAACTTTTTGGACTGCTAGACATCTTAAAATTTATTGTTATTCAATTTATTTAAAGAAGAAATTTCAAATTACAGTTTATTTAAAAACGTTGATCTACAATTATTAAATTTTTGTTTACAAATTTTGCTTCCTAATTTGTATACCAAATTTGAAATCCTAAATTTAATATTACACATAAATTTGTATCGGTCCAAAGTGATTGTTTTATAACACAACAAACCAATTTCAAAAAATATCATGGGCGATTTATGTAACTTAAAAGCATAACAATTATATGAAAAATAAGTTAGTTTTTTTATTATTTTATTTTGTAAGTTTATGTTATTTTATTAATGAAAGATAATCACCAATTGATTGTCTCTAATTTATTAAATAAAAATCAATTACTGAACTTACTGTATTTAAATAATGTATTACTTTGCTATTTCAACTGTTATTCAAAATCAATGGAATCGTAATCAAGAATTGATTTGTAAGAATCGGAATCGAAAAAAATTGGAATCGACTCATCCCTAGAAGGAAGTGAGAGAAGTAATTAAGAGTCAAATTCCTAACTAGGATATGTTTTCTGGTCAATACAACATTTGTAAATATACTTGAATGTCATTAAAATATCCAAAAAGTAGGTAAATTTACAAATAATCCTATTTATTTGCCTAAAGTCTTAAAATGTTTATAAATTAGTACATTTGGCTATTTGATTTGACAGATAAATCATCTATCAATTCACACCTTATGTGGTTGATTTAAACAATGTGAAAATTAGCAAAACTAAACAAAACTATTCATCACTCACCTGTTTCAAAAATAGGCCCCCAGATACAGTACAAAGGTGGACAAGAGAAACCGCTAATCTGGCACTTTCAATAATCCGGCATCGGTCACAGGTTCCTAAAAAATTGTTGTATTCTGTTTAAGCCTTTTGGTCGCGATCAGTAGAGTTCGGGCGCGATCGGGCAGAGAATGTGGGTAACCAGCAGGAGTAACAGCACAAAATATGTATGAAAATATAATACAGAAATCTATTTTCTGGTTGAAATGTTGTTTTGTTTTTAGCATTTTTCATTTTGACCGAACCAGAGAAAGCACAATAAAACACGTAACAATGGCCCTGCTAACCAATGATTTCCTTTTGACTGTCTATTTTTAGTAATCCGAAATTTTTGGTAATCCGGCACCGCCAAAGTCCCGAACGTGCCGGATTAGCGAGCGTCTACTGTAATTTTAGAAGCACTGTATGGAATTCAATAGAATCGACCGTCTACTTAAAATTGCTGACTCGCAACACCTAGTACAGACATTGACGGCAAAGCAAACCGTGTATAAACATTACTTATCGCTGTAATTACTTGATTTTAAGAACTTTATTTTTATATTTTATCTAATGGTGACTAGCTCCGTTAACCAGGACTCAGATAATCACGATTCTGCTATACTTTCATGAGCATTTTGATGTTTGAAAAAATATCACACATCACTTGGACTAAGTGAATTTTCATTTGAAATGTATATGTTATGTTTTATATGAGAGTAAAATGATTCATAAGATAAAACTTATTATTTTATTTACCGTACTGCCCTGTTCAATGTTTTCCCTCTCTCTTAAGATATGTACTGTAGTCTTATTCAGTGGTAACAGGTAAGTGAGAGATATATGATCCCCGCTAGTATGTCACAACAGCTGGATCAAGAACACGCTGGACAAATAAACGGTATCAGGAAACTGACACATACTTTCTCCCTTTTAGCCAAACTTTAATAAAAGAAATTTTTATTTACTAAATATAGAATATGAAGTATGGATAAATGTACAGAAAATTGTCTAAAATAGTTGTTTTCAGAAATATCCACCCAAATCCCTTTTTGGGAGGCACTGTAGAGTCCGTTGCTACATGCAGTGGTTTGGAGAGGGGAAATGCCCCCTTGTCCCCCCCAGGGTTAAATGGCAACATATTTCGAACATCCTCTGTTGGTCAATGCTAACTTGACCTGCATATCAAGTTTTTATGAAATTGATCAGTAAATAAGAGAGAAATAGTTATTTTTGTATTCCCCATAAGAATAACATTGGACAATTTAAATTTTCTCCTCAACTAGCAATTGTAGAATAGTAATTTTGTGCTCTTTTTAATGGTGAATAGTAATATTTTTTAACATTTATGATTTTTTATGAAAAAATCCAAAAAACTTAATTTTGGATGTTTTAACTCTTGTAATTTCTGAACCCGAATTTTACCAGATATGTGGGCGGTGTCATTTTGTTGAAAACCTTAAGCTCTACAAACCACTAAAGTTTAATCAAAATCGTTAGAGCCGTTTTTGAGAAATTTAGATTTTACATGTTTTTGGGGGATAATTACCCTTAAAAATCAAAAATTCAAAAAATGAAAAATCACCTGGAGATATCGGGGATTAGTACCAACATACCAAATTTCATAAAAATCGGTCCATTGGATAGGGCTCTAGCTCTGTACACATCCACCCAGACACACACAAACAGACAGACATCACGTAAAAACCACTTTTTTGGGTTCAGGGAGCACCAAAATGAATATTTCCACTAACAACTCAAATTCGAAAATATTGACGAAAACAATACTTTCTCCACATACTATGTACAAGGGGAGAAAGTAAAATACACCCGTCGCTGCAAACCTGCATACTCAGCGAATTTCCAATGAATTATAACCATAGAACTGTATTAATACACCTGGAACGCTCGGGCTGTGTCAAGAAATCGGTCTTTACCCCCACCCCTTCTTAGGCACTCACGGCCGCTCAGTGGATTTCAGCATTGTGCGCCCTATCGTTTACACGCTTTTGCGCCTCGCCATATTCATGTAATTACAATAAAGTCTATATATTATTGATCTGCATGAACTACGGAATCTAACAGTATAAACTTCTTGTAGTTTGGTAATTTAGTTTATTTGTAGTAATGAAAACTATTTAGTGTTTTAAAAGTGTGACACGAAAAAGTCTCTAAGCGTAAACTTTTTTTGTTTTGGGGTTGAAAAGAAAATTCCAGCGGAAAATTTGTAGATAATTAGTTGATCCACAATTTTTATCCTAAACTTTTCATAAGTTGATTTATTTGTTCTGTAAAGAAGGTATTATCCTTTCCCGCGCTCAAACCAATTCGCTAATTCTCATTCCAGCTAACTGACGCGACACTGCTATACATCACGAATTTGATTGTATTAACAAGCTGAACTATGACTTATTTACAGGCAGTAAGTGGTCTATGGTAGCCACTCTTGTTTTTATTTTGGAAATAGATATTTGTTTCATTGCCGCTGTTTTGTATTAAATAAACTGAATCGCAAGTGGAACCAACATATACGGTAGCATGTAAAATGACACAGGAAATAGGTTAATATTCAAAATTAATTTGAAACCCAATTTTAAACGATATTTTATTACGATATAAGACTATGCAGTTGCTCTTAGACATCTTAAATGTGATTAAATAAAATTAACTGATGTAATTCAATAAAAATCTAATGCATCAGCAACTCCACTACTTAAAGTTTGGACAGCTAGTTTTACATTCATCTTTTTATTTTCATAGTTCATGTGTTTGTTTGTCAATTTATTGGCAAAGTTGTAGCCTTCCAAGTTCTGTACATGATTAAGTAATTGTATGTATTTATACTCAACTACACCATTTTCAGTCTGAATAACTTTCTTATCAGCCAAAGTGTTTCTACTAAGTTTAACCATATGACAAGTGTCAAGGATAACATAAATGTTATGTTTAACTGTAGGCAATACAAACCAAGGCTTATGAGGAAATGTACATCCCAGCTTCTTAAGAGCGCTAACATTAGTTTTAGGGCCATCGCAAGTTACACTGTGCACATTGACATGGACTTGATTTCAATGTTTCAGAATTAAAACATTAATTAGCTGGCCCTTTCTTCCGAAGAAAACTATTTGTTATTATAAGATAGTTACAAAATTATGAAAAGTAGGATATCATGGAATAAAGGTTTCCGGCGCGGGACAGCAACGCGACGCGACGGCGGCCCGGCAGTGGCGATATCAAAAGCGCGCGTTTGCTCTTTAAATGTAAGAAAACTAAAGACTGTACAAACAAATGTTTCAAATAAAAGTGTTTATTCAACTCATTTCCAACATTTTTCTCGCTTGAAGTTTGTTTCTACTCCAAAAATAAAAAAAGTTTACGCTTACTAACTTTTTTATGTTCCGATTTGTTTAGCTAATTATATTTTGTATTTTTATAATTCTGTTAACTGACTTATCTGTAAGTTGTTTACTCCGTTAGAATCCTCAGTTCTTCCAGGTAATCAATATATAAGTTTCATTAGAATCGGATGATCCCTGTGCGATGGAGGAGCATGTTAATGAGTGCGCGCATTAAAATATTTTCCGGAAGAAGTCGCTCAGTTGACGAAATTGCCTAAGAAGTGGAGGGGGAAGGACCGTTTTTCGCATCAAAAACTCCACTGCGCTAGCATTCCAGGTGTATTAATAGAGTTCTATGATTATAACATAACACATTAAGCCACTTAACAAGATTCATAAGAAATATATTCACAAACAAGCGATATTTAAAATATTAATTATTCTCCATAAGAATAACATTGGGGATGAGTACGCAGGTTTGCTGCAACAAGGAACACAAAATAATGGTTTTTTATGCAAATATCAATAGAACTCAGCTAAGTGAAGTCACATACCAAGTTTCATCCATATACATTCATAAATAAGCAATATATAACATTTTAATTATTTTCCATAAGAATAACAAGGGGTCCAAGTACTCAGGTTTGCTGCTACGGGAACCATCGGTGAACATTTTTGTTGTGCAAACAACAATGAACCACAACCAGATGAAGCCATATACCAAATTTTGTCAGTTTATGTTTATAAATAAGCGAGATATACAATTTTTCTTTTTCTCCATAAGAATAACATTAGACAACGTACTGTGTTTAGCACTTTCAATATCTCAGTAACCAATTGATGTAAAGCAATGATCAAGGTACCAAATTGTTTGTTTTTTATGCTGAATTCAATGGTGAAAATTAAAATTTGATTTTCATAAAATTTACATGTGGAAACCCCAAAAACCCATTTTTGGGGTACAAAACCCCCCTTTGGATGGTGCGATTTGTCTGGTTTTCGAACTCGTTCAAATAAATGTTACTTTACACATTTGTACCAAATTTCATTAAGATCGGACCTTTTTCACGAGAGTTATCGTGCTTACGGACACATATATTTATATAAATATATAAATATATATATATATATATATATATATATACATACATATATAAAAATTTGAACGAATGGTGTTTTTGGCATCTGGGGACCTCAAAATGAAAATTTATCATGGTCTCGCGCTTAAGTCTTACCATGAGACCTACGGTAATAGCTTCTTCCCTATAGGGGAAATTCGCTAAAAGGTTGGATTATCAGTGGTACACGTTTATTCGCATGAAAACGTGATAAAAATGGAGTTAAATTGAAAATATTTAAATGTGTATATATTTGTACAGATTGAACATTACTGTAAATCCTAATTTTTGACAGAACAAAGTGAAGGAGTCTATGTATTAGCAGAGGCAATTATTCATTGTCCATCCTTGTGTGTGTGTGTGTGTGTGTGTTCGTAATGTATTAACGTGAAAATAGCTGCTCGGATCGTATTCAGATTTTACAAAAATGTTTTCCAGTACAGTTTACGCTACCAAGTTCCATAAGGTAAGGCATTGGATAAAAATTACTGCTTGTAAAATACGAGATGCTAATAAAATATTGATTGTAATTACAAGAAACTACTCAAAAATGGTCCTACATATATGTTTATGATTAAATGACTAAAGATAACGTTCTCCTATAATGTGAGTAATTTGAGTAAGGTAATAGTTTACACGCTAGATTGCAGCAGCCATTTATTTCGTATTTACTTCCGTCTTCTCTGGTTTTTTGTCAGCTTATGATATTTAAATACCCCTGTCATAGCAAACCTGCGTACTCGGCTAATTTTCAATTTAAAAATTTATATTTCACTTCATAAGAAAACTACTGTGTTATTTTTGTTGAAGAATTTGTACCTCTAATATAATATAATAGGGAACAATTTACTCTTTGAACTTAAATTAACCAAAATAAAAGTAGATATTTTCCCACAGAGTCCCCAGGATCAAGACTATTTATTGAATCTTCTGTGATGAAATTGTGGCTAGAACTTACGTTAACAGTTTCAACTTTCATCTATTATTTCCGGGTTCGATCATCCTATTACGCAAATATTTGAGCGTACTCCTAGTATATAAAAGGCAAAGCCCTCATTCACTCATCACTAATTCTCCAACTTCCCGGCACGCTAGAGTGGTGAAATTTGGTACATTGATGATTTGTTATGTCTAAAATAGGAATGTTAAAGTTTTTTCATACCGATTCATCCATAGGGCTTCAAAGTTATCATGTATTCCTTATGGACATTTGAAAACTCAAACAGCTGATCTTGATTCATAGTAGTGCCACGGGCTAACCACAGAATGCAGCACACATAACTGTCATGGTTTACACGGGCGAAGCTACAACGGGTCTAATAGTCATAAATAAAATATACAGTGATAAAAAAAACTTAAAGTAAATTCAGAGAAATGTAAATGGAGACTTTAAACAGCACAACACATTTTAAACACTGTGATCATTCACTTTGTATCAACTGTCACCAGTCTACTGATTTATATTGTCAGTGATGAGTCATGGACAGGAGAAGACCTGAACAGGACAACACACCAAATATTAGAGATGTGCAAGTACGGGTTTTTTAAGTCGAATCGAGTAAATGGCAAAAGATTCTAATCTCGAGTACGAGTCAAGTACACAAATAAAAGAAAAACACATAGGTCAAAACAGTGTATATAGAATGTACACTACATAGGATATAGAAAACAGAATATAGAATATACTCCATTTATAAATGTTGTTATTAACCCATTGGCTCACAAACCCGAGTATACTCGTGGCCGCCGAAAGTAGCCCGGACGTGCAACCCCGAGTATACTCGGGATAGCACTTTTTTATAAAAATAAATATATATTTTTAATTTTTAATTTTTTGTTGTTTTAATTTGTTTTCATTTTTTGTTTGTTTGTATTTTTTATGCATATGCCTATACTTTGGGAAACTTAGTCAAATTTAGGAAAAATATGATTTTGGAAAATATGTTATATCTAGGTAAAATATTAATGTATCACTAACATTTTTTATTTTCATGTAAAAAATTAAATAACCTACAATTACATAATAGTTGTTGGGCTGAAACATTATTTTTTTGTTTTTTACATGTAACTCCTTTTAAAATTAATGTTTTTTATAAATTATATATATATATATATATATATATATATATCATATATATATATATATATATATATATATATATATAATATTTACCATACATAAATACTGTCAAAAGTATCTTCTTCTTGTAGATAATTTATTTCTCTAAAGATTAGTGCAAAAATTAAGTAAATTGAGCAATAATTGTTGCTATAGTGACAGTTTTAGTAAAAGTCTACATTTATGTAATTTTTCTTAGGAAACTGAACGGTTTGTCAGTTGGCAAATTTCAGGTAAGCCAATGGGTTAAGATATACTTTTCTAGTCACTATGGCCTGAAAATAACAATAGTAAGTAAAATAAATGGATTTCTGCTTCATTGGAAAAAGGTAAGTGCATTTATCTAAAACTAAATCATAATTTTATTTCCTCCTTTTTATTTAACATATGTTTTGTATATTATGTTTAGGCCTAGGCTACATCTTTCTCAGAATTGAGAAAATAAAATTATATTTAGGTCTATTACGTGGTAGAAACATTAGCCTACTTGCCCTACTTTACTTACCACACAAAATGTATTAACTAACATATCTTGGCATTAATTTTAACACTAATAGTTCTAATAAGAACAATCAGTAACAACATGAAGATATGGTTGAAAGTGCCTGGCAAATCAATTGATAAAATTGAAGCCATGTCTTAAATATAGTTTTCAAATATTACAAATTATCTAAAAAAACAACATTAATGAACAAGGCCAAAACAAATCACTTGTTTTTAAAAACGGCTCAATGCCAAAGGACAGATGAGCCTAAAATTAATGGATTGACTCAATTAAAATTATTATGGAACAAAAAACAAGCACAAACTTCTTATGCTTACCTATTAGATTTCATTACAGATATTTTTGATTTTTTACTTTAAAAAATTACAAGGTTAAGTTAACCTAAAAGTGGACTATACAGACAGTGTTTATGCAATTCAATCCGAAGGTCCTGGTAAATTCTCCATTTTAGTGTAAAGAGTAACACAAATTTATAATCCACAACTTACTTATTTATTAATAACACACTAAAATCCACATCTCAACTCTTAACACCTCAAATGTGTTCACATTCAATTTGAATTTACTGACGCACAGTGGTGTATTTTACCGTAAATCGTGGCATAAATTCAAAAATTCACCTTAGGTAATCAAATTTTGGTACTGATTGCTATTTTATAGACGTGAACAAAATCTATACAGAAAAGATTAAAAAAGTTATGAAAAAAATTTCATTGATAAAATTACATAGTAATACTATAAATCATAATACACAATTTTTTTTAATTCATTAGGTTTGAGGAAGCCTGATTGAAGGTCAAAGGTGAATAAAAGGACAATTATATATCGAAATAACATTTTAAACAAAATAACATTGATTGAAGGTCAAAGGTGAATAAAAAGACAACTTATATATCGAAATAACATTTTAAACAAAATAACATTGATTGAAGGTCAAAGGTGAATAAAAAGACAACTTGTATATCGAAATAACATTTTAAATTGAGATTTATTAATTTTCCAGTAAAGAGCAAATTAAATCGTAACATAATTGTTAAGCACTTAAAAATACGATATTTTACGATTGAGCCAAAATTTTAATCTGTTTAAGGTAAGTAATTTTTGCAAATGATTACAAATGTGTAAAGTATGAGTATAGAACATACAACACTTTATTTAGAAAAATCAAACCGTTATAACAGCCATTATATTTGGTAGAGAAAGAATTTATTGGTGTTTGGAAAATAACAACTTAATGTTATCTTTATATTACATTAAAGTTAACTAATTATACATCTCTAAATTAAATCATTAATAATAAAAGTATCATTTCACAAATAAAATACATTTTCAATTGTTCCGTTTTTGAAAGGAAAAAAAAGCTTAACACATTCACTGCTAATATAAAATATAATTTTACTCACCATATTATATATAGTGCTGAAAGGTTACATTTTTGTTGACACACATTTAGATTTTAAAAATATCCATCCATATTTAAATTTTTTTTAAATAATGACGCACATGTGCGTCATTAGCACATAACATCAAATTAGGGGCAATATGCGGATGACGCACTTGCGCGTTATGCTTTATTTTGATAATATTGGGACAATAATAAGACATTTTTATTCAAATGGGAAAAACACTTTTATTATTACAATATATAAAACATTAGATGACTGAAAACATAATTGAACTTGATAAAATCACAAAAAGTGTTATACTACGGATAAAATGTCTAATTTCAAACTGTAGATTTGTCCGTAACTTTAGACCCTTTTAGCCATGATATTCTTTGAAGCAGTCACCAATACATAATGTGGGTTTTTCAGTGCATCCCTCACACTGATAGACAGAGTCTTTACGCACACCATTCCCGTAGCAGACGACACAGCGCCGCCTTAAGGTCTTGTTGTTCACCCCAATGCGTTCTTTGTCGGAAGGTGGTTTGTTGACACTTCTCTCGGTCGTCGGTTCTGGTTGTCGACCGGTGATAGCAGGTGTTTAATTACTGCTAATCGAAAGTCAAAGGTGGCATCCTCTTACCAATGGTGTGTTTGTTGAACAGGAAGAAGGCATTTAGTATGCTCATTTGAAAAACATGAACGAACAACTTCTTATACCACCTGAGAGTTTTCCTCTCACAGTGATAATAGCTTAGAAGCTGATCTTGGCGGTCGACTCCCTTCATGTACTCATTATATTTAATGATAGGGTAAGGCTTCAGTTTTTCCTCACCTCTTTTGTTCGTTGCTGTTGCCATCTCATTGTGATAACTGTGTTGAGAGGTACAGAACAGTTCTCTTGTCCCGCCACTTACCACACATCACACCGTTGTAGTCCTTTTCAACAGACTCTCCTTTCTTTACTTTAGCTTGACTTACTGTTTTTGGGTTTTTTTTTCGGTCCAATCGGAGGGTCCCCGTAGTGTACGTTTTTTCCTGAAGAAGCTCTATAGCCAACTCCACACTGTTGTAGAAATTGTCCACGTAGATTGAACGGCCTCTTCCCAGCTTTTCACGCATCAAGTACACCACCACCTTCCCAACATGCCCTTCACCAGCCAAATGGTCCAAAGCTCCTGCATACACTGCAAACTTGAGGATAAGCCCGTTAGGTTCGGTCAAAACATAAAGTTTTATGCATATTTATGCCGCTTGCCCTTTATGTATTGCCTGAAGGACAAGCGGCCTCGCCAAAGCACCATTGCCTCCTCCAGTGACAGCTCCTTGCCAGCATTGTAGATGTTCAGCATTTTGTTGTTGAAATAATCAACAATCGACCTAATCTTATACAATCGGTCTGTGTTCGTGCTGTCAGCTTTGACAAAATGGAGGTAACGAAGAATCAATAAGAATTGATCACGTGACATGTACTCCCCAAAACAGGTCTTGAAAAGTTTGTCCTTCTTCCAGTAATCCTGGATTTTTGGCATCTTTATATTGCCCATGTGCAGGAGAAGTCCTAGGAAAACTTTTAATTCATTCACAGTCAAGTATTTCCATGAACTTATTCGTGAAGACTCCTTAGATAAAAAAAGTTCTTCTGCATAATCATTAGTTTCTTTGACAATTGATTCCAGAAGAATGTCGTCAATCATCAAATTAAAATAATCCTCTGGTTTATTTTCCCCATGGACAGGTACTCTTAACCCCACTGGGCATGAAAAAATATAGGTTTTCATGGAGTTTGGGTCTTCATCCCAAGCTAAGTCGTAATCATCAAGGTAAAAAATGTCATCTAGTTCGTCTACTAAGGACTCACCAATACTTGATTCACTCCCGTCGTCACTCGGCTGGTATTCTTCATCGCTAGTATATTCTTCACTACTCTCTGTATAATCACTGAACAAGTCCATTTCACTAACCGTAACGTTCGAACCATCACGAGAACTTATATCGCAGGAACTACACTGATCGGGATCGTCCGGCTCATCAACAAACTCATCCATTTTCGCGTGCACGTGGAACACTAACCAATAGATATAACAGGAAACGGACAGCGTCAAATGAGCGGCAGAAAACTGAAAAGTAGAGGACTAAGCTAGTCAAATCAGAAACTAGAGTGAAAAGTATTCGAAATGGCGGGAAATGATGAATTGGCGCGAAATGCACAAGTGCGTCGTCCGCACTTGGCGTTGTAGCGGCCGGCACAAGTATGACGCACTAGCGCGTCATCCGCAGCAAACGTGTTAATGTATAATTTGAATTTTTTTTTTCAAATGCATTTTAGAGTTAAACTTATAAAAGGAATCATTGCACGTTTGTACACTGAAATAACTATTATATCTTTATATAAAAAACTGTATTTCTACTAACAACCCTAATCCTTATTTCCATCAAAATTTACTTTTTTGTCACTAAACCAAGTTTTATTCTCAACGGTAATTTCACAAGGTAATAAATTTGGTTTGTATAGTAATTGTGATGGTTATTAATAGACCTACTTTGGCAGTGGTATATAATGTTTCACACAAAATTAATATCCATAAAAGGTGCAAATATGTGCAAGATTTGATTTTTATTCCAAAAAGTTTAAGAAAAAACCTTTACATTAACATTATAATTACAGCTTTGATTTCATTTGGAACACTAACATAATGCTTCATATAAATCATAACTTTAAAAGTTAGCAATATTTTTGTTACATATTTTACAAAACTAATCAAAATTTATAAACCGTTATATTTAAACTTTACGAATGTATTTTGTTTATAGTTGCCAGAGGTATTTAGAGTAGTTGCACATCCCTACCAAATATGTAAACAATAACAAACACTGATAACGGCACGGTTGAGTAAGCGAAGAGTCGGATTAGGGGAGTTCTTCTATAATTGCTAAAATACCAGGATCAGGGATATAAAAATCTGTGTACATATTTATATACAAATTTATTACAATAGTATACAATGGTCAATAAACAAGTTGTCTTATCTTATTATAAAAAGAGGTAACAAGTTAATACCCTCATGGGTATATACAAATTGCTCAAGATATTCACAGCATCACTTATTAAATAACTGCTCCAAGAGCATTACTACAAGTTACTTTTGCTACAGCTCAGATATTCATACTAGAGAAAAATTAATGGCCCTGAATTGAAGTGTGATACAAAATTGAGTGCAAGACATGGCGTTGGTTTGAAATATAAAATTGTTATCATTATTATAGTGTGTGATGTTTTACACAAAGAACCACGATATTGTTTGTATTGCGTTTCCTTAAAAATACAAGAATCAGAGTGCAACACTGTGCAAAAGCACACAATTCTAATTACAGTAAATTATGTAAACATTTATAAAATAGTCAACATAGACTAGCTGCAGTATGAAATAAATCGATACATCAAATTATTAACATTTTACAAACTGAAACTATACACACAATAATACAAATACTGGATAGCATTTGAATACAAATAATCTTAATGATAAATAAAATATGTTGCATAAATAGAAAATATCATCATGATAATTGAACTCTCAACTTATCAAATAATAAAACATTTGGTTGTAATAAAAACAAATAAATAAATACAAATACTGGATGTACATAGCATAACAGATCTTAGTAAACTTTACAAATAAAACATACTGGTAAATACTGTGTAACCTATTACACCTAGATAAACTGATAATTAACCATTTGCATTTTAAAATTTCTTTATAGGTTATTGAGTTTTTAAAAACTGTCAGTGTCTAAATAAAAAAAAGACAAACATTTTAAAGATTAAAAACACGTTATCTTGAAAAAGACATACCCACCCGTCTGATAAAACCCTTAGCATAAAATTTCTAACTTTTCTAGTTTTAGAAATAAATTTCAGGTATTGAAAAGCATACCCCCACCAGTCTAGACCAGTCTGCTAAACCCTTAGTATAAAATTCCCTAACTTTTCTAGTTTTAGAAAGAAATGTCAGGTATTTATTTGGTCAAAATTTTAAGTTAAAATGAATACTCTTAATGAATGTGTTATCTATTTAACGATATTTTATATAATTTAAGCTACATTTTTGTATTTATATGCTTAGGGTGGTAGAAATAACTACTTACCGTAGTCCTAACTTTGCTTAAAATTTGTGTTTTTATTTGTTTGTTAATTATTTATCAATAAAAATAAATTTTCATCTTTGGTAAAATATTGTAATATAAAAATCTAAAGAAAACTGGCACTACGGAATGGAACTTCCTACAAGTTCCTTAGCTTTTTTAATCATTTATCAACATTCCCGGACCTATGCGGATTTTTAAAATTCCCTGATTTTTCAAGGTTTCTATGTATGGTAGACACACTGGTCTAGACTGCTAGACTGGCTGCTAAACCGATGATGGTAATGAAGACAAAATAAACAAGTAATCATCACCAAATCCATTTTCTACAGAAATAACAAGTTTTACAATTACTAACTGCTCTCTAATCTGCCAGTATATTTGTGTAAATAAGCATACTGTCAAAAAAATCCTGAGAAATTCCACAGTTATACATCTTACTGGTCTTTGTCTAATACTAATCATGATTTGGTTTATTCTTATAAAAATACTCGCCACAAATTCCCGAGTTTTAAATACGGATTTCAGGATCTGTGGTAAGTAGGGGAGGTCGCGCGAGAGTAATGGTGCATTTCCCCCTCCCTGATTCCCTTCAAATGGTTGCATACGGAGTCAATATTGAACAAAATTGTTAACAGTGGCCAAAACATATGTCTTTACTTATGTTTTGACAGATAAATGTAGATTGATGAGGTGACTACTAGGACGAATAGAGGGGGGCATCTATATCGTGTATACGTAAACCAGGTAATATGTACTTTGAACAGATCTGTACAATGTTGTTTGTAGTCTCCATGCTTAAAAACAGATCTATATTTAGTTTTTAAAATCTATTCTACATCTGAACCTTTGCAGGTGATGAAAACCAATAGAAGAATAATGAACTGCTGATTCTATTAATATACATATATATTTCTAAAAGATTAACAACCTGTTATGATGACTGAATATAAAACTTACAAGATAATACAAATGTCTTTTTCTTACATCACAGAGATTTTGCTTGAGTATTATAACGGCCGTTTCAATTTAGTTGTAAATACAATTTTCATGTTATACCTGAGTTGCCGCATCGTATGTTGTTAACACAAGTTGTCAACATTATTTAGAGCGGCAATAATTTGTTGACAACTGGTTTACATTTTTGGTTGTCACTAAAAAATGACATTTATTGGCAACTTCGGAGTGAAATCATCTGAACACAAACGCTCGACAGTACTACTTTCTGACTTCGACAATAGTTTCCCTGCCTTACAAGTTATAGTACACGTAGATTATCTATTCTGAGGTCACCTAAATGGTTCCTTAGCTAGATAAAGATGCAGGTTTCTCGTGAAGATGTTGCGTACTTTTCCACAGTTTGTATGACTCGTTGCGTCCAAGCTGTTCTCCAAAGGCAGTAGAAGATTCTGATAGGCATCTGTGCCTAACTGATACTGAAACATTGCCAAAATTAAAATAAACGATATCAGGAAACTGACACATACTTTCTCCCTTTTAGCCCAACTTTAATGAATAAATTACTTTTTATTTACTAAATATAGAATACGAAGCACGGTCGAATGTACAGAAAATATTGTAAACAAGTTGTTTTAAAAAAAATCCACCCAAATCCCTGCTTTGGAGGCACTACAGAATCCACTGCTACACTCGTGGTTTTAAGAGGGGAAATGCCCCCTATTCCCCCCCAGGGTTATTAAGGGGCAACAAATTTCGAATTTCCTCTGTTGGTCAATGCTAACTTGACAAGCATATCAAGTTTGATTGAAATTGATCAGTAAATAAGAGGTTAATAGTAATTTTTTTATTCCCAATAAGAATAACATTGGACAACATACTGCGTTTACCGCAAAATTAAAATTTCAATTTTCTCCAAAACCAGCAATTGTAGAATCGTAATTCAAGATACTAAATTATTTAGTTTTTTGAGCTCTTTTTAATGGTAAATAGTAATACTTTTTATATTCATGCCTTTTTATGAAAAATCCAAAAAACTGAATTTTTGATGTTTTAAGTCCTGTAATTTCTGAACCCGAATTTTTACAGGAATGCGGGTGGTTTCATTTTGTTGGAAAACTAAAGTTCTACAAACGACTAAAGTTTAATCAAAATCGTTAAAGCCGTTTTTGAGAAATTTGGATTTTTCATGTTTTTTGGCGGTTTTGGGGGGATAATTACCCTTAAAAATCAAAAATTCAAAAAAATGAAAAAACGCCTGGAGATATCGTGGATTAGTACCTACATACCAAATTTCATAAAAATCGGCCCATTGGTTAAGGCTCTAGCTCTGTACACATCCACACAGACACACACACACACACACACACACACACACACACACACACACACACAGACAGACATTACGTAAAAACCACTTTTTTGGGTTCAGGAAGCACCAAAATGAATTTTTCCACTAACAACTCAAATGCAAAAAATATTGACGAAAACAATACTTTCTCCATATACAATGTATAGACGGAGAAAGTAAAAGGAAACTATACAAAGTAGTAGCTTGTAGGTAAGGGCTTATAACCCTTAACCTTTAAGATAAATTTTTAATATGTAAACAAAGCAGGCATTTTACAGTCACCACACTTTTCTTATGGACTGCAATTTTTTATATGGATACAAAAAACTGAACACCCCCAGGCCAAACCTTTACACCTACAATCACAAAATTTGGCACGTATACTCTTTCCATAATATAGGGGTTACCTCACGGAATCAACTACTCCTTTCAGAAGCTTAGCACTCAAAGGGTTAAACAAACTTTAAATTAATATCATCCACTCAAAACTTCAAACACCTCCACTGTCACTGTCTAATGATTTAAACCATGTTTACTAGTCGGCCCCCTACCTTAATTTTTACTAGTATAATTTTTTTTGGTTGTATTTCAACGCCAACGGCAATTTTTTATTAGATCACACAAACGCTTTAGAGAAAGCGGTCGAAATCCCTCAAATTTGTGTGGACATCCCGGGAATTTCTTAAAATCCTTTCTTAATGGTTATTAAGAAAGGATTTTAAGAAATTCCCCAGGGAGAGTCAAAGTTCCAATCTAGTGTTATTGTTATAGGCATCCACTTTTTTAGCTGACGAAAATTCAAACATCTGATCATGATTCGTAGTAGTTCCATGAGTTATCCACAAAATGCAGCACAAATCACACATTTTATTCCCATGTGAAACCGGGTACGATGGCAGCTAGTTTTTCATAAACTACTTTTCCTGAGTCCCTTGGGCCTTTACTCTAAACCATCATATCCTGCAGATTACCAAACACCCACAATTTCTCTTTCAATGTTTATTTTACAATCTGTTACCGAACAACCATCAAGAGGTAACTAAATGAAAGGCTTCTGTACAAAATTGAAAAAAAACCTTTTGACAGTAGAATATTTGGAATCAGAAATTCACTAAATAATCTGTAATATTACATACAAAAGATGATCTGATAATTTTGTAAAAAACTGTGATTTGTTGGTAACTATGATTTGTTGGTTACCCTTGGAAAACGTTGCCCTCATGCAATGGCTAGGCCTGAGTCTATTGCTCTGGAGTTTTCCTAGCTTGTAACTAGGGTTCATGGCAATCAATCCTAAGGTTACTTAAAACAACTATAACAACTTATAGAACTCTAATTATCTAGATTTGATATCTAGAATAGAACTTTTGTGATTGCCAAAATCTGGTTAGTTATATTTGGATACTTTGTGGACACTAACTAGAACTACAGAAAATGTTAAGAAAATAACAAATACCAATTTAGTTAGTGAAACTTGAATCAAATCACCATTACACAGTAAAGCTCCTCGGTGTAATTATTTAGACCATTAGAGTAAGATATATGTATGAAAAAACCTATTGGATAACTAACATGGGCATTTATAACATCCAGATGTAAATTCAACATTGCCACTGACACAAACAATTTTGTAAAACAATCAAATGAATTTTCACGTTCTTGAAAATTGAGGACAAATGGTCAACCGTATATTTTTATATGATATGCACGAAATTGTGAATCAAAGTTTGCAGTTACAAGCAGTGGCGGCTGGAACTTTTTTGAACTGTGATTCTGATAGTACTAGCTACGAGTATTGTTGAAACGTTACCTCTTCCAAGGCGGAGAATATGGCTTTGAACGCATTCTGTCGGTCCGAGTGGAACGTTCCGCGGGAGCCGTGGACCACCGCGACTCCGTGCGCGTGCGCGTCCTGGCACACACTCATGTACATGCAGTGGTCCGAGCGGTAGTTGTAGCGGCACGAGTACACGTACAGGCACTCTGCAACGACACGACACATTACACTCATACACGCTCAGCAGTGCACTCAACACTAACAGTTAGCATCTTGGACTTGGTGAAAGGGTTACGGGTTTAAATCCCGGGATGTCCACACAAATTTGAGGGATTTCGACCGCTTTCTCTAAAGCGTTTGTGATCTCATAAAAAATTGCCGTTAGCATTGAAATACAACCAAAAAAATGGTACTAGTAAAAATTAAGGTAGGGGGCCTACTAGTAAACGTGGTGTAAATCATTAGACAGTAACAGTGGGGGTGTTTGAAGTTTTGAGTGGATGATATTAATTTAAAGTTTGTTTAAATATAAAAACTAAACTTCAAGTTTTAGTGCCTTCAGTTTTAACCTGATTCCACAGATTTCACGTAGGTAGTTTAATTGTCGAGAGCTCTCTGTTTCAGTGAAATTGATGTCTATGATTTACGAGGCAATGGCTGTTGTCGAGAGGGGCAAGGAGGGGGCAGGAAAGTCTCGATTCACTGTGCCTGCTTTGTTAGTGCAGACATAATTTGTCTCATATGACTCACGCCCACCTCCGGGAATTCCAGATTTCTCAAAATCCGGACCTACCGTCCACCACATTTTTCAAAATTTCTGAGAGTTTACTGTAACTATGATGTGCAGTTTGTAAACATTCTGTCTTTTAAACACAATCCTGAAGAACAACAAAAGTATAAACATTTTGTTACGTAGATGGATTTTGTGTATACAGGGTGTTTTTTTTAACTGTGCCACCATTGGGATCTTGTAAACTGTACATCATACAGTAAACTTTAAATGGGGAACATTCCCTTGTTTTTAAAGAGGTTTAAAAATAAGTAGATAAAACTTTTGTAAATGGCCGCCATTTTCCAATATGGCGGTCAACTTCATTTTTTCTTATGGCATACCCTGTATTTTATGGTGTTTACGGATATTAAATGAAAATGTAAGACTTTTTTATTCTTGAGTAATTTCTGATATACTTAACCGTTTATGAGATTCAGAGAGATAAAGGTAAATCATTTTTGTTGTTTTTGTTATCTGTGCTACCATTGGGATCTTGTAAACTGTACATCTTACAGTAAACTTTAAATGGGGAACATTCCCTTGTTTTTAAAGAGGTTTAAAAATAAGTAGATACAATTTTTGTAAATGGCCGCCATTTTCCAATATGGCGGTCAACTTTAATTTTTCTTATGGCATACCCTGTATTTTATGGTGATTTCGGTTAGCAAATGAGAATCTAAGACTTTTTTATTCTTGAGTAATTTTTGATATACTCAACCGTTTATGAGAAACAGAGAGACAAAGGTTTAATATAATTCAGGCAGGCCTAGGTGTATTAGTTTCAAGTGAGCTAGTGGCTTATTCATATTTTACTTGCTGCTTATAATAAGAAAATAATTAAAGTTATCTACAGGACACACATAAAAGATTTCTTTTAATTATAACAATTTCATTTTTGATACAAGAAACATATTTACAACAGGTGTTCAAAGTGGCCACCATCTGTATAAATACAAGCAGTCGCCCTTTTTAAAACATCATTCACAGCCTTATTGATTGTGTTGTGGTGAACTCCATGAAAGATTTCTCTGACTCTCGTTGTCATATCTGCAACAGTGTTGTATCGGGATTTGTACAAATTGTCTTTTAAATAACCCCAAACAAAGAAATCCATTGGTGTCAGGTCTGGGGACCTCGCTGGCCATGGTAATGGGCCATTTGTACCAAGCCACTTTCCGGGAAAGTGAATGTTCAAGAACTGCACTACCACTTCACTGTTATGCGCTGGGGCACCGTCTTGTTGGTATATCAACTGGGTTCTTACATTTAAAGGTACATCCTCAATTGAGTTCAACAAAATGTTCTCTAAAATCTGTAAATACATATGTCTTGTCAAATTCCCCTCATAAAAGTGTAGTGCTATTACTGCATTATTCAACACAGCACACCAACAGTTTATCGAGAATCGAACTTGGTCATGTCCTTCTCTCACTACTAACAGATTTACTTTAGCCCAGTAATGGTTGTTCTTCCTATTCCACATTCCCCTATTTGAAAAGTTAGTTTCATCAGTCCATATAATGTTCGTTAAAAACCCTGGTGTATTTACAGCCTCCTGAGCTAACCATCCACAAAACTCTAGCCTCCTATTTTCATCACCCGGCATCAAAGCTTGAACTTTCGCATACTTATAAGCGTGGTACTTGTTTGTTTTTAGTACTTTAAAAATTGAGGAGGTTGAAGTTTGCAAAATGGATGCAACTTCTCTAATAGAAGCATTAGGAAAAGCCTCAAAGTATGCCAAAACATCAATTTGAAATTCATCAGTAACAACTGTGCTTACTCTCTGACGTGGCTTTGCAAAAGAACCATTGGCTGCCAAGTTTACAATAAGTTGTTTGAAATACCTACGATTCGGTACTCGCCTATCAGGATACCTCTCTTGATATGCGATATTTGCTGCACTATGCAAAACACACACCTTGTTTGCTTAATATAAATGTGAACATATGTATAAACAATAGATAGATAGAGAGATATTTATTTGTTTACCTTTTTACTTTGACTTTCCTATTTTACTGTATTTTATTTCAGTTCCAGGTTTCGCTACATAGATAACCTAACAGCTGTTCTTGGCTTAATTAATTCTTCCATTTCGTGATCATGACAATAATTAATGGCTGTTTATACTACAAATAATAAAACTGGTTTACAATATAATGAATGGATTTATTAATGAAGTTGACATTTCAGGTTACAAAATAGGGATTCACAAATTATGGCACATAATTATAGAGGATTAACTTTACTATAAGATAATTATTATTTGATACATGAAGTGCTCAGGGTTTACACAATGTTTATAGGATCTGCAGGGGGGGAACTCGTGCGGCGAGAATGACTGTCTGTTCTTGTCTTAGTAAAATATCTTTTATTTTAATTGAATGTTTAGTTATGATATGAATTTTGACACATTGGAAGTTTTGCCAATGAGGATCTCAGAAATCAAAAGTTTATAATACACTGTTATTGGCTTCTTTCAGTCTTGAGGAAATAAATAGGCTAAGCCTTAAACTTTAGTCTGTTGAAAAATTAATTAATAAAAAGTATAAGTCCAGAGAATTAATCTTGAGGTTGATGTGTTTAGTTTACTTTAAAGTATTCCAAAATGCTAGAAATGATGTTAGACTTGAAAATTGGACATCAATTATATGTTGCTGCAATATACAAGGTAAGTTGGAAGGGTCTCACCATAGTTTTATATTGTTCATCACTGGCATTTCTTCTTGGCCTTGCAAAATGGGATAAAACTTTGCCAGTGACTCTTCTTACATAATAAAAGAGTGGATGGTGTATTCCACTACACTTTTTATAGGGAAAAATGTTAATTTTGGGTAGATACCCACAAAAAGCTAACACTTGGCCATTATATTTTTGGAAACTCTCTTCTTTTTAAATTGTACCACATGGTTCTCAATAATGTTAGTCACTGCCATATGTTCCTGAAGTTCTTGTAGACACTGTCACTTGTTTTAAACACTTGTACTATATCAAATTAAATTTGGAATGAGATCAATTTTGAAAAATAAATAAAATTAAATAAATTTGAAGCAGTTTACATGAATGAATTAGTGAGCCTTCTTATTACCTAGATAGGCCTATTATACATTAATGTGGGGTTTATTTATTATATGGTAAACTTAAATATATCAAATCTATGAAATGTTGCAATGATCCCCGCAGAAGTCGAAGTGAATGAAATGAAGCTGAGATTTCGAAACAACATGAATGGATTTGATGGTACACATAATATGAATATTTATGATAACATGAACACACATAACAATTGGATAACATTGAAAATACATGAAGGTTAACACATAACAAAATTATAACGTTGGATGAATGACAGTTGGGATTAAATAACATCAATTAAACATTAAACACAAATATGGAATATCATGACATAAGTTACAAAAAGGGTGAAATGTTCATGGGTTTCTCTGTCCATAGTGAGGTTGGTAGGGAGAATATCCACTTGACATTATTATTCCTTAACATTAATACATTTTTTTTTTTTTTTTTTTAAACTAACTCACTGGAAGAAATATTATAATAATTGTTTATTCAAGGGGGGGGAGGAAACTGTTATTCTGGTCCATATCCTAACGGGTTTGTCACTTGGGAGTCTTGGGGAGGAAAGAAGGGGAGGGAGACACATGTAATAGGGAGACACTTGTAAAGGGTTATATAAACACAGTGGGAAAACACATACATTAAATGGGGAAACACTTGATAGGGGAAATTACATAACACTTTGAAATGACAACATAATGAATATTATATGCTAACATAACTATTTATAACATAACAAAGGGAAGGGAATTGGTGGGATTCACGATGATGATGTATTCAGGTGTTCACAGGTCTGCTAATATACTTTTCAATGCATTAATGTAGTATGGTCTGAATTTATGCTGTTACGTGTTCCGGGACCATCAGAGAATACATTCTGGTAACTTTAACAAATCGGTTAACTGCTTCTGTTGTTGTTGTTTTAGTAATTCATTGTTATTTAGCGATTGCTGAACGATATTATAAGAGATACTACAAGTTGTGGGATTATTGGTATCATAATTAGACTGATTAGTATGATTATTTATATGAGTATTATTGTTAATGTTATTTTGCCTGTGGCTTTCATCTCTTACGATGTAACATGATATACCTTCAATATACGCTTCTCCAAACTTCAAATTGATAACATTATTGTTTATTTTCAACATAATCGTTTCATGTTCAAAGTTTATTTCCATCTCCCAGTAACTTAACAAATCAATCCCTATAATGAATGGTCTAACTAGGTTGGGAACCAATAAAACTTGTACATTAGTTTGTTGCTTCTCTATCTGTATGGGTAATAATATTATTTTCGCTATACGTTTCGATCGTTCACCTGTTGCAGTCTTAATGAATGTATTGGTTACGGGCAGTTCTTCAAATTTATTAAACTTATGTTTATTCTCTTCAAACCATTTTTCTGACATGCACGTGATGTTAGAGCCGGTATCAATTAACGCATTTACATATATATCGTTAATTTTTACTTTAAGTTCTGGACAGTTAAAATTTTGTTTATCAGTGGATTTATTATTTACATCAGATTCTTCTTTCATTAAAAATTCTCTGTCGCAGCAGATCGTACTTACAGTATACTCGTTATTTATGGGATTATATATAATATTAGTATCATTAGTATTATTAGGCCTGTTATGTCCGATATGTGGTGTGGGCACTGAAGACATCATCAAACGGGAGGGGAGTGACAAATCCGTAAGACAGCCTTCGATTACTTCAGTGCTTACCCGTTTAAAGGTAGCGCTGTATCCGTGGGGTTGGGTGATGGGGGTTTTTGGTTGGGGTCAGTCCTCTCTAGGATTGTCGTACAGACATTATGCTGTTCACGTGATGGATATTTTCTCTCATTACTTGATGTTCCTGGTCGTGGGGATGGGAAATGGTAGTTGTGTATGTTGTTGTTGTTCGGGGGATTCCTGTCATGTTGTTGAGGTCGATAGTAGTGACTGTTGTTGTTGTTGTAGTTGTTGTTGTTTCTGTAACCGTTGTTGTAGGGGTGATACTGTGTACGGTTATCTCTAGGCTGGTAGGAGTGTGGGTTTATGTTGTGGTTTCGGTACTGGTTACCATGTTGATGTCCGTTGTTGTATTGGAAGTTGTTGTTGTTGTTTGGTCTCTTGTCGTTATGATTGTTTTGGTAATTCGGTTGACGTTGATTTTGGGGTGAAGTCGGTCGGTTGTTATGTGCTGAATAGTTGTGTCTGTCTCTCTTCTGTGCGTCCTTTAGGTCCTCTCTTTGTAGTAGTGACTCGAATTCATGAAAAGTATTAGCGTTTTGGACTCTTCTTGCGTCTTGTACTATTTCACTGAAGTGTTCAGCGAGACAGGATACAATTTCATCGTCGCTTAATGGTGGTGTTAAAGATCTCAGTGTGATGACACGTTCTATAAAGTATTCGGAGCGTGACAGTTTACCATTCGTCCGGAATTTTTCTACCTCCAATTTTTGTCGTATTCCTCTCTGAACTGAACGATTCCAAAACTTAGCCAAAAATGCATTTTCAAACTCATTCCAATCTTTGATATCGTCTTTTATCAAAGAGAACCAACGCGACGCATGACCTTCGAAGCTGGCTTCGATTGTGTCAATCAGATTTTCTCTCAGATCATTACAATTGTTTCTGTGACTATTCCGTTCGTAGTATTTTTTTAATTTAATCAAGTATTCTTGAGGATTGTATGCGCGTCCATAAAATTTGGGTATGGTTTGGTCGACAGCATTGCCATTGTTTCCGCAAACAACATTTATGGTTGAAGGGACGATAGTTGACTTCTGTACGATTTCGTTTTTCAGGAGTTTAATTTCCGTGTTTACAATTTCGTTTAGTTGGCTAAATTCGTTTTTGGTCTGCTCGATTTTGATTTGATTTTGTTGAATTAGTGGTAAAAACACGTCTTGAGTGGTTTTGGTGTGACGGTCAATGGTGTCGTCTATTCGTTGTAATGTTTCATCTTTAAGTTCTCTGATCTGATTGTTTACGTCACCTACGTCTTCGTTCATTTTAGTGATTAGTTCGGTACGGATTTGATTGTTAGTAGAATAGATTAGATTGTTAGTCTCGTTTCTTTGTCGTTCAAATCTGATTTCGAAATGTTCTTTTAAATCAGACGTTTGTTTGATGATCTCAGCGGATAATTTGGTTTCAATTCCTTCGATCCTAATGGATTGTTCACTCTGTCTTTGTCGGATTTGGTTTATTTCGTCTTGAAATTTAACTTGAGCGCGGCCTAGATTATGTAATTCAGCATGAACAGCATTAAATTTCGTGTCAAGTTTAGCATCAGCGGCGTTTAGTTTATCGTCAACGGCGTTTAGTTTAGTGTCTATTTTGGTTTGGACTGTGTTTAGTTTAGTGTCTAATTTAATGTTTAATTGTTGAAACATAATACTGATTTGGGACAACATGACAGCGGGATTTATATTAATTGTCGACTGCGGGCTGAGTGGGTTTAGTGTAGTCGCAAGCGGTATATTCTGGGACTGTAGTGATGACATAGAGAGGTGGGGAGGGGTGGTTGCCAGGGAAACGGTGGTCGTCATGGAAACCGCGGGAGTGGGGGTTTCACCGGTTGTGCCAGGTGTCATGGCGTTCGTGGCAGGACTATCGTGTGAAGCGTCTGTACTGTTTACGTCGTCTGCGTCATTACTCAAGTCGAAACCAAGGAATGGCGTGTTTGTGTCGTCGTTGAAGTTAAATTGCGTGGGAATGTTTACTGTAGTAGTGTGTTCTTCGTGTAATGTCGTAATGTCAGAAGCAGTAAGTGTTTCGGACGTCTGTGATTCCGTAGATTCGTTACTTGGGGAACTCATAGTTGTTGTTGTTGGTGATTCGATTAAACGACGGGGTGGGTTGATATTAGGTCTTAAGTTATAATGTTTGGGCATAATCTTACTTCACTATAAAGTTTGTCAATTGTAGTGGGGGGAAATGGAGTATGGGAATAAATCTTATCTTTACAATAATTCTTAGTAGCCTACTTGATTTTTCCTTATTCTAAACAAATATGCCTACTTAAATTAACTGCTTCAAATTTAAGAACAGACACTCATTCAAGCCTTACGTTGGAAGCGCCAATTGCAAAACACACACCTTGTTTGCTTAATATAAATGTGAACATATGTATAAACAATAGATAGATAGAGAGATATTTATTTGTTTACCTTTTTACTTTGACTTTCCTATTTTACTGTATTTTATTTCAGTTCCAGGTTTCGCTACATAGATAACCTAACAGCTGTTCTTGGCTTAATTAATTCTTCCATTTCGTGATCATGACAATAATTAATGGCTGTTTATACTACAAATAATAAAACTGGTTTACAATATAATGAATGGATTTATTAATGAAGTTGACATTTCAGGTTACAAAATAGGGATTCACAAATTATGGCACATAATTATAGAGGATTAACTTTACTATAAGATAATTATTATTTGATACATGAAGTGCTCAGGGTTTACACAATGTTTATAGGATCTGCAGGGGGGGAACTCGTGCGGCGAGAATGAATGTCTGTTCTTGTCTTAGTAAAATATCTTTTATTTTAATTGAATGTTTAGTTATGATATGAATTTTGACACATTGGAAGTTTTGCCAATGAGGATCTCAGAAATCAAAAGTTTATAATACACTGTTATTGGCTTCTTTCAGTCTTGAGGAAATAAATAGGCTAAGCCTTAAACTTTAGTCTGTTGAAAAATTAATTAATAAAAAGTATAAGTCCAGAGAATTAATCTTGAGGTTGATGTGTTTAGTTTACTTTAAAGTATTCCAAAATGCTAGAAATGATGTTAGACTTGAAAATTGGACATCAATTATATGTTGCTGCAATATACAAGGTAAGTTGGAAGGGTCTCACCATAGTTTTATATTGTTCATCACTGGCATTTCTTCTTGGCCTTGCAAAATGGGATAAAACTTTGCCAGTGACTCTTCTTACATAATAAAAGAGTGGATGGTGTATTCCACTACACTTTTTATAGGGAAAAATGTTAATTTTGGGTAGATACCCACAAAAAGCTAACACTTGGCCATTATATTTTTGGAAACTCTCTTCTTTTTAAATTGTACCACATGGTTCTCAATAATGTTAGTCACTGCCATATGTTCCTGAAGTTCTTGTAGACACTGTCACTTGTTTTAAACACTTGTACTATATCAAATTAAATTTGGAATGAGATCAATTTTGAAAAATAAATAAAATTAAATAAATTTGAAGCAGTTTACATGAATGAATTAGTGAGCCTTCTTATTACCTAGATAGGCCTATTATACATTAATGTGGGGTTTATTTATTATATGGTAAACTTAAATATATCAAATCTATGAAATGTTGCAACTACAGTTTCTGTTACACAGAAAATACACTTCGACCATGTCAAGTTTTTCATTGTTTGTAAATTCCATAGTAAGAGAACTGTCATAACAAGCGTAATTATAAAAAAAACCAAAATAAAAACAATAAAACTGTACAAGTTAAAAACCACAAGAAATTATTAATAAATTGCACGGTGAAAGACAACTATTCTGAGACTGCAAGTTTACAGGTTAGTGATTATTGTTTATTATTCCAACAATGCTATAATGCTAATAAACAGCTGGCAATGGAAATGGACGAAAGATTAATAACAGCTGTTATGAGAGCCTAAGCCTGCCTGAATTACATTTTTATCTCTCTGTATCTCATAAACGGTTGAGTATATCAAAAATTACTCAAGAATAAAAAAGTCTTACATTTTCATTTAATATCCGTAAACACCATAAAATAAACAGGGTATTCCATAAGAAAAAATGAAGTTGACCGCCATATTGGAAAATGGCGGCCATTTACAAAAGTTTTATCTACTTATTTTTAAACCTCTTTAAAAACAAGGGAATGTTCCCCATTTAAAGTTTACTGTAAGATGTACAGTTTACAAGATCCCAATGGTAGCACAGATAACAAAAACAACAAAAATGATTTACCTTTATCTCTCTGAATCTCATAAACGGTTAAGTATATCAGAAATTACTCAAGAATAAAAAAGTCTTACATTTTCATTTAATATCCGTAAACACCATAAAATACAGGGTATGCCATAAGAAAAAATGAAGTTGACCGCCATATTGGAAAATGGCGGCCATTTACAAAAGTTTTATCTACTTATTTTTAAACCTCTTTAAAAACAAGGGAATGTTCCCCATTTAAAGTTTACTGTATGATGTACAGTTTACAAGATCCCAATGGTGGCACAGTTAAAAAAAACACCCTGTATATGTTTTGTAATAATTTTCCAATATAAATCATCAATAAGTTGAACTTTATCCTTTAAAATTTCTTGGTTTGGCTTGAATTTATTTAAATCTAGACATTGATCTTTGTAATTGCCACCAAAAATTATAAACAAATTTAAAATGATAGGCCTAGCAACAGAAGAAACATTGATAAATTGACAATGACCGGAACAAAATATAACTTTGTGAAAACATAATTCCTATATTTTTGGTTCCTTTATCAAGGATGTTAACAAATATGTTTGACTTTTGTTAAGTTATCAGTTTTGATAGCAGGTCAGTACAAAATAATTATAAAAAATACTGAAAATCCAACTCTGTGATTGGCCTACCTGGATGGTAATGAAAAATTATGTTAATTATATCCTGGTCACCCCAGGTTATTTTCAGTCTAAAGGCTTTGTAAATCGGCGAGAGGTATAGTTCCCATCCAAACTGTCGCATGCGGGTCAAATTCATCAGCATAACACCAGAGTTGACACCTGAAACATAAAAAGATATTAAGAGTCTCTGATGCTGACAATCAATCAATCAGTCAGTGAACCAAGTTTTGCTTATTATCAGCAAATTTCTGTGGAAGAGTGAGCTATTGGCAAGACCCACACAGTGTGCCTTAAGTCCAGGATCACCATACAAGTTCCAAAAACAACTCCCCAAACTTGTTTTGGAGGGTCGGTAAAAACGTTATCTAATATATATGTAAAACTAGTCAGGGTTATTAATTTAAAATAATTTCAGGGTACTTTGCCCTCACTTATGTAAAACTGAATGAATGGATTGTATATTTATATATATATATATATATATATAATATATATATAATAAATAAATATATTATTATGTATATTATATATAATATACATAATAAATATATATACAATCCATTCATTCAGTTTTACACAAGTGAGGGCAAAGTACCCTGAAATTATTTGAAATTAATAACCCTGACTAGTTATATATATATTTGATAAAGTTTTTACCGACCCTCCAAAACAAGTTTGTGGGGGTTGTGATTGGAACTTTAATGGTGATCCTGGAGTTAAGGCATATATATATATATATATTAGGGATGAGTCGATTCTCGATACCACCGATACTTGGACATTGGTATCGGTATCGAGATTCATTCGTTCAATGACGATACCGATACCATCGATACCCCCGCCGTTTACCTGCGCTACGAAGTGCACGGGAAGAGATACTCCCGCCGTTTACCCGCTCTACAAAGGACACTTAGGAGTGTTTGGGTCGGCAGCAAAAATCTTACCTTGGAGATAAGGAAGGAAGAGGGATGTGAGGGGTCTGGTTGAAAGCAATAAACCAGTCGGCTGACCAACATTATTTCTTTGAGTCAATATCTTATAACTAAGTTTTGCCCTATTACGAATTTATATTAAATAGTTTTTGTTTTTCTACATTACTATAGCATGGTAGTGAAATTAACATTAAATTATGTACAAAATTTCATTAACAAATTTGTTTGATAGTTAAATACAAAATATACAAAATAATTTTAAATGGTATTATAAATTTGTATCTGTTTTTAACAATAGTTTCAACATCTGTAGGTACTGAATAATCGTAGGTATCGATGGTATCGGTATCGAGAATCGGGAATCGATTTTTCTGGTATCGGTATTGGTATCGAGAATCGATAAATTTCGGTATCGACTCATCCCTAATATATATATATATATATATATATATATCTTACCATTATATATATATATATATATATATACAATCCATTCATTCAGTTTTACACAAGTGAGTAAAAAGTACCCTGAAATTATTTTAAATTAATAACCCTGAAAACCCTGTAACCCTGTACTTCAGACATTTATGCAATGGTTATGGTGTACTGGTTTACATAACCTACTAAATACAATTTTAGAAAAAACAAATAACACATCTGGTCTTGGTGATTTTTAAAGGATCTTTATATTTTTTAAGGCTGTCTTTTGTTGTGCTTTTTATTTATTTTCTGTATGAATCAAGAAAGGTGTGATAAAGAAAACAAGACTATTAAATACATAGCAGAACCACGTGGGATTAAATCAGAGATGATTGGAAAAATGATTAAGCAACCAAACACAGCAGAAAAGAAATTAAGAAAACAAATTTGAAAATCAAAAGCATTGGAGCACATTTAGCTCAATTCTTTAACCCTAGGAGTGGCGATCCGCCGGTTTCCGGCGGATTTTTGTGTCGCCTATTGTGGCGACCGCCGGTTTCCGGCGGATTTTGACCGAAAATTTTGCAACGTAAATAAACCTCTATTAATCAACTCAAAAGTGAATAATATATATATCATTCGAAAGATAATATTCTGAACTTTCATTTTATTACATAAACAAACCCTGTAGCAGGTATATAACAATGTCACCGCGATTAGAAATCAAATGAATTTTAGGCGCGACACGATACTTGCAGCCGACACTTGGGAAATGTCAAAACATGACTTTTTTGAAATTACCCACCTCGGGTAATTTTCGTCGCACGATGTTGCGAGAAGTACCAATGCACAGCCAAGGAGTTATATTTCATTTTGGTATGGAGTTTTAGATCGATATATTGATTTGACAGATCATATGATTTTATAAACACAGATGATTTTTGTTCTTCTGTAAAATGGCGATCCGCCGGAAACCGGCGGATTGCAAAATCGAATATATATCCAGTGTAATGTTATATTTGCATGACATATAATATCTTATTTGAAAGAAGAAAGAATGGCGAATAATTTGGTGTTGCGCGATGGCAGCACTGACTCCACCGTCAGCTGCTATGAGTTAATAATTATTACAAGGCTATTTCTAATAAAAATATTTTCCGAAGTGACTGCGTACACGTCCAATATAAGGGCAAATTCACTTCGCTACCGCTTAGGTTATGTTGGGTTAGGTTACGTTACGTTATGTTTCGTTAGGTTAGGATAGGTTAGATTACGTTAGATTAGGTTAGGAGGTTTTCTGGCTCTCAATTTGTTTTAAAAATCACAGGAAAAGTAACGTACGGTGCATAACCTTCTTCTCTTTTTATGTTATGTAAATAATATAGGGCAGTCTTTGAATTGTTTTCCAACTTCCAGTCTATGTCTGTATGCTGATGACTCAAACTTAAAAGTTTCGGGCAAATCACAAGAGGATATCGAACTATTTTCAAATATAGAACTTGATAGTATAGATCAGTTTTTTGAAAATCTTAATTTACGTCTAAATCCAAGTAAAACTAAAGGTATTTGTTTCAAAACAAAACAAAGTAAAAATTGCATCTCCCCAAAATTAATGATTAAAAACAAACATGTAGAGTTAATTGAGCAAACAAAGTTTCTAGGGCTAATAATTGATAATAGCCTGTCATGGGATGGGCATGTGAAGTATGTTTTAAACAAAGCAAATTCTGGTTTATTTGCAATCAGAACAATGTCCAAACTGTGCAACATTGATGTTTTGCGTAGTATATATTTCGCTCTTATTCACAGTCATATTGCATATGGAATATGTATATATGGCTCCACAACAAAAGAAAATTTGAATAGTATGTTAAAAATTCAAAAAAAAGCAATTAGAATTATTTTACAACTAAAAACTCAAGACTCAGTCCAGGAATATTTTAAACAACTAAAAATCATGACCGTTCATGGACTATATATCTTTGATACAATCATGCATGTCAGGAATAATCAGAATAATGAATTTATCCCAGTGCATCAATACAATACTAGAAAAAAAATTGAACCCATTCCCCATCATAATTTAGAAATTTTCAAAAATAAAGTGTCTTTTGCAGGCAAAAAGTTTTTAAGAAAAATACCAGATTGTATAAAAAATGAAATTAGTCATCCAAAGTTTAAACGAAAATTAAAGGATTATTTGATTGATTTAGCTGTATATGACTTGGGTGAATTTTAAACGGGTAAAAATTTTAATTGGTTCGGGATTATGATGTTTTAATTGTAAGTGACACTATTTTAATGTATTTTTATTTTATATATGAATTATGCCTCTGTTTATTTTGTATAGTACTAATATTTAATACTTGTATTTTGTAGTACTTATTATATATAGTTCTACTTGTCGTTGACACTATTCTATGTATACAAGAGTATCATTATGAATAAAGAAATCTGAATTGAATTGAATTGAATTGAATAATTTGGAACGGACGTGAACAGTAGCGGCTCACGTCGGACGTGTACGTAGCCACTGCCAATATTTTCCATTCGAGAAATCGTGTTTGATATTTTCGTGTTTTATAACTATTATCAGTGAGTTATTACTAAATAATTTATTATTACGGAGTTTTTAGTGTAAGTGAAGTGTTTGTGTGTATATAACAGTAATCTTTATGCATTATATTATGCATAAATATTACTGAAGTTTGACAATTAGTGTTTATAAAGTGTTGTGTTTACTCCTACATAGGCCTAGTGAAATTTGCCAAATCCGCGACTGTTTAGTGCTACATAACACATATAAAAACAATAATTTACCCTAAGTGTTATACATTTTTATGTAGGTAATTGAATGTACTACAGCATGGTTATATTGGTTTGGGGGTAAAATATTTGGTCAAAAAGTTATATACTAAAAACTGTGAAATTTTTTTTTCCAAATACGCAAAAATTCCAAAACGTTATTTTATTTACATGTATTTATAAGTGACAAAAATTGTTTACCATAAACCTATGACTTTTTTGGATTCCTTACTTCATTAGCTCTACAAATATATATATATATATATATATATCATTATTAGTATACATATATATTACATTACTTATTTACATCACAAACTAACACTGTACAGTTTACGCATTTTTCGGGTTTCCGTTTATTATTACATTATGCCCCAAAAAACTTATAAAAAAAATTCTTTCCCCAACATGTTATATATTTATATGTAGGGAATTAGATTGTCTACAAAATTAATATAATGAATTTTCCATAAAAAATCTGTGGAAAAAATTTTACCCTGGCTGCGTTTGAAATTTCAAAAAAAAAATCAAAATTTTCTTATTCTTTTCACTTACCGGAAAAAAAAATGTCTAGATCTTCATTATTTTACTATTTATAGAATCTCCTGTTCTTTCTGAACAAAATGAATATAAAGTTAACTTGTGTACTCTAACGGTTGAATTTATATGGATTTTTTAAAAAAGGTCTGCAAAATCGCCAAATTTAGCTTGCCACACTACGCGTTAACATGGCGCCACTCCTAGGGTTAAGAGTTTGTTCTTCAATTAGAATCATTTTATACCTTCGCGTTTTTATGGTGATCAAAGCTACCAACATACCCAGTTTCCCGTAGAAAGGATGTCGAGCGAAGCGGTTGTACCACCCAGTGTTGGGGTCCTCGTGTTCGGGAGCAAGTGCTGCCATCTGTGTGCTGTTCATGCGATCAAAATGTCGCCAGATGTCCTCTAGCGGTGTAAGAAACAGAGTGTCCGTGTCCACGTATAACACAGAGTCATACTGCTTCATCAGACTCTGTGCAAAATGGTTAACAATTATAAACAAATTCATACTCTAAAGTATTCTTGAGATTTTGGGGTCGGTTTATAGTGCCAATTTAGTTAAAATTAGTTATTTTTAGTTTTTAGTTTTAGTTTTTTTAGTTATTTTTAGTGGTTTATAGTTTGTGTAATTTTTAGACTTCCTTCAAAATTAGTTGTGCCTTTAAGTCATAAAACGCACAACTTTAAACACGCAAATAAACGTTACATTTAAAGTAATTGTAATTTTAACACTATATTTAAACAAAAAACAAGTAAATTAAATAGTCATGCTCAAATTGCAGAGGTACTGGTATCATTTAAAAACCTTCATTAAAAAACCTGTACCTATGTCATTATAAAATTTCATTAAAAACCTGTCCCTATGTCATTACAAAATTTCATCAAAAAACCTGTACCTATGTCATTACAAAATATTTTGACATTTCAATAACAAATGCTTGGTCAGCTGCACATAATCTCTACCAACCAGCCAAGAGTGCACCTAAAGTTGTGAGAATTGCTATTAATAGCATTAGAATGGCAGTGTGTTGACTTGGAGTGGGGATGAGAATGGAAAAACTGCCGATGAGTGCGGGAAAAGGGCAGACAAACCGCGCAGTGCAGCTAATCTCACAACTTTGGACATACTTGTCAGCGTTTGTGTCGTTGCACAACATGAGTGGATTGAAAACATTCGGCTATTCAACGGTGTTTATTTTGTATATTTGTTTATTAAAGTAAATAGTTAGGGAAGTAAATAGTTTAGGTATAACCTAAAGTGCAATTTTTTTAACAAACTCATAAAATTAAATATTTTGTCTGGTCATTATCGAATCTAGAGAAGACCACAGGCCTTGTCACTGCCTGTAAACTGTTTTATTATCTTTTAATCATACATTTTTAATAACATACTAACTTAAAGCTCAAGTTTTCTTATTAGGATCAATAATTCTGAAACTCACAGGCAGAAACAGTCGCTGAGCTGCACACGGCTTAAACAGTTTGCGCCATTCTTCTTTCCCACTCTCCGGAAACGTTACAGGAAGTATTTCATAGTCGAATGTGTTGTTCGTTATGACTTTCCACTCATCCAGCTGAAATTTTAATACATAATTTAACTGTTAGTAGTTAAAAGCAATTAAAATAAGTCAAGTGAAGTAAAGTCTTAGTGAATAATTTTAAATTTATATCAATTTAGTTATATCTTCAAACATCACACCTTTGTTCTTTAATGAAATGTCGATTGTATTCATTAAAATAACACATCTGCCCTTCTCACATCCTTGTCCTGTGACAAGAGTAGTTATAGGCTCATTTAGATAAGATATTTAATTACTCATACCGTAAACAGATAGTTATATAGCCTACCATTCATATCAATAGATAAATAAATATCTTTATTGCCATAGATGTACAATGATTACACTGCATGGCAAAAGTCAACAAATATGTTATAAAGATATACCTACAATTTACATCAATCTGGTACAGATTAGAAATACAAGTAGAAATTACATTATTTGTAGAAATGATGAAAAAGTCAGTCTAAAAATGGCCGAACATACTGGAGGTGTTCTGCAAATGTAAAATACCCGCTTAATAATCACACAGCTGTACATAAATATCAAATATTATGTTTGTTTAAACAATTGGTACCAACACATTAAACGAAAGACAATTTTTTACAATGTGCCACAGAGGCAGTCTCACAATTCCCTCTCACTCGGTCAAGTTCGGGTGAACATTGCCTGGCAGCAATGAGGTGAAGCATCTGTCACAGTGGGTGATCCTGCCTACCTTACTTATTCTTTATGATTATTCATCTATTGATTATTGATTTATTAATTTTATGCTTTTTGATTAATAACTTTGTAAGCTAGTGGTTTGGTTTTGTCAAAATTAATAATAAAAATAAAAATGAGATCACAAAGATAAATGAGATGAATTGAAAAGTCTTGTTACCGACTAAGGCAGACCTCTCTCTTCTGTTAGGGCCATTGATCAAAAGCCTAAGAATATCTAGAAATACAGTTTACATTGGGTTCTAATAAGAAACACAACAGGCCAATAAGTTCTGATAGTATTGGTGTTCTTAAAATCCAAGTGTTGCCACTATTGCACTATTGTAAGTGTTTGCACTATTGTAGTGTATGTTCACTACAGTCACCCCAGACAATATTAGTCAGGTGGGGGAAAATGGAAGATAACAACTTACCATAAAAAGACTACTTAGTTATAGATAGGGCCAATTAGGATGAAGAAGGAAATGTAGTACGGTGAACCTAACATTTGCCTCCCCCTACACTTTTGTCAACTGAATCTCTTCTGATAGGTCTTATCTCAGGATGGATGATCCGAGTACAGAAAAGACAGGCATGAATGCCAGTAACTGCACTAACTGTACCCATCCACACCTGGAAGAACAAGTGTAGCGGGAGGCTCACCTCAGACTCACCTATCCTGCCCTCAGTGCTTCAAATTATTTTGCTCTACCTATAACATTTTGACTCAATTCATCCACTACATTACCTAATAAATACAGTAGTTCTAAGCTGTTTTGTTAGCTAGAGCTCACCTTTTCTTCGAACCCCTTTATGAGAGGAGTGTCTGCAAAAACAACCACTCTCAGACTGACATTACTGCTGAAGAGAATTGCTGACTTGATCATTACCAGGGTTTCATGAAGACGATCGCCACAAGCTACTGCAGCCAACACCACCTCCAGCCTGTTCCTTCAATAACATCAACAATCGGGTTATGTATATCTGATAAAACACAGAATATTGCAAATCGATTTAAGTAGTATGGAGTATCCGTAGCCTTCAAGATACAAAACACCATGAGTAAAATTCTGCAAAATGTCGCTAAACACCTCCTGGAAAATGGCCACTCATTGGGAACAATTGAAGACAGTTTGAATATTCTCAATATTTGTAAGATAGGAAATGTAATTAATGCATCGGAAGAATTGTTTATTTTTAAGGAAAAATGTAAGGATAGGGATAAATTGATCAATGAACAGGTCAACTTTGACTCTGGTGGTACTTATCACAACTTGTTTCTGGAACTTTCGGTAGCCAATAGTATATAAGCTGTTCGCTATCTTGTTTCTGTCATTCTCTGACTGGGCCTGATGATGACCGATGTAACTGGTTGAAATCGATCGCCTTGTTCCATCTTTTGTGTATATTTTACCGTCTTGTATATAAGTACAGTATAAGTGTAACTATACTTATAGTGTTGTAAGACGGATTTTATTTATCCTGTTTAACTGTTATTACAAATCACAAGTTTACTTTAATACACATTTTAATCTATTACACATTACCAATTTAAACAACAGCTTATTATAAAATCTACCTACTTTATTTTATGGGTCGAAAGGTGTTGTTAGCAGCCAAAGAGGCTTAAAATGTTTTATTTAGAATACAATTATACAAAATTTTCCCTGCTCTACTGGGGAGTGTTCCCCATCTCCCCCGGTGGGGCTCGTGTCCGGTTCTGGCCAGACGAAAAATTGGCAACACTAGAATTATAGCTTATAAATATCCAAGGATCAGTTTCTTACCTTAAAATTCTGCTGAAATCTTTATCTCTTGGAGTTACACTCTGAAGAGTTAGATTTGTCTGTTTAAGAGTGTCTTCTTTCACTGTAGGCCTATAATCAATGGGCCTTGACGATTTGTTAATATCGTGGTAAAATAAAATTAGTTTTTCTTTTTTATTAACTTGGTAGGAAGTAGTATGATGATCGCTGTTTACTTTAGATGAAACTGTACTAAACTGATATGTCTGAATAAGATAAAGCACTAAAAAACCCACAAGTGTCCATATCATAAGGGTAATTTTGTTCCTGCGCCTCATATTCTTCTTTCAATCATCACGTGAATTGAATTACATACTTTTGAGTCATAAATAATAATTAAATACAATGTATATAAAAAGTAGAAGCTGAACTGGGCCGACTGGGCTAAGTTTGGTTGAACTTTCGGTTCACTCTCCCTTAACCTCTACATAAACTAGTAAGTTAGTTAAATTAGAGACTTGGTTAAATGTGTTGAAATATTCTAATGGACATATTTGCACACTTTATCTAATACCAAAAATTCATATACATATAATTTTATTTAGTTTCCAAGATTTGAACACAAATACCCCGTTTGTGTATAATAAAAAACTTAGCATCACCAAAGTAAAATCACCGAGACTGACACACTACTGACAGTCGCGATTCGCGAATCGTAACCGTGCGTGACTGACAGGAGCAGTGTTGCCAGAAACCGGGTAATTACCCGGTTTTCGGGTATTTTGATGGCCGTGCGGGGATTTTACGCGGATTAAGAAAAAACCGGGTAAAACCGGGGATTTTGGGCTCGAGTTGCGGGGATTTACCCGAAATACCGGGTATTCAAGATTTAGTGTGACAGTTGATATAAAAGACAGTGGTAAACGGGTAAACAATCAAGCAAATTGACACATACTAGAGCATAATAAATATAGTCAACAGTACCTTTGACATACATGTTGTTTTGCATTTGTTGTTGTCAAAGAATATCTGTTTTTTTAGTACATTATTAGCGAATTTCCCCTATAGGGAAGAAGCTATTACCGTAGGTCTCATGGTAAGACTTAAGACCGAGACCATGATAACTTTTTGTTTTGAGGTCCCCAGATGCCAAAAACACTATTCGTTCAAATATATATATATATATATATATATATATATATATATATATATATATATATATATATATGTGTCCGTTAACACGATAACTTGAGTAAAAAACGTCCGATTTTGATGAAATTTGGCTCAAATGTGTAAAATGACATTCATGACTTTAAGTTCGAAAACCAGAAAAATCGGACCATGGGAAGGGGGGTTTATGGGGGTTTTAAATTTTCTAAAAATCAGTTTTTTGCATTTTTCAACCTAAAATTTTTAAAAAACTCAATTTTGGTTTTGGCCATGTTATAGAGCTTAAAAAAACAAATAATTTAGTATTTTGAATTATTAACCTAGGTTAAGTGGTTGCGGAGAAAATCCAAAAAAACTTGCTCATAAAATCTCCCATGTTAATCTTATGGGAAAAAGGTTTTTCGTTTTTCCTCAGTTTATTTTAATGTAAACTTCACATTTGCTTTTACCAATCTGTTCAGTTCCACAAAACAATCATTTTGGTGTTTAAATTGTGATTCTACGCCCAACCGTTGCAGAGATATTCGAAGGGCTAAACACAGTACGTTGTCCAATGTTATCCTTATGGAGAATAAATAAAATTTGATATCTCGATTATTTATGAATGTATGTTGATGAAACTTGGTATGTGGCTTCAAGTAGTACTGGTATATTGATATTTGCACAAAAAATTGATTTTTTGTTGATTATTCCCGTAGCAGCAAACCTGCGTACTCAGCCCCCATGTTATTCTTATGGAGAATATGTAAAATGTAATGACTCCCTTAATTATGAACATAAATTAATAAAACTTGGTATGTAGCTTCAATTGGTTGAGTTATATTGATAATTATATAAAAACCCATTTTTCTGTTCCTTGTTGCAGCAAACCTGCTTTCTCAGCCCCCATGTTATTCTTATGGAGAATAACTAGAATGTTATATATCGCTTATTTATGATTGAATATCGATGAAACTTAGTATGTGGCTTCGCCTAGTTAAATTCTATTTATATTTGCATAAAAAGCAATTTTTTCTGTTCCTTGTTTCAGCAAACCTACGTACTCATTACCAATGTTATTCTTATGGAGAATAATTAAAATCGCTTATATGTGAATATATTTTTATGAAACTTGGTTTGTGGCTTTATGTGGTATTAAGACATATATTATGCATTTGAAATTCGCTGAGTACGCAGGTTTGCTGCGACGGGGGTATTTGTTCATTAATAAATAAATAATTGTCTATGGTTAGGAGGACATCTCAGACCCCAAAGAGGTTAATATACCTATCTAATCAAATCAAATATATTTATTGCCACAAAACAAAATAAATTGCATTAGCATACGTCATTACAAACATTTTTCTAAAACTAAACATATTTCTTGTCAAAATAATCCTTAACACTATAAAAACTACTTTAAAGTAAAAACATTTTTACATTTCTTTTGAAGGTCACTAGATTACATTCTTTACATTCTTACATTCTAGACGTCTCGTTTCGTGCTAAAAAGTGTAACGTACGTGGTCGACCACCATTTTGTCCCCCTGTAAACTCTGCTCCAATGTCAACCAATCAAAATCCCCTCATCACAAGTTATATATATATATATATAGCTGACTAACATTTAACTTGTAAATAGACGATATGATTGCCACCGAGGTGGGTAGCTCTGACCCACTAGTGTGAAGGGTTCTATAAGGCTAAATGCAATTTCAACAGGTCAAGTGGCCAACGGGTGGCTGCAACGCAGTGGCTGTGAGCTAGTGGGAAGGCGGCCATAGAGTACTTGAAGAAAATTACTGTCAACATGAAGGCTTTACCTTTTTATTCAGACAAGACCTCTAGATATATTAAACTCGTTGAATCTATCCAACTATTTTGATCCGGATAACGTTTGTTTAGGTACAGCCGGTTTTTAGCGAATTTCCCCTATAGGGAAGAAGCTATTACCGTAGTCGGCATGGTAAGACCTAGGCCCGGGACCATGATAACTTTTCGTTTTGAGGTCCCCAGACCCCAAAAACACCATTCGTTCGAAACTGTATATATATATATATATGTGTGTGTCCGTGAGCACGATAACTCTCGTAAAAATTATCCGATTTTGATGAAATTTGGTATAAACGTGTAAAGCAACATTTATGACTTTAAGTTCGAAAACCAGCCAGATCGCTCTATCCGAAGGTGTATTTTTGGGGGGTTTTGTACCCCAAAAATGGGTTTTTCGAATTTTTTACATATAATTTTGGAAATAGTCAAATTTTATTTTTTCCCATTGGATTCAGCTTAAAAAAACACACAATTTGGCATTTTAATCATTTCTCTACGTCAATTGGTTACCGAGATATTGAAAGTGCTAAACACAGTACGTTGTCTTAATGTTATTCTTATGGAGGAAAATAAAAATTTTATATCTCGCTTATTTATGAACGTATACTGACGAAACTTGGTATACGGCTTCATCTGGTTGTGGACCATTGATATTTGCTCAAAAAAACAATTTTTTACCCAAGGCTCCCGTAGCAGCAAACCTGCGTACTCAGCCCCATGTTATTCTTATGGAGAATAAGTACCGTGTTATCTGCCTTCATTATGAAAATAAATTAATGAAATTTGGTATGTGGCTTTACCTACATGAGTTATATAGATATTTGTATAAAACCCTATTTTTTGTCTTCCTTGCTTCAGCAAACCTGCATACTCAGCTGCCATGTTATTCTTATGGAGAATAATTAAAATGTCATAAATCGTTTATTTATGAATGTATATTGATGAAACTTGGTATATGGCTTTATGTGGTATTAAGATACATATATATGCATGGGAAATTCGCTGAGTACGCAGGTTTGCTGCTACGGGGGTATTATTTTCAAACATACATATATAGTGAAGATAACCTAATAGAAATTAATCAATCTATGATTATTAACAAATAACTATATGCCAGTTAACTGCAACAAAATAGTTTAATCAAACGATTTTTTTACTCACCGTTCGGTTTGTCATCTTCTTACCAGTGTACCTACTTTTGAACGTCTATGAAATCTAGCGCATTATTATTGAACAGTGTCGCCTCCAGTAACACCAATTGGCCTTGGTTAAAACTAAGCCCATGGCCGAAATTAAGCATGGACTGCTGTAGTTAGTCTATGGCATAGGCCACTTAGGCGCGTGCCTAGAGGCCCGCATCACACAGAACCCTTTTCAAAAGCCTGATACAAGCAAGAAAAAATGTTATAACAAGGGCCCACACCACTGGATGAGCCTAGGGGCCCACGGCTAATAAATCCGACCTTGACTAAGTGCTAAGATTACTAAAACTGGTATTATTTCGGGTACACTATTTAATTTCCGGATAATCTCTGGCAATATCCAAGAAATTACCCGGGTTTCTTATATTTTAAGCTCATGTGGGGATTATGACCGGGTAAAAGTGGGGATTTTATAGGAAGTTTGCGGGTAAAATAGCAAACCTAGCCTGGCAACACTGGACAGGAGAGACACCCTCGTATGGTGAGCACTTTTTCGCCTACAAAATTTAGAGGTTGTTTGGTCGATATCGAACAGACGATACCGCAACGTTTCATCAACCAATTGTTCGTTCATTCTACTGGATGATTTGAGATTGCCGACTGCCGAGAAGTTAAACTTGGAAATGGAAACCACTGTGGAAGTTCTAAGCTGACTCGACTAGGGCCTGTTGAAGTATAAGTTTGGTCATTGGACAATTTGAAATTGTCCTTACATCCACTTAATATGGCAAAAGATATACCCAATTTAAATAAACTTTGTAATGCTAAGTTAATTAAGTAATGTATACAAGGTCTTAAACAGATAAGATGCCTTTAAATTTACAAATTGGTTGCAATCATAAATACAAAGACCCCGAGGTAGGGTTAAGATAATTAATCGGTCTCTCTAAATTACTGGTGATAAGAGAAAAATTTTTCATAAATTAAACTAGTATGAAATAAAACCCATTCCTTGCCCAAGTAATAGGCTTAATTATAGCTAAGGACTTGAAAGGCTCAGTTATTATGATGAGTTATATTAACTTTCCATATTCATAATTTAAAGTACCTATAAACTCTTAAACTTCTATAAAATCTTCGAACGTTTCAGCTTCATAAAATCTACTAGTGCTACTCATTTTGTATTCCAAGAACCACCATTTTCCTTCCAACTCGAAAACATCTATCTACTATCGTAGTCAACATTCAATCGATAAAACAACCGGTTTTGTTCTGGTCAAATGAACTTTTCTCCAGTTCAAAGTAAGAAACTTTCTTATGGGAGTTCAAGTGAGGAGGTGAGAGTCAAAACTCACTTGTTCCCAAAACCTAAATTTTGGGAAATGCCAAAAAACTAAGATCTGATATGGTCACATGTTTTATATTAATATGGATGGGTTTGTTAGATGCAGTATTGGCCACAGATTTGATATTTTCAGGTTTTAGAGCTTGAGGCATTTCATAAAACATAAAAAATGGATTTAAAAATTGGATCATTTGAGTTTTGATGATAACTTTAGGAACATGTTAGTTTTATAAATAAGTGATTTGGAACATGTGAGTTTTGAAGTGTAACCTTCAAAATGGTCCACAGGTGTTCTGATAGTTATCTTTCCTTTTTATAAACTAACATACATTGTAAGTTTAAAAAAAGAAAATTAACGAGGTTAATTTATAAAAAATATATTGTTTAATAGGAATCAAATCAAACCAAATATCTTTATTGCCACAAAACAAAATAAATTGCATTAGCATACGTCATTACAAACATTTTTCTAAAAATAAACATATTTCTTGTCAAAATAATCCTTAACATTATAAAAACTACTTTTAAGTAAGAACCTTTTTACATTTCTTTTGAAGGTGACTAGATTACATTCTTGTTTAAGAGTGATCGGAAGGCTATTGAACATTTTTATACAATTATAGACTGTTTGGTTTTTGAAAAATGTTGATTTGTGTGGTGGTATGTTATAATTGTGCTTGTTTCTGGTTTTAATAGTTGACCATGGTAAACATTCGTGAAAAATGTGCTAGTTATTTAAAAAAAGTGATTCCAAGATATAAAAAGATGGAAAGGTGAGCAGATCAAAAGCGTTGAAGTAGGAAGCACATGCTTTATCGATTCCTGCAATTATTCTCACAGCTCTTTTTTGAAGAATGAAAAGAGTCTTCGTATATGAGCTCTCAGACCCCTCAAATCACAACTGTGTATGAAAGAAATGGATAAATGAGGGCATAATATGCTGAGAGAAGAACTTCAGTACTGGAAAATGTAGATAGACGTCTTAACACAAAACACCTGAAAACAAACGGCTAGCGACATGCTCTATGTGAGAAAAAAAATTTAAATTTGAGTCTAGGTGAAGCCCCAAAAATGTTACGTCATCTGTCGCAGTAACGACACTTTCACCTATGCACAATTTTAGAAGAGATATGTTTCTTTATGGCCAATGGAGAAATCAAGCAGTTTGGTCTTATCAGAATTGACACACAACATATTTTCATGGAACCATTGCACAATACTATTTGATTTAACATAAGAGTCAATTTTCAAATCTGATCGTGCCTGATGCGATATGGCAAAAGTGAGGTGTCATCTGCGAAAAGACACAGTTTAACATTAATAACACATGATTTTAAGTCATTTATGTATAAAATGAACAACAACGGGCCCAGGATTGAACCCTGAGAACTCCGGAGATGACAAGCTTCTCATCTGAGTATGAGTATGTCATACAATCTTTATCCATAGAAGGTATCTTTACTATTTGTCTACGTCCAGTAAGGAAGGAGGAGAAACATTTTAGAGCAGTGCCCCGTATTCCAATGCTCTCAAGTTTCTCAAGAATCAGATCATGATTTACCATGTCAAATGCCTTTCGGAGATCAAAGAAGACACCCGCTCCGGATTTCTTTAGATCTAGCTCTTTTACAATAAAGTTGGTGATGGAAAACATGGCATCAACAGTAGACTTGCCCTTTAAAAAGCCAAATTGACCAGAAAATAAAATACTATGTTTGTCAATAAAATAAATCAACCTATTTCAAACTGCTTTCTCAAAAATCTTGGGGAATGAAGATGTTATCGCAATTAATAGGTCTATAATTGTCAAGCATTTCTTTTTTCCTTTTTTAAAAATTGGGCTTACAACTGAAAGTTTCAGAAAATCAGGGAATACTCCAGTTTCAAAAGAGCTATTAATTAGATGTACGAGAGGATTTGCTAGGGAATTAGAGTAGTATTTTAGGAGCTTGGTTGACACATTATCAATTCAAGATGCAGTTTTGGGCTGTAATGAATGTATCAGATCGATAACTTCTGCTGCGCTTACTGGTTTTAAAAAGAAGGACTTTAAAGTGCATGGAGCTTTTATTTGAAGAGGAACTTACATTCTTGCTATTCAAAGTGTTACACTGTGATATATATTTATGAAGAAATCATTGAAAATGTTGGAAACCTCCTTTGGTTGAATAACTAATTCTCCTTTGCTATTTTTTACAGCAAAAATAAAATCATGATATGAGACTTTGAAGTGACCCTATTTTCGTTTATGATGTTCCACATAGTCTTTGACTTGTTTGAATAAGAGTTATTTATTTATTTGGGTACCTTGAGAGACTTTGAATATTTTATACTCTGGCGATATTGAGCTTTCAATCTTAAGAATTGCTGCCTTAGTGGATTGGATCTCTCTAAATCTTTGGTATTGGAGTACCACGATCTGACTAAATCCCGAAGATCAGCCTGTTCTTTGCTTGAAGAAATATTGCTATGAAACCTTTGTTTCTTGCACCTTACTTTCTTCTCTGGGAAAGCCTGGTCTATATTAAAAGAAATAGTAGAGGTGACGTTCTTCATTTTTGATTCAACAGAATCTGCACTAAAAACCTCTGTCAAATGCTCACGAGCAAGGCAATTGTTGAATATCAACATGTTTTCATCTTTGAATGATCGGCACGAACGAAATTTTGGGGAAGCCTCTCTTTGTGGAAGCAGCTTGACTGTAGTAATTTGAGCATGGTGATCTGCTAAGGCAGTCATAAGAACAGAAGCAGCAACATAATCCTTGGGAAGATCAGTGTATGCATGATCAATAAGTGACCTAGAGTTTTTAAACTGTCTTGTAAATGACCAAACTATGTTCCTCAATCCATGACATTCCATGGCATTCATTAGCACATCAACCTTCAGGTCCGAAACAGATAGCTAGGTCTACATTGAAGTCACCAACCACAAGTGTACTATTATTCGGTGAAATCACTTTATCAAGGAAAATTGATAAATGCTTGTAGAAAAACATTTGTTCTCAAGAGAGGCAGAAAATGGAGTTGGCTTATAAATTACAACAATAAGAAAAACTCTATCACAAAAGCTAACTTTTACAGCCGCCAGTTCACACTTACCCTCCAAACATAAAACCCCAAAACATCAAGCTTTTAAATATTCAACACTTCCTTTGCAAAGATACAAACTCCACCCTTACTTAGGTTACTACGGCAAAAAGATTAAACTCCAACGTACCCAAGCAATCTTAAAACATCAAATTCAAACTGTTTCAGGTGGTGCTCGGATATACAAATCACGTCAGGAGCCTCAATATATCAATAACAGATTGAAAACATCAAGCTTATTTTCAAGTCCTTGGGCATTTTGGTGGAGTATTTTTAGAGTATAGTACAGTACACTCTATGTTGGTAATGAAGGATTGGGGGATAGGTTAAAAAAAATATCCAAGTTTATCGTTGACCGAAGAGGAAACACACTTTGGGAGTTATCAAGAGAGGGTTCCTTGGGTAGATGATCTGAGGAAGGTGATTCAGATTTCCCACAGTGAGCCCTCCTCAATGTTCGAAGCATAATATAGCCTAGGCAAGGAGTTATCTTTATTTAGCAATAAAGATACATGACTCGATCGCCACATGCTCGACCTGAGTCTATGTGGCCTAAGAGGATAGGTAAGTAAGTAAGTAATACATCCAAAACTTTTGTCTGGGGTGAACAAGTGAAGCCCACCCACACAGCACACAACGTCCCCAGGATATCCCATTTGTGTCCCACACATCCCATTGCAATCCCAGGATAAGCAGGATATCCCTAGGATATCCTGCTATGTCCCGGGATATTGTGGAAGTCCCAGGGATGTCCACGATCTCCCGGGATAACGTGGATATCTTGGGGACATCCCACGGACATCCTTTATATCCCAGAACAATTTTAGTATAATTAATTGCAAGTTTTATTTATAGTTTTAGTATTTAAACAAAATTGAATGATAAGCATAATGATCAGATATCAACAATAAAACATGTATAAAGGAAGTATAAATTTACAGTTTATATATCGATGAAATATGCATAGAATTCTGACAATTTATAAAAAAAGAAAATGCAAATTGCATTATTAGTTTATACCAGTACACTAGTAAAATTAACGGCCAACCCCATCTACAATAATCCCCTTTTAAAGAAAGGGAAAAAATTTGGCGCGCCGGCGCCTGCACAGTACCCCAGCAGGCCAGCAACAGGTCAACAGACGACAGACCAGACGGTGATTGTAACGGTCAACGGTCAGTCTTATCTTGGTCGGTGGGTTGTTCTCTACCTCGTTGCGCGTTTGTTAATTAATTAATTGAGAAAAATAACATTATCGTCATTCAAGACTAACTACAACTGTTTTGTATACAACAGTTCTGTTTCTTGGTAAGTAACATCCTTTTTTAAAACAAATTTATAGTACGTACAGGTTAACCCTAGTTTATTTTACTTCATAAATGTAATAAAGAGTTATTCTCCTAGGATGGTTTGGTTATGGAGTGTTGCCGATTGTACAGAACTAACATATTTAAATTGTTTTGAATCACAGTTTATTGTAGTACTTGAATCACAATGAAACAGTACTGAATAAATTTAGTCAGTCACTTATTCTAAGAACTAGCATAACCTCAATATAACCTAAGTATACAGTCTGTTTCACGATTGGAAAACCAGGCCTTCCTTACTGTCATAGGTACAGGTTTAGTATAAGGTTTAGATTATTATTGTACGCTGGTATTATACTCCTTATTAGGTTAGGTTAGGTTAGGTTTAGTTAGGTTAGGTTTAGTTAGGTTAGGTTTAGTTAGGTTAGGTTAGAGGTTAGGTTAGGTTTAGTATAAGGTACCGTTTTAAAATCGAGGTAAATTTGCATTTTTCTTAAAGATTTTTACCTCTAGAATCCAGAAATAACATTTATTTTGCGCGGAAACAATTATTAATTATAGAAAATATTACTTAAAATTATTATTTTCGATGCAAGCAGACGCTACTTACAAACCACAGATTAGAACATCTTAAAGGCTACGTACACGTCCGACGTCAGCCGCTACTGTTCAAAGGCTACGTACACGTCCGACGTTAGCCGCTACTGTTCACGTCCACATTAATGTTTCTAGTTTATACAGACTATGAGGAAAACGTCCATAGAGTATAAACATATAAATGAAATGTCATAGATAATAAGTATGTAATAAAAAGTTATGTTTCGTGCTTTATTTACCCCTTACCCATTATAAGTGACTGAGGAAAACGTCCATAGAGTATAAACATATAAATGAAATGTCATAGATAATAAGTATGTAATAAAAAGTTATGTTTCGTGCTTTATTTACCCCTTACCCATTATAAGTGACTAAGTGTTGAGAGGTGAGTGAGCAAAGTGAACGAGCTCATTCTGGAAGTAAATGAGCGTGAACGAGCTCATTCTGAAAGTAAATGAGCGTAGCGAATGAGGTCACCATGAAGGCAAGTGAACGCGGAGCGAATGAGCTCATCCTGTAGGGAGTGAGCTGGGCGAAGAAGCTTGACCGGAAAACGAATGGTTAATAAAAAACGCTACATCTTCGTATGGTACGTGACATTCGAGCGTACACTTAGTACAGGCATGGCTGGTTGGGGGGCTTGTCACGGGTACTTATTAGGTTAACTAGCTTGGGTTAGGTTAGGTTTGTTAGGTTAAGTGTGGTTTGTTGGGTTTGTTTTTGTTTGTTTTGCCATCCAGGTACGGTTGCCAAAGGCCGAAGGCCGAAGGCCACCGTACCTGGATGGCAAAACAAACAAAAACAAACCCAACAAACCACACTTAACCTAACAAACCTAACCTAACCCAACGCTAGTTAACCTAATAAGTACCCGTGACAAGCCCCCCAACCAGCCATGCCTGTACTAAGTGTACGCTGGTATTATACTCCTTATTAGGTTAGGTTAGGTTAGGTTTAGTTAGGTTAGGTTTAGTTAGGTTAGGTTTAGTTAGGTTAGGTTAGAGGTTAGGTTAGGTTTAGTTAGGTTAGGTTTAGTTAGGTTAGGTTTAGTTAGGTTAGGTTTTGTTAGGTTAGCTTTAGTTAGGTTAGGTTTGGTTAGGTAAGTTTACGTTACGTTAGAGGTTAGGTTAGATGTTAGGTTAGGTTTAGTTAGGTTAGAGGTTAGGTTAGGTTTAGTTAGGTTAGGTTTAGTTAGGTTAGAGGTTAGGTTTAGTTAGGTTAGGTTTTGTTAGGTTAGGTTTAGTTAGATTAGGTTAGGTTTGGTTAGGTAAGTTTACGTTACGTTAGGATAGGTTATGTTTATTTATTTTACCTTAGTATTTTGGAGGGTACAACTTGGCGGCAGCTCTGTAGAAAAAGTGGGGTCGCTCCAAAGCACTATACTTCCTCTTAAACATGCACTCCGCCAAATATCCTCCAAAATGCTCCGATTTCACACCGTACTTCGGGATTCGGTCGCGGATGTCACGCCAACCGCGCTCCACAGTGTTTGTATGTGCCCCGGTTTCTGGATCAACGAAGGTTTTACTGTGGTTCACCGTCAAGTGGTTGAAATTGTACCACGAAAGTCTGTTGTACGACTTCCAACAGTCCGTTATTATCGTCGTACCGGGTAGCACCCACTTTCTTATGATCCGGACTAGCGTGCGCCGCGACCGATCCGGGACCGGGAGCAAAAAGCAGTTTTTACTACCTCTTTCCACGCCCCCCAACACCCAGTTTCCTTTAACCCGGCGGCCACGGTTATACTTTCTTTTCCCAAATTTAGCTTCGTCTATTTCGACAACCGTGCCTGGTCCGCCGAGTTTTTGGGACGTTGAAACAGCGTCGTCCACGTACACCTCCCTGATGAAGCTGTACCAGTCTACAATAGTACGACTGGACAGTTCAAGTTGTTCTTTAAGAAAAGGCTGGCGGGGAGGGTCGTGGATGAGGTAGTGATTCACAAGCTTCCACAGGACAGGGATCGGAAGCTTAGAATCTGTGAAAAAAGAGCCCTTCCTGCAGTTCCCTTTCCAGTTACACTCACGGCCTTTTTTTTTGTTTTCTACTATTTTTTTACGACACCGGAACTGCCACCCACTTCTTATCACACGATTACCACACCTTGGGCAAATAGTTATATTACTAACAACTAAATGCTGGCTTAAAAAACTTAAAATATTATCTTCGTTGTATGCTACTGCATTAAAATACTTCACCAAACAATATTCACATTCCATAACAACAAGAACAACACTAACAATGAATACGATCTGTCAACTATTTTTCACCCCTACGACAATAATAGACTCGCCCAAACTCGACCCTTCCTCCCCTCAGACTGTTAGTCGGCAGCGATAAATAGACTCGTCCACAATCGTTCTGTTCACAAATTGAAGATATTTTAAGTTAGTTTTCCCCTTGAAACCAATGTTTCCGACAAAAACAAATGTTATTTTCGTGTTCTGGAGGGTCGAATTTATACAGAAAAAATAAAAATTTTCGAAAATGTCAACGGTACCTTTTTCTAAACTTTTACCCTGTCATAAGCCCAATGTTAAAGTTAAAATTGACACTAGTCTTATGGACAGCCAGCCACTTGTGCAACACACTGTACAATAAACAGTCCTAGATGACAGAATGATACTGTCATGCGTATTCTTGGGAAAGCGTAGGAATTAGACTATATCATTTGCATTGGGCTAATTAAGTTTTTAATTTTTGTCTTTTACCTGCTGATTTGTGAAGAAATTCTGTATTTAAAATCCTGACTCTAGGCCTGATGATAATGGCTTTAACCTAGGATTATGTAAGTTCTCTTTGTTATAATAAGTACTAGGCCTATTTAATATCTAAATACTACCTTAAGGCAATAAGGATATTTATATTTTAATAGCGGTCAAATAAATTGCCAATTGAGGGCATGGTTTGCCAGGCTATCAACTAAGATCAGCCAATAGTAGATGTGCTGCATTGCCAAAACTCCACCCCAGCTAATCGGAATAACATTCGAGTGATATTTTTCTGTGGCAACAGTGACAGCGTACAGCCATGCTATTGGCCACAGCCTAACTGTCAGTTTATTTGTCCGCTATTATAGTACTGTACATTACACTAAATTTGGTTTAAGAAAAAATAAAATTCATAAACTGCTTAAGCCTAACAGTAAACAACGAATTCTAAGCTTTCATAGAATATTTGACTTCAGGATTTCCAATCAACTTAGTTAACGGCATTATTCAGTTAGTTTTATATAACATAGTCATTTAATTTTACATTTCAGGACACTAGAATCACTTGAAATAGGCCTAAATCCTACATCAAATTATGTAAAATTAAAATGTTATATAGGGCCTCATAAATCCTACATATGGTAAGTTAATGTAATAGTTTTTTCCTTGTTAGCACCTATTATTATTATTAGTGCCTATGCTAATTTTGAAGAGAATATCGAAGAACACATTGCATTTTATCCTTTGATTAACTTAAGTGTGGTAAATCAACCCTTTATTTTAATAAACTATAATCATGATGCTAGGTGCTAAGAAAAATCAGCTTCATTGTGTAATTTAGAATGAATGAATACAAAGCGTACGACAAGGTAAAAATATAAAATCTTTTAAAACTGAACCTAAATTGTGATATGATCTTAAACTTAAAGGGCCTTATGAGGGAAGGGGGAGGCCTACATTAAAAGTAGGCATATGACGTAAATATGTGCTTTCAGGAAATTATTAGGCCTAGTTTTCTTGCTAATCAATTTATTTTAATTAGCATGTGTCTCTGTTTAGGAGCTGGTCAGAATCAGTTTGCCGAGGCCAAAGTAAAACACATTGGATTGGATTCATGTGATTCAGACCCTAAACGAATCAACTCCTTATATGAAGAGAAATTCAGGTAAAATTATAGAAAAAATTCTGTTTATTAAAGAAGCTAAGTTAGAATACCGGTACTATGATTAAGTACAGTAGGCTACTTCATTTGATTATGCAAGGTCTAAGATAGCCTTGACACCTATCAAAATGATTACAATTTAGTTACTAACACAATTGCTTGAAAGTGTCATAAGTTGAAATCACTAATAGGGGCCTATATATAATAACCAATATACATAAGTTGACAGGATCAGTTAATGTTTTGTCAGGTACATGGTCAACACTGATTTTGCTACTTTTTATTTAAGTCTATTCTGTGTATGAGCCAATGTGAATCTTTAAACTGAAAAAAACAATATTTTAACTAAAATACACCATTAATACATTTAAATCATGATTTTTATATTCCAATTCAGAGGTTTTAAAAATTAAAGCCAGGAACGGCACCAGTTCGTCATTCTAGTCCAATAGGTTAAGAGTTAAGTCTTTATATCTCGATTATATATGATTGTATATTAATGAAACTTTGTATGTTGCTTAGTTGTGGTCTATTGATATTTACATAACAAGTTTTTTTACTGTCCGCATAGCCACAAACTTGCTTACTTAGCCCTAATGTTATTCTAATGAGGAGAATAAGTAAAGTTTGACAGGTATCTCCCTTAATTATAAACTTAAATTAATAAAACTTGGTATATAGCTTTATCTGGTTGAGTTTTACTGATAATTGCATAACAAGACAGTTCTTATCCTCCGTGACTCAGGAAACCTGGGCAAGTTACTGAGGCCTAATGTTATCCTTATGGAGAGTAAATAAAATTTGATATCTCGATTATTTATGAATGTATATTGATGAAACTTGGTATGTGGCTTCACCTAGTACTGGTGTATTATTTTTGCACAACACATTTTTTTTTATCATCCCGATACAGCACACCTGCATACTCAGCCATAATGTTATTTTCATGGAGAATAAGTAAAGTTTTATATCTCTCTTAATTACAAACATAAATTATTAAAACTTGGTATGTAGCTTCACTTGGTTGTGTTATATTGATAACTGCTTAAACACACACTTCTTATCTTTCTTGTTGCTGCAAACCTGCGTTTCGTACTCAGTCCTAATGTTTTTTTATGGAGAATAAATAAAATGCTATATTCACTTATTTATAGGTATATGTATTTTTATGAAACTTGGTAAGTTGCTTTATGTGATAGTGAGTAACATAGAGGGCTATATGCATTAGAAATTCGCTGAGTACGCAGGTTTGATATCTCTCTTAGTTATGAACCTAAATTAACATGTTTGCTACCGAACGTCACGTGTGTCTGCCGCATGGGTGTTCGTAGCGTACCAAATGTAAATTATATACTTCCAGAATAGACCAATGCAAAAATATAAAAACATACCTTCAGTCCAAATTTGTTATGCAAGTCTCAACTGTTATTATGGTTCAAAATATCAATGAACAACATCTGACTCATTTATAAACAACAATTGTACTCATTTTTAGCGAATTTCCCCTATAGGGAAGAATTAGCGAATTTCCCCTATAGGGAAGAAGCTATTACCGTAGGTCTCATAGTAAGACTTAAACCCGAGACCATGATAATTTTTTGTTTTGAGGTCCCCAGATAACAAAAATACTATTCGTTCAAATTTATATATATGTATATATATATCTATATATATATATATATCTATATATATATATATATATCTATATATATATATATATCTATATATATATATATCTATATATATATATATATATCTATATATATATATATATCTATATATGTGTCCGTGAATGCGATAACTTGAGTAAAAAACGTCCGATTTCGATGAAATTTGGCTCAAATGTGTAAAATGACATTCATGACTTTAAGTTCGAAAACCAGAAAAATCGGACCATGGGAAGGGGGGTTTATGGGGGTTTTAAATTTTTCAAAAATCAGTTTTTTGCATTTTTCACCCTAAAATTTTTAAACAACTTAATTTTGGTTTTGACCATGTTATAGAGCTTAAGAAAACAAATAATATAGTATTTTGAATTATTAACCTAGGTTAAGTGGTTGCGGAGAAAATCCAAAAAAACGTACTCATAAAATCTCCCATGTTAATCTTATGGGAAAAAGGTTTTTGGCTTTTCCTCAGTTTATTTTAATGTAAATTTCACATTTGCTTTTACCAATCTGTTCAGTTCCACAAAACGATCATTTTGGTGTTTAAATTGTGATTCTACGCCCAACCGTTGCTGAGATATTCAAAGTGCTAAACACAGTACGTTGTCCAATGTTATCCTTATGGAGAATAAATAAAATTTGATATCTTGATTATTTATTAATGTATGTTGATAAAACTTGGTATGTGGCTTCACGTAGTACTGGTATATTGATATTTGCACAACAAACTGATTTTTTGTTGATTATTCCCGTAGCAGCAAACCTGCATACACAGCCCCCATGTTATTCTTATGGAGAATAAGTAAAATGTAATGACTCCCTTAATTATGAACATAAATTAATAAAACTTGGTATGTAGCTTCACTTGGTTGAGTTATATTGATAATTGCATAAAAACCCATTTTTTTTGTTCCTTGTTGCAGCAAACCTGCTTACTCACCCCCCATGTTATTCTTATGGAGAATAACTAAAATGTTATATGGTGCTTATTTATGATTGAATATTGATGAAACTTGGTTTGTGGCTTCGCCTAGTTAAATTATATTTATATTTGCATAAAAACCAATTGTTTATGTTCCTTGTTTCAGCAAACCTACGTACTCATTACCAATGTTATTCTTATGGATAATAATTAAAATCGCTTATATGTGAATATATTTTTATGAAACTTGATATGCGGCTTTATGTGGTATTAAGACAAATATTATGCATTGGAAATTCGCTGAGTACGCAGGTTTGCCCTATAGGGAAGAAGCTATTACCGTAGGTCTCATGGTAAGACTTAAGCCCGAGACCATGATAACTTTTTGTTTTGAGGTCCCCAGATGTCCAAAACACTATTCGATCAAATTTATATATATGTATATATATATCTATATATATATATATATATCTATATATATATATATATCTATATATATATATATCTATATATGTGTCCGTGAATGCGATAACTTGAGTAAAAAACGTCCGATTTCGATGAAATTTGGCTCAAATGTGTAAACTGACATTTATGACTTTAAGTTCGAAAACCAGAAAAATCGGACTATAGGAAGGGGGGTTTATGGGGGTTTTAAATTTTCCAAAAATCAGTTTTTTGCATTTTTTACCCTAAAATTTTTAAAACACTTAATTTAGGTTTAGACCATGTTATAGAGCTTAAAAAAACAAATAATATGGTATTTTGAATTATTAACCTAGGTTAAGTGGTTGCGGAAAAAATCCAAAAAACATGCTCATAAAATCTCTCATGTTAATCTTATGGGAAAAAGGTTTTTGGCTTTTCCTCAGTTAATTTTACTTTAAAATTCACATTTTCTTTTACCAATCACTTCAGCTCCACAAAACAATCATTTTGGTGTTTAAATTGTGATTCTACGTCAAACCGTTGCAGAGATATTCAAAGTGCTAAACACAGTACGTTGTCCAATGTTATCCTTATGGAGAATAAATAAAATTTGATATCTTGATTATTTATGAATGTATATTGATGAAATTTGGTATGTGGCTTCATGTTGTACTGGTATATTGATAATTGCACAAAAAATAAATGTTTTGTTGATTGTCCCCGTAGCAGCTAACCTGCATACTCAGCCCTAATGTTATTCTTATGGAGAATAAGTAAAGTTTTATATCTCCCTTAATTATGAACATAAATTAATAAAACATGGTAAGTAGCTTCACCTGGTTCAGTTATATTGATAATTGCATAAAAACTCATTTCTTATCTTCCTCGTTGCAGCAAACCTGCGTACTCAGTCCTAATGTTATTCTTATGGGGAATAAATCAAATGTAATAAATCACTTATTTATGAATGTATTTTTGTCAAACTTGGTGAGTGGCTTTATGTACTAGTGAGAAACATATCAATGCATTGGAAATTCGCTGAGTATAATAGTTCTACCAGTTCAGGGGCAATAAAAACAAACAACAATTGTACTCATTTTGTTTTTATTGCCCCTGAACTGGTAGAACTATTATAGTGGTTTTAAATTACCTTTCCGTCACCAGTTCGAAGTTTTTGTAGTTTCCTACAACCTCAGGTTTTGATGCGGTTGCGTCATGTTCACGTAGTGCAGGTCAATTGTTTCAAGCTAAAACTGCATTTTGGTCTAGAAGACGTTGTCGTCAAAGTTTTTTAAAAAACACGAAAAACCACTATAATAGTTCTACCAGTTCAGGGGCAATAAAAACAAACAACAATTGTACTCATTTTGTTTTTATTGCCCCTGAACTGGTAGAACTATTATAGTGGTTTTAAATTACCTTTCCGTCACCAGTTCGAAGTTTTTGTAGTTTCCTACAACCTCAGGTTTTGATGCGGTTGCGTCATGTTCACGTAGTGCAGGTCAATTGTTTCAAGCTAAAACTGCATTTTGGTCTAGAAGACGTTGTCGTCAAAGTTTTTTAAAAAACACGAAAAACATGAGATACACACATTGACACATTTAAACATGTAAATAAAACTACTGGTCGTATACGCACAACTCAAAACCCGCTATTTGATTCCGTCACGGTAGGCAGTGGCGGCGCTAGGACACTGAGGTCGACGGCGACGTTGACCAGATGTTGTTATCAGGTGCCTTGATAATGGACTCATCCTTGGGGGGTGGGAGTTTGCAGTTATCAAGGTAGATGGACTCGCCCGCCGAATTTAAATGTGAGCTGTATTAGAGTTTTTCGTTTAATACTGACTCGCTATCTTGTCTGAAGGCTTTGTAAATGTGGAACTCTTCTAATGTAAAAAATACTCTTTTATTGCCGATATGTAGATGATACATTAGTCCTATTTGATGGAAATGCCCGCCAACTACAGTTATTAAATAATTACATGAACAGCTTATCTCTAAAATTAAACTTCACTCTAGAAACTGAAACCAACAGTAAAATCAACTTTTTAGCCCTCACAATAGAGAATCTCAATAATAAGTTAAAATATAGTATTTACAGGAAATCAACCAAAACTAATCAAACGATTCACGCCACTTCGTATCACCCGTTTAGCCACAAGTTAGCTGCTTATAATAGTATGGTCAATATAATGCTCAATTTGCCCTTATCACCTGATGACTACTCCACAGAATTAAATACCATTAAACATATTGCTCTTTCAAATGGCTATGACATGAAAATGACTGATAGGCTTGTAAACAAACATTCGAAAAAGAGAGAAAAATTAAATAATACAGACAACGATTCATCGCCAAAACAAAATATGTTCCCGTAGAATACTGCCATAGGTTACACTACTTACTTAAGAAGGAGCTGAAAAGGTTTAACATTATCCCAGCACTTAGGACCTCAAATAAAACTGAGCGGCTACTTAAATCAAAAATAGGACCTGACAAAAATAAATTAGAAAAAACTGGAGTATACAAACTAAAATGCAATGATTGCGATAAATACTATCTTGGTCAAACAGGGCGCTCTTTTTTAAAACACATTAAGGAACACAAACCCAACCCAAAAATTAATCCCTAGAAGTCTAGTTATGCCCAACACATCTTCGATGAAGAACACAGCGTTGAAATTATTGAGAACAATGCGGAAATATTAGAAATTTGTAAGAAAGGGCCCATATTAGACACATTAGAAGAGTTCCACATTTATAAAGCCTTTAGACAAGATAGCGAGTCAGTATTAAACGAAAAACTCCAATACAGCTCACATTTAATTTTTAATCAAATTATTAAAAGTGAAATTTGGCGGGCGAGTCCATCTACCTTGATAACTGCAAACTCCCACCCCCCAAGGATGAGTCCATTATCAAGGCACCTGATAACAACATCTGGTCAACGTCGCCGTTGACCTCAGTGTCCTAGCGCCGCCACCGCCTACCGCGACGGAATCAAATAGCGGGTTTTGAGTCGTGCGTATACGACTAGTAGTTTTATTTACATGTTTAAATGTGTCAATGTGTGTGTCTCATGTTTTTCGTGTTTTTTAAAAAACTTTGACGACGACGTCTTCTAGACCGAAATGCAGTTTTAGCTTGAAACAATTGACCTGCACTACGTGAACATGACGCAACCGCGTCGAAACCTGAGGTTGTAGGAAACTACAAAAACTTTGAACTGGTGACGGAAAGGAAATTTAAAATCACTATAACAGTTGTACATTTTTATGGATTTTTATTATGCGTCACATGTATGTGACGTCGGTCTATAGCATTGTTTTACTGATGAAAATATATATGAATTGTACTGCTGACCGATTGTCAGACATGTGTGACTCAAAAATAAAATATATTTATCAAATTGTATTGCTAAGAAAATAAAGAACACTGTTCAGCTAAACAACGTAGGTTTATTCAAAATTAAATAAAGTCCCCTCACTAAAATCATCGTCTATCACACGGTCAATTTCACTTAAAGTCATGACATCTCTCCTCTTCCTTACTTTTCACGTTTTGCCTTCTTCATTTATCACCCAACAGTACAGAAACAGCAGTTTATTATAACATAAACAAACTAATAATACGAGGGTTAGAATCACGTGAATCTCAACCATGGTTCAGCGTAATGTAAACAACAGGTTGGCTAACACACACCTAGAGTCAAAACGAAATATCCACGCTCGGACCAAGCGACCCTTATGTGTGACAGACATTCCTATAGCCCGATATGCAGTTAAAAATACGATCAAATACACTGACAGGCTGCCAAAGCGTATTTAGTAACAATAATAGGCTCGAGTCACAAATACGTGATGTCGGGCTGTGGTTAGCGCTCCACGCGTCACAGATATGTGACATGTGAAATCCCAGATAAAGGATGCTATAGATACAGTTCTCTGGTTTTGAGCAACATGTCCACGAGTCTTGTGAAAACCGGTCTTTATAGCGAAAACCGGAGCGTCACAAACACGTGACGTCGGTCTATTGAAAGTCTAAATTTGGAGTCGGTAGCGAACGTGTTAATAAAACGAAGTGACTACGTACACGTCCAGTGTAAAGGCAAATTCATATCGCTACCGGTTAGGTTAGGTTTAGTTAGTTTTACGTTACATTAGGTTAGGTTAGGTTAGGAGGTTTTCTGGCTCTCAATCTGTTTTAAAAATCACAGGAAAAGTAACGTACGGTGCATAATTTGGAACGGACGTCAACAGTAGCTGCTCACGTCGAACGTGTACGTAGCCTCTGCCTTAATAAAACATGGTATGTAGATAAACTTGTAATTTGTAACTTGGTATCTGGTTGAGTTATATTGATTATCACAAAAACCATATTTCTTATCTTCCTTGTGTCAGCAAACCTGTGTACTCAGCCATAATGTTATTCTTATGGAGAATAAATAAAATGCTATATATCACTTATTTATGAATACGTTCATGGGAAACTTGGTAGGAGGCTCTAAGTAGTAGTGAGACTTATATATGTGCATTGGAAATTCGCTGAGTACGCAGGTTTGCTGCGACGGGGGTATTTTTGGATAAAATGTTACCCAAGGTTATATGGAGTATTAGCTTAATTTTTTTATTTTCAGGAAACGAGGCCATGATGAAGATGAAAACAGAGAAGGAATTTAATCAACAACCACTACTTACTGTGTGTTTACATCCCCTGGTTTATATAACTTACATTTTGGTTTTATATAAACTTATTTTTACTGCAATTATACTGCCATTTTGTTTGAATTCATTACTGTATTATTTAAAAAATCCTTAATTGTTTGTATCACATCACCGAACAATTATAATTTGGAATCCATTCTTCAATTTTTAAAATCTGGATTTGATTCAAGTTTTGTTCTGAGAAATGTTTAGGCCTACATATGCATATATTCATTTTATTATAAACTTGTTAAAACAACTAATTTATTTTAAAGATTTTGGGTAAATTTTAATAGAAAATTATAAGTTGTGTATATATTTCCAGGGTCAATCCATTTAAGTACCTATAATCAGGACATTTGTGACACTTTACAATTGAATCATGTGCTAGTAATGATAAAAATTAGCATAAAATGTGACAAAGGTAACAATATAAAGTTGTAATACATGATTTTCAAGTATGTGTTAATGAATACAGTCTTATAAGAAGAACACGTCTTATGGGCCAGAGTCTGTCAGTATTTGAAATTTGGCGTGCTAGTTTTGCGCTTGGCCACGAGGCAGTGCACGCTGTCTACCCAGTCACACCTCCCACAGACCGCTGCTACAGCCAACTCCGCCCTACTACAAGAGCGAAGGGACCTAGGCCATAGCAACACCTCGTGTTTTCGGTACCGGTCTGCAGTGCTAGAGGCGCTTCACAGCGGCGTGGCGCAAAACTACAGATTTCCAGCGTGCCAACATCAAATAAGCGACAGAATTTTTAACACGAGACGTGTTCTTATGACTCTGTATTCATTGTATTTGTTCTTTTGAACTGTGATGACACAATTTAAAGTTTTGTGGGTCTGAAGATGACAAAATTTCCTTTGACAAAAAGTGTCATCCATTAAAAAGATATCCTAGAAACACAAGGTAAATTACAGGTATTTAACGTTTATACACTAGTCAACCTGATTAAAAAACAACATCAATATAAAGTCAAAACTTGTGTTTCTATGTGCAAGCTGGGCATGGGCAATTATAGTATTATTTATAAAAGGATAATTTAAAGTTGTCTGGTAATTTATTTTAGAACTCCAACTGTCTTCCTATCAGATTGTCTGACCATATTGAAAGGTGTCCCATTATTCTATCAGTATGAATCCCCTAATACCACAGATATCCCTGCCTACCCCATGATAATTCTGTGGTCATCCTTAGGAAGCTATATGGCTTTAGGATACACACTACCTATTACTAGGAGCCATAGGGCCTCCTAAGGATGACCGCAGAATTATCATGGGGTAGGCAGGGATATCTATGTGGGGTTAGGGGATTCATACTGATAGAATAATGGGACACCTTTCAAGGCATGTCTCCAGTAAATCCTGTGGGTCATCCTGGGGATGTCCTAGGGCTTCAGAGTACAATATCCCTTTGAGGTCCGAGGGATGTCCCAAGTATATCCTGTGGTACATCCTGGGGATGTCCTAGGGCTTCAAAATACAATATCCTTTTGAGGTCCGAGGGACATCCCCAGATAATCCTGTGGGACATCCTGAGGATGTCCTAGGGCTTCAAAATACATATCCTTTTATGGTCCGAGGGATATCCCATGGTCATCCTGAAGGATGTCCCCAGGATGTCGTGGGGAGAGGACATTTTTGTGTCCTGAGGACATCCTGAGGGTATCTTGAGGATATCATGGGATGAGATAGGGATGATCCTGGGATATCCTGCATATCCCACTGTGATGTCCTTGGGATGTCCTGGGGAGAATCTTGTGCTGTGTGGGCACATATATTGTGACCACCATTTCTCTCAGGTATCCAACAATAAAATCCTCTCTTCACAAGTTATATCTTTGTCAGAGGGGATAATGTCGGTCAGCAAGTATGCTTCACCTTTTTAACCTAAACGTGAGCTGTAGATGTATTAACCTCGTGGCTTCAAATCGTAAGTTTTTGAATATAGGAAAATAGGCTTACTGCTTGCCTAAATACTTAAACCAAAGGAATTTTAAACATCATGTAGAAGTGAAACAAATCCAACCAACCCATCCGTTTAAACTTACAAAAAGTATTTATTTCAAAAAAATTAATAAAAATTACTGTTAACATACAAAAGGGACTTAATTGAATAGATTTCAACTAAGCCAATGCCTTAAATGTATGTCACAATTAAAAGTTTAAAAAATGACTTAATACAAGTCCAGATTCCATCCTTTAATAGACATCCTTGTTAAAAATACAGTAGTATAAAAAAGTAACCTTGTGTTTAAAGTAATCTTAATAAAATAAGAATAGACCTATCCACAGGTCAGATTTAGGCATGTGCAATATGTGCAGCTGCACAGGGTGGCAAATTTCGGGGGGGATGTCAAATTTAACAAAATATAGCCTACTTATTAGTGATACAAACAGCGGTGATTTTATCGATATTGCTATGAGTGAAAATAAATAGGTGGCGTTTTTGTTCGGAAATTGCGAAAAAGGGCTCAGTGTTTTTGTGCTTATCTCCACTGTCCGCTTATAAGAGTGCAAACAAAAAGTACAAGTCGAGCTGCGGAGGTACTCTGCCCTACCGTTCCATCAGTTTATCGCTGTTGTCGCGATGAGTCATTGCAGCGCATGCGCAAGCTTCAGTCCACAATCTACTACTTATGTCTCGGCCCTGACGGGCATCGCAATTCGAAGAGAGACGGAAATACACGAGTGGCCCGAAGTCTGGCTCGTTTCTCTTCGGCCATCTCCGAGAATGTTCGTTCAGAATGGATGGCTTCGGAATCATTCGTTTATCTCTGGCCCCCGGCTATTCGTAAGCGCGGCACCTGACAGAGCCGAGCGATAAGTCAATTACTCAGTCTACTTGCTCTCGCTGTTCGTCAGTTTCAGTTAGTTGCCTACTACTACTTGACTACTAGCTGTGGCTGTGAAAACATTGGGTTGCTCGCGCATCTGTTTGCCGCTTGAAGTTGTTATTGTCGACTACCGTTATTATTAACTGTGACTGCTAGTGTTTGTTTTAACATTATCTAGTGTGAAACAAGTGCGTGCTTGTGTGTGTGGGGGGGGGGGCATTGTTAATTTTGCACAGGAGCGGCAAACATCTAAATTCTAAATCCGGCCCTGCCTATCCTTAAAACACTGTTCACACAATTTCTGAAGTGAAACTTTACTTGATGTCAGTAAAACAAAAGTATAATACCCCCGTCACAGCAAACCTGCGTATTCGGCGAATTTCCAATGCAAAATATATGTCTTAATTTCACAAAAAGCCGCATACCAAGATTCATAAAAATATATTCACATATAAGCGATATATCAAATTTGAATTATTCTCCATAAGAATAACATTGGGAATGAGTACGCAGGTTTGCTGAAACAAGGAACAACAAATATGGGGTTTCATGTAAATATCAATACTACTCAACTAGGTGAAGCCACATACCAAGTTTCATCAATATAAATTCATAAATAAGCGATATATACCATTTTGATTATTCTCTATAAGAATAACATGGGGGATGAGTACGCAGGTTTGCTGCAACAAGTAACAAAAAAATTGGTTTTTATGCAAATATAAATAGAACTCAACTAGGTGAACCAACATGCCAAATTTTATTAATTTATTTTCATAATATTACATTTGACTTATTCTCCATAAGAATAACATGGGGGCTGAGGACGCAGGTGTGACCGTGTTTTTCTCCGAGTCTTAAAATTACGAAAAACGGTGCCCTAAATAGTTCAGCCGCGTGGGATTAATTTCCAAGGGTCGACTTAAACTACAATTTTAGAAAAACAACGGTAAAAAATCTGTAGGAGAAGGCTCATATATTCGTTCAGACTCGAAACACTTGGTTTAGTCTAGAACATTCATCATTCCCAAATCCTACGGCCTAATTCGGGATTCAAGTGGCAGAGAAGTGCTCTGCTGTCTCACCAGCGTACTACGCTGTGTCCTACTCTGCAAGAAAATCCTTCCCAAAATATTCGTCCCGTCTGGTAGAGTAGCGCTCTGTAGAGACGCTGCTAAGTTCTTTACTACGAACGATTTACAATATTCGGTCAACTGTCACTGGGTGTCAGAGTAAGTCCTCTGGATCCCACAAATTGATTTATGCTCGCTACTTATCCAAAAACGCGCTCGTACAACACGATTTACAAGATTCGGTCAACTGTCACTGGGTGTCAGAGTAAGTCCTCTGGGTCCCACAAATTAATTTATGCCCGCTACTTATCCAAAAACGCGCTCCTACAACACGATTTACAAGATTCGGTCAACTGTCACTGGGTGTCAGAGTAAGTCCTCTGGATCCCACAAATTGATTTATTCCCGCTACTTATCCAAAAACGCGCTCCTACAACACGATTTACAAGATTCGGTCAACTGTCACTGGGTGTCAGAGTAAGCCCTCTGGGTCCCACAAAATGATTTACGCCCGCTACTTATCCAAAAACACGCTTCTGCAATACGATTTACAAGATTCGGTCAACTGTCACTGGGTGTCAGAGTAAATCCTCTGGGTCCCAAAAATTGATTTAAAACATGATTATTACAATTGCTTACAAATCTAATGCTACCAACTGTCAGGGGTCAGAGTATAACCTCTGGTTCCTGTGATTAAAACACGATTATTCAATTGCTTACAAATCAAACGCTACCAACCGTCAGGGGTCAGAGTAAAGCCTCTGTTTCCTGTGATAAAAATACGACGGTCCTGCTGTAAAGTAATATATACGCCTAGACTAAAGAAGGAAAGTAACCACGCCTGGTGTCAGAGTATAACTCTGGTTCCAGACAAATTAAATAATCCGTTTATTAAAAGGATGGAAAATGCCGCTAACTTTGGCTCTTACAATAAAAAAACGAACTGCCCTAAAATTCGTGGGGTATTACGCTACAAATCAACGAACGATTATTTATTAATCCCGTTAAACAATAAACGAATAAGTGCGGCGACGAATACTTCTTTAATAACCTAGTGTAGGAAGACTACTTCAACTTACTACTGTAGGTCTGATGTTGAGTCAGTGGTGGCGGTCGAGAGACTGACTGTCCGTCTGGCTCGTGAAGGCTCGTTCCGGGCTTCCCCCATCCCTTCCTGGCAAGCAACACTAGCGCCAGACGACCCGGCGGCCGCCACGAGAAGCTGTTTACTCGCTACAGGTCGCTACGCGCTCGGCGAGTAGGCCGGCCGACCGTGAATCATCTTTTGTTCCGTTCTTGTTTTACTTTGCCGGGCGAACTTAAATTAACGTGGCTTGCTTTCTATTACGAAATTAAATGAGGCAATAAAAAAAGTAAAGGGGTCTCATTTTTGACCGTTACACAGGTTTGCTGCTACGGGAATTATTGGTAAAAATTGTGATTTTTTTGCAAATAACAATATACCACAACCTGATGAAGCCGTATACCAAGTTTCGTTAGCACACTTTCATAAATAAGCGAGCTATAATTTTTTTCTTATTCTCCATAATTGGACAATTTTCTGTATTTAGCACTTTCAATATCTCGGTAACCAATTAACGTAGAGAAATTATCAAAACACCAAATTGTGTGTTTTTTTAAGCTGAATCCAATGGTGAAAACTAAAATTTAACTTTTTATTACATTTAAAAACTTCAAAAACTCTATTTTTGGGGTACAAAACCCCCCAAAACTACCACTTCGGATGGGTCGATCTGTCTGGTTTTCGAACTTAAAGTCATAAATAATCCTTTACACGTTTGTACCAAATTATATCAAAATCGGACCATTTTTACGAGAGTTGTCACACCCACGGGCACATATATATACAGTTTCGAACAAATGGTGTTTTTGGGGTCTGGGGACCTCAAAACGAAAAGTTATCATGGTCCCGGGCCTAGGTGTTACCATGCCGACTACGGTAATAGCTTCTTCCCTATACGGGAAATTCGCATAAAAACAAACTATAAACTATAACTAATATAGTTAATAATTATATTAAATACATTAATTGTTAGTAAAATAGTTTGAACTGTGCAGTAGTGGCTTGGTTAACAACCTAGTAAAACTAAAACAAGAAAATATATAATATAAATACCATATCTTAGACATTATTTTATGTAGTAGTATAATGTGACAAATGTAGACATAAACAATACTTTAATTATTGTTAAATGTTGTATAGGCTATAAAAAGTAAGTTCAAATGTAAATATATATGTATGTAAATACAATTCAATCGTGGATAATTTAATTTTTGACAGAGAGAGCATATTATTTAAATTAAATAAATCGTTTAAGTGCATGGAATGAAAATAACTCTGATTATAGTTGAAATTTGCGAGAAGTGCGTTTAGGGACTTTAAGGGATAATTTTACCGTATTTAGGGATTTATAGGGACAAATTTGTTGGATTTTAGGAATTTTGTACATCATGTCGGTGGCAACACTGTCAGTGTATTCAGGTGAATCAGCTGATTGTGTCTTGAGTGTTGCCACTTTTAGGGTAATTACCCTTTTTTAGGGTAATTTTACTGTTCTTAGGGTTATTTTAGGGTAATGGAGTTCATAGTGTAATTTTAGGGTAAAATCTAGAACCCCCTCATAATTTAAATTTAGACGTTTTGGCAATGTAAAATGGGTTTTCCAGGAATTAAAAAACGTTTACATTAAGTGCTGGGTAAATTAAAAGTATTATAAAAGAGATATAACTAGCATATACATCCTATATATCCTATTGAGTTTTAGACTAAAGATGCATATGTAATCACAAAGAAAACAAAGTTTAATTTTCGAATAGATCAAATTGAGGCACATTATTTTATGTGTCCAAAATTGGGCACAACATAATAATATAGAAAAACCTAAAACGTAAAAATATATCAGGTAAATTTTGTTAAATATAGGTTGTTAGATTTACAGCGCTGTTGTAGAATATATGTTTACTGAAGCTAGAGATTGTCTCTATTTTGACATACAGTATGTATGAAGGAACTAAATTGTATTTTACGACTGTGAAATCCTCATGGTGAGCTAGGTGAGCGCACATAAAAAAGCTTCACAACAAGGCATAACATGTGTAAATTTGAGTGATGTGGTGTATTGCAATGAAACTTATATTGATCTAATCAAATAGTAATAAGAAGACAAACATATTCTCTGGGCATTATTATTTTAGAACAAAATTAACAAATTTGTACAGCTGAAATAAGTTTATAACAAAATAAAGTACAGTAGAACCTCAATAGTTCGACAGTCTGTGTATTATACTTCGACGCGGGCCGTGACGTCATGACATGACGGTAGCGGCGACCGATAGTGTCCTTTATGGGTTCTCCGGTCAATGATGGGAGCCCGCTTATTGTTTTCGCGAACGTGCGTTACCGCCTTTTCTATAAATAACTTCCTTCCTATCCCCTACCCCATGCTATTCACCTCCTTTCCCGCCCTTTCCAGTAAGTATAGGTTAAGTCAGTTCGCTCGAGACGCCGCGGGAGTTAAACACGTTTTTGATACTTTCGTGATACGGTATTGTTTTTCTGATCATAATACTCCCTATGTTAAAATGTTCCATATACTCCCTATAGTTCGACATTTCGACAGTTCGACACCCCTTTAGTCCACAAAGTTTCGAACTATCGAGGTTCTACTGTACTCCCAACAATAACATGTATCAGCAAGTTTCTGTTATTAGTGATACCAGCTAGCACATTAAGTATAGCGCTCAGCGCTGAATAAAAATATTACAACAGATTATTTATTTGAATTTTTTAATACATATTTCATTTTATGTGTGATATAAGCCAAAGACGAGTATTAAATGCTGAAACCTTATTTTGTATGACTTAATCATGTTTTAAAACCAATCTCGAGTGTATTTTGAGCTTTTATAGAAGAAAATCAACTCTTAGGGTAATTTTAGGGTAATTTAGGGTAATTTCATCACACGTTTAGGGTAAAATTTCATTTACCTGGTGGCAACACTGGTTGAGTGGTCTGTGATGCTGACAGTGTTTTCACTTTGAGGGGAAATTCCCCTTTTGAGAGGAAATTGATCCCTGGAGGGGAAATAAATGGGGAACTCGAGTTGAGGAGAAAAAGAGGGGAAACTGAAATTTTATAACTTAATTAACACTGAGAATAGGTAAAAAGTAAAAACACAAAATTAGTAACATTTTATGAAAGATTCGGCTAATTATAATAAAATAAAAGTAGCGGATCTTTTCCGTTAATTCACCACCACTATTGTTTCTAGCATATGATTCCGTTAATTCACCACCAATATTATTTTAACTTAAAGTAGGATAAGTTTAAAACAATTTAGGGTATTTCCTATTTAAAAACTACAAGGAAAATATTAATTGAGAAAATAAATGACAAAATCGAAAACTCACACAATATATTGTTAGACGGAAATGAAAATTAGAACACTGTCATTATAAAAACCAATGGAAAACATTGTAACACAACAATAGAAAAGTCCCTCTTTACTGTGGTGGCATAAACTGTGAAATATGCTCCAGCATTTTCTCAAAAAGATTTTCTGGTCCATATTTTTTACGCCACATGTACTCGCATAAGTAACTATTCAACATTGGGCGGAACGTACCCCACTGCTTCTTGTTTCGCGATTTAACTTTGCACCACATACTTTCTACGGTGTTTGTATGAGCGAGAGTCACAGGGTCAACGAAATTTAGTGAATGGTTCACCGTCATATGTTGAAAGTTTGCTTCAAGTCCGTGGTAGGAACTCCATTCATCAGTGATGATTGTTGTTCCTGGAGCGACATTTTCGATTATAATGGGCAACAATGAACGAGCAGATCTGTTTGGTACTGGGACAAGAAAACACTCTTTTGTTTCCCTAAAAATCCCCCCCAGAACCCACTGATTTGGCAACAATTAACCTACCTCTGTTGTACTTCCTTTTTGTGAAGCAACTTTCGTCAATCTCAACTGTGGTATTAGGGCCCCCTATAACTGCATTGTTGTTCATCATAGTGTACTCACAAACCTCGCGCATGTACATGTTCCAATCAACGGCTGTGTTGTGGTTCATATTCAGTTCATCTTCACAAAATTTAATTGAAGGATATTCCTTGCTCCAGGAATATATAAATAAAACTATTGTTTTGTACTCCAAACGCGAACCCGTTAAAAAGTTATCCGCTCGACTGGGGAATACTGCCGGCACTCGCGTTTTGAACACGACCAGCGGTCTTGACTGTCACTTAGGCGCAATAGCATTTCGTGGTTGTTACGACACAATCTAGGGTTGTGCAAAATCCCTTTCATTTGTAAAAACCGCACAGAACTCTCTTTACTGTTGCATTCATTTGCGACACTTAACAAATTCATGGTTACCGCCCGGTAATCGCTGTCTAGACTGGCCGCCGAGCGCGCGGTCCGCTTATCGCTTCGCGATAAGATAAGGCTTACAGGAATACTGCAGGTAAAGGAAAACCCGAATTAAATATTGTTTATTACTCACAACGAATTTCTTCACTGAATTTTAGATTCTGAATGGTGGTGAACTAACGGAAAATCTAAAAAAAATAGTGGTGGTGAATTAACGGAAAAGATCCAAAGTAGCTTATAATAATTAATTGTAATAGAATGTGTAACTACACATCTACAGACTCAGAATTACAGTATTAGATTACGCTTTTGACTCAAAATTGGCCGTTCAGTTGTTAAAATTAATTCCAATTCAGAATCTTTTATGATCAGTGAGCACTATGTATAACGGAGAGACTGCTGCTGGTTGGATTTTCGTGCCATCATCGGCAGCATGTTTCCTCTCTACAGTACCCGACAGTACCAACATTACAACACAAACATGGCACCTTGTACATAGTTTTCGTTGTGTTATGTTGGTACTACTAAAGAGGGGAAATATTGGCTTCCAGCTGATTTTCTAAGGCACGTTTTTTGTTTGAGACTGCATGGCAGTAGTCCCCCCATATTTTATAGAGCCATAGATTAAGCATACTCCTTAGGAGATCACCCATCGTAATGGGACAAGCGTACACGGTCTGCTTGTACGTCCAAGGGGACGGCGGAGCTAGTTCGGAACGTCTACGCTGCCGCGCTGCTGTCGCTGCCCTTCCCCTCTCCCCCTTCGGCCGCGCGCCCATCCTAACATCCCCTCCGCTAACCCCTCTTAAATCTCCCATCTCCCAACCCCCAACACACACACAACGCTGAGGGCACCGACCGAAGCCCGTTACCACGTCCCACCACCGCCAACGGCCGAGGCGCCTCGCCGAGGTGGTGTACTGCCTGAAACTGCCGCAAGCGTCTTTCGATTTTCATAGGAATGTCATGACCCATTCACATTACAATGTTATATTATTATACGCTAGTTATTAACAGGTGAAGACTGAGAAAGAATATGTTCGACCTTGCCTTATAAATCTGATTAATGATTATATTAATTGTTTTTTAGTTTTCCCAATAAATTTAATTTATTTTTTATATTTTTTTATATTTTGCGATACCATAAATTTAAACTTTGGTAGTTGCAACATTTTAATAATGGATGCTGTATTTTTTTTTCAAAGCAAGTACCGAGTCCAAAGTGGTTGTGAAATCACTGTGATTTATGAAAGTCCAGTTTATGAAATCTTAATAATCTCAGATGATGATAAATTCACTGTTCCTTAATTATGTCCGCATTGTTGTTCACTGTTTCCTGCTTCTTTCCTCATAAGCAATAAGCATAAATTAGTTGTGGTCCAGAAATGTCAAGAAGTCTTTACCATTTATCAGGGGCGGATCCAGGGAGTCACGTTGGGGGGGGGGGAAATGCCGGGGATTTTAGGGGGGTATGGAATACTCTTCAGGCTCAGGGGTGGGGGGTCCGGGATTCCATCCCCGGAATTTTGTTAAAAATTCCATATCAATAATTTTATTGGCCGTAAAAAATAGCCGCACGCGTTTTATTGACCAAATTGTGCGTTATCGGCTTAAAAAGACGACTGTATATAGAATTCATGGACCAAAATCAGAAATTGTACCTGTTATTTCGGATAAAAATGACAATTTGACCGCATTTCATGGTCGCCGTAACTTTTAGACCAATGAACGTAATTTATCGGCCAAAAATGCCGCAATAGTTTATACTCAAACCGCAATTCAAAGGCCAACCGCCAGCGGAAGTATCAAAGTATGTTATCGTCGAAAACAAAGATTTTACCGAGACTAACATCGAAACAAATTTTATCAGCCGAGATACGGCGATTTTAAAAGACACCCGAGATACATATTATTGGCCATACAATTTGATTCCATACCATCGCATTTATAGCTTTGGTAGAAAAGTTTATTCAAAATTAAGTATCTTTCGTATTCGAGTTCCTTGACATGTTCCTCAACTTTTAACGCCAATATGATTTTTATAGAATTGGTTATTACAGTATTGGCTGATGTAGAGGCTTAGTTCTGAGTTTCGACGTAAAACCATAAGTTCATTCATAATTTTGATTAAATATTTAGCTACACATATTTACTTACGACTTTGTATTTAATTTCCCCGATCTATTCCTTATTTATTCACACAAAATCAAATTATAAGTCTATTTGAATAGTTGTTAGGGAGGTATAACTTAAGTTTCTGTAAACAGATGTTGATTCTCTTCTATTTCAATGTTCACAATTAAAATCATAAAATGTGACCATAAAATTAAGGATGATAAACCTGAAAACATGTAAAATTTAAATACAATCTAATTTAACGATGTAATAAATAACTGCTAGAACTAGAAGGAAAAATTTGTAAGTGATACAAATCGATTATTCTGATGTGGTAGTACGGCGTGAGGCCGTGGTCCTCGACGACGACTGCGCGCGGCGGCGCGCGTAGAACTGAACATAGCCGTAATTTATATCGGATTATTGAAGAAACTAGAAGCTCTATCGAAAATTTTTTCGAATAAATTTTGAACATCAACTAATTAGCTACAACTTTCTCGCTGGAAGTTTAATTTTACCTCAGGAATAAAAAACTTTCTCGCTTACTGACTTTTTTATGTCATGTTCTTACAACCTTATAATATTTTAATTATTACAAATTACACATCATTTTAAACTAAAATATATTGATACCGTTAGATGCGGACATTCATGCAGAAAAGAAATATATAAGTTTCATTGTAGTTGTATTATTATTAAGAGGTACAGGAGTGTGTAAACGACAACGGGCTCACCGCTCGGGATTACTCAGATTTGCCGTGTCCTGCACTTTGGGTCTAGCCTGACAATGCGTGGACCGTTTTCTGTCCATTTGACGAGCTCTCCATGGTTTTTACCTCCCTGGGGAACGACAACCGAGCCGCATGAACGAGAATGGCCGAAAAAGACGTTTTAAAACTAAATTAACGAATTTTCACCGAAATTCCTGTAAAATTATCCGATTTTCCAGGAATTTCCGGTCTGTGAACTCTCTGTAGTAGTATTACAGAAGGCATATGAATCTGACTGACGACGCATCAATCAGACAAGTCGAGATGATGCTGCCGGGCAGACGTAGCACTGAAATTGAACCAATTGTAGATAATTTTGACTTATTTTCATATGTGGAATCAAATTCTGCGAATCACACCACGCTTTTTTGTGACACCCTGTATATATTTTTTGAATTACACATATTTGCCTGATTAAAATTAAGTTTATTTTTATTATATAGGTAGTCATGAATTCCTTTCATGAAACGTGACAAAAGTGTATTTAAATAACCCTTAGACATATATACGCCATAACAATTTTAAGCAGATACGTTTACTTGATATTTTGTAATAATCGTTTAAATTTGAGATTTACTCACACATTGTAAAAAAACACCGATATTTTGCACTGTTTTTCCTTATATAAATTTAAATACCCCCGTCGCAGCAAACCTGCATACTCAGCGAATTTCCAATGAATATAACATAACACATTATAACACTTAACAGGATTCATAAGAAATGTATTCACAAACAAGCGATATTTAAAATATTAATTATCCTCCATAAGAATAACATTGGGGATGAGTACGCAGGTTTGCTGCAACAAGGCACACAAAATAATGGGTTTTTATGCAAATATCAATAGAACTCATCTTAGTGAAGCCACATACCAAGTTTCATCCATATACATTCATAAATAAGCGATATATAACATTTTAAGTATTTTCCATAAGAATAACATGGGGACCAAGTACCTAGGTTTGCTGCTACAGGAGCCATAGGCGAAAAATGTTTTTTGTGCAAACAACAATAAACCATAACCAGATCAAGCCATATACCAAATTTCGCCAGTTTATGTTCATAAATAAGCGAGATATACAATTTTCTTTTTCTCCATAAGAATAACATTAGACAACGTACTGTGTTTAGCACTTTCAATATCTCGGTAACCAATTGACGTAGAGCAATGATCAAAATACCAAATTGTTTGTTTTTTTAAGCTGAATTCAATGGTATAAATTAAAATTTGATTTAAATTAAAATTAAATGTGAAAACCCCAAAAACACATTTTTGGGGTACAAAACCCCCCAAAAACCCCCCTTCGGATGGTGCGATTCATCTGGTTTTCGAACTCGTTCAAATAAATGGTACTTTACACATTTGTACCAAATTTCATTAAGATCGGACCTTTTTTACGAGAGTTATCGTGCTTACGGACACATATATAAATATATATATAAATACATATATACAAATTTGAACGAATGGTGTTTTTGGCATCTGGGGACCTCAAAATGAAAATTTATCATGGTCTCGGGCTTAAGTCTTACCATGAGACCTACGGTAATAGCTTCTTCCCTATAGGGGAAATTGGCTAAAAAGCAATGTAAAGATTTGAAACTCCGTAATATAAAATTTGACAATATTTCCGTTCATTTGATAGGTCTCTCGTTAAAATCGGACTGGCCGTTTCGTAGGTGTTATAACGTAAACGTATCTTAAAATCAGCCACAAAATCAATGTGATACGCTATATCGTAAATAAATATTAGATAACAACCTTGCTTTGAATTGATGAGTAAATCACGTTTCATAATAATTACTGATATTCTTTAATTTTAAACCTGTATAATTTCTTAATGTTTCTCAATTTTGTTCAAAAAGAACATAAATTTTATTTGAGCTTAATAAAGGTTTTCAAAGTTAATTACTCAAATCACAGAAATTACTTTATTTATTTTAATAATTTTAAATTTTTCGCGGAGTTTTATTTAGGCGGTAAAAGTCCGGCACTACTCTCGAATACGGATTTTTGAGTATCCATGAGGATTTACTCTCCGCCCCGACGAAATTAAAAGGAAAAAAATAATAAATTGTGAAAAAGAATTAAGTGGGATTTTAATAAGGAAATATTGTATGTTATGAATTCACTGAATCATTGGTAATGAAATATCGGTTATACATACACCTATTACACTAATTTGTAATTATAACTGTAAGAGTATTTTCACAAGCGAACGTAGAACATTTATCAAGGAAGAAGCCGCCTTACGATTTGACGAAAGGAAGGCACCAAGGCACTGGGGTTGGTGGCTGGCGGACGCCCTGCGAGTGCGAGCGAGCCACGGCACTACGGCACTACGGCAGTGTCGCGTCGGCGGCGCCGGCGCCTATCTTTCTCACTCCCTCTCTCTCTATCGCACAAGTACTCCCGCTCTCTCTCGCACACGGATGTCGTATCCCCTCCTAGCCCGCGGATCGTTGGTTCCTCACGTGGCCACGAGCTGCGCCACTGCGCTGATTCCGTCGGCACTAATTCTATGCTAGAACTAGAAAATCCCGTAGGAGCACGCCACTGTTCACCCGTCTTCGTCTGACAACTTGCCAATGCAATATCACCTAAGGAGTATGCTTAATCTATGATAGAGCTCACTGGGTTATGATCAGACCAACGAGGTATTTATTTATATCTCCTTGGATCAGACTGACACACAGACGGCAGACAATATATTGCTTGCATCAGGTGTAGCAACTGCTAAACAACACACAGTGCTAACTACATACATGGACTAACGAACCATAAATTACTTTTAACTTTGTATTGTTAATTATAATGACAAATTAGTACATAATAAGCTTGGCGATGATTAATAGTAAATAGTCTATAGTTACTTTTGGACTTGAAGTCAAACCTAGTAACCCAGAGGAAATTACAGGTGATTTTTTTTAAATTGAGGGGAAAAAGGGGAAATGTTGGTGTCCGGTGGGTAAAGTGCGTGGGCCGAAGTGGAAACACTGGATGCTGTTACTACTGTACTCACTGTGATGTGATTGTCAGATTGTGAAGAAGTGAGGTAAGATAGCAGATATCAAGATAGTGTAAATTTGTCGTCAGTCGTCATCTAGGTAATGACAGCCAATGATTATATGATTTCTTTTCAAAGCATAGTTATAAACTCATGGATATAACTAACCAGTATGGTGAGATTTATGAGCAGTTTATAACTTACCTTGAGGCCAATCGTCTTGTATATTTTAGGTCTACATTAGTCTACTTATTGCACAAGTTATGCAAATTGTAAAACAATATATTTGTCTGCTAGTGAGTTTCACTAGACAGAGTGTAACACAATTTTGTACTTTACTGATGCCTATTTTCTTGTTTAGTGACAATCAAATGTCGTGTTTTAATACTGTACCAACTGAGACATACATTTAAGGCATTGGCCCCTTAAAGGTTGTCTTTACTCAGAAGATTAGAGTACAGTAGTTAACACTCCTTACTGACAAATGCTGTTATTCTGGAATCCCCCTATTTTGTAGCTTTTGTAGATGTACCTATAAATAAAAGTGGCCTACCCCTGTCGCAGCAAACCTTGGTACTCAGCGAATTTTCAATGCATATATGTGTCTCGCTATTAGGCTACATAAAGCCACTTCCCAAGTTTCATAAAAATATATTCAAATACAGTAGTTTTTAATTTGTGTGATAATGGGGTGTAACAGTCCTGTAGGGAAAAATATTTAACAGAAGCCATATTCATTCTGGGCTAGGCCAGATTGAATATGTTTCAATTTACCAGTTCAGAGCAAACTTTTGTGACAGCTATAGACAAATCCAAACTCCCTGTTGAAGTCTTCACAAAAGAACAGCTGATTGACAGTATGAGATGAAATGGAGTTTTCAATATAAATAATTTCCCCTGCTGGAACATGGAGCTAAAGCAAACATTCTTAATGTTTGTGATTATTAGAAATACTTCAATATTTTTGGTTTTAGATACAATGGCCCCTAACAGGGATAGCAACGGGCGTGGTAGAAGGCGGGTCCAGCTAACTCAGTATGAGGGAGAGAAGGATGAAGATTACAGGATACGGAGAGAAAGGAATAATGAGGTTTGCTTGTTTAAATGTTATTGAAATAGTGTTTATTTATTCAAAGAATAAGCTATTTTTTATGTGACCATGATACTGGTAAAACCATTAGGTCTTGAATGGTTGTTTATGTGTTATTTGAAAGCTGTTAAGGTGCATTTTGGGTTTTGGAAAACATCCAACTTTCAGGCTTCACCCCATGGGTTTTAAAGTTCCACGGAATTGCAATACCGTTCAATGTTACAATTTCATAAAATGCGTTTAACAATGGGTTTCACAGAATATTTCAAATGTGGAGTATAGCTTTTGTAGAGAATTAAATTTTTCATAAAATAAGATGATTTCCAACTTTATTTGAGTTTTCAAATTAAAGATAAAAAATAATGAAGCTTAAGTGCACGAAATTGCTCAAACTCGAGCGACTGGATTGGCACATTGTTAATAACTTCAATTTAAATGATGTGCAAATAATAAAATTAAGTAATTTGCAGTGTTTTAAATTGATGCTGTTGTGAAAAAAGCCATATTAGAATATTAGATGATCCTCGCCTACCGCAATGGGAAAACTGATGTTCTGCTCTATGTAGGCATTTACTTAGTGTTTTTTGTGTGAACAACATATTTTTCAAAAGACATTAGGCCATATGTCTTATGAAAACTGTCAGTCTTCTTTATCTATCTATCTATATTATTATAAAGAAGAGGTGGTTTCTGTCTGTCTGTCTGTCTGATGTTCCGGGTGAACGCAAAAACTACTGAACCGACTGGGCTGAAACTTTACACATAGGTAGATCTTGAACCCATGCAACACATAGGCCTATTCACTTCCTTAAAATCCCCTCGGGCTACGCCCCGTGAACGTCCTAAGACTCAATGTTTACATTTCAAAGAAAGTAAACATTCAGAAACTGTAATGCGAACAGCTGTGGACACTTCGATTTGTCAGCTTATAGAGCAGAAGCAAGAACAGCTGTTTCAAGCTAACTAAAATGGAAATTGCATTGACTAAAGAACAGGTAGAGAAAACCCCTGTGCGAAGAACGGGTACGTCAGCTAGTACTTAAATAAGTTATTTAGAGATGAGGGATCTCACCTACTTTTTTGAATTACAAATTTTGGCTGTCACTTTTCAATGTAGTTTTGGCCAACTTGGACATTTAATATGCAGATAGGCTGCCCTTTATTATTGTGTTTTTATCTTTTAGGAATTTTCTTGCTTTATTGTTTTTTTATCTAGTCTAAACTGGAAAGGAAATAAGGGATTTCATTCTAAAATTGCCACTAACAACTATTTGACAATTCACATGAATAAAAATGAATCTCAATGATACCCTTATGAACACAAACGGTACTTTGGTATTATACGGATGCCACCTTTATACAGCGCGCTGCGGCAGTTATGTTAGGATGGGTTATCATAAAAATGATTGTAGGACTTTCCTTGTTTCATTACAAATCGAATGATACCTGATGAGTCATACTTCCGGCCGCCAAACCCCCTCCAAATAGGCCAAGGTCAGGTCGTTGACCGGAGCGCGCGCATCACCTGTCACCGCCTGTATCTGGGTCAGTGTCATGAGTGATTTATTGCCGTGCACTACGTTACATTTGTTTTCATAATGAGTGACGTTCTTTTGGTGTGGGATTTACCTCGAAATGAGGAGGAAACCGTACGTATTTTTATGATAACCCATCCTAACATAACTGCCGCAGCGCGCTGTTTATTTGGCGGAGTACATGTGGCGATCGGGTCTGGCTGCTAGCGGCGGCGACGCATTCAACACGATCCTAGCGGACATCGCTGCCTTTTGGGAGGCACAACACACAGACCGCTCATCAGAATGATGTAAAATTTGTACAGTAAGTCAATAAAAGTACGTTTTTTCAAATTATGTAGTTATCCTTTGTATCCGGTAAAAATTAACCTCCAAAAATAGTGGCATCCGTATAATACCAAAGTACCACACAAACATTAATCATTATGAACACAAAAATTATCTTAATGCGGCCTGTGCCCTTCAGAATAGAAGGACAGAAAATTGAAAACCACTTTTCACACAGGGATTCAGCTGAGAAAAACATTCTTTGAGCAAAAATGCTACAAGCTCTTAGAGACTTGTAGCAAAAATATTTTCCTTTTCGCATTTTTATGGCGTGTCATTTTTTGGTCTTAAGTTGTTTTTTGCTTGTATTTGTTTTTAAGGTTTAGCATTTAAATACCGTAATATATAATTCAGCAGAGTCTACTTTTCTTGGTAACTTATCCATTTTAACCATTAAAGTCTTAATGGAAATATACTAAACATTCTATCATAGAATAGGCCAAATGTGGCACCAGAACAACTAAAACTCACTCACCCCAAACATTCATTACACACTCTGAAACATAACCTCAAAGCATATCGCGATCGCATTTGCGCATTACCAATTTCGAGTTGTCTGTCTTCGCTAAGGTACCTCTACACTTTCGCCCGATCGTTGAGATTTCGAGCGACTCGTGCTCGTGTAACCGTCCAAATTCTGCCGCGAGTCGAGGCCGCGAGCGGCACTAAGTATGGAGGACCTGCCGGTCGTCTCCTTTGACTCGGTCACAAAAACCGACAAGAGTCGGTGCGATTGCGAGGTGAGCGCAGTCATCCCTTCGGTGGCGAACTAGCACTCGACATTCTCGCATTCGCCGATTCGCTCGGCTAGACTCAGCTACTACAGAGTGCGCGCCAAACCGAGTCACAGCGGAGCGCATGACGTCTGCTAGGGGGTTAGCTACTGTCACTACAAATGTCATTTCAGTAACTCGCCCGTTCCGTTTACACGGTACGCAGTTGAAATCGACAGCAACTGTTTACGTAATGTAGGCTCGTCTCCTCTACCACTCGCTCAGAGGCGATCGGTAAAGTGACGTAGTGCAACCAACGCAACGTTAAGCCTCTACAACATCCCACCTACTCTTCTAATCTTTTTGGTTGTGGATCGTGATCACGGACTTTTAATACAATTTTTATTGTTAAAACCAGATTTTCTGCAATAAAATTTAAAAATGTCTTATACTTTTCTTTGTAGCAAAAAAGCGACAGCCTGCCCAAATATTGTCGCATTTTCGTGGTGCATGTCGCATTTTGCGACAAATGCGACCGCAGCTTAAACCCTGTTTTCACAGCTATGAATCGAGGAAATTTTTTTGACACTTCTGTCATCAAAATCGGCTACAGATTAAGTACTTTTACAAAAGTTGCCTTAGTCTGTATATGTATATATATATATATATATATATATATATATATATATATATATATATATATTGATTTCTCAGTTTCTTTTTTTAGCTAAGAGCTAATCGATTATTGACAAATAGAATTTATTTTGCTACAAACCTGTCTATAACAGTTTGTGCCCTTTTTTCTAGGCTGTGAGGAAAAGCCGGGACAAATCAAAGAAGAAGACTGAAGATACACTCAAGCGTGTTGATCTTCTGAAGACGGAAAACATTAAGCTTGAAGCACAAATACGCATGTACCGAAAACAGCTTACTGATTTAAAAGGAATTTTTCTCGAACACGCAGGTAAAGAATAATTTGTTTTGATAAAAATTATTTTTAGTCGATTTTAATATGATACCTTCAGAAAATTCTCAAATAACTATTTTAATTACTGTTAGTTTTTATTGATTTCTCTTATTTTACTAAAATTATGAAAACATTTAACAATGGTAGGCCTACTTTCAAATGAATTTATTTTTCATTGGTATATTCTCAACTAGCATGGTACCCTAAACAATAAAAACATGCTCCATGGCATTTGTAGACGTGGAGCAAAAAAATAATAATAATTTTGACAGAATTTTGTTTCTACCAAAAACAAAGTCTTTGATGAGTACATCCTCAAACCTATAATAATATAGGCTATTCAGTAAGGGTGTGCGAGTAGTGATTTTTTGGATCAAGTCAAGTAGTGTCAATTATTGTCAAGTTTCATGTATTTTCGGGCGGGAATTTGTCATCGGTAACATAATTTTGTTGATAGTTTCAAACAGTTTTTTGGATTTGGTTACCATACCAGATTTGATAATCTAAACACGGTATTTAACTAATATATGAGTAGTAAACACATTTTAGGCCAGTACAATCAAAGTTGTTTAGTTTTGAAACAGTAATATTTATTAAGCAAAACACAAACCCCACAGTAATATGCAATGAACTTCAGTAAAATACTTCTTAAGTCTGTCCCACACTTCTTGCGAACTCGCCCGCAATTTTGGCTAAACTCCAATTGTTCGGAGTATTTGCGAGAAGTGTGCACAAGCTGCACGAATCGTTTGAATACATACGGGAACATAAGAGACGGAATGTTCGGGTCTGTTCGCGAGAAGTGTGGGACCGCCTTTAGAAAGGTGAAGCAACACAATTTGATTTTTTTTTCAAGAAAACTCCCTTCTTAGGTACCGGTAGGCTTAATGAATTTTATTTGGCTAACAAATTTTTACTAAAAAAATCAAGTTCAGAAAACTGTTGGAAGAATATCTTTTAAAGCTTTCTTTGTACTCTTTAGAACAATTTAGGGAGGTTTGAAACATTAAAATTGTATATTTTCAAATTTTAACCAATAAAAAAAGCCTACCTATAAAGCTTACCTTATTTTATTAAGTACACTTAAAGTTTTTCATTCATAATTCATAAATATATTATCTCTTTTTGTAACTTAACTTGCAAGGCATTTTTGATGTTGATGGAATGATACTCTGATATGTACTCATTCAATGTATGTAGGCACATTAGTTGTTATTTATGTCATTGTTCTTTGTATCATGTAAATTTTAATTTCGAAGGTATTTTTTTATTTGATTTGATTTAATTATTATACTTCTCCACATAATTTTCAATGAGTCTTGATCTGAAGTTTGAGTCATTACAATGGATTAATTATTTTTGCTTCTATTAACTTTGATATCTTACTGGTTTTGATAACTGGATACAAGAAAAAGAAGTTGTCTCAATATTGGTAAGGTAAATCTATTTGGCTATCCAGTGTGACCGTCTTCACTTGCTCCTCGGTACCTTTTTGTTTCCCTGGGGGCTGGTTTCTTAGAATCTAAGACTTCCGGTTGAGCTTGGATACCCAGTCAAGTTTGAGACTTGGAGGGAGTAGAGGATACCCCCCAACCTACCCCATGCCTACTCCATGCCACCTGGAGGTATCTTAACCGACAAACTTTTGGAAGTCTTATCAGGCTAGAGGGCGAACCTACCTGGGGTTAAGGTCCTCCAGTGGATTCTGGAAGTCAGATGGGTTGGATAGCTCCTTTCTTGGGAATTTAAACTATTCCAAGTTACACTGTACCTCATATTCAAAATTAAAATTTTAGGTACTTTGGTATTATACGGATGCCACCCTTATGCAGCGCGCTGCGGCAGTTATGTTAGGATGGGTTATCATAAAAATGGTTGTAGGACTTTCCTTGTTTCGTTACGAATCGAATGATACCTGATGAGTCATACTTCCGGCCGCCAAACCCCCTCCAAATAGGCCAAGGTCAAGTCGTTGACCGGAGCGCGCGCATCACCTGTCACCGCCTGTATCTGGGTCAGTGTCATGAGTGATTTATTGCCGTGCACTACGTTACATTTGTTTTCATAATGAGTGACATTCTTTTGGTGTGGGATTTACCTCGAAATGAAGAGGAAACCGTACGTATTTTTATGATAACCCATCCTAACATAACTGCCGCAGCGCGCTGTATATTTGGCGGAGTACCTGTGGCGATCGGGTCTGGCTGCTAGCGGTGGCGACGCATTCAACACGATCCTAGCGGACATCGCTGCCTTTTGGGAGGCACAACACAAAGACCGCTCATCAGAATGATGTAAAATTTGTACAGTAAGTCAATAAAAGTACGTTTTTTCGAATTATGTAGTTATCCTTTGTATCCGGTAAAAAATTGACCTCCAAAAATAGTGGCATCCGTATAATACCAAAGAACCAAATTTTATCTCAAAAAAGTCACGGGAGGAGGAAAGTATTTAATTAGTGGATTATTTTAAGGCTTGTTCATGTGAATATCTAAGGAATATTTTGAAATACATTGATAATAATTAAAATGTTTACAAATTGGTTGAAAGACCATTAAACAGTTTGTACTCTTTTGTTGCAGCGAGTGGGAAAGTGAGCGCAGACATTGACATTGACACGCTCCTGAGAGAGACTGATATAGACGGAGAGGCACCTCACTTGACTAATTTGAACTAACTGGTTTTCTCCCATGTTTCTGTGGTCAGCGGAGATAAGTTACTGTAAATATTTGAAAAAATGTGCAGAAGATCAAAGATCATTCTTTGCCTCAATTAATAGGGCATATATTTTTAATAAAAATAAATAAACAGCATAATTCCTGGAGGAAAGTTTGTTAAAATTTGTTTTGTGCTTTGACTAGTTAAATAACATTTGCGTGTAAAAAGGATGAAATTCTGTGATTTATGTTGTCAGAGTATAAGATTGGTCGTTAATTACAAACCATGATTTTTTTTTATCATCTCAAGAATTCAGTTTGTGAACTTGTTTTAGTCACATTACTTTCCGTGAATGTGATATGAAAGTTGGTGTTAAATAAACAGGAGAAAAACACAAATTACCATTGAAGACAGTGAAAAAGGTACCATTGCTAGTAATTAATATACATGAAACATATTTTTATATAAAAATAATGATCCACAAATCTTCAATTAGTAGACGGTTTAGGCAAAGCTATTTCAACATAACAAGTTTATTTCATCAATTAATTGTAGTAACAAAGGTTTTTAGCCTACTTCATTAAACATTAGTAAAAAAACATTATTAGTTGTTTTGAAAAAGCAGAATATTAGCATTTAAAAAAAGCGAATAGGCCTAATGGTTTTTAATTTGAAAATTTTTTAGAGCATCATTTTTGAAAACCTGGGTTTTAAGTTTCAAAAGAGTTTATTTAATTGTAGACTATATTAAGATAAAATTATTTTTTCGTTACTTTTAAGATACTGAACTATGTTTGTTATAATTATAACGGTCTCTTTAATAAATAATAAATTCCATGGGGAGTTGTCTCTGTTTGTATCAATATTAACCTTTCTTCAAATTTGTGTACTGTTTATGAAATGTTATTTAAAAAAATACATTTGTAAAAAAACATTAGTTGTTTTGAAAAAGAAGAATATTAGCAATAACAAAAAATCTAATAGGCCTAATGGTTTTTTAATTAGAAAATTTTTTAGAGCATCATTTTTGAAAACCTGGGTTTATGTTTCAAAAGAGTTTATTTAATTGTAGGCTATATTAAGATAAAATTATTTTTTCGTTACTTTTAAGATACTGAACTATGTTTGTTTATAATTATGTTATAACGGTCTCTTTAATAAATATTAAATTCTATGGGGAATTGTCTCTGTTTGTATCAATATTAACCTTTCTTCAAATTTGTGTACTATTTATTAAATGTTATATTTTGTGTATGAACGTCAATGGCATGTTTGTTTTGATAAGGAATGGCTCAAAGTCTCACTTCGTCAACTATTTTTACTTTCTCCCTCTATACATAGTATATGGAGAAATTGTTGTTTTCGTCAAAATTTTCGAATTTGAGTTGTTAGTGGAAATATTCGTTTTGGTGCTCCCTGAACCCAAAAAAGTGGTTTTTACGTAATGTCTGTGTGTGTGTGTGTGTGTATGTGTGCGTGCGTGTACAGAGCTAGAGCCTTAACCAATGGGCCGATTTTTATGAAATTTGGTATGTAGGTACTAATCCACGATATCTCCAGGCGTTTTTTTTCATTTTTTGAATTTTTTATTTTTAAGGGTAATTATCCCCCAAAAAACATGAGAAATCAAAATTTCTCAAAAACGGCTCTAACGATTTTGATTAAACTTTAGTCGTTTGTAGAACTTTAGTTTTCCAACAAAATGACACCACCCGCATTCCTGTAAAAAAATTCGGGTTCAGAAATTACAGGACTTAAAACATAAAAAATTCAGTTTTTTTGGATTTTTCATAAAAAGACATAAATATAAAAAATACTAGGGGCTTGTAGGGGCAAAAGCCCCTAAAAAACCAAAATACATAAATTTTTTATCAACCTTCATTGGTCATTTATAAATAAGCACTGATTTTCTAGCATTATAATAATGTTTTTAATAAAATGTCCATTCCTAAACAACTATACATTGCTGTAGTTTAAAAGTAAACAAACTGAATAAGTACAGCTGGTATCAATATCAAAGGCTAATTTAACTCTGTGGCACAGCTGTTTTAATTTCAAAAGATGTAAACAAATTAAACCCCATGTTGTTTTAATGGGAAAAGTTTTATTCTGTTGCGAATTTATGGTAAAAAAATAAGAGAAATGAATAGTTTTCCCTCAAAATTCACGTCAAGACCTTTAAAATGATACCCCTCCCATCCTTCTACGGCCATCCAGTCACTCACAATTTCTTTACAAAAATTTGACTTACGGAATTATATATAGAGATGTGGCACAGCTGTTTTAATTTCAAAAGATGTAAACAAATTAAACCCCATGTTGTTTTAATGGGAAAAGTTTTATTCTGTTGCGAATTTATGGTAAAAAAATAAGAGAAATGAATAGTTTTCCCTCAAAATTCACGTCAAGACCTTTAAAATGATACCCCTCCCATCCTTCTACGGCCATCCAGTCACTCACAATTTCTTTACAAAAATTTGACTTACGGAATTATATATAGAGATTACTATTCACCATTAAAAAGAGCTCAAAAAACTAAATAATTTAGTATTTTGAATTACTATTCTACGATTGCTGGTTTCGGAGAAAATTGAAATTTTCATTTTGCAGTAAACGCAGTACGTTGTCCAATGTTATTCTTATGGGGAATAAAAAATTACTATTTCTCTCTTTATTTACTGATCAATTTCATTCAAACTTGATATGCTTGTCAAGTTAGCTTTGACCAAGAGAGGAAATTCAAAATATGTTGCCCCTTAATAACCCTGGGGGGAGGATAGGGGGCATTAACCCTCTTAAAACCACGAGTGTGGTCAATGGATTCTGTAGTGCCTCCAAAGCAGGGATTTGGGTGGATGTTTTTTAAAACAACTTGTTTACAAGATTTTCTGTACATTCGACCGTGCTTTGTATTCTATATTTAGTAAATAAAAAGTAATTTATTCATTAAAGTTGGGCTAAAAGGGAGAAAGTATGTGTCAGTTTCCTGATACCGTTTATTACTAATTGTATTGCACAAGTATTGCAAAAACCAATTCTCTTGCACAAAAGCAAGAAAGAAAAAGTTTACTCATTCACTCCACATTCACATACCGGTATACAATATTTTTGCTCATCCCTCCCTTTCATTTGCCAATTGTTTTAGGGCCTCTCTTGTTTTTAGTGTTGGTCAGTCTCTATGCATCGGTACGTGTTCTCCCAGATGTCTAAAATACTCGGCTTGGCTATAGAATGCATGTGAAACAATTATTATTTTCAAATATTTCTTTAGCATGTAGATACTTGGGGCAATCTTCTGTGAAAGTGGGAGATTTCGGTAAAGAGATGAATACTGGCTTGTGACGGAAGGTGTTCGTACACCACTGCTCTGTGCTGACCGATTCTAAAGCTGTTCCCGCCTCTCGTGTCATGACTGTGAATGTCTCCAGCCCCTAGTAAACATTTACAGGGTTGCCACCAACCGGGAAAAAATGCATGAGTTATGTGGGAATTTTCGGCCAAACCGGGGATTTTAGGTCACGATCGTCAGCGATTGCGTTACGCGTTCTGTATAGTAGGCGAAGTTAGCGATGCGTTCCCGCTGGTCGGTGACGTTAGCTATGCGTTCTCGATTTCCAGTGTCATTAGCGATGCGTTCCCGATGGTCGGCGACGCTAGCGATACGTTCCCGATGGTCGGCGACGTTAGCCATGTGAGTGTGAGAGCTATTGTTGAGGAACATTTACGAAATGCAGTCGTAACTTTCAGTGAAATTTTTTATTAAGATCAATAAGATTAATTTTTATGTTGCTACAAACAGTGGGTAATAGAAGTGTCTCATTTGTAATTAATTGTTGTCTGGTCAAAATTTGTAATCTTTGATGGAGCAAGTATAATTGGCTGGCTAGTCAATCAATCAATCAATCAATCAAAATTCTTTATTTACAATTTCATTAAGAAATGTAATGGTGTCAAAATACAAATAAATTACAGTTTTTTATTTTTGCTTTACAGTTTTTAGTTTGGTCACATGCTGAAGTATACGTCCAATGAATAGAGAGGTCGCTCCACTGAGTGCACTGTAGAGTTTGCGCCCCATATAAGATGGTTTTCTGCTGTACTGTGTTGTACGGTGTACTGGAAGTATATTGTCTTTTGCTTGCCTTGTGCTGTAGTGGTGGAAATTCTCCCTCGTGTGAAGTCCTGCTGTTATGTGTGGGTAATCACACACAGAATGGATGTACAAGCAAATCACTGTTAAAATACCCAGTGTTTTAAAGGTTTCTTTGCAACTCTGTTGGTTTGAGATCAGCAAGTATTCTTATTGCCTTATTTTGCAGAATAAGAATTTTATTCAGATTTTGCTTTGTTGTACCACCCCAAACTGTTAAACCATATCTGATGTGAGACTCCACCAAGGCATAGTAGGCCACTTTTGCTGCATCAAGACCTCCAATCCACTTCATTCTTCGCACAACAGAAATTCCTGAGCCTAGCTTTTTACTTAAGGAGTTGACATGGTTGGTCCACGAGAGATCAGAGTTTATGGTGACTCCCAGTAATTTGGTTTCTTTTTCCACCAAGAGATCGGGAATTTCTGGTGTCTCATCCTTTCGCCTACTGAAATTGATACAAGTTGTTTTTTCCGGGTTTATTGCTAGGTCATTATGAATGCAGTACTGCAGTGTTTTATTTTTTGTTGCGATTATTTCTGTATGTAGTTCTTGTGTGGTGTCAGTGTTAAAAAGAAGCGTTGTGTCATCAGCGCACATTATGGTCTTCACTTAGTTGTAATTTATGAAAGTTGGAAAATCATTAGTGAAAAGGACAAACAAAATAGGGCCCAGCACTGATCCTTGTGGTACTCCTCTGGTTGAAAACTGAGTGCTGGATTTGAAAGAAGTCTTTTTCCCATCTACCGTCTTTTGTATTTCTACAATATGTTGGCGTCCTTCCAAATAGCTCGCTATCCAGTCTCCTGATCTTCCTCTGATGCCTAAAGCTGCTAATTTAGTCACGATAAGGTCATGCCCCAAGCAGTCAAATGCCTTGCTGTAGTCAACCAGGACAGCTGCTACAAGTTTGTTACTCTCCAGCTGATCTGTGACAAATTCGACCAAGCTGACAAGGGCACTGATTGTCGACCTTGCCTTCAAGAAGCTGTGCTGGTGTCTTGTTTTATCAAATGTTAAATCATTATTTTCATTACAATGTTTTCCATTATTTTTGGAAAGGTGGATATCAGAGAGATTGGTCGATAATTCTCTACTTTTGTAGTTGGTCCTTTTTTGTGTTTTGGACATATCTTTGATTGTTTTAATGCTGATGGAAAGTGTTCTTCCTCAAATGACTTATTAATCAGACTTACTAGTGGGACGGCTAGTTGTTCAGCACAATAATTAATGACTTTCGATGGAACTTCATCTAAACCGCATGACAGTTTTGATTTCAGAGATATAATTGTTTCTATTACTTCATTTATGTTAGTTGGAGCAAGCTTTAAAAATTCCACATGTAAGGTGGGAGGGTCAAGGATCAAGGGTCAAGCTTGGTCAAGGTTCATTCTCACAACATTGTGAAAGGCATCATACATTTCTTCAGCATCCAGCGCATTGTGTACACAGCACCAGTTTTCTTTCATAAGCTCCCACAGGTTGAGCCACTTTTCAGTTCTGTTGTGCTTCTGCCTATATTTGACTTATATTTAGCTGCTTGTAGGGATACATTAAAAACATTCCTTTTTTTTCCTAAACATTCTTTTTTTTCGGTTTGGTTGGGGTGGTTTGCTGATGGAGCTGTATTTAAACATGGGAAAGAATTAGGTTATTAGATTATTTTATGGGCTAATTTTGAGGTTCTGTGGTTTATTTAGCAGAGTTTTTATTACACTCTCCATTCTATCCTGCCTTATTTTCATTTTGTTCACTTCGAGGAGCAGAGAGGAGTTTGTGCTTGGCCCTGGGGATTCAGTATTGCATGTTTGTGTTTCAATACGCTTAAAGATTTTGTTTGTTACTGTAGGGCTTACTTCTGAGCTATTTCTAAGAGATTTATTTTCTTTTAACAGTTCCTTTACTCTTTCTTCAAGTTTAATTATGATTTCTTCTTTATATTTGTCATAGTTTTTGAAAGTCGCAGTCAGTTCTGACCGTAATTATTTCTCTCTTTCTAGCTGCAATTTGATTTCACCCAGCGTTTCTGTGAGGGCTTTGTTTCTCTTTATGAGAAGATCTTTTTCATTTTCTAGTTCTTCAATTTGGTGTTGAAAGTGAGAGTTACATTTAATGTTCAACTCTGTGATTTTTTTAGCTAGGTCAGAATTTTCAGATGTCTGTCTTTTGTAGATCCTGTTTTAGCTTTTGGTTTTTACTTAGGAGGGCATTCCCAGCTTCAGCAGCTAAAGATAGGGATGTCTCAAGATCTTGCTCATTGGTGTCTTCATAGTCTTTTATTTTATCCTCAATGTCCTCTAAGTTTGATCTCAAGAATCAAGAAGTTTGATTGTCTTTGAACACAAAGTGCAATTGACAAAGTCACCAGACTACAACTAAAGTTCACAAAAATTAATAACAATATGAAAAATTTGTAAAACTAACAGATTAATAATAAGTTTTAATAAATTAATAACAGTTTAGCCTTAAAATATAGGAGATATTCAACACCTAATTATAATATGCTTAAAGAATTAATGTCACAAGCCAAATAATCATCAAATGAATAAAAAAATTTCTCTTAACAATGTTTTAACTAACAATTACAATTTTTTCAAGGCCACACTCCACACCTTTTCTGGCAATTTGTTGAAAAGTTTGACTTTCATGTAAATGTGACTGTTTTTTGTTTTCTCTAATCTAACTGGGTTTAATCCTAGAAGATAGTTGTTCCTAGTGGGATAATTGTGTGTTTCTTTTCTGATTGGGAAATTACTCAACGACTCCTTAACATCCATAAGGCAACACATCCTTAAGCCAGCTACACATTTTATAATATCCGTTATTTTTATTTTTCCCACAATAACACTTTACCGTCTGCATCCCATTCTGATACAAGATTATTAACTAACTCTACGGCCTCATCGCTGGATATAATGCTATCTTTAGATAAAACTAAGTTATTAACTACGTCTACAAAATAATTATTATAAGTATTAGAGTCTATAAGTGTTTCACAATTATCTGTTTGCTATTGGATTCTTTTTTAATTACCTTCCAAGCAGCTTTGCACTGATTAGACGAATTCCTGATATAATGTTCATTTGCTATTTTCTTACAATAATTAATTTTGTTTTTGTACTTTTTTTTAATATCTAAATAATCTTGCTTGGATGCGACTTAATTTGTTGTGCCCTTACTATTTTTACATCTATCGTAAAAAGCTGTGACAAAAACTTTTAAATTCTTTAACTCTGATGGTGTATACCATTTTAAATTGGTATTTTTACCATTACTTACTTTTGATTCCTTAAATCTACAGTATTCATTAAAATAATTTGTCAACACTGAATTAAAATATTCAAAAGCTCGATTTACATCATGAAACCTAAAAAACTGGGACCAATCAATTTCCAGACAATTTATTTTTTAAATTGAATATTGTCACATGATTTGGTTTCGAGAGTCACATGGTTGTCACATGGTTTCGAGTTTGCCATGCAAAAAAATCCTTGAAACTCTGCGTATACTCCAGCTTGATCAGATAAATGGGGCTCTATTAATGCACATTTGGCTCTTTTTCTATCAAAATTGTGATTATATTATCGATACATTTATCACCCCAAGTTGGCTCCCCATTTAACCAGTACATATCAAATAACCGTAGTAAATTCAAAAACGATTCTGTCGCATGCGATTTTAGCACACACATCTGCTTGAGTTTGATTTACAGATGTCACATTTCCATAGATTGATTTCATTTTGTGTTCATTTTTTGAAATATTTGTCAGAACAGTTCAGGCATCTCGAGTGAAACCATTGTTTGCATTCTCCTGTACAGAGAATTGCCTGATATTTTACTCCTGTTTTACAGATTCCACAGGGATAATTTACCTGTCATATTTTAAATCAATAGTACTTTAAGCTGCACTTAATGATTTCCAGCATCCAACTTTTTTGTGTGTTTCTTTGGCTAATTGTTTCTGTCAGTTTTAATCAATTGTTTGTATATTAGTGATTCTATATAGCAATGTCAATAGTGTATCGTTTGATGATAATTAGTTTGAAAGATATAATTCAGTTTTTTTGTAAAGGTTTGACTGATTCCTTCAGTCTCCTTCTTAATGTGGTCCATTTATTTAAATAATTTTACAGTTTTTTTGTAGAATTTTGGCTGTTTCCTTCAGTTTACTTAAAAAAACAGTCCATTACTTAAAATACTTTGACAGTTTTTTAGTTAAGGTTTGGCTGATTCCTTCAGTCAATTTAGTCTGGTAATTCAATTATAACAGTTTTTCGTGGAGGTTTGGCTGATTCCCTCAGTCAGTAGGGTGTATTTATTTTGTCAGCTTTGAATTAAGGTGCATCAGATATTACTGCCATGTTATGAAGCCAGACAGTGGCAGTGATTGTTGAGGCAGTCTCTGTATGAAGGTCGGCTAATTGTGTAGACTCAGCATAGAGACGTCGGGTTGATCTCTGCGTATGTGGATACCTCAGAGTTGCTAAAGTGGGTCATCAGCTAACGTGTGTCTTATTCCAGATGTTATGTCTAATTACGGTTTGTGCTCAAAAGTTTTGTGATTGCAATTAATAAATTCAGATAACTTAGTTTGAGAATTAGGTTTCTTGTAAAATTTTCTTGAGTTCTTGAAATTGAGAGTTTAGTTTCTTGTTAATAAATAAACTTACAGTTTAGAGGTTGTGTCTGTTGTGAAGAAAAGTAGGTATTTAGTTGAATTTACCACTTAAATCACAATTCATGAGGAGCACTTTCATGAAGAATGATGGGTGACCATTTTAGTATATAAGTGGTTAGGTTGGTCGCTTCATAATCTGAGGTTTGTTATCAGATTGATTCCTTGCAAAAATCTTTTAAGTGTTTGGAAAGTTCAAAACTGGATCACCCACCTTCATAATAATGATTTCTAAGAAAATGTTTCATTTATATAGTAACGAGATCAGGGTTTGGGCTCACTCATCAAGAACATTGAAAATGCCTGTGTCGTCGATAAGACACACAGAAAAAGGTTGGGATATACTATTTTCTTACTCTTATAATAGATAGTATATTGCCAAGTTTAAGTGAAATTTTATATAATTGGGTGTATACACCCAATATAGAACTTTAATTTATATTGTAAATCGTTATAGACGTCGAAAATACGTAAAAAATGCAGCGCGAGTTTACCTGGAAATTTTAGATTTTTACCTGGAAAACCTGGAATTGTGGATGAATTTTGAAATGTAACTTTGGTGGCAACCCTTATCAAGACAGGGTATGATAGTTCCAAAACTTAGAGGCTGGACAGTGTCAGCAATTCCAGTCTTATAAAAGCTAGCTTGCACGAATTTTTTATCGAATTTCCCCTATAAAGGAAGAAGCTATTCCTATAAGGCATAATAACTTAAGACTTGAACCCGAGACCGTGACAACTTTTTGTTTTGACCCCAGATGCCAAAAACACCGTTCGTTCAATTTTTTATATATTTTGATTAAACTAGGTAATCTGGTTAATGTATTTGTGAGGTATATATTCAGTAGAACCTTACTAATTCGAACCTCCATAATTCTCAGTATACTTAGAATTCCATAATTCTCTATAATTATATTCTCCATAAATAGTAATTCTCCATACTCAGTTTCCTCCAGATTTTAATTCATTGACGTTTGTTTTCTTTGCCTCTATTATTCAAATTTCATTCACATTAACCTCTATAATTCAAACTCGCGATATTTCAAACTTCCTTTAATTAAAAAAAAATTGGCTGTCTCTAGAATTTTGAGTAAGTGAGTTTCTACTGTATTTGCGTTTGGAAATTCGCTGAGTACGCAGGTTGCTGCGAGGAGGGTATTTTATTTTGCAATTATTCCCACAGTTTTTTTTGCAGTCTGAATACACCATTCTCATTGTGAGCGCATCTTAATGCATCTCATTGTGTGGGACTCATTGTTTGAACGTGCACTCAACAGTGCTACTCCATATGCAATGAGGAGACAGATGAGTCCATAATGTGCTGTCATCAGTACCTGGACAGGGCAGTATTTAGACAATGATCTCAAAACTGCTGAATGACAACTTAGAACAGATGCTTCCAATGTGATCATCCCAAGTCAACTCTCAAGTTGTATTCCAAGGAACTTCTTAGAGTACCGTGAGCTTCTTCGAGCAGTGTCACAGACAGCATTACTGCTGGCCCACCCTTGTAATTTGTGGAACGAAGACAGAAATTGATTTGGCAAACTAGTTTTCAAGTTGATTTCTTGGAACTCTTGAAAGCTTCTAATCAGACTGCCAACAGTTTGAAGTTAAAAATCTCTTATTGAGTCTGCAGTGAGACAGAGAGTAGTGTCTTCAGCATTCTTCATGAGTCTTCGATGTTGTAGCGATAAGCCAATCTCGTTAACGTAAATGAGGTAAAGTATTGCCGGTCTGATTATTGATCCATATGGGACGCCTTAGCTCAGTGTTCTTGTTTTGGAGAACTGTTTGGTTCCATCAGTGTGATTTGAGTAAAGAATTTGGTACAGTTCAAATACCATGTGACTAGTATGAAAAGTATTAGTATGCTGTGGTTAATGCAATCGAATGCTGTAGGGAGGTCAGGGAACAAACTTACTTACATGCTGGGTTTTATACTCTCAAAGCTTTTCTACTACAAACATTTAGAATGGAATCATTACTGCTTCTGTTGGTTTCCCTTTCTGAAATCCAAAATGGTCATTGGAGAGCAGATTGTTATTCTAAAAATGGCATCATTCTAGCAAAAAAAGCCTCTTTGGACTTTACTAAAAACAGGTATAAGGTTAAGATTGAAATTGGGCATCATTATACGGACATCACACTGTAAATAATAAATAACCCCGTTGCAGCAAACCTGCATACTCAGCGAATTTAAATAAATGTATATAACATTAAGCTACTTAACAGGATTTATAAGAAATATATTCACAAACATGTGATACTTAAAATATTAATTATTCTCCATAAGAATAACATTGGGGATGAGTACGCAGATTTGCTGCAACAAGGAACACAAAATAATGGGTTTTTATGCAAATATCAATAGGACTCATATGAGTGAAGTCACATACCAAGTTTCGTCCATATACATTCATAAATAAGCGATATATAACATTTTAATTATTTTGTATAAGAATAACATGGGGGCCGAGTACCTAGGTTTGCTGCTACGGAAAACATAGGCGAAACTTTTTTGTGTGCAAAAACCAATAAACTACAACCAGATGAAGCCATATCCCAAATTTCGTCAGTTTATGTTCATAAATAAGCAAGAAATAAAATGTGTCTTTTTCTCCATAAGAATAACATTAGACAACGTACTGTGTTTAGCACTTTCAATATCTTAGTGACCAATTGACCCAACAATGGTTTGTAGTGCAATGGTTAAAATACCAAATTGTTTGTTTTTTAAGCTAAATTCAATGGGGGAAATTAAAATTTGATTTAAATAAAAATTACATGTGAAAACCCCAAAAAACCCATTTTTGGAGTACAAAACCCCCCAAAAACCCCCCTTTGGATAGTGCGATTCGTCTGGTTTTCGAACTCGCTCAAATAAATGGTACTTTACACATTTGTGCCAAATTTCATTGAAATCGGACCTTTTTTACGAGAGTTATCGTACTTACGGACACACATATCCGTATATATATATATATATATATATATATATATATACCCCCGTAGCAGCAAACCTGCGTACTCAGCGAATTTCCAATGCATATATATTTATCTTAATACCACATAAAGCTACATACCAAGTTTCATCAATATACATTCATAAATAAACGATTTATGACATTTTAATTATTCTCCATAAGAATAACATGGCGGCTGAGTATGCAGGTTTGCTGAAGCAAGGAACACAAAAAATGGGGTTTTATGCTAATATCAATATAACTCAACTAGGTGAAGTCACATACCAAATTTCATTAATTTATTTTCATAATTAAGGGAAATAACACGTTACTTATTCTCCATAAGAATAACATGGGGCTGAGTACGCAGGTTTGCTGCTACGGGAGCCTTTGGCAAAAAATTATTTTTTTGAGCAAATATCAATGGTCCACAACCAGATGAAGCCATATACCAAGTTTCGTCAGTATATGTTCATAAATAAGCGAGATATAAAATTTTTATTTTCCTCCATAAGAATAACATTAGATACCCCCGTAGCAGCAAACCTGCGTACTCAGCAAATTTCCAATGCATATATATATATCTTAATACCACATAAAGCCATATACCAAGTTTCATCAATATACATTCATAAATAAACGATTTATGACATTTTAATTATTCTCCATAAGAATAACATGGCAGCTGAGTATGCAGGTTTGCTGAAGCAAGGAAGACAAAAAAAAGGGTTTTATACAAATATCAATATAACTCAGGTAGGTAAAGCCACATACTAAATTTCATTAATTTATTTTCATAATGAAGGCAGATAGCACGTTACTTATTCTCCATAAGAATAACATGGGCTGAGTACGCAGGTTTGCTGCTACGGGAGCCTTGGGTAAAAAATTGTTTTTTTGAGCAAATATCAATGGTCCACAACCAGATGAAGCCGTATACCAAGTTTCGTCAGTATATGTTCATAAATAAGCGAGATATAAAATTTTTATTTTCCTCCATAAGAATAACATTAAGACAACGTACTGTGTTTAGCACTTTCAATATCTCGGTAACCAATTGACGTAGAGAAATGATCAAAATACCAAATTGTGTGTTTTTTTAAGCTGAATCCAATGGGAAAAAATAAAATTTGACTATTTACAAAATTATATGTAAAAAATTCGAAAAACCCATTTTTGGGGTACAAAACCCCCCCAAAATACCCCTTCGGATAGAGCGATCTGGCTGGTTTTCGAACTTAAAGTCATAAATGTTGCTTTACACGTTTATACCAAATTTCATCAAAATCGGATAATTTTTACGAGAGTTATCGTGCTCACGGACACATATATATATATATATATATATATACAGTTTCGAACGAATGGTGTTTTTGGGGTCTGGGGACCTCAAAACGAAAAGTTATCATGGTCCCGGGCCTAGGTCTTACCATGCCAACTACGGTAATAGCTTCTTCCCTATAGGGGAAATTCGCTAATATATATATATATATATATATATATATATATAAATATATACATATATACAAATTTGAACAAATGGTGTTTTTGAGATCTGGAAACCTCAAAATGAAAAGTTATCATGGTCTCGGGCTTAAGTCTTACCATGAGACCTACGGTAATAGCTTCTTCCCTATAGGGGAAATTCGCTAAAAATAATTAATTATAATAATAATAATAGTAATGAAAATTTTTTTAGACATTTTTATCAGGTTTGCTGAGTGATATTTCCCACAAAATTATGACAACAATAGTGTTAATATCGTTTAACACACTCCGTGCGGGTGAACCCGAATGGAGTCATGGCTCATTGAACATGTTTAACGTAGCAAAAGTGTTAATGTTAATCTAGTAACTAGATTGATAAGAACAGCTGATTTTGAATGCAACACTGCTATTGGTAAACACAGCAAGCTGCTAGCGCTACTGGTGTCAAATTATTTATAACAGTGCTGCAAAAATCACCAGCTGTTGTATGACACTAGCGTGGATTAAAAATATCACTTTCGGTCTCACACTCAACAATATCGGAAAAATAGCTACTTTCGGCATAGTGTGATAAAATACTTGAATTTTTCATCATTAGGACCAAAAGTGAAGCTTTTCGATACGAGCTCAAGTTTAACGCCTGAGGAAGGAAAATGAGTGAGGATCTAAAAGCCACTTTCAGCCCAAGTGATGAACTATATTTTTTGGTCATACTGCAAACAATATTAAGATAATAATTTCACAAAAACTAAATTTTATTTATTTTTATACCATTAACATTTTACTTCCACGTTGATCTTGCTACTCTAAACAACCAGCTGTTACACATTTTTCTATGGTTGACGAGTTGAATCATTTTTTCGAGTCATACAAGCCCATTCATCCCTATGCAAAAATGATTATTGAGTATTACGAATACATTAATGGTACTTTATAATATTCAATAATATGGTCTATGATATCTGTGAGAACTAATAGTACTGTACTATTGGCTATAATAACAAATTTAGTATTATTGAGAATTGTATAATTTACCAGTCAACTGTATCGTACAGTATTATTAAATGAAATATGTATCATTGAAGGAATATATTACAGGGTATTCTAAACATGAAAGTATTATAGGAAATTTTTATAATACCAGTAAACTGAATCATACAGTATTATTGAGTGAAATACGTGTTATTGTACTATTATTATATGATAGTTGGTATTGTAAAGAGTATTATTAAGTGTAGTATGCATAATTGAAGCTATAATACTAAATTATAGTTTGAATTATACAGGGTGATATTCAGTGTAGTACATATCATTAAACCTTTTAGCGAATTTCCCCTATAAGAAATTAGCGAATTTCCCCTATAGGGAAGTAGCTATTACCGTAGTCGGCATGGTAAGACCTAGGCCCGGGACCATGATAACTTTTTGTTTTGAGGTCCCCAGACCCCAAAAACTCCATTCGTTCGAAACTGATATATATATATATATATATATATATATATATATGTGTGTGTCCGTGAGCACGATAACTCTCGTAAAAATGATCCGATTTTGATGAAATTTGGTATAAACGTGTAAAGCAACATTTATGACTTTAAGTTCGAAAACCAGCCAGATCGCTCCATCCAAAGGGGTATTTTGGGGGGGTTTTGTACCCCAAAAATGGGTTTTTTGAAATTTTTACATATAATTTTTGAAAAAATCAAATTTTAGTTTTATCATTGAATTCAGCTTAAAAAAACACACAATTTGGTATTTTCATCATTTCTCTACGTCAATTGGTTACCGAGATATTGAAAGTGCTAAACACAGTACGTTGTCTAATGTTATTCTTATGGAGGAAAAGAAAAATTTTATATCTCGCTTATTTATGAACGTATACTGACAAAACTTGGTATATGGCTTCATCTGGTTGTGGTATATTGATATTTGCTCAAAAAAATTATTTTTTGCCAAAGGCACCCGTAGCAGTAAACCTGCGTACTCAGCCCCATGTTATTCTTATGGATAATAATTAAATGCTATGTCTCCCTTAATTATGAACATAAATTAATAAAATCTGGTATATGACTTCACCTAGTTGTTATATTGATATTAGCATAAAAACCCATTTTTTGTGTTCCTTGTTGCAGCAAACCTGCGTACTCAGCCCCAATGTTATTCTTATGGAGAATAATTAAAATTGTGTATATAGCTTATTTGTGAATATATTTTTATGAAACTTGGTAAGTGGCTTTATGTATTATTAAGACATTTATATATCTATTGGAAATTCGCTGAGTACGCAGGTTTGCTGCTACGGGGGTATTTTAAATCATGTAATTGGGGATTAGTAATGAAATAGCTCTACAGATAGTTAATTAGTTAGTATGATAATTAATAGGAGGAACGGTCATAATCTGTGGTGCAATCGTCTTTTAATATTGTCAATATTGTTGGACCAAGGTTGGTTAGTTGTTGTATAAATTGTTTTAACATTATATTGGTATTATTAGCTTAATAAAAAGATTTAAAGGGTACACTGTTATAATTATTTTAGTATTAATTATCTTAATTATATTATAATTATATAAACATGCATATATTAATTTGCTCCCAGTTTATCATATTAAATGGCAAGAATAGATACATAAAACAAATGAACCAAATATTTGTTCCAACTTTTATTACTTTTATTTCAGTGAGGTGCACAAGCAGATTCGATTAGAAAAATAAAACTAAAGTATTGTCTGAGTCGTGTAGGTGTAGACTATTGGTAATTTGTATATCCCACTCCATCCTCGTGTTCCCATGAGTCGGAATTGCCGCGGGGTTTAAGGCGTGTGGGCAGTAAGTCAAAGATTGTAGGTTCGAAATCTGACCTGGTCATGACATTTTTGCAACTAAAATCCTTTTTTAAAATTTATTATATTGGGTTTATTAAGCAATTTAATTTTAAAAAATCATACTATTTAAAACTAAAATAACCATTTAAATAAAAAAAATCATTATTATAGATTTTATATTTTGTATCGTAAAGTATAATTAACATTTAAATTATTGTATTATTGAGTATTATAGAATTTTAATAATACTTTTAATGATACTTCCTGTAGTAATTTCAAGTATCATTGTCAAATATACACATTGAATATTATTGGTACTCAATAATACTGTAAATAATATTTTATAATACTATTTTTGGTTGTATTCAATAATACTCTATAATCATTTTTGCATAGGGATGGATGAAAATTCCCAGTTGCTCAAATTTGAGCAAATATCCATCCCCCTTCTATATTTTCCAGCTCGTATCCGGATCTATTAGTTTAACTTGTGATGCAATTCCAGTAGTTAGCTTAAAACAGGTGTTGCTGTTTTTTACTGTTTTGTTAGTATATCAACAGCTGCTGTTAAATGTCCAATTAAATGGATTTATATTCTTCTGTAAGGTTAACATTTCTTAGAAAGCCCAGGGGGCAAAGCCCTGACGGCAGACGTTTTCCAAACCCCCCAAAAGCCACACGTAGATGCAAGGGGCTTGCAAATAACACATCAACCATGATTTTCAACCTAATAGTTTCGCTGGTTACCCGTTCACAAAAATCTTATCTTTTTAATAAGATGATAAACAGCTGACTAGCTCGACCAGAAAGTGTCTTCAAATGATGTTTTTTCCTTGACGAAAAATATCATCAAAATAATAGTTTTTATCCTATAGGAGTAAAAATAACAACCTTAGTATCTCAATGCATGTGTTTAAAAACAGCTATTTTTGAAACAGTATGAGGAAATACCTAGTTTCTTCCCTAGGACCAAAAGTGAAGCTTTTACTTTTTTACCATTAAAAGTTAGCTTCCATCTTAGGCCCCTATTATACTAGGATTTGTTGACACTATATTGTGCAAGTGGCATAAATGTTAACAAGACTAAAATTTTAAATGTTTCTAAAGGTAAACTTATGCTTGAACTTCTCCAGTTGGAAGACAAAACTGTATTACCTATTAATAAAAATGAACAAATTCGTTATCTTGGAATGAAATTTAACAGTGAAATTGTATTTAACAAAGGACAAGTTATTAATAATTTGGATTCCAGAATAAATAAACTATCAACTTCTCCTTTTTGAAGTCAACTCAAAAACTATTCATTTTAAATAACTATATATGGCCTACATTGATATATCCTCTTCAGTGTGCACCACTGTGTAAACTACATACTTCTTTCCTGAATGACATTGATTTGTTAATTAGATCTTCTGTCAAAGAAATTCTGGACTTGCCAAACGATGTGCCAAATTCAATGTTATATTCGTCCAAAAGTTGTAAAGGACTGGGTATTATAAAGGCTTCTTGGGAGGCATACCTTCAACATATTAATATATGCAAAGTGTTGGAAAGACAAAATGATCCCATAATATATCACTTTAAAGACTTTAAAGCAGAAATTAAGAATTAAAAAATTGAAATTGCCTGATCCAGAATTCAATGAAAATACAAGATCAAAAACTGTAAGAGAAAAACTTAAAGACGTTGAATATGATCAATGGTGTCAGCTCCAGCAGAAAGGCAAAGGTGTATGTATTTTCAGTGAATGTCCAAGAATAAATAAAGTACTTCATAGACTGCGGGGATTAACATCGGCTGAGTACACAGATATTATTAAGATGATTGGTGACGTGAGGAATAAAAGGCAGGTCCAAGGATGGCAACCAGTGTAGACATTGTTCTACAACTGAGCATTATACAGTTGAAACTTTGCCACATGTCCTTGGACTTTATCCTCATGGCAGTCTATTAAGAATCGCCCGCCATAACCGCCTCAGAACTCTGATAGCTGACGAATTTTGAGCCAAATCTTATGAAGTTTATCAAGAAGTCACTGCCTTCGCAAATAGTGAGACTACAAGAAGGTGTGCCATTATTGTAATAAATAAAAAGAGTGCAAAAGGCTTTATAATTGATCCGACGGTAAGGTTTGAGTTGAATAATAACCAACCGAAAGAAGTAAACCGAGAAAAGATTAATATTTACGCACCTACCGCTCAATTCTACAAAGAAAAATATAACCTAAAAGAAATAGAAATTATGGCTTGTTAATTGGCTCAAGAGGAACAATAACAAAATATTTTGAAGTTTTTTGGACAAAATTTAATAAGAAAAAATTATACCTAATTTCACTTTTGACAATGAAAAGTTCTGTTCAAATTAAAAAAAAATCATTTATACAGTGGAACCTCGATAACTAGAACCTCAGGGGAACGGCAAAAATTCGAGTTACCGAATATTTCGAAATATCGAGGTTCGACTTATCAAAGTGATTTTCCACAGACTTCGTCTTATTGAGGGTCACAATAACACAATAGATAGATCATGGAAGGGTATAATCCTTACATAAGTTTGAGCTATGTATAAAAAATAATCATACCGTATAATAATTATTATTAAAATTAAAATAGATTTGAACAATTGTAAATGTCTAAAATAAGCCCGGAAATATATTGTAAAGCTTCTTTGGTTAACGTAGAGGACGAAATACTTCCTTCAGTGAAAATATTGTAGAGGAGGAAAGTAAACAAATAATGACTCACAGTTTGGTATTTTTTGTGATGTTTTTCCGTTCGACCACTTCCTGTCTATTTTCTAGACTTTTTTGCTCACTTCTTATCACCTGCCCCAAACAAATCCCTCTCACTTACGGAAGTCAATTCTGGCCAACTACGCATCAATTTCATTTAGCTGAACATTAATGTACTGTAGGCTTTTAAATTATTTGCAAAACTAAAAGGGAACAAAACATGATAACAATTAAAATTGCAGAGCATTGCTGGAATTAGGGTGAAGCAGTAAGACACTTTTTTTTCTTTTAAAATTTTCGACAGTGTTCACTGGTGTTCCAAACTGCTTCCCGATGTCACTGTTTTTATTTCCTGTGTCAATAGCCTCAAATAATCTTGAACTTATCCTCATGGGGTAGAGTTTTGCCAACACGTTTGACCAAACTGCAAACACTTGGTAAAAAACAACCTAAAAACTCACACTTCCGAACCTCTGAACTCACACTAACTAACGACTAAGAACACAAATATAATCAAATCAAAACCATTTTATTTTAAAACATATATAATTTACAACAATATGAGACTGTTACTTATTTATGAAATGAAATCCTCACATAGGTGAAACCCGTGTGTGAGGATGAGTCTATTTCATATGCGTGTTGGTCATCAACATAAATTTGTCGGTTGTTTTACCGACACCAGGAGTACCCGAGAAAGAGATTTAGTGGGGAGGGAGGGTTGAAATTTCCGGCTGCAAAGTCACTGGAGGTTTGGTGAATCAACAACTTCAACTTATAGAGGTTCTCTAGTCAATACTTCGACTTATAGAGGTACGGCAACAGGCTAAGAATCTGCAAAAATACGAGTTATCGAGGTGTTTCCTATTAACCCTTCGACTTATAGAGGTAAAATAACAAAGCATTAGGTAGGCAAGTTCAAGGGGAATGACACAAATTCGAGTTATCAAGGAATTCGACTTATTGAGGTTCGAGTTATCGAGGTTCCACTGTATAATAAGTAAGTTAAAATTGTATAGTATTCTTTGTATTAGTAACTTGCAATGAGCAAGAAGATGTAATTTACTTTTATTTTTATTAAAAATAAATTTTCTTTCTCTTGTATGAATTCTGAATTAATGAACACTTGTGACTTCTGGTTTTCAGGTGACTTCCAAATTAGTGAAAATAAGTTATAAAGAGTGATAATGGATGTTTATTTGTTACAAAGAAGGGAGAGGGGCTAGCAGACTTGAAATGGAAATTTCTGCTGAAATGGAAATTTAGTATCAACAATTTAATAAAATTAAATTTTGAATCAGATCTCATATTAAAATTAATGTTACTATGTAGTAAAACTATCTGAACATTTCCCAAATAAATTCAGATAAGTCAATCTATAATATTTGTTCTCTATTTTCCTAATATTTACTCTTCTAATATCTCCATCACCCATCCTATCCCAAAACTGTGGTACTTAAAGAATTGAAACACAGTTTTACAGCATTATTTATGTTTATTTAACCAGTCTAATTATCAAATTCTTTTTGCGTGTACAAATCCTTTATAATATACCTTTATACTCTCAAAATTTGGATAACTATTACAAAATGTTCTGTAAATAATCTTGGCTAAAATCCTAACTTTAAAAGTTTAGCTATTTTCACAATAGGTGGACAACATGTAAACATCAATACAAACTAACAGTAATATACATGTTTTCAACTATACAATAATTGTATTCTATTGAACAGTGAAGCACAATTTGATATGCCAGCAAGCTGAAGATTGTTCTTCACATTTTATTGGTTCACAAATTTAATATTATGATTGTAAGTGCATTTTTAAATGGAGAAATCCTATTATGAAATATAATAATAATGATACAAAATGTTAAGTTTTGGATGTGGATTTTGCCGCTATAAACATTAAATACATAAGGCTTAGCCTATGATACAATACAATTTATTAATAAACGTAATATTACAACAAAATTCTGAGGACATAGTTTTACCTAATATCTCAGCTCAAAACTTACTTTGAACTCCAGAAAAACTAAAAAAATACTAACATATAGCTGTGTGATTACAAAATGTGTATACCCTTATATAATTTTCAACACAAAGTTTATGTCTAAGTTTGCCTTTTTATCATCACAATCATTGTAAATAATTAATACTATGTTTTATTAAAAATATAATAACATGTGAAGGCAATCTTCTTGTTGGCTTGATGGAAAATTCACCTGTAAATGGCTGACACAGATAAATTTGCCATCTGAAATCTTTGATTGGTTTTAATAGTTGTTCTAAAGAATACATGGTTTTGTACACCTAATATTATACACTAATAAATAATTATTGTTGATTTAACTTGTGTATACTTTTAGAACAACATAACATACATTCCCAGCGAACAACTAGAAATATCATAAAGCATTTAATTTTAAAATTCCACACCAGTAACATTTCATCTTATCATTTCTCATCATTGTTATAAAAAATAAACTATTAACGGTAGTGAAATCTGGAATGTAAATACAAACATTTTTGTGTGTTCCAAGTACTACTATTTATTTGATATACAAATAAATTGAATAACTGTGAATAAAACTGAGAAAATGGTCTAAGAAAGTTTTACCAGTTTTATCTATTCAATGATAACTCTTTTCTTTACTAGCATAGGCGTAATTCGGGGGTGGCAAGGGAGGGCAGTTCCCCCCCAATAATTTGGAGGAAATATTATTGTAATGAATGAAAAGACAATTGAATGAAAATCACGATCACGACCATTTTTGCCCCTCCAATCAAAATACTGAAATTACGCTCATGTTTATTAGCGTTATTGACTATAATAATATGTTTATAAATTAATTAAGAAATTGAAGACAGTTCAAGTTCATTGAAGAGTGTTTTCAAATTGATGACAAACATTGTTGTGATAAGTGAAACTCTTGCCTCGTTCACATGGAACATGGAACTATTGTCCTATCACTTCACTCTGAACTGTAACTAACCCATCCAAAATATAGTAAAGTATTCTTATATTATGTTACATCCTTCAGATTTGACGTGCTTAATTTATTTATCAATTTAACCTTTGTCCTAGAAAACCCAAAAATTTATAAAAACGGTCAAGCATTACGAATAAATGATTAATAAGTTTACTTATATCAACAACCTTAAAGCTTTTGGCCCATTATTTTACCTCTGTACATTTAGTAAAATTTGGAAATAATCAACAAATCTCTTTAATATACATGAACTTAACAGTTTTTACTTCATATTCAACCATAACAGTATATGTTCCAGTATATATTTTATATACAAATAAACTATATAACATCTCATCATCGATGGGTAGGATATAGTTATTATATGAACAAGTAAATTCTACGTTTACAAATTTAAGTAATGTATTGTCATTGTATACACCATGGTCACACACTAATGTTGTCTACAGTTGATACTTCACAGCTAAACATTAATGACTATATACACATACATTTATATAACACTGATATTATGTTTCACTTAAAACACATGACAATCTCAAATAATTTTTACTGTACAATTTAAATACAGTAAAAAACTACTAGTTGATTTTTTTACACAAGTAGGTAAAACTGTGCAACCCTGCCCTTTTAAATTACTTAAATAGTCATTTATACACTACGACTCACGACATGTAACTATAAACTAAACATCTTTTAATCTATTAACACTAATGAACATTAATTTTCTACCCTACTTTTAGTGTGTTCACTTTGTTGGATGCGTTTTATACGAGGCATGACACAGGCCTTGCTAAGTAGGCCAATCCTATAAATGAAAATGAGTTATTAAAAAAAAAGTTCTTAAACAATTGTCTTAGTTCTACTGAATGTCCTGTGTTAAGTTTACAAATGTTTACCACCACGGGAGCACATATCCTCCTTTACGGAGGATAAGGCAAAATAAAATTTTTCATCCTGGAATCAGGACTTGGAAGAGTAGGGGGGCAACGCTCAAGTTCATGTTCAATAAAAAGAGTCACAATAATCATTGATTAAAAATATAATTTCAGCTTTAAATTATTAAAACCAACATGTTTTATTATTAAAAAAGTTCAAGATGAATTTTTTTAATGAGCTTTACAGATTAATAGTCTAACTTCGATATCCCCAGTTGATAGAAATGATATTCTCATTATGATAGCATGATATATATATATTTATATTAATTATGTTATTTTTTTAGAATCTACAAGTATTAGTTATCAGATATTCTTTATCACATTTTTATAAACTTATGTTTTGTAAAAAAGGTGGTTTTGGCATTTTTTGGATTGGAAGTTAAGAAAGAAATTAAACATTTGTTGTGATATTATGATTCTATAAATATTAAATCACAGTATTGTTTACACCGAGCCTTATAATATTCTACTTAAAATAATTCTTGAGCTTACAAACACTAATATTATTTCATATTATAATACATTTATGTACAATATGAGGCCTAGTCAACCAATAGGCAAGAGAGCCCTTGGAGTGGTTGTGATAAGTATAGGACAATTGAAAACCTCCCGATCACGTGCCACAGTGTGGAAAACTGACCACTAGACACCCACAAATAGTAAAATATAAATTGTTATAGAAAAAATGCTGTGCTCACTTATGTTCGGTCTTAACTAGGAAATTAAAATTGTATTTCCCTAAAACTCAAGAAGTAATTTTGGAGTTCCTTACACAACAATTATATCGTAGAGTTTTTTAGAAAAAATAAGTTTGATTTTATACTAGAGTATAACATTTTTAGAAGATTTCCTAAAATAAGGAAACAACACTGAACTGTAAATCAAATACAGTAATGAAATTTAAATATTATTTCAGAAACCACAATTATTGTCATGTTTTTGAATTAGGTAATCAAAATTATCACCTCAAAAATAGAAATATCTTAGTTATTTAAAAGTATATTCTTTGGATATTATAAATATACATATTTATTATCATAGGAACCAATACTTTACACAGTTTATTTGACAACATACACTTACTGTACTTCCTATCCAAGTAATTATTTTTGGGGATAATTTTATATGCAGTTGAAAGTCAACATCTGATTTCCCATCTAGGGCATTTGTTTACTGAAAAAATCCCCTATTATTCTGTTCTATCTCTTTGAGTCCGTCATCTATCAGAAGTATAGTACTAAACCAAACAATGATTATAAAAAAGACATATTCACACTTTGGTAGAATGTAGAAGAGTGTGTCATTTAAGCAAATCGTAGTTTCAAATAACATACATGTTGCGAATGCAAACCAGCCAACACTCCGGGGTTCTTCTTTGTTCGCCTAAGTTTGGATGCCTCCTAACACACAAGTTCCAGGTTTATATTTTGGGCAAACACTCGCCTTGACATATGTCTGATTTTTGTGGCTGAAAGTCTACCAAACCAGATTTTGTTATCTCTATAACACAGAAACAGGCAATAACAAAAAAAATCGATCACAGTCTCAATATTTTCAGAAAGGTCCTCCATATTCAAGCAGGTCCCTTGTTTGTCGGTCCCATTTTCACTTGGATTTAATGACTTAACTTCGAGTTCCATGAAATACCAGGAGTGTGATAAACAGACTTTATGTATTTTTCCATATTTATTTATGTTATTGTAAAAACTCTGACTTGATTTGACTTCCAGCTACAAAAATTGGATATATGTCTCCACATTGTCATAAAATCAAGGTGACTGTTGTCCAAATTAGAAAAATTGAATAAGTATACCGCCTAAAGTATAGATTGTCATTCAAAACTAGACACACAAGATGTCAAATCCGAATAAAATGACACTAGGTGGAAAGCGAGAAAGAATCAGCGTAAGGGGTTGCAGAGGAAAGGATAAAATATGCCCTTGAACCCCACATTGATATCAGACATATTCTATTGTACTACATCTTTTGAAGTAACACATTTTTCAGTACTCTTTAAAACCTAAGCCGTATGATGATTAGTATTATGAAGTTTAGTTTGATTGTTTTAGATAATATTTTTAAAGAACGCAGCAATAATGCAATCAATATTGTTGTCATGTGAACTGATGGTTAAATTACCACCATCCTCTTCTTCTGCTGAACTGCTGATTGCAGATCTTTGGAAAATGTTAGTTTCTGAAATCATAAAATACACTATTACACTCACAAGTTCGACTACACCAATTTAATAAACTGGAGTTAATGCTGTGAGTTAATATAATAGTTATAACTTGGGGAACAGGAAGCTAGAGGTCAAAGGTCAGCTGGATTAAATGTTGACAACTCACTTGGCAAAACTAGCCAAGCACATTTTATGGAATGGTGCTGGTTTACATTCTTAGGAAAAACCGCTTTGAATTATTTTCATCTTCCACCCAAACCCATTTTGACTTCACAGGTCTAGAGAATTTAAGTGCAAAAAATACACACCAGTTCACAAGCGACAATCCAAATCAGACCGTGCAGTCTCGTGAATTTATTCACACTTGCCAAATAATACTTTATAAAGTTGCCTGAAATAAATAAGTTCCTAAACATCTTGTGAACATAACGTTACATACAAAAATATGCTTTTCAAATGATTGGTGCAAATGGGTGTTCCTTCTTGGATTGAACTGTGTATTGTACCATTAAAATTTATAGATGATATACGAGGAGTGTTTTTAAAGTACTGTTTTTAAATTCCAACGTTGCAGTGCTACTTTTGGCATTTCTCCATCGTGTGCTGTATGAGCATTCAAAATGAAAACCCGGTCGATTTTTGCCATAGTTGTGTCCCAGGCTTGCTAATAGATGCAGGTACACAGCGCATGATGGAGGAATGCCAAAAGTAGCGCTGCGACGTCAAAATTTAAAAACGGTACTTTAAAAACACACTTCATAGGTACTAATGTAATCGTAACAATAAAGTTGACTTATGCAATCTAGAAAGTTTGCACATTCACCTCGTGTAACTGGAATGACTTTTTATATTTTAGTATGATAATTTATTACAAAAATAAATTTATACCTTTTTTCACAATGAAAGCTGCTACAACAAAGGAAGCAACAAGATCAATTGTAAAGTAATTTACTTCAATTTAAGTACTAAATTTGTTGTAGCTCTTAATTCTCTTAACGATTTGTACAATTAACATTCCTCATTATATAATAATAAACATTTTTGCCAACAATTATTTAGAACTAGCAGCTTTGCTCATGACAAATTAAAACACATTAAAAATATTAACCTGACCAGCACTATCAAATCTTTTTTGACATATATACATGACTTCCTTTTCCCTAACTGACAAACAACTACAGCTGGTAATTTTATAAATGATTTCCTCCCATAAAATTTGCATTGGAACTTACAGGACCCTTGGGGAACGCAAGTTTTATCAACTTGAACTTTTATTGCAAATAAATGTTTTGAATAATCATTCTTAATACCAAAATATATTAAACTAGCTGTTACTCGCAGCTTCGCTCGCGAAAAATTAAAACACATTAAAAATATTAACCTAACCAGCACTATCAAATCTTTGTTTAATTTTGCCATATGACTTATTTTATTGTAACTGACAAACTACAGCTGGTAATTTTATAAATGATATCCTCCCATAAGATTTGCATTAGAACTTACAGGACCCATGGGGAGGAGCCCTAAGGTTGGATGCGGTCATTATAAGGTCTATATGTTAATGTGATATGCAAGCTATGTTCATGCAAAATTTTAGCTTAATCGGTCCAATAGTTTATCCGTGATGGAACTCCAAATATCCATACATACATCCAAACAAACATCAAAACTTTCTCATTTATAATATTAGTAGGATACATAATTTAAACATTTACACCAACTTATTTTGTGGTGAGAATACACAAGGCATGATTTTAAAACATTGTAATTATAAGGTATGGTTTACTCATGTTATATGTTAATACTAGTAAATAAGTTTATTGGAAGAGTTGAGACAGTATAGTGTCTGAAGAAATTCAATGCAGATTGTATGAGGAGTCTATCATAATATCGCAAAAAACTTGTCAAACCCTAAAAAGATAATTCTTTTTATAACAAGTGAACTAAATTAAAAATTGGTGTTTTGAGTCAAAATAATGGTCTGGACCAGGACTACTCTCGATCCAGGCTTTAGTTGGCAGTTGGCTTTATGGGCGGCTGCGGGGCTACTACCCGTCCTGATGACATGCAGACTGTGGCTGTTGCTACTGCTATCTATAAGATTTAATTTTCCATCGTTCTAATGCATTTTATTGCATACAATTATAAAAACAAAAAACACACATCAAGTTTTAATTTATGTACCTAAAGAAAAGAAAACACTGCGGAGACACCGCACCAATTCCAAATAAAATGATAACTCATGAACTTGGTGGCTCCTACCGCCTAAACTAATCTGCCCAAGTAAAAACTTCAAAGTACAAAAATTAAGCTTATCTATTTTTGTACAACTTTCTCGCTTGAAAAAATGCCTGACTGGAAGATAAAAAAAGCCTTGCTTACTTATTTTTTTATGTTCTTCTCAATTGCGTTTCAATTATAAAAGCCTATACAAAATATACAGCAAATGTATACACATTTCTTGGTGTCACTTGAGGAAAGGCAGTTTTATTACCTTTAATTTGATATCATTTACAAAATTATACGTCATCATCCACACATTAAAATTGAAGAGAAATCAAAAAAGGTAAATTATTATACTGGCCCGATTTTCTCGTCACTGACAGCGCTTTATACAGTGAACCCATAGAGCGACCAATGTCAGCAGTGCTGCTAGTAGTATGGAAACTCCATTTAAAATACATTATAGCATAGCATTTCCCGTCCTGCCAACTAAAGCCGGGACCGAGAGTAGGAATCGAATTACATTGTATGTTTAAAGCTAGTTTGTGAACTGAAGTTTTAACATTTTATTAGTTTTATCAGAAGTATGTGATTAAGTTTAATTGGTTTATCAAGTCCATTACCGGTAAGAGACAATAGAAGTCAATGATTATGTTAATAAAGATACTTTTCACCTTAAAATCGTAGGATATTAGTACCACTGAACACACTTCAAAAAGTAATTTATAATTTACAGTTACCACATTTTTACATATCTTTTATTTATTATATTTCAAAACCTATGGTCTTTCTCGGTAACGATTTCTCAAATATTTTAGTTTTTTTTAAAGCTTTGGGGGGGGGGGGCTTCGCTCCTGTGTTTTCTGAAATAAATCAAACTGCTAAACCAATTTTGTCAAGTCTGGATCTATTAGGAGATGAAGAAATATAAGAGATAACTGCGAGTGCCAATACATTTATGAGACTGCATGGTGTGACCAAGAATTTGAATCATTGGTTTGAATTGATTTTTAATTTTCACATTCAAATTCGCTGGAGTCGAGAGGTCAAAATGGGTCTGGGGGAGGTTAATTATGTAGTTCGAAGCGATTTTTCCTAGCATTTAAAGTTTGGTTGAGATGAGTTCACCCATTATTGTGTGATGTGATTTCAAAGGTTGCATAAGGTCGATCTCAGTAAGGATCGTTTCCCACTCAATAGTTTAATATGGATGATATTTGATCTCGTCCTTCCTGTTCTACGTGGCGATAACTATAATCTATTTAGGTTATTGGAGTACGTAGTAATAGAAATCCTAGATTAAAAAGTTATTTTAGCATATATTGCCTTAGAGATGTTGCTAATACTGTTGCCAAATTGTATGCAGTAAGAGAAAAAACAAAAAACAAGTGAATGAAGTAAGTCCATTCACGATGTAAGGGTGGTGTGGTAACAATTAGTTCTACTGAGAAAAAAATACTGACCTTCACTGAGCAAAGCTTTGCCCCCTGGTGAACATAAAAACTATAATATGTTATTTAGTTTAGGTAAATTAATGACTTCGCATTAAAGAGATCCAAACTCAAAATCATAAAAATGAATCACATACACTTTAGTGTTCAAAGAAACACAAATTACTCCAAGCAATGAAATACAATTAACATATTTCATATCTAGCTTATCTACAGTTTAATTATTCAAAATCGAAGTCAAAACCAATCAAAAAATGATTATGTTGTTATTCTAAAACAGGCAATTAAGTTGAATATGAATACAATCTCAAGCATTGTATTTTTCGAACAGCATTAAAATAAAGTTAGTTGGACTATTCGGTTAAAAGTTAATTAGGGAGTGTGGTTTTCAATATTACTACCAAAAAGCGCTAGCTTTTTTATAACGAAAAATCATGGAAAAATTGAAATTGCTTTTATAATCCAAGATTTGTATAGAATACTTACCAAAGCACTCTACAAGATGGCAGTTAAATTCTCTGGCTTCATGCATCAGCAATTGGCCAGTGCTGTATCTTGTATCTTTGACGCATTCACATCCTAAAATCACAATAGTCTTTATTGGATATTTGATATAATCCTGAAGTATAAATATAAACCTTAACATTTCTGCTCCAACAAAAATAAACTTTTGTTTTTCAACTGACTGACTGTAAATAGTTTAAAGTTTTTCAGAACTTAATTGCTTCGTTCAGTCTTATAAACAAAAATTTTTAAATTTACAAGTTTTAAATCTCAATACTCCCTGAACAGTTTACCCTATATTTCACTTTTATAGTAGCCTTTCTCTTAGCCATCCACCTTGAACCGGCACCCAGGCTGGTTAACAATTTGACCGGTTAAACCGAAGGCTTTAAATGTTATTAAATTATTTTCATAAATTTTGATATGAGTTACTGTCGAAATATCGTTTCAAAACTATGACTTTAATGAGAAACTTAATTTCACAAACGAATGCTCTAACCAACAGTCACATGTTTTGATAACAAATGCAAATAATTACACACTACTAAACCAAACAATGTTTGCACTTCAAGGGATCGGACTGGCCATTATTTCCGGCCATGACTGACCGGTTAAATAAAAACTGGTTAGAAGATAGCCAACTAAGAAGGAAGCTTAAGATTCTCATTATGGTAAAAATCACTTTTAGACTTATGTATTCACATATTACATATTAGGAAACACAATAAAAACTTATGATTTCAAACTTGAACAAATAATGAGTTTAGTTTTTAACACATTCTCTGCTGAAAATGTATATTAAGCAGGTGCTAAAATTTGTTTTCATAAAATCGTTCCTTTTATTATCAAAAGTGTCATAAGGAATAAGTGTCACAATCCAAATTCAAGACTCCTATCGATGGTTTTTGGGCGTAACAATTTATCAGTCACCGGTGGATCCTCAGCACTACGCACCGAAAATGAGACAGTTTAGTTTTCTTTAACCTATTGACCAAAAAAGAACTATTTACACTAATATGCAATCCTCTCATTGTTTTTCAAGTTTATTGAGAGTCATGGTAAAAGACTCAAAACACTGGCCCATGCATAGGCCAGAGTTGTGAAGTCAACGCCATCAACGCCATCTTCTGAAGTCCCAGGTACAGAAGGATCCATTTTAATTAAAAAAACACACAAAAAACAACTAAATACATGCCCAAAAATAAATCTAGTGGCACGGTCGTGTCACGTCGCCAAGTCCACCACACGACCCGTGCTATACTAACACGAAGCAGAATGAGACGATTTTTCACTTCTCAAATTAGCGTATTACAGCCTTAAGTGAATCTGGCAGTGCATTTATATGCTAAACCCCTTCACTAAACACGAAAAATCACAACAGTTGGTTTAAGAAAAGTCTGAGAAGCGAGAAATTAACGTATAAAAGTAGCCTAAATCTTGTAGTTTTGGCACTTTTCACAAATTGTCCACTTCATTTTGTTCATTAAGCCTAAGAACTTTATTTCTCATCAAACTTGAACGAAATTTCGCACAGACTTCTGTTTTTACTCACATATTACACTTTTGATACTAAATTGTAAGTTTGCAAACGCAATATTTTAAAACAAATTATATTAAATTCCACTTTCAAAATTGTTACTGAATTTGATGTCTGCTTTGTTTACATTTACTACGTAAACAAAAATCAAAGTATCGCATGTGTTCCAAAACAAATCTGATCAGCTGGCTTGTAAATTCAAATTAATCATTGAGTGAATTTAACCAAACAAAAGGTATAGAGGTAATGAAAATATTTTAATTCGTTTAAGCTATACATACTATAATACATCGAACATAACATAATATGCAATAAACATAATATCAAATCTAAAAACAAAGTCGGGTTAGTATGTTATTTAGTTATATAAGTTAGTTTCACCAAACAGCTGTTATATAGATTATATCTAAACATACTTAAAAGGCATAAACATATGTTCATTATGGAAATACAAAATCTACTTGAATGGCATTTCAAGTTCTTTTGTCGATGCCGAAGTTAGTTCTGTATATATATATATATAGGCGAGTGAGTGTAGCGAACGAGCTCAACCTGGAGGCGAGTGAGCCAAGCGAATAAGTTCATCTTCAAAATGAACGAGCATATTCTCCCTAAATAAAATTACTCAATAAGCACATTTTCAATAATTTAAAAGTCCATTCTAGAGGTTAGCTTTAAAACTGTGTTCTTGCTTCTTTACTGTGTTTTGTCAGTATTAACAGCTGTTATATGTTCAATTTAAATTTATTTTAATTTTGCCATAATTTTAACATTGTAACTTTGAGAGCTTAGGAGGCTAAGACCTGAAGGAGGACGTTTTCTAAAACCACAAAAGTCGCATTAGTCGTTAAGGGGTTTCAAATAACATACAAACGATAGTATAATACATAATAGTTTCGCCTAAATAGACTTGTCACCAAAATTGGCATAATTTTTAATAAATAAGTCAGGGTATTGTTATTAATGGTTCAGTGGGTGTTGTAAAAGACTTTACTAAAGATGCTCACGATGCAATCAAAAACATTATTATAACTTTTAAAGACAGAGGTATTGAAATTCAAAGATCGTCCACAAAATTTGAAGTAATTCCTGGAGCATTCGTTTTCCGAAAGCAGTTTTCTATTGCAGTAGCATAATATGCAATTGCAATTCACAAAAGTCAGGGATTAACGCTTAACAGTTGTATTGTTGATGCTGGTTATGCAGTATTTTCATGTGGCCAAACATACGTAGTCTTTATATCGCGTGACTTCACTATTAATTCTAAACTTGACCCTCAAAATGTTAAGGCACAAGCATCAGCTATATCTGAAAATAATAGGTTCAAGGAGTGAGTACCGACCAGAATTAAAACAATTAAAAATTGGAATAAAATCTCAAGAAAAAATCCCTGGTCAAATCTGGCAAATTCATAATACTAAATTAGGAGCCATTCAAGACATTACTAACAATATAGACGAACTGGGAAATCTCGGTTTCAAAGAGGTTTATGGCGTGTCATGCTATGCAAATGTAGTTTTATAATGTATTTTCAACTGCCCACCAATCGTGACGTTAACAAACAATTACGACACCAATGCTCCACTAAAAAATGGTAATATCCTACCGAATGATAATTACCAGATTTTAAATTCTATAGATATTATAAATCAACTGGGACCACAATGTAATACAATTGAACAACAAGACTGTGCGGAATTTTTAAATTGCCTTATTTCGAATCATCAACCCCTGGAATTTCAATTCAGGCACTCAATAAAATTAACCACAAATGTTCAAACTGCAACCACATAACAACCAGCTACGACAGTAAATTTATATTCCATATTTTCATCCTAATCATCTTAAAAGAAAAGCCAATTTCGATTAACTACTCTGCAGTCAATTTATCGCCTGGTTCCCTCTTGCAGACTCTATATGCACAACTTGTGAAAATGATCACTATCCAACACTCATTGAGTAAGGTTTGCGTGCGTGCGTCCGTGTTTGCTTGCGACACTGATCTCAATAATGGCAGCAACGAATGTTGGAAATAAATAATTTCTGGAATAAAAATAAGTTCTAGACAGGTCTCATCTCCAGGAAAAATCAAATAATGTAAAAATACACCCGTTGCAGCAAACCTGCATACTCAGCGAATTTAAAATGGTACTTCACTAAGTCATGAACCCACTTACCAACTTTCATCAAAGCGTATTCATAAATAAGCGAGATATGACATTGTATTTATCCTCCATAAGAAAAAATTAGGGCTGAGTATGCAGGTTTGCTGCATCAAGGACCAAGAAAATCTGTTTTTTATGCAAATACCAATGGATCACCACTAGATGAAGCAACATACCAAGTTTTACCAATTTATATTCATAAACAAGCAATATATCACATGTTTCTTATTCTTCATAAGAATAACATAGCTGCTGAGTACGCAAGTTTGCTGCCATGGGGACAAAAAAATGGATTTTGTATGCAAATATCAGTAAATCCCAACCATATGAAGCCACATACCGAGTTTCATTAATATATGCTCATTAATAAGCGATATATAAAATTTTGCTTATCCGCCATAAGATTAACATTGGACACAATATTTCGGTAACCAATTGACGTAGAGAAATAATCAAATTGTATGTTTTTTTTAAGCTGGATTCAATAGTAAAAATTAAAATTTGATTAAAATGAAAATTAAATGTGAAAACTCCAAACCCCCCCCCCTTCGGATGGTGCGATTCGTCTGGTTTTCGAACTTATTCAAATAAATGGTACTTTACACATTTGTGCCAAATTTCATTAAGATCAGACCTTTTTTATGAGTTATCGTGCTTACGGACACACGGACACACACACACACACACACACACACACACACACACACACACACACACACACATACAAATTTTACCGAATGGTGTTTTTGGCATCTGGGGACCTCTAAATGAAAAGTTATCATGGTCTTGGGCTTAACTCTTACTATGCCACCTACGGTAATAGCTTTCTTACCTATAGGATAAATTCACTAAACAAAAATAGAAATTTAAAAAAATTATCATTGGGCTTATGGAGTTTAAAATCAAAACAAAAGAATTGTAACAGCTGTTTATAATCAATCAATGAACTGTCAAAGTAATACTCACGTTGTTTATGATTATTAACATGTATTTTCCTGAGAGCAGTGATTAAAACTGTTGAGTGAAGAGTAGAATATAGAGTATATATAGAGTATTAAAATAAAACAAAGGGACATTGAGCTATAAATAACAACTGGAGGGATCTAAAAATTTAGAAAAGAGGCAAATACCCAGTCTACAAATTGCAAAAATCAAAATTAATGGAGTTCTGTACAAATTTAAAAATGCGGTGTTCCATTTAGGAAACAGTTCAGCATCAGGTCATTACATAGCTTACATTCAAAACAAAAATAAGTGGATAGATGCAGATGATGAGAAAGTGAACGTCAAGAAATGTCCATATGGTACAAAAGAAATATTATAATGTTTAAAAAACTGCCAGAAAATTCTAAAAACTATCTAGGTAATATTAAGGTAAATTAGTCTTAATTAATGTTCAATATATTATAATATTATATCCTTGATATATATTTTGTTTTATTTCAACTTGAAATCTCATTTATAACAATTTTTAATAAACAATTATATAAAAAACAAATGATATCATACCCAAAAACACAAAGTGTTGACGGGTTGCCAAGTCCTAAAATTATATGATATCAAAATGTATTCCAAGTCAAAGATAGCACCTTTGATCTGAGATTGTTTATCACCACAAATTACTTAAATATGTTAAAATAACAATGCTCGAAAGATTGTTGGTTATTTTCTATCTGTTCTTGGCCAGCAGCTTCACTGATGCAAAATCTTTATTTTGAAATTTAAAAATCTAAATAAAGTATAGTTAAATATTATAATTGAATATTATAAAAATTTATTATCTGCTGGCCAAGAACAGATAGAAAATAACCAACAATCTTTCGAGCATTGTTATTTTAACATATTTAAGTAATTTGTGGTGATAAACAATCTCAGATCAAAGGTGCTATCTTTGACTTGGAATACATTTTGATATCATATAATTTTAGGACTTGGCAACCCGTCAACACTTTGTGTTTTTGGGTATGATATATACAGTCAAGGCACTAAAACAAAGTAATAAACTTTGGGTCCACCGGTGGCACTGTACGAACGGCACTCTAGGAACAACACAGTAGGATCAACCTTCCTCTGCGAGTGGCTGAACCACACCAAGGACACAAACGGGAAAAGGCGCGCTCACCCGCCGGTGGACCCGCCGCAGCGAATGTGTTGAACACAACACTTTTACAGATGACATCGAAGTATACAATTCATCTAAAAATAATTTAATTATGATAAATGTTTTACTTGTGATGTGTAAAATACTCATAAAGTGAATAAAATGGAGTCAAAAGTAGCCATACAAACATTCTTTGCCTAAATGAGTTAAATGAAAGATCAAGAGCAGATTATGGTGATTTGTTATACAATTTAATTCCTGTAATTACATTGCTAGCCTGAAATTTAGACAATATTTGATAAGATACATGTATCTTTGATTGATTTTGTGTGCAGTAGGAGTGAATGTTGTTTCTTCAATTAAAAGTAATCCGATTTTTACAGATATAAAGCTAAATAACAAATTTATGAATTGTAGATAGTCAAAATCTTTAGATCTTTGAAGTAGTGATGTGTCAAACCAAAACTCGAATCTCAAAACCACCAAAACTTTGGAAAAGTTTCGGTTTCGAGATTCGATCGGCGAGTTTCGAGAATCAAAACTCAAAACTGCTGAGATTTTTTGTGTCGTTGTTTTTTTTAACAGAAATCACGCCCAAGTGTTGATTAATAATGTGAAGGTCAAAAGCCTACTGTCATCGGTCGTCTACCTTCACATTTGTGGATTATTGATTTTTTATTTGTGAAAGAACAACTCTAACCAAAGTTTATAATTAAGCTACAAATAATTGGTTCACTAATAGTTCTTAAACTAATATTTTTCTAGGATACTTCGAGAATTGCAGTAAGTTAACTGGTTTATTTGGAGTAACTGGATTTATTTTTCATAACCATAACCAGGCAAGTAAATAGGATTTTGGAATTTGACTTTCGAGTTTCGAGATTCGATTTTTTAAGTTTTGGTTTCGGTTTCGAGATTTGAAATTTCTGGTTTTGACCATCACTACTTTGAAGAGAGATTTGCAATGAGCTATCAATAATGAGTTTGTGAGGTTTTTTAGTCAAATGGATATTTTGTAAGTAGAAGGCCAATTTCCGTATATCAAAAGTAAGCCTGTGTCTGATTTTTAATTTTAGAAATTCCTTTTATGAAGTGCAACTTGTATGAGTGTATTTTAATGGAGTAACATTTAATGGCCATTTTAACAGAAATGCTACCAAGGAGATAATTTTTTTCAAACAAAACTTTACTTGATGTTATGAAACTTTAATTTCAGTTATGAGTTAACTTCTGCGTTTTCCTTCTCATTACAATACTAAGACTTCTAAGACTTAAAGTTTTGAACATTTATAACTTAACAACTCACTGCGAATTTCTCCTATTGAGCGGAAGCTGACCACATCTAAACATAAAGCCAATGTCTGCATTTGAATCTGCTCACTTCTTTCGTTCTTGTTAACGTTTCATGTTCTTCAATCGGAGTTATGCTGTATGCGAACTTCTGGAAAGATAATAAAAGAATGTAAATCAAGGTGAATATGATGAATTATAATAATAGTTATAAGTTGTATTATATGTTAGCAATTTTAAACATTCCAATGTATCAAACCATCGTCTTTCATAATTTGCAGTTAAACCACAAAATATAGCTGCTTATTTGATAATTGTATACCACTAATCACAATTAGAAGGGTTTCAATTAAATAGTTTAAATTTTAATGTTCATTAAAGTTTTTTTTTTTTTTTAAGTAGACGTCAATTTTAAAATACGAATAACATTGGATGGGAATCGCAATATTAACTCTTTTACTGTTTTCAGCTGACAACATGATCTTTTGAATCACATCCTAACAATAGGACCAGTGTCCTAAAACCTTATCACTGTTGGAGTTTTTGCTGCCAAACCCCCTTTTGGAATTTGGTTCGCTCACTTGCATTCTTCAGCTAACATATGTTTAAATCAAATTCAACTAGTATAGTTAATCAATGAAAAACTACAACAATGAGCTTTATATAAATCAGTTGTTACAAACATTTGGTACTACTCAAAGGTACACATTCAATTCAATATTCAAATCTTTGTACCCATTTAAATGGGCCAAAATACTCAACATTACTCCTTCTCAGATGAATGTTTGCTGAGCGGATGTTCGAATCTTATATCTGACAACAAATTGTTAGTTTGAAATTCAATTTTCTACAACTTTTGTATTTGACATTTATTTTGCCATCTCACACCAATTTCTAACAAAACACATGAAAAGTGGAAAAATTAAGTGGAATTCGTCCTGCCTAATAAAACTCAATATTTATGAGAGTTTCTCGCCAAGAGCTTTAATTCAAGTATGAGGTTGAGTAGGGTCCGATTACGGGAAGTGCCTCATAATTTATGTCAGTGAGTCAGTCAGTCAGTGAACCCGTCTAGCAATATATAAGTAGAAGTAGAATAAAAGGCCCTGGTTGATGTTCACCACTAATTCTCCAACTTGCCAATGTGCTGGAGGAATAAAATGTTGTAAATTTATTTGTAGGTCTAAAATATGAAATGTAGTGGGTTTTGATTATGATTTCTTTTAGGTTTTAAAAGCTCCAATATTATCCTTATGAATCAAAAATCCTAATTTTATTGGGCACTACCCACCTTCAGGTTATGCGGCGTTAGTCCATATTGGCGATGATTTTGAAGAACAAAACCTCTTGTTATACACTTATAAATAAAAACACAAACTTGACACAAACACAACAAAACGCCACACATAAAATACCCGACGTTTTGGAATACCTTAAAAACGTTTTCTGTTATCTAGGGGTTCTTGAGAAAAAAACGGTTATTTAAATTTTTGTTGTAGTCGAACCGAGCGCCTATCCATGACTGTAGGTACATGATCACTTCCGGGAGCGGTGAGGGGAGGGGGGTCAGCAGTCCTGTTTGTCCGTGTTGCTGATAACATTTGTTTACGTGCATTATTAGATAGATGTTGTATTTCATTTCTTACTAAATCAAAGTAAACAGGACTTATTTCCACAGATGGTCGTGAAATGGGCTGATGTTCCAAAGCCATAAATAAGGATTCTGCTAAATTCCGTTTTCTCCAATAAAATTAGGAATTTTGATTAATAAAAACCCCACCTAAAACATGTCTTTCAAAGAACGTATTATTGTTATGGACAACTATATTAAAAATACATTTTGAAATAAATATAATATAATGGGAAATCCGCCATACCAAATTTAAATATATAATCATGTCAAAAACCTTATATATTTTACATAATATCATTATTTTGAATTTATAAATGTGTAAAAATTTAGATAAAGTTCAAATTTCCTACAGTAATTCACTTCATTAACATTAAACAATTTATTTATATCTTTGACAGAGGAATTTGATATGGTCAAGTGATATATAAACGTGTATCATATAGACGCAAATGTTTCCCCACAGAATGCAGCACTAACAAATGTTATACATCATTGTGCAACTGGGATTCTCAAACATTGTTATCACAACATATTAATTTCCAACATATTTTTATTTTAGCACATTTATTAAAAAAGTTCAAAAGTTAACCACAAATTGCATAACATTCAACTGTCATATTTCTGGGTGAAGAAATTTTTGGCCTGTGAATATTTGGGAATTGGATCATCGTCCCAAAATAAGCCAAGGATAAAACAAAGTTGACTGATAAAGGTTCAAAGTCAATCTTTTTCTGTAGTCACTAGCTTGTTGCAAAAAACCTACCCATTGTATTGACACCTGGAACTATTGAGATACAGCTCAATACGCATGAATATATCACAGCCTTGTTCAGGTTTATTTTTCCAGAGAGACCTATTAAAATTAAGGATATAAAAAAACAGACTCTAAATAACAAGCATTAAAGAAATGCACAATAATACCATCCATTATACATAAACTCCTCATGTAACAAATTTTATCCCTCCATTACATCAGGAAGTTGGAGAATTAGCAATGAATATCACGCAAGGATTTTCCTTTTATATAACGATTTTTATATGAGGATTAACTATATTAGTTTGATGTAATTCAAAAGTTCATGTCGCCAGTTGAAAACAGTCAAGGAGTTAATTTTGTCAGCATCAGGATGAGTGTGTGCATTTGTGGAATATATTTTTAGGAGATATGTAAAACGATTATTACATCTCTGAGTGAACCAGGCGCTTTGGCCAGCTGGATGATGCCGATGATGGGGATCATGAGAATGGACGAGAGGGCGAGGGACCACCCGATCCACTCGGCCCAGCCGGGGTAGAGGTAGTCGTTGTAGCGGAGAGGCTCGTGATACAGCAGGCCGAACACTATCACTACCTGGACACACCAAACAGTCAGACTCAGAGAGTCGGGTTACCAGAGTATTAAGGCCAAGTTTGCCAGGTTCAGGGCCGTCCCTACACGTTGAGGCACCTGGGGAAATATATTCTTGGCCCCCCCCCAGACTTTTTAACCCTTTAACTATCATTACAAAAGAAGACAAGGACAAAGTTGATTCCCGCAAATCAGTATAGGCGACGCGCAGCGGGCTTTCAAATAGCAAACCAGGGTTGCCAATTCTGATCTTTCACTAGGCCTACTCAAAAAATTCTCTGGAATGCTTTTATTTAAAATTTTCAGTTTCTTACTATTTACTTACGATATTAAATTCTTAATGCTTATTTAAGATGATAATCTATTAAATTATAAGTCACAAGCAATTACTCATAAGAATATTTTAAAAGTTGTCTGTCATAAAATCAAAAATCGGCGCGGCGGCACCCCCCGACCAAGGCACCCGGGCAGGTTACCCCCCCACTTTGGAGGGCCCTGACCAGGTTTGCTGGCCTATCAGGTTAATCAAAATATATTAATCCTATTACTGTTTTTGGTATTGCTGGATTAGGACACCCCAGCATTAGCTGCTAACAACGTCTTCCACAAGTGGGAATTTTTCACAGGTTTACTGGAAGGAAATGATACAGCAGGAAAGGGAAAGGTGGGATGGGACAGGCAGCCAAATTGACCTTTCAGAAGGCCAACTCCTGTGCTCTTGTGACAGCTGTGATCAGGCTCAAACAGGCGGACCCGCTCTGTCCTCCAACTGGCCAACTCAACTGACAGGGTATTCATGTACAACAGCCAGGGACCACAATCTCAGGTTGGGGGCCAAACCCGTTTTTACGTCCCCAGCCGTTGAAAATGGAGGGATCAAAGGTGATAGGGAAGCTTGTCATAATGGACAGCCGAAAGACTTACGATATGTAGTGACAGTGACAACTTCATTTTTGCTTTACCCAATGTCAGCCTCAAAACTGGTATAGACCAGTTTTAAGGTTGTCCTGGGAATGTACTGTATATTAAATCCTATACATTCCGGAAAGATTCGGTAACAATTTTAGTTTATTTTCAAAGAACTTTAAAATCGTGGTATAAACCATCAGCTGCGAACAATTTGATCTTTAGAATAGAGTAGTAAGGTGTGGATGGATGGTTTACAAACATAAGGATAGAAGGAAAGAGTAAACATTGTGTGTTAATAATCATATGTTTTAGATTATGCAAAGGCCTCGAGAAACAGCTAGTTTAAAATAATAATAAGATTGTACATGTAGGACTTTGATTGGATAGAATAATATGAATGACCAAGTTTATCTTAAGTGGTTGGATTGTTGGAGTGTAGAGCGCTTATGAGAACACAATTAAAACAAACATTTTTGAAGCTCAGGTACTTCATGAGCAGATAGATAGTACCTATGAGTACTCTAATAGAGGAGCCATAGGCTTTGAAACATTAGTATGTTTTTTGTGTATAACTGTTCTACCATTCAGAAATTTAAATGTACTTTTGGTATAATAACGTTCTTCTACCCTTCTGAAAATTTGTAAATAGATTTGATCAAAAGGTATTTCAGATTTTAATCAAAGTTTATCAAATTGGTAACGAATATGTGGGACATTTCCAGATCGAATTTGATCAGGCTGGTCAAACTTGATCAGTCTCCATGACAGATCAGATTTACTCAATTTAAATATATTCAAGGGTGTGATAAAGAAATAAAGTCAAAACTAATTGCTATATTGCAACAGTTTTGGAAAAACTAATAAAGCAGGTAATTAAACCTGTATTATTTAAAGTACACTTTCAAGTAATATAAGTGATTCTTTTTATAAAAGAAAACATTTAATGCACATTCTTAGATCATGTATAAACTATAGAGTAAATATCACTCCAGTATTGTTTTTTATTATAAAATACTCACAATAATAAAAGCTGGACTTATAAATTTCCAACATATTCTCCAGTAACACCCAGGACGAATACCCAACATTGACTCTACATCTTGAGTAAAGCGTTCCAAACCTGCAAGAAATAAAGAAATTTGCAACATGTGCAAGAAATTATGATAGTAAAATATTGTATTTTATAATACCAGCAGTTATTTTAGTATGAAGGTCCAAGAAAATTATCCCCTATATTAATTCTATAAACAAACATCTTTGTCTGTCCATGACCTTCAGAACAGAATTAAAATTAAATTTGTTATAGCAGAGATAGTAATAACTTGGTAAAAAAGATTATTTTATTCACCAGGACCAGAAAATATTTTAAAAGGTTTTGACCAGTTCTTATCAAGGCCGGATTTAGAAGTATGCCACCTGTAGGCTAAATCCATTTACTCCCCCCCCCCTCCCTTAGAGACTCACAGTTAATAGACTCATATGTTATTATACATTCGGTTTATACAACAAATTATAGAGTCAGTTATTCAAATTAAATTGTGCTGAAGAGTAAAACTAAAACCACGTAACAAATAGTTCATTACTGGTTTATTTGTTGACATTAAATAGATAGATTTTATATAGGCTACCATAATACACACATGAATAATTGTACAAACACAATACTTTTATTGCAAAAAAGATACAATACAAATACAATATTTTACTAGGCATACTTTTATGAACTATATATTCTTCAATTGAATAATTTAAGCCGGTAACCACAACACAATCACTACACAGGAGCAGCAGAACACAAAAAACATTACCGTTTTTAATCAGCGATTGACACACTGTTTTACCAAAACGTCCGAAACATAAACAAGAGAGGTTAGGAAGGTTTTTTGTGACAGCGTAGCAAGGAGTTCTATTGGTAATTCTCGAGACAACTCTATGAAGAACAAAATTTGGAGCCTTTCTTTGCCAAGTTTTGGCGAGGCAAAGAACTACTCGCTGAAATCGAAGGAGTCGACAAAGTGAATCAAACAAGTACCTATCCATGACTTGAAACTCAATACTTCTATTTGTTTATGCTCATATTTAATTAAATTTCACGGCAAGATTAGATACGTAAATCAAATGAAAAAATGAATTTACTTTAACTTGAATTACTTTTATTTCAGTGATTTGCATGAGTAGATTCACTTATAGGAGTAAAACCACCAATTAGTTTAGTTCAAAAAACAAGAAATTTTCCTCACCAGTGTACCAAACTGACAAAATCATCGGTTCGCTTTTTCGACAAAAATAGTGAAGCAGTGTTACCTCCAGTTATACTATAAACCTCCTTGCAGCGTAGTGACACTGACTAGGCTTACAGTTTTGTCCAATCGAATCACTATGCTTGCGCCTTGCAGTGTTGTCAAACCAAATTACTCTACATGAAAAATGTGCTACAACATTATGTGGAGTAAATTCGTATTATGCTATGAAAAGAATAAACGTATTTCCATTTCCGTAAATGAATACGCTACAAATCAAAGATACGTCTAAAGAAGTTTCTGTTATTAAAATAATCTAAATGTATATTTTCAATTTTTAGTAAATTGCCAAAGTGCTGCCCCTTAAATTTTGCCGCTCTAGGTTTGCAGCCTTTTCAGCCTATTTAGAAATCTGGCCCTGGTTCTTATTTAGTTTATGCATTTCATAACTGGGGAGATTTATACTAATTAATAACTGAATAAAATTATACACAGATTATCATTTTACAAAACTGTTGTGGCTGTAATGATTCTTAAAAACTAATATACATACTTTTGAATTGTCTGTCACAAATCTTGCATAAGATTATTTAAACACACAGTATATCTTATTTACTTTCTGGATCATTAGTGTATTACAGGACTACTTAACAGTTACTCTGGATCAATAATATTCATTTACAGTTAACTGTCGTTCTAGTTTTTAGTGTTTTTACAATTATAACGGTAACAAAAAAACAAAAAAAACAAACAGAAAACCCCTCATTATTGAATTTTACAAAGTAAGCAAATAGAAAAAAATCATTATAATGAATCTCACCATAAAACCATGATACTGCAACACACTCAAAAAGCGCTGAACACAGAAGCGAAATACCAGCAGAGTATGTGTCTAGGAGATGAAACATGTAGATTCCACCCTGAGAACATACCATAATCGGTTGGTTACAACCACTTTTGAAATTTAATTTCTCAAGTTAATAGTACTCCTTCTAAAATTCCGTTGATTCCAAGTGAATCCTTCCTAAATTCATATTAGATTTGTAATGTTTTCGTAAAAGCTATAAATAAACAGTAAACAGTATAATAGTAATCTTCACTACATGGAGTTGTTGTTGTTGTTTACAAACAACAACAACAAACACTACATGGAGATTGAGTTTTTCTAATTCTTAATGTTTCTATATCCCAGCTAATTTATAATAACTAAGTGTGATTGGGAGTTTTAAGTTTTTTTAGCCGTTTCTATCAAGATCTCCACAAGTCTGAAGAAGTTTCTAAAATTTAGTCCTAAAAGTTTAACAGAAAGAAAAATTTATTCAACTTACTGGTGTAACATTAAAAACTGCAATGCAAAAGGAAAATGCAACAGCACAAAATGTGAACATTTCTCGAGCATATTTGTAGGGCTTGAAAAACGTGTGGAACTCATCCATCAGACCAGTGATAACACACTCCAGCCCTCCCATCTGGAAACAAAACATTAATTTACCATATTTTACATACAAACACACATTATATACATACACTCACATCTGAAAAGCATTAAAAACACAACAAGGCTTTTAATACTACTAAATATACATAAACACACAAAAAAGAGACCCATCCAGATTGCCCTTTACTAATTTTACAAACTTTAAAATGTTTTTCACAAGGGAACATAGTTTACTGCTAAGTTCAGTACTTACTGCACTATCTAAACCAAGCATGATGAGCATGAAGAAAAACAGGATTGACCAGATGTATGATCCCGGCAATGTAGCAACAGCTTCTGGGTAGACTTGGAACACCAAGCCGGGACCTGAAACATTACATAGAGAACTATATGATTTAAAATATGACACGAAAAATATACAGGTGTTCCTGAACTCCCTACTGACCTTTTCAGGTATTATTCCTGGACCAAAGATAAACTAAAATATCATGTTAAAATTTCCAAAACCTAACAGTTACCCGTACAGCCGCCATTTTTTTTTTCTCATTACATTTTTTAATTCCAGAACGGCTCTTCGTAATAAATTTAAATTTGCTACATAGCTTTATGACCCAAAGACCTAATTCCAGGAAAAAATTAATGTTTTATAACGTTTATTTTCAAAATGGCAGCCATTTTAAAATCTTTAAACATAAATAACACAAAAAGTGCATATGATAGTGCCAATGTTTTATTTAGGCAATTTAATTACAAATCCAACGATACCAAATTTAAGAAAATCGGTCAATAAATAAGGGAGAAAACTCAGCTAAAAATTAAAACAACTGATTGTTGTGGCTAACTAGCAGTGCTGTTATACAATGACCGCAGATATTTTTTAGTGCACAATTTCTTAAAAATGAGTTTTCTCCCTTATTTATAAACCGATTTTCTTAAATTTGATTGCGTTGGATTTTTAATTAAATTGTCTAAATAAAACGTTGTCACTATAAATTTTTTAACATATGCAATTTTTATGTTATTTAAGTTTAAAGATTTTAAATGGCCGCCATTTTGAAAATAAAAATTGTAAAAATTTATCTTTTTCCTGGAAAAATGACTTTGAGTCATAAAGCCATGTACTAAATTTAAATTGATTACAAAGAGCCGTTCTCAAACTAAAAATTGTTATATTAAAAAACAAAATGGCGGCTATATGGTTAACTGTTGAATTTTGGAAATTTTTAACATGATATTTTAGTTTGACTTTGGCCCAGGAATAATACCTGAAAAGTTCAGTAGAGAGTTCGGGGATACCCTGTATATCAATATGACAATGTTAATTAACCCTTTAACGTAGTTTTCTCTCCGTCGTACACTGTTAAAACACATGATGGTTCAAATATATTGAAGATTTTGTTATTGTACAAGCAACTGTGTACCATTATGAACATTGTCTGCAATCTGGATCATCACAAGTGGTATAGCTGGAAGATGAAAACGGAACTATAAGAAACGGGTAGAAAATAATTTGTGTATACTGTAGTTATTTTATAGGAATATTTAATTTATGAAGTTATAAATTCATCAAAATAGTAACCACCCAAGTATAAAGCAATGCTGGTAATTAAGTAACAAAAACAATATAATAAAAGAAAATAACTAAACCTATGATGTGAGAAAATTACAACAAAATAGGATATTTTATAAATTTAAATGGAGAGCAAACTCACTACTATACTGTTGAAAAGAAAATTGAACAAAAGTTGTATTTACTGGACACTGAGAAGTATTTACATTATCATCTGATGCAATGAAACTTAATGACTTTAAATGGTTTTAAATTACCTTTCGTCAGCAGTTTGATCCGCAGTGAAAACACTACAACCTGGTTTCGGCGATCAGTTACGCTATGATCATGTAGGTGTCAAGTTTTAGACTCGCCTTTTTATTTCAGTCGAAACGACGTCATTAAAAGTTCTCAAACAACCCAAAGACATAAAACACACAACACATGAAAACATTACTACATTTATCGAACACATGGACGGGATCCCTATCTTACTGCACAGTCGCGGTCAATGGCATGAGGACACTCAATGGGACTTCATTTGGAGACTAACAGGGTAGTCTGATAAGCTTGAGTCAGCATTACTTTTGAAATTTTCATGCACCCTTTGTGGAGAATCTAAAGTAAACTTAAACCTTCTACGTATATAAAGAGGATGTTGAATAAGTGATATATTTTACATTTATCATGTTTAGATGTCTAACATACCTTCAGTGGCGACAGAGCTGATGGGAATGCCTTGTTTGTGGGACATGAAGCCGAGATAGGTGAAGATGACGAAGCCAGAGAAGAAGCTGGTGAAGCAGTTTACTGCCGTCGTGATGATGCAGTCCCTGTGGACATTTCCATATGAAAAAGGGTTACAAGGTGTTATAACTAATGATGAGCTGATAGTGTCTATTGGCCGAACTACGGAAGGCTGGACAAGATTTGCCAATCACTATGTATAAAGATAAATTTTAAAGGGATATTAAGATATATCAATTTATTTCATATATTAACATCTCATTACACACAGTAGTTTGCTGAATAACAAAGAATACTACAAAAGAATACATTGATTTTGAAAAGGTTAAATTATAATAATTATTATATTGCAAAGAGTAGGTATTGCTAATCAGTGAACAACAATCTAAATTGTACTTCTGTAGATCTGCGTGTAGACTGTATCCGAGGACGGGAAGTATGTTCATGGAAAATGGTAATAGGAAGACGTACATATTTAATTTTTCTTCAAGAGTGCTAATTATTTGCTAATAAATAAGTAAATTAAATTTAGAATTTTGTTTACCATTTCAACAGTAGGAAGATTTTAAGAAATTAGCTGTTTGCAATCAACTTGAAAATCAGTTTAACCTTTAAAGACACATTTCTTATGCTCTGTATTCTTCATTGTCGCTAAATTTTAGCTCTGCTAACTTTAATTGCAAACTTTTACAGTTGTTTGTAAAGTTAACGGTAAATCTAACGTTAAAACTATTTACTATTGACTAACTGTCATTACCATAACTGGCTGGACCCAAACCTTCGCTCCTTCACCTGATTTCAGTTATAAAATCAAATCGCACAGGTGATTTAATATTTTGAAATGTAATTTAATTTTACTCTTTTAATCCCTCTGGAGAGGTTTTATAAATAAAACTATTATCTTCTTTAGATTTTCTCACCAACCCTTTTGTTCAAATACAGCAATGTACGGATAGTGTTAACAACTGTAAGGAGATGGCTTGATATTGCCAGCTAGTAAACAAAGCATAGAGGGGATTGTCACCCCCACCACTGTTGTTACACTGTTTTACTGACAAAGCCAACCAAGAAACTATCAATGAAGTGTGATGGCGTTTCACCACTAAGCTGTTATAAAGTCATGAATAAAAACATCACATAGCTTTTTCCAATGGCATCAATGAGGAAATGTTGTGGTGGGGGTAACTTTCCCCTCCCCCTCTTGGTTACTAGCTGGCCATCGAGTCATCTACACAGTAGAGTGTAGTAGGTGGCAATATAAGAGTGAGGCTGCAGTTCCCCTCCAGGGATCTCAACAAGTACAGTTAGTATAGTTGGCTCAAAACTTAGAGAAACACCCCCTCAGGTAGAGGGGCCGCCCTAATCCCCCGTTGACATACCCATAGCCTTTGTTAGGGGCGTCCACCCCGGACTGTTGGCATCCACCTAGCATTCCACAACATTCTGTGTCACACTATAATTTGCAACCAATTTATACATTAGACCGACATTAACGAATGACAGCTCATTTTTTTCGTCTTAGACGAATAAAAAAAATTTTAATCACAGTTCTACGATGTACCATTGCCGACATAACGCAGTTGTCGCTTAACTAACTATAAATATTGTTCGATAACGGTACGTCGTAGAACTGTGATTAAAATTGTTTTTTATTCGTCTAAGTAAGACGAAAAAATGAGCCATCATTCGTTAATTTAGGTCTAAGGTATCAATTGATTACAAATTATAGTATGACACAGAATTTCGTGGAATGCCAGGCGGACGCCGGCAGTCCGGGGTGGACGCCCCTAACAAAGGCTATGGGTATGTCAACGGGGGATTAGGACGGCCCCTCTACCTGAGGGGGTGTCTCTCTCTACGTTTTTAGCCAATAAATGTACATTTGACACTTCTTGTGACTGTGTCAGAAACTGATATTTTCCAATTTACAAAAACAATATACTGGAAATCTTTGCTTAACTATTCCAAGCTTTCTCGTTGAATAGAATACCTTTCCTTTTTAAAGTCATTATCACAAGAAGCCACTTTGCTTTAGATGTGAAGTAACATACCTGTAGCAGTTGTTGTGATAACTGTTGTAGCTAGCGTATGAGAGATGGACTCCGAACCCAGCCCCAACAGAGTAGAAGATCTGCACTGCTGCATCTACCCAAACCTGAGGAAACACTAAGATATATTGTTGTATTTTAAACATTACAGGATCAAAGGTTTGTTGGCATAAACTGAATCAAATGCATTTATATACAGTCTGGTATTATTTAAAAATTGAACAAATAAAACATATTGCCCGGGCTCTACATATCACTTAATATTTCATACTTATGATCAAAATATCTAAAACTTCACTTTCAAGAAAGCTATAGAACAGTCCTTGTTGTAAAAGTATCTCTGTTAAATCTAATTTAAAGTGAAATACAACAATGGCATCGACTGCGCCCTCATTCGTCAGGAGTTCTGAGGGCTCAAACCCTGGACCGGCCATTCCGAGTTGATGTTGTATGGTTTCTCACCTCATCTGGAAATGCCGGAATGCTTCGCCAAAATGCCTTATCCCTCTAAATTAGGTGGTAAGAGGGTTTTAAATAGTGTCAACATATCAGTCGTAAGGAATTTGTGTATATTTTACAGTCTTGTATGTAAGTACAAAATAAGTGTAAATATAATTTGCAGTGTTGTGAGTCATATTTTATTTATCCTGTTTAGTTGTAACAACACGTATCATGCTACTAAAGAAATTATTATTGACCTGATAGTGTAGGGATATTTGTAAATAAAACAAAGTTCGTGGGATTTTGAATGTTATATGATTGGTGGCAATATATAGGTAATGAGCTACAAATCGTATAATGCCGGGTGTTTTGTCCCATAGTGTGGCCAAGCCGGAGCATGACGTCATACTTAAAAGATGGCCTATAACACCGACATTGATGTCTTTTTAGTGCTATAACTTTTTTATGGTTGATTTTATAAAGATTTTGTAAATGGCCTTTTTTATTAATAGTAGAACGAGGAACAAAAGACGTTCTTAAAAAAAATGTCATAACTATATCCATTAAAATGATTATATGCATTCTACAAAATAATAAAATGTAAAATACTTCAAGAACAGAAACAAACCCTTTTAATGAATTTTTCCTATATAGAAGAAGCTATTACCATAAGACTCATGGTAAGACTTAAGCGCGGAACCATGATAATTTTAGTTTTGAGGCCCACAGATTTCAAAAACACCATTTGTTCAAATTTGTATATATGTATAATATATACAGTGTGTCTCATGTGTTTCAAACAGATTCCCAACAAATCACTTGATTCTCTGTGACTTGACCTAGAAGAATGAAATAAAATTATTTCCCACTAAATCGACCTCAAGGAATAACGTAAAAATATTTTTAATTAGTTTAAAATACAGAGGATGTTCAAAAAACTGAGGGTTACTATTTTGAATCTTGGAGTTTTCAAATATAAACATACCCCATGTTATATACCATTTTAAAGCCCTACAACAGACAAACATTTTGGTAAAACAGAACTCACTTGTCGCTATACGTTTTAAAATGGTGGCCATTTTTGCTAAAAATATTAACATTAACGGAATACCCTGTACTTGCTATCACAAGACATATATTTGTTCTGATTCAAATTTCTTATTGTTATTGAACTTAGCTTTTTACCCTGATATGCTAAATGACAGTATTGAAAAAAATATATATATTTTTGTTGATTGCTAGAAAACAAAAAGAGATACAAGGTTGATGTAAATTATAAAGTTTCTAAGATTTCTAAGATATTTAAAAATATATACTTTTTGATATACTGTTGGACGTTTTTTAATTTTGGTCGTTTGAATACATACAAAAGTATTGTTTTTATATTTTGTTCTAAATACTGTCATGTTGCATATCAGGGTAAAGCTCAGTTCAATACGAGTAAGAAATTTGAACCAGAACAAAAATATGTCTTGTGGTTTAGCAGGTACACAGTATTGCGTTAACGATGATATTTCATGCAAAAATGGTCTCCATTTTGAAACGGATGGAGATAAGTGAGATATGTTTTCACCAAAATGTTTGTCTGTGATAGGGTTTTAAAACAGTATCCCATGCGGTGTATGTTTACATTTGAAAAATCCGAGATTAGAACTAGAGTGTTCCTCATTTTTTGGAACACCCTTTATATTAAACAAGTTAAAAAAATGATGTTATTCCTTGGGGTCGATTTAGTGGGAAATATGTTCATTTCATCCTTCTACGTCAAGTAGTTCGTCGGAAATCTGTTTGAGACACCTTATGAGATACACCCTGCATACCCTCCTGTATGTATACTATGTATACATGCATACAAATTTGAACTAATGGTGTTTTAGGCATCTGGGTGCCTTACAACGAAAAGTTATCATGTCCCGCGCTTAAGTCTTACCATGCCACCTACGGTAATAAGCTTCTTCTCCTTAGGGGAAATTCGCTAAAATTTTGTTTTGTTTGGTTTTGAATTATTTTACTTTATACTAGCTGTGTCCCCGTTCTTCGTACGGGTTGTATGTACTGAGATTAATTAAAGAAAATAACAACTCATATAATTTTATAATATTTAAATTACTTTTTACAAGTCTAATGTAAAATTAAATAAACGTTAACAAAATATACTGGCATATAGTTCAGGTACTGTTGCTAAGTCGAGGAACACTGTCAGTTCATGGCTAAAAGAACGGTGTTAAAAATGTATATGTCCGATCCTCGCTTTGGAAGAGATCTACCTTGGTTTTGATCTCCGTTGTTTCTTCATTGGTGGAAGTGAGGATGGCACAATCACAGAGCTAGGCACTTTCCAAATTAAACTGTTTATGAACTTCGGTAAAAAACTGTCGATCAGTAAATCCTGTGATTCAATTGAATGAAGGATAGATTTTTAAAGACTTCATTTATTTTTTAATTTTTCGTTCTCAAATTTTAAAAGGTCATAAGAGAACTCCTCAACCCCTTAATCCTCTCCAAAATACATTTTCACATTTACTATTCAGTTCAGATGCTCAGTCACCCTGAGGCATACAATATATTTTTAGAGAGGCGTAGATCTCGTCCACCCATATCTCACGCACGACAAAGGGACTGTTTGAAATCTCCAGAGACCAACACCGTGACTCCCCATTATAGTCATTATGTTGTTTCTCATGTCCTTTAAGGTATCAAATTTCAGCTCTATTAGTTGAGTAGTTGGTGTGTAATTATTAACACTCTTATATTAAAGGCCATCAGTGGGCCAGAGCCCTTGAGTATATTTGTATCTGGAGTAGGTATAAGTCTGCATTGGAGCTATCAACTATATTCCTACCGGATTCATCTCCATCAGTCCAGTAGTAGTTGCAGAATTGTTAAAAGATTGTATTTTGAAAATCCGGGGGTGAAACCCTTCAACATTTTCGGACCCGGAATAGGCTTGTGTTTTGTTCTGATGTATTAGTTATGTTCCTACCGAATTTCAACTTAGAAGGTCCAGTAGAAACTAATTCTCATAAGATTTCCATAAAAGTAAATTAGAGCAAAGCCCTATAGGGTTTTTAAACGTATTCTTATTTTACATCTGCAGCATAATGTGCACCACCATGCAAAATTTCTCTTCATAGACATTGTCGTTTTTTAGATACAGCGATCATTATGTCAGTCAGTGCATGCGACTGATAAATATAGATTTAGATCATATATATAGTAAGTATATAGTACAGTACAGTATATAGTAAGTATATCTACTCTGAATACTTATGTTATTTATTACCAATCCTCACTCAACGTTTTAAATAAGAACTACAACAGCTGTTTATGGAATAAATAATCTTAAGTTATATCCTCTCTGTATACTGTAAGTCTCTCACTCTGTATACTTATGTTATTTATTACCAATCTTCATTCAATGTTTTAAATAAGAACTATAACATCTGTTAGAATACATATTCTTAAGTCATCATCTGGTTCAATATAAATAAATGCTTAGTCCATAAGAATAATATAGGATCTTTAAAACCCCGTGGGGCAAAGTGATATCAAAAAATCTGATTAGCCTAAAACCTTCTAACACACATATAGAACATAGAAAAAAAGTTTCATTGAAATCAGTTCACCCATTTCTATGTGAAAAGCGAACAAATCACGACCAAAACCACACAAAATCACGTTTTGAGCGTCCGCCATTCTTTTTCCAAAAAGCTTATGCCAGCTTAAAGTCACCAAAAACCTTCTCATTAGGGAATCCAATCCCGGGATCCCGTCCAATTTTACGGTTTCTTCCATCCCGGGATTCAAACGCCGGATCCCGGGATTTTCGGAATTGCTACATTGTCTCAAGTTAACAGTACAGGTGATGTTTCTAACTGATGTAACCGCAATAAATCACTATAAAACCACCTTAATAATGTTATAAATCAAAACTTTGATAATTTTTTCTTTCTTATTAACTATAGGTTTATATTTGAATCCAATTTCTTACAGTCACTTGAAACAATCAGGATACCTGAATAGGGTAAGTGATGTTTGTCAGATAATTATACCTTTTTTATGATAGTTGACCTTTTTTTATTTTTATTAAGAACAAATATAGTTTGTTCTGATCCCAATATAATAATAAGTAAATTCATTAAAATAACGACATTGGAATTTTTTTTAAGTAATGTTTACTCGATTAATTTTAGATTGTTTACTAATTGTTATATGATTTTATTATGAAAGTACTGTGTTTATTGAAAGGATAGTTTTGTTTTATCAAGTATAATTTATTTATAACTGTCTTAGTAATAAGTTAATAATTTCATTCATCTGCAGCTGCAGATACATTAAAAAAGTAGTCTACGTCTACTTCTACTTTTTAGGTGGAAATATTTGTTCATGGATATTTTTTGAAATAGTTTTTCTGTCAATTTAAATACATATCATAGTGTTAAAAACCCAATCTTGAGTTGCTTTATTAGTTTATTGCATATCCGAAGCCCTACCCAATGTGAGACTAAACGTAATAGTACTAATATAGTGTAATAAAGATTTTTATCTTTCACCGTTGATCATTTGTGCTATTTAAATAATTGTTTTGTATTTTTAATAAACAAAATAGCATTCATTTACTATAATTATCATCAACATTTACAAAAGTACACTTAATCGCATATATTTCCAGGCTTTTGTAAATTACGGCCAATCCTGGGATTGGTCCCGGGTTCCCGGGATTGTTTTTTCCAATCCCATAATCCCGGGATTGAAAATATTGACCGGGATTGGATTCCCTACTTCTCATGCATGTATAGAACAAATAGACAAAATTTCATCAAAGTCAGTGCACCCGTTTTCCTGTGAAAAGCACAATAACCAGTCTTTGAGCATTACCGATAGACAGAGAGACAGACAGAAATTGAGATGAGACTTGTTTTGGCTTCCCTAGGGTGTAAAACGTGAAAATATGCTAACATTTAATAATTCCAATCAATGTACACCCAAAACTCCAATTTTATTTATATAGATTATTTATTTTGTAGAATGCATGTATCATTTTAACAGATAGAGTTATGACATTTTTTGTAGGAACGTCTATTGTTCCTCATTTTACTATAAAAAAGTCACTTACAAAATCTTTATAAAATCAACCATAAAAATGTTATAGCAGCGGCCATATTTTAAGTATGACGTCATACACCGGCTTGGCCACACTTAGAGACTAAACACCCGAAATCACACGATTCTGTAGCTCATTACCTATCCATTGCTGCCAATCATATAACTTCTTCATTCAAAATCCCACGGAATTACTTATGCCCCAGAATTATTACTGAACTTTTCATAAAGAAAGTAGCACAATAAAGAAAGTAGCACAGTAGGAAACTAATATAAAAATTCCTCAAATTTGTGAAACTTCCAATTTATAAGTGTCATTAATCTACAACAACTGCTTCACTGTCTATTTTAACTTTTCTGGTAAAAATTCCAGATGGTTTAAAAATAGTTTTAAACTAAATGTAATCAGTAACATACTTTCTATCTGTAGCAACATGTGACATGTTAGTAAATAATTAATAAATTGTTTTTAAATAACTCAAAACCCAGATATACAGGGTGTCACAAAAATGCGTAGCGCGCTATGCAGAACCATATTCTACATACAAAAACAAGTTGAAAATGTAGTGTAAAATTTGTTGGATTTCGGCTTAGTTTAGGCGTAATCCGCCATTTTGTATTTTTTTGAAAATAATTAATAATTCAAAAACCCTTTGAGATAAATTTTTAAATTTGGTATAAACTTTGAGTTTCTGGTTTTTAACATTTTCCAAAAATAATTTTTATTTAACTTATCAAATTTCAAAATGGCGGCCATTTAAATATTTCAAAGTCAAATTCCATAAAAACTAGCAACTGAAACAAAATTTTACAAGATATACAATTTAAAGCACTTTGTAATCCAAATCTAATGACATTTATACTGTAAAAATCGGTTAATAAATAAAAAAATTATGGCAATTTTTTATAATAAATTTCAAAATGGCGGCCATATAAAATTTTCAAAGTCAAATTCCCTAGTGCATTTCACCAAGTCCTTTAAATTTTATGTCTTGTAAAATTTTGTTTTAGTTGCTAGTTTTCCAGGAATTTGACTTTGAAATTTGTATATGGCCGCCATTTTGAAATTTATTATAAAAAAATTACCATAACTTTTTTATTTATTAACCAATTTTTACAGTAAAAATGTCATTAGATTTGAATTACAAAGTGCTTTAAATTTTATGTCTTGTAAAATTTTGTTTTATTTGCTAGTTTTCATGGAATTTGACTTTGAAATATTTAAATGGCCGCCATTTTGAAATTTGATAAGTTAAATAAAAATTATTTTTGGAAAATGTTAAAAACCAGAAACTAAAAGTTTATACCAAATTTAAAAAAAATTATCTCAAAGGGTTTTTGAATTATTAATTATTTTCAAAAAAATACAAAATGGCGGATTACGACTAAACTAATCCGAAATCGCAAAAATGTTACTGTACATTTTCGACTTGTTTTTGTATGTAGAATCCGGTTCTGCATAGCGCGCTACGCATTTTTGTGACACCCTGTATATGTCAATCAGCACAACAGGTGGTCAGATATTGTGTTTGTAGCACCTGTGTTTCCTTGAGCTTGGAGAGCTGAGGATGCAGGTAGTACTGTATTCCGGAGAGAGCCCCCGGCAACATCAGGCCTCGGACAAGCAGGATGGACAACACGACGTACGGCAACGTGGCAGTGGCCCACACCACCTTGCCTGCGACATCGTAAGATCATCGTGACAAAATATAAACTACTAAAGCCTGTGTCAGACGGCGCTAGTATTAGCGCCAATTTACCAGCAGTGAGTAAACTAACACCATGTGGACCGTGTATTAGCAGCTAGTAAACTAGCACAGCTATAGTGAATACTTGCTCGCTAGTGGGTTTAGACAAGTATACCCACTACTAGCGCTACTCGGGGGCGGGTTGTCACATGATCAACTAGCGTTGTGAGCCCAAGGCAACAGAGCTAGTTGCGAATTGGTTTGTAGGAAAAGCATAAAGTTGCTATTGGTTAAACCATTTGATAAGCTAAAGTGGAATTCTAATGCCATTGTAAAGTTTAAAGATATTTATATAACTTATGGCTTTTTGTGGAATATAGCAAGTGAAGATTAAATGAAAAGGGACCTAAAATAAGTTGCTTTTTTCTTTGCCACTTACAAACATAGTTCATGCACTCCCACCCTCAAAATTTGAACAAATTCTTGCATCTTGACTGTATTAATGTATTTGTGAGTGATACATGTTACGTGGTATTTTTATTTTCACTTGGACCAAAATAATACTTAAAAACTTGTTTTAAGGAATTAAAAAAAGTATCTAAAAGAGTATCTGACCAGAGGACTTGACGCCCTTGAAGAGCGAGAGGTAGAGCATGGAGTAGACGCAAAGGAGACACACGGTGAGCTGCCACTTGGGGTAACCCATCTCGTGGAGGCCGGGGCTATGCTGCATCTCCAGGACCCCTCGGCTGTGAAAGGGTTGAACAAGCTTAGCAAGGAATAAAAGTGACATTTAAAAAATAAATTCATAAAAATATTTATATTTAAGCCATTCATAAACAATTTGGACAGGTATTATGAAATGTTTGGACCCCTCTTCCTTTACTTTTAGGTTAAGCGAGATGTAGTGAGAACCCTCTCTCCATTAAGTATCTCTTGCTATTATGGTCTTAATTAGAACTATAAATGTTTTTTAATTTTAATTGTTATAGAGGTATGGAAAAATGTAGATAGACTATTGATGAAGTTTTTACTGTCTGGATAAACACTAATAAATTAATATTTCACAGCAGTGTCCCTCTACTTACATTTAAACTACATTTATAAACTACAAGATACAGATTAAAGCTTAATATTATTAGTTCTTCTTCTGTTTTTAGCACTATTTTACAGATTTTGTTAGTAACTATTAGAATATAGTGGAGTATTATCTGAGCGAATTGAGTTCTGGAATACCATCCAAAATACTCATGTTTGCAATTCTCAGTGGTTTCAAACTCAAGACAAACCATAAGACGGCACGTTGTTAGCCAATGCAATTTCCTTCGGCTGCAACAAATTACATTTCTTAATCTAATAGAATTAAAGCAGTTAATAGTTTTAAAACAGTATCAAAAAGCATTTAAAATTATTTAAAAATTGCATCATGAAAATATGATTTGTGGGAAAACACCAGGATGACAAAACCTATAAAAATTGCTTACTTAGTTTTTTTTTATCACTTACTGGAAGTACTCGGATGCGGGAGAGTTGTGGAGAACGGTGAGGTTCGACTGGTTCCGGCCGGCGTCCGCACACAGCGGTGTGTTCCAGGTATGGTTGCAGTGTAGCCAGGGCAGCTCGGGGGACCAAGAGGCGACGAGGAAGTACAGTGACCAGCCGATGATGACATTGTAGTAGAAGGAGACGTAGAACGCAACGAGCACCGCACAGAAACCCACTCCTGCAAGACAGGCGAGTGGTGAGTGGTGAGTGGTGACTGGTGAGTGGTGAGTGGTGAGTGGTGAGTGGTGAGTGGTGAGTGGTGAGTGGTGAGTGGTGAGTGCCGTCATAGTCACTGGACGCTTTGTGATGTCAAACAAACTTGAAGCATAGCAGAGACAACTATAAAATACTTCAGAAGACTGACTACCGCATGTTAATGGCAGTTTGTTAAAAAAGGTTAAATTGGTCACCGGCCACTGTAGTGGTGCCAGGTCGCTCAGAGAGGGTGCATTCGGGTCCGCTGCCACCCCTAACAGCGACCTGACTCGTGGCACTGCCACAGGATTGTAACCCTTCTCCTATTCCAGCCAGCATGTTGCAGTGTTTTATAGTTGACTGTGCTGATAGTCACCATTGACAGATGGTTCAGTGATCAATCAGCAGAATCTAAGTTTATAAGAACTTTTATTTGTTGAAGGACAGTTAGCAGTATTTGCCATTAGAGTACCGGTATAAGTTTAAGAGTTTGATGCTGCTATAGTAATACAGTGGAACCTCTCAAATCCGAACCCCGGAAATCCGAAATCCCGGAAAATCCGAACACGTTCTCAGGAAAACAAAAACTAAATAAACTAGGTGGGAAATGAACTAGGCAGGTGAACGCTCACTAGATAGACGAAATAAAATAAATACAGTATCTCTTTAGAGGAAGTGGTAGGGGTGGAGTGATATATTTTTAGCACACGCTCGCCTAGTAACAATGACAGAACACCGGACGTACACCTGCGAGTCAAGGTCACTGCCCTTCGTAGTAACACTGGGCTACCCTGTCTAACCTCAGCCGTTGTTTACCGCTAATACAGTGACGAAATATGTACGTAAGATTATTTCCCGGGTAATCCGAACACCCCGAAATCCGAACAGGCTTCAGCCCCAATTAGTTCGGATTTGAGGGGTTCCACTGTACTTTGGTTTTAGATACTAAATTTATATAGCCCTTGTAGTCAGACATGTCAACAATTATTCACTAAAATGTATTATGACAATATATAATGAAAAATATACATCATATATTTACAGTGTTTTTCTATTATCTTTCACTAATAAGCCTTAGGTGTATGGGTTGATAGATATGTAATGTAGCAAAACACATCTCTTAACCTACACACCATTTTCTCCCATGGAGATCTTAACTTAATAACTGACAAAACTACCTACCACATGTTTTTAAAAACTTAGTTACATTTTTAGATATAGAAAGGGAGTACTACATGCAATTTAGTGACGGGTAACAACTAGTTTTAAAATCTGCAAATGTTACCTTTGAAGATGGGGCATATCCTCCATACACTGATCGGACCCTGCCTGTTGTATTGGCCGAGGATGAGTTCCATGTAGAAGAGGGGGACTGCGCCGAAAACCAGCATCAGCGTGTATGGGATAAGGAATGCTCCTGTACATCGTAACGGAGAGTGTACATTAGTTACAAGGAAATATTTTGAGATTCTCACTAATATTAGAAAAAACATTATACAGAAGACGTAAAGGATCAAAAATACATGACAAAAATAATGTAAATGTAAAAGTATTAAATTAATTTAATTTGAACAACAAGCCGAACAAAAGATTAAGGACTTGTTAAAAATTTAAAATACCTAAAAAGACATAAAAGAACCAAATCAAAATTAAAACAGTTACTATCAAAGAAAGACTAAATAAAAGGTCAACTAATATGTACAGTACCTTAGTTCTAATTAAAACAGATAAAAATATTAAGTAGCCTACAAAGGGAAAATAATAGATAAAAGTCCGAAAGAGTAGAGGAGGCGTTTTAGAGGGTAAATTACATCTGGTTGAAGTCCCACAGTACAGGCTGGCCACTTGCGTGCATAAACACAGTTTTCTGTCTCTCACTCAAAACTAAAGAAAAAAGACAGTTAGCTTCCAGCAGTGGCAGTGGGAAGATCTTACTGGGTTGTTTATAGCGAATCAAAATGTATGCTCCAGTACAGTTAAAACTGACAGAAGGTGCAAAGTTAATTCTGTTATTAGATTTTCACATCCAAACAATATTCAGTGGCAGTAATATACCAAGATCATTAAGCTCTGTCTGTATGAGCCAACAATTTTTACAGCGATTACTAAATGTGTGTTTTTTTTTAAAGAAGTCGAAAAACCAAGAGCCAGATACCAAGAGGTAACAGGCCATTTGTAGTTGTTTATGTGTGCGGCCTCAAATAAAATTTAAACAATGAGTCATTTCCGAACTGTTATAAACTTACAACTGTAATAACATAAAATGCTTGTCTCAATAAGTTGTGCTACGTTAAAACTTAAAAGTAGCAAGAGATTGACCATCATAACTTTGGTAGTTAACTTGTTATGACATGCAAGCTCAAAAACCAAACTAAGGCTTACCTCCGCCATTACGATAGCACAGGTAGGGGAATCTCCAGACGTTGGCGAGGTCCACAGCAAAGCCAATGATGGAGAGGAGAAAGTCAGCATTGCTGCTCCAGGTCTCTCGGCCATCAGCTTCCCGATGGTCGCACAACGTCACCTCATACCCTCGGGCATCGTCCACCAAACGGACCTCCACACCTGGTTACAGATGATGGTTTAACAGAGACTCAAGGAGAAGGTCAGCATTGCTGCTCCAGGTCTCTCGACCATCAGCTTCCCGATGGTCGCATAACGTCACCTCATACCCTCGGGCATCGTCCACCAAACGGACCTCCACACCTGGTTACAAATGATGGTTTAACAGAAACTCAAGGAGAAGGTCAGCATTGCTGCTCCAGGTCTCTCGGCCATCAGCTTCCCGATGGTCGCACAACGTCACCTCATACCCTCGGGCATCGTCCACCAAACGGACCTCCACACCTGGTTACAGATGATGGTTTAACAGAGACTCAAGGAGAAGGTCAGCATTGCTGCTCCAGGTCTCTCGACCATCAGCTTCCCGATGGTCGCATAACGTCACCTCATACCCTCGGGCATCGTCCACCAAACGGACCTCCACACCTGGTTGGTTACAAATGATGGTTTAACAGAGACTCAAGGAGAAGGTCAGCATTGCTGCTCCAGGTCTCTCGGCCATCAGCTTCCCGATGGTCGCACAACGTCACCTCATACCCTCGGGCATCGTCCACCAAACAGACCTCCACACCTGGTTACAGATGATGGTTTAACAGAGACTCAAGGAGAAGGTCAGCATTGCTGCTCCAGGTCTCTCGGCCATCAGCTTCCCGATAGTCGCACAACGTCACCTCATACCCTCGGGCATCATCCACCAAACGGACCTCCACAACTGGTTACAGATGATGGTTTAACAGAGACTCAAGGAGAAGGTCAGAATTGCTGCTCCAGGTCTCTCGGCCATCAGCTTCCCGATGGTCGCACAACGTCACCTCATACCCTCAGGCATCGTCCACCAAACAGACCTTAACACCTGGTTACAGATGATGGTTTGACAGAGACTCAAGAAGGAGGTCAGCATTGCTGCTCCAGGTCTCTCAGCCATCAGCTTCCCGATGGTCGCACAACGTCACCGCATACTCTCGGGCATCGTCCACCAAACGGACCTCCACACCTGGTTACAGATGATGGTTTAACAGAGACTCAAGGAGAAGGTCAGCATTGCTGCTCCAGGTCTCTCGGCCATCAGCTTCCCGATGGTCGCACAACGTCACCTCATACTCTCGGGCATCGTCCACCAAACAGACCTCCACACCTGGTTACAGATGATGGTTTAACAGAGACTCAAGGAGGAGGTCAGCATTGCTGCTCCAGGTCTCTTGGGTATCAGCTTCCCGATGGTCTCACAACATCACCTCATATCCTCGGGCATCGTCCACCAAACGGACCTCCACACCCGGTTACATATGATGGTTTAACAGAGACTCAAGGAGAAAGTTACCATTGTTGCCACAGGTCTATTGGCCTATATTGCCCCAATGGTCACACTACCTTTACTACACTAAAGTAATTTGCAATAGTTTGTAGATGAATGGAAATTGGTACAACATACTGTACACTGTGATTTGTCTATATAATAATATTATGTTATTGTTGGATGAAGAAAAAAATACACATATGTTTTTATGCTTTTTTGGGGGGAATTGAACATTTATGTTAATTAATAAATACATATTTATCAGATCAAATAAAAAAAGTTTACAGGTAAAATCTCCTTAAATTCGGCTCTCTGTAGTAACTTATATGACTGATTTGCGTGCTGGTAAAAACAATGAAGTTTTATCCTTAATGTATAAATTACATCGATATTGCTATCTGTTATTCACTTAAGTGGATAATGTACATTTCTACAATATTGAAGGACAAATTATTCATAAGGTATAATAGAATAGCTCAATTCGCTAGCTGTTGATTATTCATAACAAATTTAAACAGAAGACCTTTCCAGGAACATCTATTCTACTTGCAATTTTTGACTTTAATCCTCTTTCCTATAAATATCATACGGCAGCTGCTTAATTTACATTAATTTTAATCTTGATCTGACGACGTAGGCTATAAAGATAGTCAGACTATTTTTGGTCTTTAGTTAGACTATTAACTAAAGTCTATTAACTATTAACTATTAAAAATGATTTAATAGATAGTAATCAGCATGGATTCTGTAACGGAAGATCGGTAATATCAGCAAGTGTCTCTTTTATAGAATCGATCATCGATGCAATAGATGCAGGAGATCCATGTGTAGGCATTTTTATGGACCTGTCTAAAGCATTTGACAGTGTCAGCCATTCAACACTACTTGAAAAACTGAATTCAATTGGAGTAAAAAAGTCCTCTTTGAAATGGTTCAGCTCTTATTTAAACAACCGATACCAATTTGTTCAGATAAATTATAACACAAAAAATAATAGAATATTACATTATCAATCAGAACTAAAACCAATAAAAATTGGAGTACCCCAGGGATCAATATTGGGACCTTTACTTTTTATATGTTACTTGAAAAACATTTCTAATTGCCTTACAAGCCCTCCACATAGTAATATTTGCCTTTACGCTGACGATTCAAATTTAAAAATCTCCGCTAAATCAATAGAACAATTAGAAATTTTGTCTTTTGTAGAATTAGGAATTAGGAATTAGGTACCAGTCATTCACATTGACTCTGAACCCATTGACTGATCAATAGTACAAAATTTCTTGGTCTTTTGGTAGATAAGCATCTGAATTGGAATGAACATGTGGAAAAGATTTTGTCTAGAATTAACTCCGGTGCCTATGTATGCTTTGAGGAAGATGTCTTTCTCATGTAACGAATCCACTCTCAAAATGATATACCATTCTTATATTCATTCCTACATTTCTTTTGGAATATGTCTTTATGGATCCACAAAAAAAGAAAATCTTGACAAAATCTTAAAACAATAAAAAAAGGCAATTAGAATCATTAAAAACCTTCATCGTGAAAAATCGGCTAGAGAATATTTTAAGACATTAAATATTCTAACTGTTTATGGCCAATATATTTTTGATACCATTATGATTTATAAGGATCCAATTTTGTTCAACAACTCAGAAATAAATACCTTGACACATCCATACAACACACGAAAAAAAACAGAAATCATACCCACTCATCACAGGCTTCAATTATATACAAAAAACCATCCTATGCAGGAGGAAAATTCTTTAAAGTGCTACCTAAGGAAATTAAAAATGAGGAACCTTTACCAAAATTCAGGAAAAAATTGAAAAATTACTTAATTGACAAAACTATATACTCCATAGACGAGTATTTTAAGATGTAACAATCATATTGTAAAAACTTAGGTATTCTGTAACAGAATTTGACACAATTCAAATGTACCCTGTGTATATTCAGTTGTGAATAAAGAGAATTTTGACTTTGACTTTTATTACCAGAAAATCTCAATTGCAAACATATAAGCGTCTTTGAATCATAACAAAAATTCACTTAATTAATACCAGTCAGTGGTAATGCATCATTTTGTGATGTTATTTTTTTAACATATCTCACGTTGGTATTTTTGGCTTCATTTTTATTTTTTGGTGTGAATTTCACCATAACTTATTTTACTACCAATTAAAATATTATAAGATTTAAAAGTAGTTTGAATTTAGGCCCATGTACAAAGATTTAATTACAAAACATAATCAAGATAAAACATGAAGCCATTTTATTTAAACCTAAATCCTTTCATAACAAATATAAACATATGATTAACGTTTTCGTATGCTAATATAATATTTACTGGAGTGGTTTTTAGTGAATTTACTATGGAAAAGTGAACTATTAGTATGACCCGCATGGTAAGACTTAAGCCTGGGACCACCATAGAAGTTCCTAACGTGACCCCCTGAACACGTTTTGAGGGGTGTCTCTAAAAACTTTATATATGTGTGTGTTCGCACTCTAGCGGTCGCAATTTTTGTCCGCTTTACTTCAAATTCGGTAGAGGCATTCCTTTTTATAATCAGTTGAACAAGTTCGTTGGACAAATCAATTGGAAAACTCTAACCCCCTTTTTTTGGGGTTTCAAGTTTTTAAATTTTGAGTTTTTGGGCCCAAAAAGGGTCAGAAAAGCCCTGAACATACACTTATTGCACATTACCTTATTGTTCGTAAAAAGCCAAAGATTTTAAGCTCTCTCTCATCATTCTAACAGAAGTAGTTACCAAGTTATTAAAGAAAATGTTAATTGTCAAAATACAGTACGTTGTCTTATGGGGATTTTACACTCGAAAAGGCTGTTTTTCATAAATATCTTAATATCGTTTTATCATCCCCCATGCCCCTATACCAACTTGTTATCCCGACTATACCTCCTTCTAACTTTATAATGTAAAACATTGGCATCCTGTTAGTGAATTTAAATATAACCAGGAGCATCAGAACAGCCAAAGAATAACATTTTTCAATTTTCAAAAAAATATAACCAGTGTTGGTTTAAACCCTTTGTATGATATTTTTAAGGTTTTAATGTGGAAATTCACTTCCCTCACGACAGCGTGCTGCGTGCAATCTCGTTTTGAACTTCCAACAGTGTCCCCAGTAAATTCAAAGTAGGGAAGAGAGTTTTTAGTTGATTCTTTTACTTAAGAACATCAAATTCCCTGCCAGACTCTATAAAGTCGGCAGATATCATATTTTGGTGAAATATAAAATAACAACAAATTAATTGGAATTCCAATATTGCAAAACATCTTTTTACCAAAAAGGCTCAGAATATTTGTCAATCAAAATTTATAATTAATTACCGGTACCAGGGGCACTCAAAAGCATTAGAAATAAAAATAAACGGTATCAGGAAACTGACACATACTTTCTCCCTTTTAGCCCAACTTTAATGAATAAATTACTTTTTTATTTACTAAATATAGAATACAAAGCACGGTCGAATGTACAGAAAATCTTGTAAACAAGTTGTTTTAAAAAACAACCACCCAAATCCCTGCTTTGGAGGCACTACAGAATCAATTGCTACACTTGTGGTTTTAAGAGGGGAAATGCCCCCTATTCCCCCCCAGGGTTATTAAGGGGCAACATATTTCGAATTAACTCTGTTGGTCAATGCTAAATTGACAAGCATATCAAGTTTGAATTAAATTGATCAGTAAATAAGAGAGAAATAGTAATTTTTGTATTCCCCATAAGAATAACATTGGACAACGTACTGCGTTTACCGCTAAATGAAAATTTCAATTTTCTCCGAAACCAGCAATCGTAGAATAGTAATTCAAAATACTAAATTATTTAGTTTTTTGAGCTCTTTTTAATGGTGAATAGTATTATTTTTTATATTTATGTATTTTTATGAAAAATCCAAAAAAATTGAATTTTTGATGTTTTAAGTCCTGTAATTTCTGAACCCGAATTTTTACAGGAATGCGGGTGGTGTCATTTTGTTGGAAAACTAAAGTTCTACAAACGACTAAAATTTAATCAAAATCGTTAGAGCCGTTTTTGAGAAATTTTGATTTTTAATGTTTTTTGGCAGTTTTTGGGGGATAATTACCCTTAAAAATCAAAAATTCTAAAAAATGAAAAAACGCCTGGAGATATCGTGGATTAGTACCTACATACCAAATTTCATCAAAATCGGCCCATTGGTTAGGGCTCTAGCTCTGTACACATCCACACAGACACACACACACACACACGGACACACACACACACACACACACAGACAGACATCACGTAAAAACCACTTTTTTGGGTTCAGGGAGCACCAAAACGAATATTTCCACTAACAACTCAAATTCGAACATTTTGACGAAAATAATACTTTCTCCATATACTATGTATAGGGGAGGAAGTAAAAATTAAGAACATTTTAAAAGAAGAACTTTTTAAGTGTTTCTACAAAATTGAGTGCTTTTTCACAACTCCTGATAAGTGAAATTGTAAGATTAACATGTTATATAATAAGATAATTTTAATATTTATGTAATATTTTAAAAAATCCAACCATATTCATGGCATTTGGATTAATCTGTAAATAAAGAAATAAACAACTGAGCTGAAAGTTTGTACTAAGAGTGCTAATGTGTGTGGGCTCCAAAACACACATGATGGTGTGGGCTAATGTATGTGGGGTTTCAAAAATCATTTAAGACCTCGCCTCTCAGGCCCTCTCTGTTATTCTTTTAGATGATGATTTGTTTATTGATTACCGCGGTAATGATTTTTGTAACTGATTTAAGATAACTGTAATCAATAAACAGCACCCCTATTAGGATACACTAGCTGTGTACCCGTCCTTCGTACGTGTTTTATGTCTAAATAATAGATGAATTTTATAAGGATAACAACCGAATTCACTTTACAACATTTCATTGTTGGACATGAAGATGGCACAAGGCACTTTCAAAATTAAACTGTTTATGAACCTCAGGGAAAAAACTGTTCACTAGTTCCTGTTATTCATCGATTGAACAGAGTGATGTTTATGAGACCACTTGTTTTCCAATGTTCTGTTCCTAACTTTGAAAAGGACCTAATACAACTCATTAACCCTCAATAATTTTCAAATTTACTGTGAAGTTGAGACACTCAGTAGTTGGCTACATAAAATATCTATTTAGAGAGGCATGGAAAAAAATATCGTGGAGGGGGTGAGGTGGGGGGCAAAAATATGAAATTGGAGTGGGGTAAAAATATAGAATCGGGGGGGGGGGGGAGCGTGCAGAGTTCCCCAATACCCCCTATTCTCGCCTATCGAAAAGAGTTTGAGTTGCCATTCAAGTAGTTTTTTTATTTCCATTATGAGAGTAGCCATTCAAGTAGTTTTTTTATTTCCATAATGATAAACAGCTGTTTACAATATTTTAAGTTATAGATATAACTATTAACCCATTGGCGTAGACATACGAGCTGGTCTCGTTCCTTACTTGTAATTTTATTAACCTGTGGAGTATAAAATTGGTGTTTTTAAATGGATTAATGGCGTATTTTAATTAAACTATTGTTTTCTTTCAGTTTAGAGAGTCGCATTGGCACACACACAGTAGACATAAGTAAAAATTAGCAAAATCAGTGTTGACCATGTGCAAGTTTCAAAGAATTAACCGATCCCGTCAACTTCCAAGCAAGCCTGCCACCGTTTGTTTTACTTGGGCCCTCCCACCAACGTTGCCACAGACCGGTTAACTCATTGAGAGTTGCACAACTGGTCAGTTTTGGTCCTGTGCGGGAATCGAACCCACGAACATCGTATCACCACCTGGCCAAGATGTTTCCACGACATAGCCAACTCAGTTAACACAACCAAAGGCCTGGCGGTGATATTATGGTTTTTCAGTCAGTCCGCGCCCCTAGCGGATAGAACCGTAGACGTCCGCGGTCATTAGTTACATATTTTGCTTCTAGAGTGCAGCACCAATCAATTCCCGTTATAGGCTACTGCAAATAGAATAAAATTACTACATCAATGGGTTAAGTCATCATCTGGTTCAATATAATAAATAAAACTTTGTCTATAAGAATAACATAGGATCTCTAAAACCCTGTAGGGCAGAGTCCTAAGGTGATTTACAAAAATCCAATTAACCTAAAACCTTCTAACGCACATATAGAACATAGAAAAAGTTTCATCGAGATCAGTGCACCCGTTTCCCTGTGAAAAGCGAACAAAACGTGTCCAAAATCGCACAAAATCACGTTTTTGAGCGGCCACCATTATTTATCCAAAAGGTGTATGCTGGTTTAAAGTGGCCTAAAACCTTCTCACAAATGTATAGAACAAAGAAACTAAGTTTCATCAACGCCAATGCACCCGTTTTCCCGGAGAAGGCTGCGTAAAATGCCATTTTGAGCGTCATCGACAGACAGACAGACAGGCAAAAATTGAGATAAGACGCGTTTCTACTTTCCTATGGTATGAAACATAAAAATATGCAAAAATTTCATAATTCCAAGCAATGTACAGTCAAAACTCTAATTTTATTTATATAGATTTGAGTCATTCCTCTAAATGACTTTTATTTAGCAAAATTTAATTGAAATAATTGTTGAGTTTTGTTGCCAAGAAACAGATTTTTTATTTTAAATAATATTTGTTCTGATGAGCAAGTTCCAGCAATAGGTTCAACCGGAACTTGGGTCCGTGAGTATAAAACAAAGTATAATATGAATTTAGTTAACATGTATTAAACAAATCTAAATAGAATGGATTTGATTACAGGCTTCAGTACATGGACAGATAAGCCAGGAAAATGCACATGGCGTTATTCTGAGATTTTAACTGCTATTACAACAGTTTCCATAAGCTCATGTATACTGTGTAAATTTAGTATATGCTTTTAATCAACTATTTGACATGTTCACTACGTTAATCATAATAATTGCATTTGCGTTCCTTGCTAAGCAATTACCTGAAATCCCACGCGCCACAATGAATGTGTTAACCATCACTTAAGAAATATTTGTTCTAAATCGAATAATTTGAAATTTTTAATCATATTCTGTTGCTTTTGAGGCCAATATCCTTTTTTTGCCACCAAAAATTATACAAAGAGACAAATTATTCCTTAAAAATATATGGTTTAAGTTGCTAAAAGTAGGTTAAAGCTTAATTAAATCCCTTTGCCTTTTTCCTTGGTATCTCCTTGTTTTTCCTGGGGCAGTTTGTTAAAATCCTTGACCTAGTGTCACTCAGGCCTTTATACAATACCAGATCTTTCTTGCCTGTCTGCCGCTACCTGGGGAAATGCTTAGAAAGAACATCTTATCCAACAAAATATTGAGGTCTATTCCTGCTCATCCCTGCCTTCAGGTGTCTGTCAAATATTATTATATTATAATATTTGACAGACAGGAAAACAAGCCTAGCCAATCAATGGTGAAACCTACCCATTAAATATATCATATAATCAAATTTATAATGGGAATACGCTTCCACATTATGTAGGAAGATTAGCTAATGAAAAGTACACAAACAACTACAGTAATATCACATGAAGAACATTTTTAATTACAAGTGTTGTACTTATATATGTGTGTTTGCACTCTAGCGGTCACATTTTTTGACCGATTTCATTCAAATTTGGTAGGGACGTTCCTTTCTGTAATCAGTTGGACAAGTTCGTTGGGCAAAACAATCGGAAAACTAAACCCCTTTTTTGGGGGATTAAACTTTCAAATTTCGAGTTTTTGGCCCCAAAAAGGATCAGAAAATCCCCAGATTTAACATAAAGGCATGGAAAAATATGGGAATTAGTGAGGCAAAACTTTTAAGCCCTCTTTCGTCATTCTAGCATAAATATTTAAGGAGTTATTAAAGAAAATGTGTATCGACCAAACACAGTACGTTGTCTTATGGGGGTTTTACACTAGAAAAGCCTGTTATTCCTTTGTTAGAGTACTTTTACCATCCCCAGCAACCTCACGTCTACTTTCAAGCCTGTCTGGACCTTCTCCTAACCTTATAATGCGCAAAATTGTATTCCCAGCTATGCAAGTAAATGAAACCAGGAGTATCAGAACAGCCAAAAAATCAGTGTTTTCAGATTTCAATAAAAATTGGACAAATGTGTGTTTTACATTGATTTTGAGTTAAAAGTTTTTATGTGGAAATTCACTTCCCTCACGTCAGCGTGCTGCGTGCGAACTCGTTTTTAATTAGGATTGACTAAGCAATCACATTTATAGATTACTGATAATACCTGATACAGTTTACTGCATTTACTACGCTAACATTTTAGTACTTTAACATATTTCAGTATTAATTGTCCAGCTAACTTCAATAACTATCTAAGCTCTCTCAATCAACAGATGTGCTAGGTAAGTGTCGTAGTGATGTAATTTAATTTTATAGTATTTTTTTTTAGAATATATTAAATGTGTGTTGTGTAATATATAAAGCATTATATTCAATGTGGTGATCACATACATCCTAACTATAGTTTTAAACTAGCTGTGTACCCGTCCTTCGTACGGGTTGTATATAAATGGTAGATTAACTAAAAAAATTAATAACCCACATAATTTTACAATATTAAAATTACATTTTACACTTTTAAAGTAGAACTAAATTAAAGTTAACGAAATATACTATGGCAGATAGTTCGGGTACTGTTGCCAAGTCGAGGAACTCTGTATTAAGAAGATTACCGTACTGATTATTATTTTGTAATCTTCAAAACAATTAAAAATACCAATCCCTCCCCTACAGCAGAAAGTATGTATGCCTATGTGAATACAAATATGAACACCCCATGTGTTCTGTGGTGAATTTAATTAACTCTCTCGATTAATGAATGCATATTATATCTCATTGATAAATTTACAATATGTGGTATTCAAGTAATTATTGGATAACATTAAAACCTCTATAAGTTTATCATAATTTAAACTTTGAAGGCTCATAAGGAAATGACGTAAGTAAAAAAAAAGTCAAAATGCTTGATGACATATCTAGAACTTACATTACTCTTTCGTTATAATGTAAAGAAAAATTAAATAAATTGAATAGAACCGCTAGACCAAGTCACTTGTTTCATAAATATTTTAAATATGGATTTTAATGATTTTCTACAATGCAATATGTGCTTGTTCAGATAGCTGCAGAAGGAATCCCTCTGAAAGATAGAAGATAGACCCGCTTCACAACCCTCATCCTGCATGCCTCTCAATTTTGATATTTTACCATAAAAAAATTCTCCCCCAATATAAAGGCAGGTTTTTAAAAATTCTAAATTCAGTCCTAAATAAATAATTTGTCCATTGTCCTTATCTAAAATTGCTGTATACATTTTTTTATTTGCTAGCATTTATGATAACATATAGCATTTCCCTACTTAATTTAAAGTTTTCGTGTTAACAGAGTGTGGAGTCAAACATGTTAAATTCAGATGAATTGTTAACCATTAATAATAATTTCATGAGACAATTAAATTACACTAAAAAACAAATAGTGAATAAAAAATATTGTTTTAATAAAATTATAATAATAAAACAAATTACAGTACTTAAATAACTGTAATTAGTAACAGAACCGTTGTGGTGGTCGTTTGTATTTTTAAATAACAAACTACGTTATATGAAGAGTTTAATAACTTAATAATAAGTATTAAAATTAAAATGATATATTTCAAACCAGGACAAATATGTAAAAAAAAAACTTAAGGAAAGCCCCAAAACTCGTCATTAATTATACTCCAAGTCTAACGCTTGTTTCATTTGTAATTTATTAGTTAATTAATTAATCTTTTTTATCCTATTGTGAGATTTAGAAAAAAACATAAATTTTCCTAATAATAATTTCCTTTGAGATAAGGTTATGGTAAAGATGTGACTCAAAGCATGAAGATCAATGAAGAGGACTTCAAAATTGTCTGAAGATCAATGAAAAGGACTTCAAAATTCTTACAATCTTACAATGTTCTACGCAATTGTCCGCGAGCCCAGCAGCGAGGCCCCACACTCCGCCCCCACTCACTGTGAGAGGGGGCGTGACTAATGTCCATGGACCCCTCCGCCCCCTTAAAGAAGACTGAAGATCAACGGGTATTCAAGAAAGCGTCACACAACTTCAAGCAAGAGAGGCAACTGGCTACGATGAGTACAAGGAATATCATGGGGCCACCGATATCTATTATAAAGGTGCGTAGCATTAAACGTTTATTTTAAGTGAGTATATAAAAGTACAATTGTAATATAACAGAACCAGTGGATGTATGTCTCAGGTAAGCAAATGTATCTATTAAAGTTAGCTGGAAATATTTTAGTCTGGTATTTTGTAAGTAAACTGTATCAGGTTTTGAGAAATAGTACCTTAAGACCCGCTAAGGTTTCTTTTTTTTCTTCTTGATGGCATATATGGATTTGTATCCATGTTGTTAACTGTTATGTTAATTTAAAAAAATGTAGGAATTAATCGTACAAACAATATGAAAATAATTTTGAATGAACAAAGAGACACTTGTTCAGAGAAATTAAGCGAACATAGCTGACTTAACAACCTATGTTTTACAAAAACTAACTATACCTACAAACTATTCAACTGAACGTGATGCTAACTAAACTGGTGCCAATCGGTTTCACAGATTTCAATTGTATGCACTTATCTATTTCTGTTATTAAGTACATAAAACTATTTTTCAAAGCGATTTAAACTGAAACTTCAAGTTAAAAATTACTCATAAAAAAGGCATGACGTCAAAAATAAATCAGTGACGACACGGCTGCATGAATAAAAATAGAACAAATTTAGTTTTTAACTGAAAATGTCATCGTTATTTTTTTAAACATTAATAACTCATTACTGCCAAAGATTATAAGTTTAAGGTATGTAATTTCAAATCTGATAAGGGAGAGTTAGTAGGCCTAATACAGTCATAAATATTTCCCTCCCCAACAAATGGATGTCGCTCGGCGTTGAGTTACAATGTGTAACAGGTGAGGGCAGGTGACATCGTAAACTGATGATCTGAACGGCTATTTTTATGCCTGATCACAAATAACGGGCCTTTGACAGAACCTTATTTCACCGCTGGAAAACATGTTACACAACGAGTGAGTCTCGTATAAATATCAACTAGGCCTGACGATCCATTACAGGAAGACTCATGGAGAGCGAAAAACATTTGTATATTTTATATTCTGTGGAAAAACTAATGCAATTTGATGACAACATATAATCATCTAACAAAGTAATATTATTTATCGAACGCTATTATGATAATAATTGAAAGTTTTAAGGGCGGTGGGGTGAGGCCCAGATAGAATTTGGACATTTCCTGAACTTTCCATATAGGAATCCTGTTGAACATTTAGATATGCAATATGTTAGGGTTTGTCACGACATCACCTTTAACTCTGGCACGGCGGATTTTCCATTTAACTACATGTATTCCAAAGTTAGCGTTTAAATAGACATGCTTGTATCTCATAACGATACCAACAAAATTGGCTTACGGTTGAAAAGTTATACGAGTTTAACGTTAATTTAAAATTGATGTATTTGAATCGTACTGTTAGATCAGAGTGGCAGTTTAAAAAACAAATCAGATGAGTGAGTAGGTTTGAGGTTGGCCACATTTAAAACTCACACGTTGTAACAGCTCAAACATCCATTAAAACATAAAATTTGTCCATGGGCTTTTAAGAATAATTGATTGTTTTACATATAGTGTTATATGTGTGGGAAGTGAGGAATATTTAAATATAATAAATATGTTTACACTTTTGTTTGTCACACCCTCAGAGAAATAACCATTGCAATATTTTTACATATGAAACTGAAATGCCAACGCAGTGTTTAGAATAAAATCTTTATTTAACGCACTCTGTGTGCAAAACTCATACAAGTTATTTATTGATTTTGTCATAACTAACATAATAAACACAGTAAAAACAAACCCAGTTAGTAAAATAACCTTTTCACAAGATTATCATAAGTTGTTCAAACAAATGTTACCTTGTCAATGAATATGGAAAAAAGTTTGTGACAAGGTTTGCAACAAGGTTATGAAAATGGTCTAGTTGATTAGCAAAAGTTTTACATAATGTTTTTATTACAAATCTAATGGAAACCTATTTTGTAAAAGGTTTCACAAATTTTTATTAGGAAATGTAACGTAAACCTTCATTTTGGATTAGCACGGTGATATATAAAGTAAACTACTCCTCAAGGAGTATGTTTAAAATGAGTATGTTTAATCCATGGCGATACTCACGCTTGGGCGTGGACGGGGTGGACGGCTCGCTGGTCTCGAGGAGGGAGGCGTGGGAGTCGAGGGCCCCGGGGCCGAGGTCCTTGGTCAGCCCCGAGACCTGGCGGTGGTTCTGGCCGTAGTGGTGGGACGGGGTGAAGCCTGGAACAACACCAACTGAATAAATATACAAACAACTGTATTGAGCAACCAAAACAAACTTATTTATTTGATTACGAGCGAATCCAGCTGCTCGAATTCGATCAAATATTTTCTTATAGGATTACCCAGCTCTAATTATTTTCCAAATTATAGAACTTTGGCATGTACAGTTCTATTAGTTTATAGTCTGGTGCCATTCCAGAAGTAAAATGGTCTTGTACTGGGTTTTGTCAGTATTAACAGCTTTTAAATGTAAAATGGATTTCTATTCTTCCATTCCAACATTCAAAGCTCAAGGACGTATTCCTAAATGTGGATGTTTTCAAAGGCACATCTGAAGGGCTTTCAAATAACTTAACTCATAAACCTTGACTAGACATAGAGGCATAGAACCTAGACACAGTTTACATCTAGTTTTGCCAAAAGCCTGGCTCACAAAAATCGGCTTATTCTTTTAATAAATAGATTTAAATTTACCACTTATTTTAATTGCATTAATTGTGTATAGAAAGGTTATGTCATCAGAGGTAAACAAAAATCATAAAACCTATCCCATTATAGAGATAGGTCCAACCCCGAGCAACTGACACTGTGTAGTGCCAAGGCCAATCCTCCCTAGAAAACACGCAAAGGGCAGTGATTAACTACGTGACTTATATTAATACCCAGTAAAATAGGGAAGGTTGACGTTATCGGTCTTTATAGATGCAGGTGTATTTTTCGGACAGTTCGAACGACTTTTACAAAATATAGTTTCTAAGTGAAAGGTCTTAAAATAATGGGAGACATCAATATTGACGTTTGCGTAAAAGATGGCCACTTAATTAAGCAATTTTACAACTTGCTTGGGTCCTTACGACTAAAATGGGCCGAGAACTCTCCCAACCAGGTAATGGCTATGTCCAAAACTGCCATTGATAATGTCAATAATGTCACCAACGTGCCTAATAGCCTTATTGCAGTCATCAGGATGGCGTATATGACCACTTTGCACAGGGGTATAATATCAGAGGATGTTTGACGGATCAGGACCTCAGTTAGTTACCATAAAACGGGATTGTTGTCCTAATAATATTTTACTGCTGAGTACAAATCTTTATTTTAAAAATAATTATGCACATACCAATGAAGCTTTTAAAACTTTTAGACATACACACTAATGTACCATCTCGTTATCTCTCGCCCATGTAAGAAAAATAAATCTCGTAATGAACAGACTAGTATAATACCCCCGTCGCAGCAAACCTGCATACTCAGCGAATTTCCAATGGAGATATAAATGTCTTAATACTACATCAAGCCACTTATCAAGTTTCATAAAAATATATTCACGAGTATGCGATATATATAATTTTAATTATTCTCCATAAGAATAACATTGGGACTGAGTACGCAGGTTTGCTGCAACAAGGAACACAACAAATGGGTTTTTATGCTAATATCAATATAACTGAAGTAGGTGAAGTCATATACCAATTTTTATTAATTTATGTTCATAATTAAGGGAGACATAGCATTTAATTATTATCCATAAGAATAACATGGGGATGAGTACGCAGGTTTGCTGCTACGGGATCCTTTGGCAAAAAATTATTCTTTTGAGCAAATATCAATAGACCACAACCATATGAAGCCATATACCAAGTTTCGTCATTATACGTTCATAAATAAGTGAGATATAAAATTTTTCTTTTCCTCCTTAAGAATAACATTAGACAACGTACTGTGTTTAGCACTTTCAATATCTCGGTAACGAATTGACGTAGAGAAATGATCAAAATACCAAATTGTGTGTTTTTTTAAGCTGAATCCAATGGTGAGAACTAAAATTTGAATATTTCAAAAATTATATGTGAAAAATTTAAAAAAACCCATTTTTGGGGTACAAAACCCCCCCAAAATACCTCTTAAGGTAGGTTGATATGGCTGGTTTTCGAACTTAAAGTCATAAATGTTGCTTTACACGTTTATACCAAATTTCATCAAAATCGGATCATTTTTACGAGAGTTATCGTGCTCACGGACACATATATATATATATATATAGATATATATATATATATATATATATATATACAGTATCGAACGAATGGTGTTTTTGGGGTCTGGGGACCTCAAAACGAAAAGTTATCATGGTCCCGGGCCTAGGTCTTACCATGCCGACTACGGTAATAGCTTCTTCCCTATAGGGGAAATTCGCTAAAAACGAATGGATCACTCATATTCAGTGTTTCCACTCCGTGGTAAAAAAAATCCCATAGAATACGTCAAATAATCCCACTTTATCCCATGATCTGCTAAGAAATATAGTTTCTAAAATATTTTGTCCCGAAAGAGCTTTCTTCCTTTTTAGCAAGCGAAATAGTTATTTGTGAAGAAGTAGGTGGGAGAAAAAGTATTTTCGCTCGCTGCAACTTACTTTTTCAAACTCTGACAGTAATAAACAACTGATTGATTGTTGCTTTGGACCCAAGGTAACTGACTTGGTGTTTATAACCTCAATTTCATGAAATCAATACAAATGGATGAAAGTGGGTTTTTTATATTGTGTGGTACCCAAAATTGAAATTCTAGGAAAAACTGTGTATGTAATTCGAGTGTAAGGTGTCTTTGTCGCTTTCGGGAAATTACTGCACGACGCTACATTATCAAATTATTTCACAGCTGATAGAGGGAGCACCCTCTACATTAAATAAACGGTATCAGGAAACTGACACATACTTTCTTTTAGCCCAACTTTAATGAATGAATGACTTTATTTACTAAGTATAGAATACAAAGCACAGACGAATGTACACAAAATCTTGTAAACAAGTTGTTTTCAAAAATATCCACCCAAATCCCTGTTTAGGAGGCTCTACAGAATCCATCGCTAGACATGTGGTTTTAAGAGGGGAAATGCCCCATATTCTTCCCCCTCAGGGATATTAAGGGGCAACATATTTTGAATTTCCTCTGTTGGTCAATGCTAACTTGACAAGCATATCAAGTTTGAACGAAATTGATCAATAAATAAGAGAGAAATAGTAATAATAGCGAATTTCCCCTATAGGAACGAAGCTATTACCGTAGTCGGCATGGTAATACTTAGGCCCGGGACCATGATAACTTTTTGTTTTGAGGTCCCCAGATGCCAAAAACACTATTCGTTCAAAACTGTGTATATATATGTGTCCGTGGGTGCCATAACTCTCGTAAAAATGATCCGATTTTGATAAAATTTGGCACAAACATGTAAAGCATCATTTATGACTCGAAAACCAGCCAGATTGCTCTATCCAAAGGGGTATTTTGTGGGGGTTTTCTACCCCAAAAATTGTTTTTTTGAGTTTTTTTACGTATAATATTTATCCAATTTTAGTTTTCACCATTAAATTCAGCTTAAAAAAACAAAAAATTTGGTGTTTTTATCATTTCTCTACGTCAATTGGTTACAGAGATATTGAGAGTGCTAAACACAGTACGTTGTCCAATGTTATTCTTATGGAGAATAAGAAAAATTGTATATCTCGCTTATTTAACAAATCATCCTTATGAAACTTGGTATATTGCTTCATATCGTTGTGGTCTATTGATATTTGCACTAAAAAACATTGTTTTGCCTATAGTTCCCGTAGCAGCAAACCTGCGTCATCAGCCCCCATGTTATTCTTATGGAGAATAAGTAACGTGATATCTTCCTTAATTATGAACATAAATTAATAAAATTTGGTATGTGGCTTTACCTACTTGAGTTATATTGATATTTGAGAAAAATTGTTGTGTTCCTTGCTTCAGCAAACCTGTATACTCAGCCGCCATGTTATTCTTATGGAGAATAATTAAAATGTCATGAATTGTTTATTTATGAGTGTATATTGATGAAACTTGGTATTATGTGGTATTAAGATACATATATATGCATTGTAAATTCGCTGAGTACGCAGGTTTGCTGCTACGGGGGTATTTATATTCCCCATAAGAATAACATTGGACAAAGTACTGTGTTTACCACAAAATTAAAATTAAAATTTTCTCTGCAACCAGTAATCGTAGAATAGTAATTCAAAGTACTAAATTATTTATTTCTTTAGCTCTTTTTAATGGTGAATAGTAATATGTTTTATATTTATGTTTTTTTATGAAAAATAAAAAACTTAATTTTTGATATTTTAAGTCTTGTAATTTCTGAATCCGAATTTTTACAGAAATGCAGAAGGTGTCATTTTGTTTGAAAACTTAAGTTCTACAAACGACTAAAGTTTTATCAAAATCGTTGGAGCCGTTTTTGAGAAATCTAGATTTTTCATGTTTTTTGGCGGTTTTTGGGGGATAATTACCCTTAAAAATCAAAAATTCCAAAAAATGAAAAAACAGCTGGAGACATCGTGGATTAGTACCTACATACCAAATTTCATAAAAATCGGACCATTGGTTAGGGCTCTAGCTCTGTACACATCCATACAGATAGACAGACAGACACCCAGCCATCATGTAAAAATCACTTTTTTGGGTTCAGGGAGCACCAAAATGAATATTTCCATTAAAAACACAAATTCGAAAATTTTGACGAAAACAATACTTTCTCCATATACTATAGTAGGGTAAAATGGAGTCTCCGACCCCAGGAGGGGCCGGAGGAGCCCCCCCCCCGAGCCCCCCCCCCCCGAGGTCTCGTCTGTGACACTTTGCGAATTTTTTTTTTGCGAATTTTTTTTGCGAATTTGTTTTGCGAATTTTTTTTTTTTGCGAATTTTTTTTTTTGCGAATATTAACCTAACCTAACCTAACCTAACCTAACGTAACCTAACCTAACGTAACGTAACCTAACCTAACCTAACCTAACGTAACCTAACCTAACGTAACGTAACCTAACCTAACCTAACCTAACCTAACCTAACCTAACCTAACCTAACCTAACCTAACCTAACCCATCCTAACCTAACCTAACCTCGGATCAGATTTCTGATTGCAGATTCTTGTTCGTCTAGTCGAGCCGAGAAATTTGAGTACCCACAAAGTACATTTGGACGATGTAGGGGGGGGGGGCTATCTCGGTTACCATAAGTCGGATTTGATTTCTGATTGCAGATTCTTGTTCGTCTAGTCGAGCCGAGAAATTTGAGTACCCACAAAGTACATTTGGACGATGTAGGGGGGGGGCTATCTCGGTTACCATAAGTCGGATTTGAATTCTGATTGCAGATTCTTGTTCGTCTAGTCGAGCCGAGAAATTTGCATACCCACAAAGTACATTTGGACGATGTAGGGGGGGGCTATCTCGGTTACCATAAGTCGGATTTGAATTCTGATTGCAGATTCTTGTTCGTCTAGTCAAGCCGAGAAATTTGCATAACCACAATGTACATTTGGACGATGTAGGGGAGGGGGGGGCGGGCTATATCGCTTACCTTAAGTCGGATTTGAATTATGATTGCAGATTCTTATTCGTCTAGTCGAGCCGAGTCATTTGAGTACCCACATCGCACACTTTGGATGATGTTTACAAAAAAGGGGCCCGCACCACACTTTTGACTTTTTTTTTTTGCATTTTTGGAATCTCCTCGTCAAGCCGAGTATTCTCAGTACCCACATGACATACTTTGGATAATTAATACAAGAGTTGAACAGGGTAACGCTACAACCAACAGAGCTAGCCCATCAGCGCTTGCGGTCAATTGAACTACCAGTGAATGCAAATTTTAAGGAGAATATAATTGCAATGCTTTGAACATATACTGCAAAGGGGGGTGTATCGATACACCCCCCTTCAAGTACTCTGCACCGAGGCAGCTGTTCGCACAACCGACTGACGCGTCCAGTCTACTGTCTGGGAATGCGGATGTTGTAATTTGATACCTCGACTGGAGGGTGCAGGTGTTCACACAAAAAACCGACAAGTCGAGACCTGTCTGGGAATGCGGATGTTGTAATTTGATACCTCGACGGGAAGACGGCTGACCCTTCTAGGAACCCATAATAGACCGCTCATATCGAGTTCCATTAGAGCAGGGTGGTCTTTACCCAAGACAGCGGTTGAGAGTTTTTGTCCCGACCTTCTCCGAAATCCATTAGTGGGGATAGTCACCCACATCACCAGCCCTCCTTCAGTTCAGTTCGAGAGTTCAGTGCGTGAAGACGTGTTAGTCCGATCCTGTTCCGTTCTACGCGATTTGTGTTAGTTGGTGATTGCCATCATTTGCGATTTGCGTAAAGCACCTTTGAACTATTTAAAACGTTCGTGTTGTGCTGTATTGTTTGTGATTATCAAAACTTATAATCCATATTAAAGATGAACGCCACACACGTTTGTAACATTTGTGGGTGTATTTACGTGCGTAGGAACAATTTGGTGCAACACCGCATCAGATTCCACGGCTTGAGACCACAACTACCACCACCAACACCAACGCAACAAGGTACGTTTTTTGCGTTGCATTATTGTTTTAATCAGACCTAAATGTTAGTAATATAGGAATACGTTATGCAATATAACCGCAGAGTGATACAATTATTTTTATTTGACAGCTTTAACTATTTAGCGCGAATAGAGAACTCTTTGTTTTTTAAATTTAAAATTACATGACTATATCAATATAATTTAACTTTAATAACTTATGTTATTGCTCGCCCCATCAAGTCAAGTCATCAGAGTACCCACATTACATACTTTAAAAAAAGGTAGGTGTTAAACATTTCACAATCTATTCGTTTTGTGCGTTTGCAGATGGAGAAGCTGCATGTCGAGCCACATTCGTAGACCGGGGAGCTTTAGAGCGTCACATGGAAGCGAACCACCGAGTCATTCCACCCCGGCAGGTGATTGATGCTCCGCAGACGACTGCCTATGTCAATCAACACTCCGATGAAGGTGAGAATCCACATTAAAATAACTTTTTCCCTTGAAACTAATTACCTTTTTTATAATTATTTTACTAGGTACATGAAGAAGAATGAGACCGTGACAACTGGTGTACTATTGATTTAATTGCTAGGGGGGAGATTTTCGCTCCCCCATACGTCAGGAATTGTTGAAGACTAGAACAAGAATGAGACCGTGGCAGCTGGTGTACTATTGGTTTAATTGCTAGGGGGGAGATTTTCGCTCCCCCTAAAACATAATGCTTCTTTAGGGTTGGCGCAGCTCAATATTGCAGCTACATCCTTAGCTTTGAACCCCGAATCATGAATAGACAAACAGTACAGAAGATTACATTCCCTGTTTGAAAATTGGTATTTTGATTTAACAAACTTAACTTTGAAATGTGATTCTCGAGAGAGGGGAATTTGCATCTTTAGTTATCCTAATTTGTTTTTATTTTTATTTTCAGATGAAGGTCCGGGTCCTGGCCACCACACCTGCCATGAATGCGGTCGCCGTTTCCGTCGTGAAAGAAACCTGCGTCGACATGTGGATTCTACCCACAGCAGAGTCCGCAGGTTCATATGCGACACATGCGGCGCCGAATTCAAGAGGGAAGACAACCTGCGTCGACACACCATGCAATTTTACGGTGATGGTCATGAACGAAGATTCCCTTGCGCATACTGCGGTCAGGAGTTCAACCAGCTGTTCAACAAGGACCATCATGAGCGGTTCACCTGCCCGATCATGAAGGACCTGATCCGGAACCGAGTGGCTATGATACAGGACGAACCCCAGCCAGGTCCGAGCACGGAGCCACAACCCGGTACGAGCACACACCCGCAACCCGATGATGTTGAGATGACTGGAGCAGGACAGTCAAGCCCCGTATTCTCACTCATTCAACGGGGTTTCCGCAACCGCCTCCTAACCTACCGTCTGCAGCGACCGATGGAGAATCTCGTCACAATCGGAGAAGTGATGGCGTTGTTGATTGTTAGCCTTACGGAGTTGCTTGAGAACACCTTGTCGAAACACCGCAGCATTAAGGTCAACTTGAAGCTGGAGTGTGAGTTCAAAAATGTGCACAACAACACCTGCCTGCGCAACTTCAAGACGAAGATGACTCCGTTGACGACGACCTCGGACCTGAACCAGTACATCACAACAGCTTTTGCGAAGCTTATCAGAGAGAAGGCTGAGTGTGATCATATCGGCTCCGGGTGGACATACCTTCGCGTTCGTGATTTGGAGGTCGGTATTAACGAATACACTCCTCTAGGTGAAGATGGTCGAGCTTGGCTCCCACTGCCTACGTCTCTGGAGAACACCCAAGCAGTCGTCAACGTATTGAACACCGATGAGCGGTGTTTTATGTATGCAGTCCTGGGAAAGTTTGTTCAAGATCACCCCGATAGACCGGCATTGTACACCGACGACATCATCGCCCGATACGATTGGACCGGCCTTCAATTCCCCGTTGCTCTGAAGAGTATCAAGACGTTTGAGCGGACAAACAACATCAGCATCAACGTCTATGGTATTGATCACACGTGCGTGGGTCAGAAACCTGACGGACGACCAAAGTATCAGGACACCGTCTTCCCCTTGAAGATTTGTAGGCAGGAGCGCGAAGACCATTGCGACATTTTGTACGTGACAACGGACGGTGATAGTCACTACGCCTACATCAAAGACCTTGGCCGACTGATCCGTCCCCAACTCACAGCACATAAGGGCAGGATATTCATCTGTAAGCGGTGCTTCGCGCACTTTGATAACCGTCCGAACAAGCTCGGTCTGACGGGTGCACAGCGTCTGGAGGAGCATAGGCGATACTGCTCCGCATGGATACGCCGAAAGAGACAGAAATCAAATTCAGCCATCCAGAGTTCACCCGACGCGAGCGTTTCACCATCTACGCGGACTTTGAGTGTGCTCTACTGCCGACCGCGGAGATGGATGAACAAGTCGACGAACCGCACGGAGGAGTAGCCACCCACATTCACATCCCATACGCCTTTGCGTACCAGATCATCGACTCGTACGGACTTGAGGAGTTTGAGCCTCGAGTCTACTTCGGGGATGATGCGTCAAAGACATTTATGGAGATGTTGAAAACTGATGTTGAGCGATTGTGGAACTTCCTGTACGAAGCAAGAAATCTGCGCCCTGTCCTGACCCCAGAGGAAACGATGCAGTACAACTCGACAGCGAATTGCTACCTCTGCGGATCGGCATTTTCAAGCGAAGACCCAAAGGTTCGTGATCACAACCACGCGCCGCCCTACGAGTTCCGTGGCGCTGCACACAGATCATGTAACCTACGCTACAGGGAGCAGAGAGTAGTCAACTGCTACTTCCACAACCTCTCCAACTACGACGCTCACTTCATAGTGCGGGAGTTGGCGGTCGACCCCGGTGATGTTGAGGTGTTGGCTCACACGGAAGAGCGTTACATCGCTTTCACGAAGCGGTTCCTGTTCGACCGAGCAGCGGCACCGGTTGGGATGCAAGGGCGTGGAAAAAGACTGCCAGGATTCAGAGTCAGGTTCCTCGACACCTACAGGTTCCTGGCTTTGAGCCTCGCCAGCCTCGCAGCCGCACTTCCACCAGCTCAACTCTTGGAGACGAGGAAGAGATTCCCCGAAGACCACCTCTTCGATCTAGTCCGTAGGAAAGGCGTGTTCCCGTACAACTTTGTAACGTCGAACGCCGTGTTGGAAGATACTACGGAACTGCCTCTGCAGCGAGATTTTCACAACGACCTGACCCTGGAGGACATCACGGATGCAGACTACGAGCATGCTCGCAACGTGTGGGAAACCTTCGGTTGTAGGAACCTCAAGGACTACGCCGAGAAGTACCTGCGCTGTGACATTGCGCTGTTGACTGACGTCTTTGAACGCTTCAGGGACACGTTGATGGCTGAATACGAACTAGACCCTGCGCACTACTACACCCTACCGTCGTACGCCTGGGATGTTATGCTAAGGACCTGTCGAGTGGAGCTTGATACGATACAGGACTTTGATATGTACCTCTTCTTCGAGCAAGGCATCAGAGGAGGTATTTCCCAGGCGATCACCAGACACGCCAAGGCCAACCATGATGGATGTCGCCCTGAAGATCGACGACCTGAAGAGCCAACGAATCACCTGCTATACTTGGACGCCAACAACCTTTACGGTTGGGCAATGTCCCAGTGTCTTCCACAGGGAGACTTCCAATGGCTCAGCCGCGAGGAGATCGCGTCCCTGGATATTGCATCGTTGGACCCCGAAGGACCCACGGGCTATGTCTTGGAAGTTGACCTTCGCTACCCCGCCCACCTGCACGACCTTCACAAGGATCTCCCCTACTGCTGCGAGACCAAACGTCCGCCAGGAGGGAAATTCAAGAAGCTCGTTACGACTCTGGATGACAAGAAGAACTACATCTGTCATTACAGAATCCTGCAGCAGGCGCTGGAAAACGGACTGGAGCTTGCGAACGTGCATCGCGTCATCTCGTTCCGTCAGTCTCGGTGGTTGGAGAGCTACATCCTAATGAACACCGAACTGAGGAAGAAGGCCAAGACCAAGTTTGAGCAAGACTTTTTTAAGCTTATGAACAATGCGGTCTTTGGCAAGACGATCGAGAATGTTCGCAAGCGAATGAACGCTAAACTGGTGTGTACGCCGGAGATGTTCAGGAAGTACGTAGCCAAGTCAAACTTCCTGGACCGAACCTACTTCAACGATGACGTCGCCATTGTACACATGTCGAAAGTCAATATCGTCCTGGACAAACCGCTCTACGTCGGAATGTGTGTCCTCGATCTGAGCAAGTGGCTCATGTACGACTTCCTTCGAAAGATGAAGAACCGCTACGGCGACCGTCTGAAGGTTGACTACATGGACACTGACAGCTTCGTGTTCGACATCCAGACTGAAGATGTTTATAAGGACATGATGGAGCATCTGGACGATTTCGACACCAGTGCGTACCCCCGAAACCATCCCTGCTACAGCCCCGTCAACGCAAAAGTCATCGGAAAGTTCAAGGATGAAGCAAACGGACTTCCTCTGCTCGAGTACCTCGGTCTTCGCTCGAAACTTTATTTCATGGACATTGTCGAGTTCGAGGAGAGGACCGAAGATGACGAGTTGCAGGTCATGACAGTGAAGCGCGCCAAGGGAGTCGCTAGAGGTGTTGTAAAACACAATTTAACCTCTGACGACTATCGGGAATGCCTCTTCAACGGCGTGTTGAAGAGAACCATCAACACCAGGTTCCAGTCCCGAAACCACCGCGTCTTCACAGTTCAAGTCGACAAGCTATCCTTGAGCTGTAACGATGACAAACGCTACATCCTTCCGGACGGTGTAAATACACTGCCTTGGGGGCATGTTGACGTTCCACCTCAGCCCGAAGACATCCCTCAAGACGATGAAGAGGCGGAGGATGAGGAGCGTTGAGTGGTTGTGTCATATTACCAAAGACCCTGACTTGACTTGTAAATTTCCGATTTTGCTAAATCTAGTCATTAGTTTGTATCGAGTCTCGTAAAACTTAGAAATGTGCTCCTTTTTTCTTTTTGTTCTAGTCGTTAGTTTGTGTCGAGTCTCGTTTTTGCTAGCCAAACACAAATGTTTAGGAGCACATACTCGATGTAAAATATATATATAAGGTGTGTAAATAAATAGCCAAATTGTTCGTATATACATTCGTCTTTTTTTTTCTCCCCTCACATAGTCTTAAGATACTAAAGTAAAAAAAAAATTATTCAGGAATATGTTAATTCATATAAACCAGGTTCAGATATGAATGTTACTTTACAATCATTGTATGATAGGTCTGTCCCAATTTGTGGTTGACAACTGTTGTTCAACTGATTTAATTACCAGGGGGGAGATTTTCGCTCCCCCTAACACATAATGGCTTGGGGGAGATTTTCGCTCCCCCATACTACAGGAATTGTTGAAGACTAGAATGCACCTGCTAATGTCATTGTATGATAGATCTGCCCCACTTTGGGGTAAAGGAGGCGAGGATGGGAAATAATAAGAATGTTTCTTTTTTTATTCTGAGTACACAACTAGTTTATTGAGAAAAATGCAAAATTTCAAAACTCAATTGGTATACATTTGTGCAAAGAGTCTTCTGATCAGTGCATCGTTGAGGCCGAAAGAAGAGTGTTCAAAGAGCTGCACAAAGTCCTTCATCTTCATGCCGTAGTGGGTGCGGCAGTACAGGAATACAAGGCAGTATTGACCGCAGACCAGAGTGTTGTCACTTTGAAGGCGATGCTCGTTGTACAGGTAGCGACGAGCGTTGCGTCTCAGGAATCCTTGGTAGAATTGAAGATGTGGCGGTTGACCGTAGCTGTCAAAGAATTCAATTATTCCTCCTCCTTTGTTAAGGTAGAAAGCGACCCAGTGAGTGCCGTCTTCATTGTGTGGATCAGTGTTCACAATCATAGCAGTAGATGGTGAAATATAATGGGGCAATTGATCCGCAGCGTAGACACCAACATTCTGTACGGGCAGTTTAGCCATACACTTTTGTATCTCTAAGGTATTCATTCTACTGTGTCGACGCCACAGTCAGTAGTAGGAGTAGTAGTACTAGTAGCAAAACAAAAGCAGGAACTGGTATCACTCTCACCATCGTCAGCGTAATCATCAGCGTCAGCGATATTTGTACTTAGATGTAACCAACTGCGTAATGTGATGCAATTGGCTAGAGCGCAACGTGTGTGAGCTGTTCTGTGGTGGCGGCATCGCACTGCGTTTGTTGATAGTAGACTGTTGATTGACGATAGTGATCCGCAGCCAATATCGTTGATATCCATGACATTAGTAGTACAGTGATCCGTGATGAAATTGTATCGTACAAACTCTTTTTTCTCAGCACCTTTGACGTAGACAATCGGTCGTTTGGCGATACATGCGCGTAACTTTTCCTCTAGCACATGATACCAGATATCACCTTGGTCCCATTCCAATCCGTGACAGTGTTTTGTGAGCCAATAGCTTTCACGCAGTTTCTCTTGTGATAGGAAATCTCGACTGAATGGTGATTTGGCGATATGATGCATTAGCAGTGTTCCACTGACCAATTCCAAGACGCACACTTCCTTCAGAATGTAGTCATTTGCGTTGTCCTTGAAACATTGAAAATCTACAATAATTGGAGATGCTAAATTTTTACGCGGTACTCTGCATAAACGATCCATCTTGTGCGAATGTTGGTTGTAGACTGAGGAAGAGGAGGACGATGACGCCGCCGCCGACGATCTAACCGCCAAAGTCCACAGACACGTTGCGATGACGATCGATTTCTATGACGTTGTCAAACTCTGCGTATACCAGACAGTTGACAGTCTCTGTGAGCCCCGTGTCGAAAGCAATCTCCATACGCACACTGCCGTTGCGCACTAGGTTCCAATGAGTCGTATCGCTTGCTGACATATCAGGTGTTAGATCGAATGCCATCAGACAGTATCCATCGTCGTAATCGTCTCTATTTATGAGATTACCAGCATCGCTAAAGTGTATGCTGGAGCCTGAAAACAGACTGTGATACGCCATCACGTATTTTCCCTTGCCGGTTTCGTAGTGTGGTTGTAGCGGTTTGGATGGCACTTGTTCACCGTCCACGTACAGCGAGAAGTAGTTGGTTTTGAAATTTTGAAAGTTAAATGGATTCTTTTTTAAATCGCCATTATAAGCGGCGTTGGTGACCAGTCCGACAATGATTCGTTTCGGCACTTGACCTAGAAACACATTGTCCAAAGTTTTGCTCCTCACTCCAAACGGTAGTGTGAATGTTTTCAATTCCACTCTAGTGATTGGGTATTTAGCTGTGCCGGTCTGAAGCGTCTTGCTGTGCGCCAACAGTACCGTGGGGCTAACTTTACACCTTCGTATCCAGAGATTCGCATCAACAATGTGCACCTTGTAGTCACCATCATCCGACATAATGGAGAAGGAATCTTTTGATCGGATCAGTTTAAAACGCAGTTCCACACCGTTCAACAGGAACTTGTTCTGATTACACATGTCCACATGTAGGTGACCGAGCATATCGATTTCACGACTTTTATTTGTCATTTTTCGTCTCGCCTTTAGTCCATCGTTATCGTCCAGAGTATTGTCCATGTGGCCGGCATCGTCCGCGTTCCACAATCCACATGTTAAATGTGATTTCCTAGCATCATATCCGTAATTCAGCAATGTTTCAATATACGCTCGATATGCATAAGTGTTGTTTTGTGGTGTGACCAGTTTCTGATTCATACTCATATCGACTTGACTGAATAACGTGTGCAGCCTATTGTTGACTGGGCCAATTTTGTTCGATTCATCGGCATCTGCGATTGCCGCTCCTGTCGACTTGACAATAGACGCTGTAACTTCCAACATTGTTTGCGAAAGATCGGTGTATTCTTCGCCGTTGCCGGGCACAACAAACTCGATGGGCGAATCATCAGTCAGTGTGGAGATTGGTTTGTACTGAATCCATTTGCCGCTCTCGATACTGGTCTGCGTCGGCGGTAGGGAGAATAAGTCCAATTCCGTCTTGACGCATTCACACGACTTTTGATGTAGAAACGACATTGCTAGCGTGTGTGTTAATTGAATATATCACGTACGGAAGTTCTCCTCACTGCTTTCCTCGTCTTCCTCGTCTTCTTCCTAACTGTCCTTCTCTTCTTGCTGCTGCTCTTGGATGACGACGCCGACCTTCCTCGAAGGAGTTTCGTCAAAGACTGCGGTGTGACACGACGGCCGCCGAACATGGCGCGCTTCGCGTTCCTCTTACGCGAGAGTCTCGCGTTAGTCTTTCGCGCAGGAGTAGCGCGTCGGTGTTTCGCGGTATTCTTTCGCGTTACGCGACGGTGTTTCGCGCGAGAGCCGCCGCCGCCACTTAGCACACGTTGAAGTTTGCCGTCCGCCCTGCGTTTTAGCGAGTCTGTAAACTGGCTGAATTGATCTCTAGCGGCTTCTTTGGGATCCCGCTGGTGCATGGCCATGTCGCCCAAGAATCCAACACCGGATTTCAACGCCTCTGGCCACAGCAGAGGCTCCCGACTTGAGTAGCGGTGTGATGGTGCGGAACATACCACCTAGGAAACTGCCAATTCCATGTCCGCGCTGGTAGGGTGCACCGCGAAATACCCTATCGATACTGCCGCCGGTCTGCTGCAATTGTTGGCGACGGTAGTAAGCCAAGTAGGGATCGTTTGTATTCATAATTGCTGAGCTACTCTTTTGAAATGAAGCTTCACGTACGACGTCCCAAAGAGGAATGACGCTTTTTTACTAGCGTGATCCCTTAGGTCAATATCGATCGTTTCAAATGTTCCTTTCATAACTGGCGCATAATGAGGACTGATGAAATGCACAGTCTTATGCGCGCCGTGTGTGTAGTTATCTCTGTCAATGTTGATAATCTTCAAAAGTGGCGCTGTAGTGTCGCCAATCAGCTGCGGTTCAATCAGATCACAATACACGTACAAGTGTGTCGGCAGTCCCATAGTCAGATTTGGTGGCCATATCGCTGTGAGGTCATTTGTCAAAACGTTCTCGTACGGATCGAAACCCAACTGGAGAGACAGCGCTTCGGTGAAATGCACTTTGCTTATACCGTCCACCATTGTCGTGATCTTGACTCTGTCCTGCTCTTTGTCATACTCAAAGTACAAGTACTGGGTTACATCCTTCGCTTTATTGATCATTTTCAATAAATCGGTTATGTTCTTGTAATAACCGGGTTTCATCTTTAGCATAATGTGCTCGACACTGAGTGTGACGGGAATACTCGGCAGAACGAGTTTATAGTCGAGCCAAATACACGATTCATCGTCCACAGTCATAAAGGAACATGGATAATGCGCTTCGACCAAAGCCATCTCCCACTCGCCATCGCCTTCTAATCGAATTTGTCTCGGCAGATGTGTAGTGTACTTGGACACTGTGTTTTTTGGAAAATAATCCTTTGAGCTGTTGCTGGGCAATGTCAAATAGAACTGGTTGCTATTAGGCATTTTGCAAATCTTGCGCTCCTACCCAAGAATTGAACTCGTCTCCGTAACCTGCCCACTTGACGAAATAACGCTTACTGCGACCACGACCCTTAGCGTCTAGTATTTCAGCAATCTTGAACAGATGGTCGTTGTATATTGTCACTTTTTGTAATTCGTATTCGTAAAACTGACCAGTCACTTGTTCACCGTTGAGATCCGACAAAGTGTACATTGGCAGAGGCATCAATGTGTTTACACGACGCACCACAAACACTTCTTTACTCCAATTAGTCTCGTAACCTTTTGCGAATGTACCCTTCTCCTTAGATATGCGCACTGTGGTGCCAACTGTCAGTTTTGCCTTAACACGACGCGGTATCTTACCGAACATGCGACGCCATACCTGATGCAATATTCGCTTATTGTCAACAGTCACATCGACTGGTCGTATTCTGTTGCCTAGACTCTTGTGAGCGCTGTTGTTGTATGCACTAACCAGTTTGTCCAACGCATCTACATAACGATATGTGTTTTTGTAAGTCAAATATCGCCACATGCGTGTTTTCAAAGTGCGATTCACGCGTTCCACTACGGCCGCTTTAACATCTGGGTTTTGTGTAGTGACATAGATGATTCCGTATTGTTTGAATAACCTTTTCGTCTTGGCACCGGTGAATTCAGTACCTTTGTCAGTTTGTAAACAGCGAGGTGTGTCGGTCGCTTCGGCAAATATCTCCTCGAAAGCGTTGGCCACTTCAGCTCCTTCTTTCCGCCTCAACGTTCGCACATACAGGTGTTTGCTAAACACGTCTATTACAGTCAGTAGGTAGTTGACGCCGTCGTTGTGTTTACTAAGACCACGCATATCGTTCAAGTCCGCTTGCCACAATTCAAATGGACCATACACTATGTAAGGATTGCGCGGGAAACGCTTGCGTGCTGGTTTGTGCAATGTGTAAGTGTCCTGTGTTTGTAACCATTCAATCACTTTGCGTTTTGAAACTGGTTTTGCAGCTCGCGCTAAAGGAGCTACACCGCCATACGACGAAGGTTCGATGGGATTGTAATACAAACGCTCCATAATACTGAAAACCTATCCTGTGTACGTTTCCCACTTGTCCAAATTTGACGACGGCTTGTTTCTAGTTAGAAGATCAAACTGCTCTGTCGGTGTAGATGTTACACGTTTTCCTCTAGCCGATCGTAGTCGATTTACTAGCGGTGTTCTCAGTATTGATTCAGTTGATGTGTCTTCCACGTCATCGTCTGATCCTTCTCCTCCTGTGAATGATGATCGATATTCGGCATTTATTTCCTTTAGTGCTCTTAGATTATTCATATAGTCCTTTGGCACGTTCATCGCTTTCAATGCCTTGAGCACTTCCCGCCATCCTGGTGGTGTATAATCACGCATACGCACCTTTACTATGCAATTTAAGATATCCACTAGATTTGAGTCTGGGATTTTTACACCGTTGATGTATACTGAATAGCCACTGTCCCAACTGATTAAGCTGCCGTCACGTTTCATGAAACGTAAAAGATTGCGGGCATCAGATCTGTAAGTTTTGGAAAACGTTTCCACAATCTCTTCCACTGGACCACCTTCCGCAGCGGGGTGCGATCGTTGACTATGTTCAATCCCACCCGTCTCCACGATTGGTATGCTAATCGGTTGGCGTCTATTCTCTGCAATATGCAAGAAGCGATGTAACGCTTGTTTGTACAATTTCCACTTTTCACTATCGTCCATACGTTTGTTATTCAATATTTGTTGCATCTCCGCGTCGAGGCTGTTTTCACTGGATAGATTAGTCGGTCTGTTATCCGTAGCATTTGATTGCAGTCGATCAATCAACTCTTGCGGCACAACTACCATCTTCTTTGCATGTTCCATATTTGCACTAATGACTAGCTACTTTTCTAAAGTGTAACTTCACGCACGACGTTCCAAAGTGGAATGGCAAATGATTACCAATGTTATCTCTTAAGTCAATTTCCACACTGTCAAAAGATCTATTCATAACAGGCACATAGTGCGGATCGATGAATGATGTTGATTTATGCAATCCGTATACATAAGTAGACGTGGATATATTGACAATTTTCAATAACGGTGCGACTGTATCGCCGACCATCTGCGGCTCGACTAAATCACAATACACGTACATGTGTGACGGTAAGCCAAGACGAATGTTGGGCGAACGGATGCTTTTGTTAACTGCATCACCTTCCAGCGTCAATTCATTCGGATCGAACCCCAATTGAAGCGCCAACGTTGGACTTAATGTAATTTTTCCAACATCAGTTCCCATCGATACTTCAATGAATTTGTTGTAAGAGTTTTCAACGGTGAACTTTACACCAAAAGTAATCGCTAGTTCTTGTGAATTGATATGATCACACAATTCTTGAATATTTGCGTAATCACCAGTCTTCAATTTAATTCTGTGGTTTTGTTTTGGAGTAGCAGACACTACCGGTGTTACATCGGCAGTGCTGTCCATAACCCGCGCCAACGCTTCTATGTTCACTTTTGCTTCCTCTTGCGGTTGTATGCAAATGTCAATTGTTTCGTCATTACCGACAGATAGAAATGTCATTGGATAGTGCGCTTCCACAAGTGCAATTTCCCAGTCGCCAGCGTCCAGTTGAATAGCTCTCGGCAAATGTGTTATATAATTTGCAACTGTATTTTTCGGATAATACTGCATCGAACTGTTGCTGGGCAGTGTCAAATAGAACTGATTGTTGATGCCAGCCATTTTTATCTACTCAGTGCTGCTTGTAGTACTGCGCTCAAAAGTAATGGTATAAAGATTCCACCGCCTTTTTGTATGAGATACTTTCGTTTCTTTGACCAGCCTTCGCCGCGTTTCACCAATCGACGTAGCGTCGCCTTGTGTTTGCTTAACTGACTTTTACTCTTCTTCGCCAGAGGAACGTTACCTCGCAACACGTTGTATGCGCACTCACACACTGAGCGAATGCGGCTCTTGTCACACACCTTTAACAGTGCCTTCCGCTCCTTGGGTGTTGCGTGTATGAAAGCCGTAAGCAGAGCTGCGTCCTTCCGCAAGCACGACATGATTACTACTGATGGCGAAATTACCTTTTCTTTGGCAAGTACACATAGTTGGTAGAATCGTCTGGAAATATGCAACTTCGTATTCGCATATTCTCGTCTGTTGATTGTTTCAAGTCTATCAGTAGGTAGCCGTGTGGATTCCTCGTAGCGTCAGCGTACGCCTCCTCGATGAATTTCGGGCTGTCTGGATATATTTGTCTGGCCAAGTACCTAATCTGAACTCTATCTCTAGGATTCTTAAAACACACAATGTAATGCGCATTCAGTGAGATGTCCCTCTGCCCGCGTCCTTGATGAAACAAATTTTGTGTAATGAAAAACACACTAATGTTGCGATGATGGCAACCTTTTGTGAAAAGATCCACCACACGGTTGTCGGCCTCACGCATCATATCGTCTATAATCACAAGTATCGGCTCGTTACCAGAAAAATCCTCCAAGTTTGGTAGACCTTCTACGTGGTTAATGGTGACATTTTTCGAGTCGCCGCCACCATCACCACCACCACTACCATAATGCCAGTTTATACTGGTAAATGGTGTGTCACACATTTCTGTAATGTGTTTTATAAACTTTGACACAAACTGTGACTTGCCACAACCCGAAGGTCCCGCCACAATGGCTGAGAACGGATGTTTCCACATCAAGCCCATGATTACTACTGAGCTACTAAACACCTCACAGTTACCATACTCACACTCTTAAACTTACTACCAAAGGACATTTTTGGGGTTAAGTGAAATAAATAACACAGTGGTTATGTTCTGAACGTGACTATAAGTATTGACTACGAAAACTAATTTACAAAGGTATTAACATAATCTTCAAGTCTTGCTTTACATAAACTCCAAAGGTGTGAATCTGCTATTGGAACCCCTCGGGCTGCGCTTCACCAAGCGAAGGCGTTCTCCAAACCCGCTGTTGTAGCGCTCGATGTCGGTGTTGCTCAGGACCTCGTTGAAGCGCCTAGGCAGGTAGACTCGCAGAAAGAAGTCGTCCCCGACCTGCCCCTCCAGGATCACGATGATTGTCTCGCCAAAGGGTGTGGTGGCTCGCTCCATCGCAGTGATGAGATAGCCGCATTCCTCTCGGAGATCGGCTATCCTGGTGTAGAGCGGAGAGTCAGACATGCAGTTGTTGAGGGTAGCTCTCAGGTCCGCGGTTGTTGCAGTGCCGTTCACGCCCGGAAACTCTAGCTTGAAAGTGCTGCTGCTGTTTGACATCTCTAGTAGTAGTTGGAGTAGGTCTATGTGAGGTGGTGGTCTGGTGGCGAATGATGCTCAATCGGGCGGGGCTCCGCCTTATAAACCCTCGCCACCATTTTCTTCTACGTGGGTGGTCCGAAGGGTCGGGTGCAGGTGTTCACACAAAAAACCGACGCGTCGAGACCTGTCTGGGAATGCGGATGCTCTAGTTGAATGCCGACGCCACTCGTTGTTTCTTCCCCACAGCTCGCTTCTTCGGCGTTGGCTGCGAAACTGCACTGCGTTGTGTAACAGTTTGAGTTAAGCCTGTAATTTTCGGTACTCCTGTTGATTTATAGATCCACATGTTTTCCACTTTATCAACTACTTGTTTGACATTTTGGTGCATATCACCATCTTTGTCCAAAAATAAACCGCACATGAACACCATATCTGTACCATCGTACATTTCCATTTTCAATAAAATTTGTCCTTTGTTTCCTGGGTTTTGAACTGCGAAAGTATTCCCATCGTCCATCCATGACACTATGGGAGAATCATCTGTTGGTTTTGGCACCCATCCTGGTTTCTTGGTTTCCACTTCGATGGGAGTTGGCCTCCTTCGTCTCTTGCAGGCAGTGGTCGGTTTTACAAATGACGACTGAGGTGATGTCAATGTCTGATCACTAGCATTATTGTTCATAACCTCAATCTCCTGAATAAACGATTTGATATAGTCGTCCGCAGAAGCGTAAGCGTCCATGTTCACGTCCTTACCGTGTGACTTCAACCGTACTACTGACTGGTGGTGCGTCTGCTCACCCTTGAAGTAAACTGTATGCACTCGCTGTCAGACAATATTTCTGTTTGGCGTTCGCTTTTATTCACCCGCTGAAGTCAACTGTTACGTTACGGTGACGATCGATCTCGATGACGTTGTCCAGTTCGGCGTACACTATACAGTTGACGGTCTCGGACAACGCTTTGGAGAATTCGATTTCGATACGTAGATTACCGTTGCGCAGGAGATTCCAGTGACTCGACTCAGCCGCGGACATGTCCGGTGTCAAGTCGAACGCCATAAGACAATTACCGTACGGATAGTCACCTCTCTTGATCTCATTACCTGCGTCGGAGAACTGGATTCCGGTGCCAGTGACCAATGTGTAATAAGAGAGTATATACGTCTCACTGTTCAATGTGTAAACGGGCTGTAACGGTTTGGCCGGTACTTGTTCACCGTCCACGTACAATGCGAGATAATTCATATCGTAGTGTTGAAAGTTGTAGGGATTCTTCTTGAAATCTCCGTTGAACGCAAGATTACTGACCAGTCCAATTATCACACGTTTCGGTAACTGACCGAGAAATGCGCTGTCTAAAGCTTTACTCATTATACCGGAGGGTAGTGTGAAGGATTTCACTTCTACACGCGTGATCGGATACTTGGCCGTGCCGGTCTCGAGAGTTTTGCTGTGCGCCAACAATACGCTCGGATTGATCTTACATCGACGTACGAAAAGACTAATCTCTTTAATTGTCACCTTGTAGGTAGTTAGCGTTTTGGACATTATACAAAACGAGTTTCTGGATCTGTTAAGTTGCAATCGCATCTCGACACCGTTCAACATGAATTTGTTCTGATTGCACAGATCGATGTGCAATCGACCGACCATATCGCAAACATCGCTTTCTTTCGTGTGATCGCGACGCTTTTTCAATCCCTCGTTCAATTCGTCACAATCGTCCATTAGTCCGGCCGAATCTTCAAAAAACAGCTCGCTAGTCAGGTGCGAATTCTTCGCACTACATCCGTAGTTCAATAGGTTTTCCAAGTAGGCACGGTAAGCGTACGTGTTGTTTTGTGGTGACACCAGTTTATGATTGAGATAGAGATCCACTTGACTGAATATCGAGTGGAGCCAATTGTTCACCGGGCCCACCTCTTTAGCAGGTTGCCCACCGTCCGCTTTAGTGTCGTCCTGTTTCACAATAGCGGCTTTCACGTGTAATAACGTTTGTGTCAGGTCCGTGTACTCGTCACCGTGACCGGGTATTACAAACTCTATTGGCGAATCGTCTGTGAGTGATGAGATCGGTTTGTATTGAACCCATTTACCGCTCTCGATGCTGGTCTGCGTAGGCGGTAACGAAAACAAGTCCAGTTCAGTCTTCACACATTCACACGATTTCTGATGAATAAACGACATTGTTATCGAATTAATGTGGACGTCCGTCTTCGAAGAAGTCTATCAAGAGACTGTGGCGTGTCGCGACCCGCGCGCCGCTTAGGGGGAGATTTTTGCTCCCCCTAACACATAATGGCTTAGGGGGGAGATTTTCGCTCCCCCATACGTCAGGAATTGTTGAAGACTAGAACAAGAATGAGACCGTGACAACTGGTGTTCTGTTGATTTAATTACTAGGGGGAGATTTTCGCTCCCCCTAACACATAATGGGTTAGGGGGAGATTTTCGCTCCCCCATACGTCAGGAATTGTTGAAGCCTAAAACAAGAATGATACCGTGGGTGTTTGACAACTGGTGATTTATTGCTCGGAATTCGATACGGGCGGACTATAATGGGTTCCTGGAAGGGTCGCGTCGCCCTCCCGTCGGGGTATCAAATTACAGCATCCGCATTCCCAGACAGGTCTCGACTTGTCGGTTTTTTGTGTGAACACCTGCACCCTCCAGTCGAGGTATCAAATTACAACATCCGCATTCCCAGACAGGTCTCGACTTGTCGGTTTTTTGTGTGAACACCTGCACCCTCCAGTCGAGGTATCAAATTACAACATCCGCATTCCCAGACAGTAGACTGGACGCGTCAGTCGGTTGTGCGAACAGCTGCCTCGGTGCAGAGTACTTGAAGGGGGGTGTATCGATACACCCCCCTTTGCAGTATATGTTCAAAGCATTGCAATTATATTCTCCTTAAAATTTGCATTCACTGGTAGTTCAATTGACCGCAAGCGCTGATGGGCTAGCTCTGTTGGTTGTAGCGTTACCCTGTTCAACTCTTGTATTAATTATCCAAAGTATGTCATGTGGGTACTGAGAATACTCGGCTTGACGAGGAGATTCCAAAAATGCAAAAAAAGGTCAAAAGTGTGGTGCGGGCCCCTTTTTTGTAAACATCATCCAAAGTGTGCGATGTGGGTACTCAAATGACTCGGCTCGACTAGACGAATAAGAATCTGCAATCAGAATTCAAATCCGACTTAAGGTAAGCGATATAGCCCGCCCCCCCCTCCCCTACATCGTCCAAATGTACATTGTGGGTATGCAAATTTCTCGGCTTGACTAGACGAACAAGAATCTGCAATCAGAATTCAAATCCGACTTATGGTAACCGAGATAGCCCCCCCCTACATCGTCCAAATGTACTTTGTGGGTATGCAAATTTCTCGGCTCGACTAGACGAACAAGAATCTGCAATCAGAATTCAAATCCGACTTATGGTAACCGAGATAGCCCCCTCCCCTACATCGTCCAAATGTACTTTGTGGGTACTCAAATTTCTCGGCTCGACTAGACGAACAAGAATCTGCAATCAGAAATCAAATCCGACTTATGGTAACCGAGATAGCCTCCCCCCCTACATCGTCCAAATGTACTTTGTGGGTACTCAAATTTCTCGGCTCGACTAGACGAACAAGAATCTGCAATCAGAAATCTGATCCGAGGTTAGGTTAGGTTAGGATGGGTTAGGTTAGGTTAGGTTAGGTTAGGTTAGGTTAGGTTACGTTACGTTAGGTTAGGTTAGGTTAGGTTAGGTTAGGTTAGGTTAGGTTAGGTTAGGTTAGGTTAGGTTACGTTACGTTAGGTTAGGTTACGTTAGGTTAGGTTAGGTTAGGTTACGTTACGTTAGGTTAGGTTACGTTAGGTTAGGTTAGGTTAGGTTAGGTTAGGTTAATATTCGCAAAAAAAAAAATTCGCAAAAAAAAAAATTCGCAAAAAAAATTCGCAAAAGAAATTCGCAAAAGAAATTCGCAAAAAAAAAAATTCGCAAAGTGTCACAGACGAGACCTCGGGGGGGGGGGGCTTGGGGGGGGGCTCCTCCTGCCCCTCCTGGGGTCGGAGACTCCATTTTACCCTACTTACTATGTATAAAGGGGAGATAGTAAAAGGGAGTGCCTTATAAAACGTATTTAAATAATAGTACGGTATCATTAATTTGTTATTTTTTCAATTACATAGCTAATCATTGATATACAAATACTTATAAACTAAGATAATGCTATAAAATAATCTTACTGCTTACACCAAATAAGAATTTGATTGAAAGCAATTAGTACCTACATACCAAATTTCATAAAAATCGGACCATTGGTTAGGGCTCTAGCTCTGTACACATCCATACAGATAGACAGACAGACACCCAGCCATCATGTAAAAATCACTTTTTTGGGTTCAGGGAGCACCAAAACGAATATTTCCATTAAAAACACAAATTCGAAAATTTTGACGAAAACAATACTTTCTCCATATACTATGTATAAAGGGGAGATAGTAAAAGGGAGTGCCTTATAAAACGTATTTAAATAATAGTACGGTATCATTAATTTGTTATTTTTTCAATTACAAAGCTAATCATTGATATACAAATACTTATAAACTAAGATAATGCTATAAAATAATCTTACTGCTTACACCAAATAAGAATTTGATTGAAAGCAATGATATTACAAGAGAAAGGAAGAGAATAGGCACTTTGGTGTCATCCTTCTCTCCCAAACTCGACTCTCGGGCGTATTGTTATTGAAATGAAGACTATCGAACTGACCTAAGCCCAGAGGAAAGAACTGCTGAATTACACGATTAAACCCTATAATTTGAATAACCCTCTAATATTAAAACTATAATTTACATTTAATATAAATGCCATGTTTAATGATTACAATTATTAACACGTTATTTCGATATATCTTTTTGTATTTAAAAATACCTAATTGTTAATTGTAATCGATTGTACGAGTGTTGGATTGGCGTAGGACATTTGTTTATGATATCCAACCAATTATGCTTCAAACCGTTTAGACCACGTTGACAAAATTAGTTTACATATAATCCGAAGCTTATAATAGAAACACTTGATTTAATTAATCAAATCAAGAATTGTAATGAGTATTTGCCCTGCATAGATTTACACTTTGATAAACCTACCTTAAAACTGTAAATGAGTGTTCTAAAGTACTGCATAAGATAGCCACGTTCAATGTTAATTTTGTATTCAGTAACTAGCGACTGTACTGTAATTACTCAAATTATTTGTTTTGTGTTTACCTTCGTTTGCAGCATTTTGTTAATGATCCTTTCATGCTTAAAAAAAAAAACAGCCAAAGCTCCCAATTTTGTGGAGACCAAGGATAATGATCATAAGTCAAGGGGTGTAGCTTTAATAATATTAAGCAGTGATTTTTACGTTACAAGATTAAGCAGCCTTCTAGTCCCTTCGAATCTGACCAGATCAAAAGGGGGTTTAAATATTTTTTAGATTGTAAATATGAGTTTAACAATTTTTTCTCAGTGTTCAATGAGTAATTTTTAAACACATAAATAATTAAACGACCTATTTAAAAACCAGGTTAAGTACATTACTATTATACATAATTTTAGATATTCTACAAATAAATGAGGCACTGTAAGCTTATAAAGTCTGTAACTACACAGGAATTTCGAGCTAAATAATGTACCTATCAACCTTTAATAAATCTAATGATTATCTAATTATTACCTTATTACAAGCTAAAAATTATCGGATTGACGAGAAACCTTTGAGAACAGATTAGTTGTTTCATTAAATACCCCTTTATGACGATTAGACCAGGGCGACAGAAAATTAACTACTAACATCTAACTGCACCTCAGCATTAAATTACCCTGAAGTGTGTAGTAGAGAAGTCCTAAATACACAGACTTGTGAATAACTACAATTAATTATAAGAACCAATCACACAGTTGATTCCACCACAAACATTACATGTCAAGTTTAGCATTAGTATTTTACTCTAGGTCAATTATACGAGGGTCATCCAGAAAGTAAAGAACGTTTGCTTGCTGCATCTAGCACAGCTCCCCCATCACCGCCATTGCGTGTGTGGCAGTCCACTCACCTCTCCACCAAAGTATGAGCCGAGTCTCGTTGCTGTGCGGTCACACGTCTTATTTCTACAGCGATTCAAAATGGCGGCGGCAATAGAAAATCTCGCCATATATGGGATAAGCAGTTTTAATCGGTCTCTGAGTACAAAAATGTCCATACCGAAGAAATTTTTAGAAAAACACCAAAGAAAGTTAATGATGAAAGTGCAAAAAAATAAATCTTAAAATTGATGTAATGTGCTAAGATTTTAGCAGCTGTTTTCCTCCAATCTTCCCTCAAGTCTTTCTTTCAAATCGTCTTTTGCGAGCAATGACCTGCCACTCCGATCCTCGTCGTGCATAATGGATTTTATTTCATTAAACCTGTTGCACCATTTTTTCCCCTGAAAACTCGACTTGAAGACTTGTTTGCACTTTCACCACCAATTTTATTTGGTGTTTTTCTAAAAAATTTGATGGTCTAGACATTTTTTAACCCAGAAACCGAATAAAACTGCTTATCCCATATATGGCGGGATTTTCGATTGCCGCCGCCATTTTGAATCGCTGTAGAAATAAGATGTGTGACCGCACAGCAACGAGACTCGGCTCATACTTTGGTGGAGAGGTGAGTAGACTGCCGCACACGCAATGGCGGTGATGGGGGTGCTGTGCTAGACGCAGCAAGCAAACGTTCTTTACTTTCTGGATGACCCTCGTATTTCCAAGTTGAACTTTAAAGACTAATTAATTGGAAATTAAGAAGCAGAAATTACAATACAAATATTGAAAAATTAAGTTACGATTATTTTAGTCTTGAAAAGTGCATCTCTTAAATTGCAAATGAGTAAGAAGAATTGCTAATCTGAGATTGAGTATAAGTATTTCGTACTAGCTCCCTAACGCGAACGACTGATATCTCATCTTTCCTATAGTAAATTCCTTGAAATAAAGCGGTTTCATGAAGACGCTCTCACTGTAACTTATTGCTGCAGATTATTGCCTTGTAATAAACTTTTATTGTTTATCAACTTTTAACACGTTCGCTACTGACTCCAAATTTGGACTTTCAATATAGACCGACGTCATGTATTTGTGACGCTCCGGTTTTCGCTATAGACCGACGTCACATATGTATGACGCGTGGAGCGCTAACCACAGCCCGACGTCACGTATTTGTGACTCGAGCCTATTGTTACTAAATACGCTTTGGCTGCCTGTCAGTGTATTTGATCGTCTTTTTAACTGCATATCGGGCTATAGGAATGTCTGTCACATGTAAGGGTTGCTTGGTCTGAGCGTGGGATATTTCGTTTTGACTCCAGGGGTGTGTTAGCCAACCGGTTGTTTACATTACGTTGAACCACAATTGAGATTCACGTAATTCTAACCCTCGTGTTATTCCTTTGTTTATGTTGTAATAAACAAAGCCTGAGAATTCATCTGAGAAACCAATTCACAAAAGGCATTAGAGAGTTCTAATACGCCCAGGACTCTGTATTATCAGAAAACATTATATGCAAATAATTAACCAGAGGCGAATATTATTTTATTGCTTATTGTGTTTTTATAAGTAGGTTGTGCTAAAAAATATTTTTGGATACAATAACTATACTTTTGGTTGTTTAATTTAATTTATTAATTGTGCAGCAGCTTCCTAAAATAAGTTTGTATTTCTATAAAAAATCTACAAAGTAAAAACTGTTCACCTATTACAGTTTATTCTGTTCCCTAAGGTTTATTTTGTTACGTTGGTAATACAAATCGTCATACTTAAAGGCCCGAGAAAATTTGTAAAGACATACATTTATTTTTATTTGTTATTTACCTATGACCGTAAATAAAATATCGTCTGGAAATAAAACTTGTTTTGATTTGGTTTTATCTAGTATTTTGGCCAGGATTACCAGAATAGTTCAAGATAATGCAGTCAGATAATTAGTTAAGGAAATGCTGATAAGCTTGAACCACGTAATTGTTTATTTCGGTTTGTTCGTACAGTTTTGACATTTTGTTATTCTGATTAATTTTGAAGAACTTAATAAGCTTTACTTTTGTATATGAAACTGAACGGATTTAACTTAAATACTAATCTAACTTTCATCCTAAACTCCAAGACCTTATTATGATATTTTGTTTTGAATTGTATGTAGTCGTAATTTAACAGCATTCAGTTTAATTTAATTGTATTTTTAACTCGTAGATATAACCAAAGCATTTGAATACTTCTTAAAAGTCCATAATGTAATTAATATTCTTCATTGAATAGTACAATATAAGAGGAAAACAATAAAAGGTGAAAGTCCACAATAGCTGTCGAGTGAAGGTAAAGGCTTTTATATTATTCGGAAATTGCCGGGCATATTGGAGGCCGGTATGTGAGACATGGCTTTATTGTGCAGACCCGCTCCTGCGCACTAGCGCCTGCCTTAAACCTCCTCAGACATAGCCCTAAAAATTAGCTTCGATTTGAGACAAAAAATAGGCCTACACGTACTGCTGAAATCATTTTACTTCATTTTGCATTGAAAGATTTAAAATATACACCAATCTTATAATTTTGTTGTTGTTAGTGTTTATAAAGATATAAAAACTCCGCAGAGGGACGTCAAACATGACTCTGGATGGGCAATAGTTATTATGTGTCACATTTTGTCCAGATTCCAAAAGGGAAATTAAGTTAATTTGATGATTTAAAATGGTCTTCCACACGACATATCAAATTGTATTTAATTAATTTGTAAAGCTTCCAGAATCCAGTTTCTTGAATTAGAGCAATTTTTTAAATTTTTTTTTATTATCCAGCTTAAATACGGTTCTCTTAGTTTAAATTGAGTTACCATTCCAGAAGTTGACTCAAAACAGCTGATCTTTTTCTTCTATATTTTGTTTTGTAACTATAAACAGCTGTTGAATGTAAACTTAAATTGATTCATAATCTTCCATAAGATTAACATTGGAACAAGGCGTTCTAATGATAATACTGGAGGCAACACTGATTAACAAAATTGCGAGCCGTTCTTTGCCAAATTTTGGGGAGGCAAAGAACTACTTGCTGAAATTGAACAAGTCGACAAAGTGAATCAAACAAATAGCTATTCATGATTTGAAAATTAATAAACTTGTATTTGTTTATTTGCTCACACTTTATCAATTTCACGGCAAGATTAGATACATAAATCAAACGAAAATACCCCGTTGCAGCAAACCTGCATACTCAGCGAATTTCAAATGGTACTTCACTATTTCTTGAAGCCATATACCAAATTTCTTCAAAACATATTCATAAATAAGCAAGATATCTCATTTGATTTATTCTACATACGAAAAACATAGGACTGAGTATGCAGGTTTGCTGCATTAAAGACCAGAACAATCGGGTTTTTATGCAAATACCAATGGATCACCACACCAGATGAAGCAACATATCAAATTTTACCAATTTATGTTAAAAAACAAGCAAGATACCACATGTTTCTTATTCTCCATAAGAATACAATTTTAGCTGCTGAGTACTTAGGTTTGCTGCCATAGGGACACAACAAAATGGGTTTTGTATGTAAATATCAGTAAACCCCAACCGTATGAAGCCACATTCTAAGTTTCATTAATATATGTTCATTAATAAGTGAGATATAAAATTTTACTTATTCTCCATATAAGATTAACATTGGACAACGTACTGTGTGTAGCACTTTCAATATCTCGGTAACCAATTGACGTAGAGCTATGTTCAAATACCAAATTTTGTTCAAGCTGAATTCAATAAAGTAAATTAAAGTTTGGATTTAGAAATAATTATATGTAAAAAGTACAAAAAACCCATTTTTTGGGTATAAACCCCCCCTAAAATCCCCCTTATAATGGTACGATCTGCCTGGTTTCTCGAACTCATGAAAATATACGCTGCCTTACACGTTTATAGAAAATTTCATCAAGATCGGACCATTTTTACTAAGTTATCATATATAATATATATATGAATTTGAACGAATGGGGTTTTTGGCATCTGGGGGCATCAAAACGAAGTCATCATGGTCCCGGGCCAAGGTCTTACCATGCCGTCTACGATAATAGCTTCTTCCCTATAGCGGAAATTCACAAAAATGAATTTGTTCCAAATTGTATTACTTTAATTCCAGTGATTTGCATGAGTAGATTCACTTATCGAAATAAAACAACTGATAAGGATAGTTCAAGGAACGAGAAATTCATCCCACCAGTGTACCAACCTAACAAAATCACTGGCTCGCTTTTTTACAAAAATCGTTAAGCAGTATTGCCTCCAGTAATACTAATAAACCTCCTTGCATTGAAACTTTGAAAGTCCTGAAGGTCGAGGTTTTCCAGAAGGAATATCTATTCGTAGATAGTTTTAAAATAACACATAAACTACCATTCAATAATAGTTTTTCCGGTAGCCCATTCACAAAAAGCGGCTTATTTAATAAGATGATTCCGGAAGTGAATCAGTTCCCACAAAATTTCTCCTGCTTGGAAGAAGATAAGATTGCGTATGACATTTAATTTTGAAGCGTGAGGACCAAGGACGGTGGGAAACATGTCAGAATGTCAAAAATTTACCATAGCTACTGGAATGAAAAGATCCAATTATTTTCTTATGTTTATGGGTTAACCTGTGTTCATACTCCCCTAAAGATTTACTTTCCTTAACATGCAAACAGTAAATTAAAATAAATTTTCCACTTCCACAAAAACCAAATTTTAGGGGCTATAATCCGTACAAGCCACTATTTTTTACATTTAAATTGATAAAAACAGTTAATTTTACGCCCACTCACTTTATGGAATAAATAGTTAGTTTTCCTTATTACACGGAAATTGCGGGATAAAAGCTGTCCCCAAACTCTGTCGGTGAGTGCGTTTGCAATAATGACGTAATATCACTTTATGGAATAAATAGTTAGTTTTCCTTATTACACGGAAATTGCGGGATAAAAGCTGTCCCCAAACTCTGTCGGTGAGTGCGTTTGCAATAATGACGTAATATAGTGAAATCCTACGATCCAGTTTTACATTAAATTGTTTGTGTTGAAGAGTTAATGAAAATGTTACCAGTCTAATTTGGTTTCTGACACTCAAAGGCACAACACTAGTTTTAAACCTATTCCTACTTTACATATTTCAATTATACAAATTATTTACTAATGTTTAAACTATGTTTTGTGAACAAAAAAGTAGACTAAGTTCTTCCTGAGAATATCTGTTATTCCAACCATTAGTCTATAGTATTAAATATATAATCATTATATCTAGGTATTTATCATCCGTCAGGACTTGACCTGTAAGTATAATTTCCAAACCAAAACTTTGTACTTTGTACTATGTACTTTGAGGTATCACAATAATAGGCTACACAACTTCTGTTTATAAACTACTACTTAATAATAGTCTGAATATTTTGCACTTTTCTATTAGCGGACGGAAGTTAAAAATCATACCGTACAAAATAACTCATATTATAACACTAAATAACAATGAACTTGATGTAAGACAAAATAAGAAACGAAGCCGTTTATTTTAATAAAATCTAGACAGAAAAATAATTTAAGCAGTAGAATCCGGAAACGTGCCTAAACCGTTGAAACATCAGCAACTTCCGCCGCCGAACAACCAAATGACAAACTTATTGGGTCATACCTCGCACCATATAGTGTAATAGTCTTCCTGTATGCATCAGTAGTGTAAAAAACACGATACAAAATAAATTTTAAAAATCAATGTTGTAAATAAGTGATTAAATTCATCGGGTCAGTACAATATAGTAGTTTCCTAGAAGTTTTATCAGTTTAAACTTATGAAAACCAATTATGTTTGACGTAATTAACCAGATTTTGAAACACTAAAACAATTCTGTTATAACGGCTATAGGCTATAAGATATTTTGTTGAGGTTTTTTTAGGACTGATTAACTGTTATTAATATTTACAAAAAAAGGCCTAAACAAGGTTTTACTTAAAAATAGTTTATTTCTGAATAAGCTAATTAGTTGTATTTTTGGGGATTGTTTTGTAAGTGGATCGGGATGACCAATCCTGAGGTACAATAGAACATGTGCATGGATATGTAAGAAATTTAGCCTATTGCTAAATAGTTATGATCCTTGATTTTAATCGCTTTATAACTTAGTTTCAGGTCCAACTTATAAAACCCATCATTAATATAAATAATATCCAAGATTTTATAAAAAATTGTTGTTACACTATTTCTGTATTAATAAGTTTGCAAACTTAGATTCGAAAGGATAAAGGTGATACCACAAAAAACGACTTATCTGTGGTGGTAGTCTTAAGTCAGTTTTTACAGTGTGTTTGTTCATATCTTTTATTTGTATTATCCATATCTGTCTTATTTATAAACCTCCTATTTACAAAAAGGAAACAATGTTTGTGTCACTGGTAAGGTAAACCAATCCCTTACACACAGAAAACTCGAATTTAAATCCAAGTAAGAACTTGATCTTTGTTGTTTCTCTGACAAAAATATCTGCAAATTAAAACGATCGAGTGCCGACATAATTTAATGAGTAGTGCACTCGATACGCAGTTTTAAAGAGTAGTCTCTCAAAAGTAAATTTTGCCTTGTTTTTTTATGAATATCTTAGGAATTGTGTTTCTGGCAATCCTATACGGAAAGAAACAAAATTTAAATATGTTACAAAACTGTAAGTTACGACATAATAAGTTTCATAGCACGTCGTATTGAATGCGGATTTCATGGTACAAAGGAAATGTGCAAAAGTAAAGACGATTTCAAATCGTCTCCATGGGTCACTCTCAAATCTCTGGTAAATAAACAACCAACAAGAGAGTGGCACTTTAAGCCGTCACCCAATATTATAAAATCCTTACGACATTTATAAAGGCTTTGCCATAGATCTAAATGTTGGGGAATCAAGTTTAATATCCAATTTAATTTTGAGCAACAAATTATGCAGGAACAAAAAATTTATTTGAAGAAATAGTTTGAAAAAATATATATTTTGAGAGGAAAAATAAACACGCTTGAAATCTAGATATTACGTTTTAAAGAAATGCATTTTTCTAAAAAAATATGCATTACAAAAGTTGTATGGATCAAAGTTTGGATGAAGTTTCTCCTTTTACAATTTATTCAATTTAATTATTTAATGACCATCCCTTTTATATTTTATTGACAGAAATGTAATAGCAGGAAATGTACGGCCCAGTGATTTGCATCGTGAGCCAGTGAACCATTAACGTTTTGGGACAGTTTGTTACACTAATCACCAGCATTAGGTACTGCTCTGAGAGTTGATATGCCTCAAATTAACCTGCTATTAATGTGCTATTAACCTCAATAACATGACTGTTATGCCTCAAATTAACAATATTGATGGTTGAATTGAGCGTTCGGATGTAGTATCAAGAAACGCTCATTATATAAATAATTGTTCATAAATATTTCAAAAGCACGATGATAGCAGTTGTGCTCAGTTTTTTAAGAGGAAAGTGTGTTCATTAAAATCATAGTAGGATTGGATGGTTAAATTGGAAAACAAATTGCCACTGGTTGGTACCACTGAATAAAGTTAATTTTTTTGTTTAATTCTCCCTGCCGATTCTGCCAGAAACTGTTAACAACGCTACAATAACAAATTAAAAAACGTTCACAGATTTGTATGATTTAGCCTACCTATATTATTTAAAACGTTGACAATCTGTTTCAGCCCATTAAATATTATAGTTTATGGGATAGTTTAAACTCAAAAAACATTTTTCATATTGTTGTAAAGGTTGTATTAACAAAAAAACAACTTATTCGTATTTGTAAGACTGAAAACTTATTTATGAGAAGTGGATTACATACCAACCAATCCCTTACACACAGAAAACTCGAATTTAAATCCAAGTAAGAACTTGATCTTTGTTGTTTCTCTGACAAAAATATCTGCAAATTAAAACGATCGAGTGCCGACATAATTTAATGAGTAGTGCACTCAATACGCAGTTTTAAAGAGTAGTCTCTCAAAAGTAAATTTTTACTGTTATTAATATTTACAAAAAAAGGCCTAAACAAGGTTTTACTTAAAAATAGTTTATTTCTGAATAAGCTAATTAGTTGTATTTTTGGGGATTGTTTTGCAAGTGGATCAGGATGACCAATCCCGAGGCACAATACAACATGTGCATGGATATGTAAGAAATCTGTTACATACCAACCAAAACATCAGCAACCAGAATAGGTCACTTCAAAGTATGACCTATGACATATTTATATGAGTATTCATAGAAGAGAGAAGTTAAAGTATGTAAACATGATGCACACTCAGCAGTGAATGAGGTAGGAAAACTACTCAAAAGTCTTTTTAATCTTTAAATAAAATCATACATTTCTTCGGTATTTCTTTATTTTAAGAAATGTTTGCATGTAAATATGGATTTTAACAATTACTGTTTTACTAGGATAAATAATGAATTAATCCATAAATGTGAATTATATTTAGCACACAGTACTCGTACTGTATTTCGATTAAAAAGATTTACTGTTTTTTTTTTTTTCGATTATAAGTGGTTTACTGTTTTTGGTTGGTCCAGTCAAATCAATCATATTAATTAAAAAAATAGTTTATCTAATCTTATCTGTAAATATTTGAAAAACAACTCCCATAATAAGTATTTAAATAATTTCCATGAAGAAGAATTAGTAAAATTATTTTAGGCCGAAGAACAGAAAAAGGTTAATTGATTTCCATCGTCTCTTAAATAATGATTACCTTTCAGAAAAGTGTGAGCTGAACTTTCAAAACTAAATTTACTCTAAATATCGTAATCAAAAGATACAGGCTATAAGGAAAAAATAATGAATGGAAAATGAAGAAGGTAAAATTATAATACTTATACTTATAGGTGTAGCAAAACAAAAACAATAAACGAGAATAATTATACCGTTTAACAAACCCCTTAATTATTTCTGTTTTAAGATTTATTAGGAGACTACTTAGTCAGGAAATATTTAACTAGTCATGTTCTAGAAACTATTCCATAAAGCATGAGACGCAAGGAGAACAATGTTGGCACGTTTATGAGATACGCATCACGCATAATAACTGCAACTATTACTTACAGCTAAATCACTTGCAATAAAACGTTAGCAATTCACACTATTGGTCAATACAAGGTTCTAAATGATTTATCTTGAAATTATATTTATTTGTGGTAATTTTATGTTACATTAATTTTACTTCATGTTTTTTTTAATTATATAACCTTACACTTTATAAGTTTAGAGATTAATACAAGCTTTCTCTTAGATTATTACTATAGTGAGTTGATATTGTCTGCAGATCTAAAGGAATTCACCGATTTAACTTCTCCAGAAACATAAACCAATCACGTAGAATTACGTAGCTTTAATGATGATTTGTACTCGACCAGAAATCGATAGAGTATGAATTCAGAGTCATACCGTTTATTTATTCTAAGCAGATTATCAAACAATATAATCGACAGTTTAAGGAGAAAAATGCAATTAAACATTAATATATCTGCTCCAAATGTTTCTAATTACTCCAAAAACACTTGACTGCTAAGATCAAACAAGGAGGACCAAGAACTAATCCGAGACTCTAAAAGCAACTGGCCTCGTTTGGTCCTCCGTGTCCATTTTAGCTCAATCCTTTACTTTTGGGAGGTATCGTTTGAGAAGCAGTACATATGAATGCCAGGGGTAAAAGGACGAGGAGAACATTAACGTTTCATAAGCAAAACCTCATCCCATACGATATTCTATCACTTGTGCTGACATCGATAAGAATATTCCATAAAGAAAGACTATGATGTACATAATTCTACACACATCATTCATTCATATTTGCCTTAAATACTCCCAAAGTTGCGTCGGCGTCTTAAAGAGATATTAAGATATTAATAAGAAATTATATATATTTTGACTCATATATTAATTAAAACTCGTACAAGGAATGTATAAAACCAGTAAACTAGGTTTGATGATCTTTGATAGAAATTAAATAATTTTGATAACTTGTTTTTGCTTTCAGTGGGGGGGGGGAGGTATACGAATTTACTTTAGAAAATTTTAAAAAAAGGTTTGCATTTCTGACACGAAAAGGAAAGGTCCGTAAGGGGCCCTTGGGGGTTAAGGTGGGATTACTAGGAGTTAATGGTACGTTTAAATAGGATAACATTACATATACATTAAATGTGATATGTCATAAGCTTTTGATAGTATTAATCACAAAAATTACTACTTGAAAAGTTACAATTTTATGGTAGCAGGAGATTTTTTCATTCATACCTAAGCAATAGGAAACAATTGGTAAAAATTAAATTTAAAAATAAATCAACCAAATCAGAACTTAAAAATGTAAAATTTGGCACGCCACAAGAATCTACTATGGGGTCACTATTATTTATTATATATGTTGCTGATATGCCATTTAATGTTAAAGCCAAATTGTCCAATTTGCTGATGACACCAGCTTAGTGGTATCAGCAGAAAGCTTTGAAGATCTGCAGAATAGAATAAACGAGTCTCTGCTTGATATAGACCAGTGGTTTGATGCAAATGGATTGGCACTGAATAAATCTAAGACTGATATTCTGAACCTGAAATTAAAAATACCCCCGTAGCAGCAAACCTGCGTACTCAGCGAATTTCCAATGCATATATATGTATCTTACTACCACATAAAGCCATATACCAAGTTTCATCAATATACATTCATAAATAAACGATTTATGACATTTTAATTATTCTCCATAAGAATAACATGGCGGCTGAGTATGCAGGTTTGCTGAAGCAAGGAGCACAACAAACGGGGTTTTATACAAATATCAATATAACTCATGTAGGTAAAGCCACATACCAAATTTCATTAATTTATTTTCATAATGAAGGGAGATAACACGTTACTTATTCTCCATAAGAATAACATGGGGCTGAGTACGCAGGTTTGCTGCTACGGGAGCCATTGGAAAAAATTGTTTTTTTGAGCAAATATCAATGGTCCACAACCAGATGAAGTCGTATACCAAGTTTCGTCAGTATACGTTCATAAATAAGCGAGATATAAAATTTTTCTTTTCCTCCATAAGAATAACATTAGACAACGTACTGTGTTTAGCACTTTCAATATCTCGGTAACCAATTGACGTGGAGAAATGATCAAAATACCAAATTGTGTGTTTTTTTAAGCTGAATCTAATGGGAAAAACTAAAATTTGACTATTTCCAAAATTACATGTAAAAAATTTGAAAAACCCATTTTTGGGGTACAAAACCCCCCCAAAATACCCCTTCGGATAGAGCGATCTGGCTGGTTTTCGAACTTAAAGTCATAAATGTTGCTTTACACGTTTATACCAAATTTCATCAAAATCGGATAATTCTTACGAGAGTTATCGTGCTCACGGACATATATATATATATATATATATATATATATATATATATATATATATAGATATATATATATATATATACAGTTTCGAACGAATGGTGTTTTTGGGGTCTGGGGACCTCAAAACGAAAAGTTATCATGGTCCCGGGCCTAGGTCTTACCATGCCGACTACGGTAATAGCTTCTTCCCTATAGGGGAAATTCGCTAAAAGAACAAAACAGAAAAATAATTAATGCTAAAATTAATGGCAAAACAATTCCTACAGTAGAAGAAGTATCAGTTCTGGGTGTTTTAATTTGACAGTAAACTAAATTGGATCAGTAATATTGAAAAAACATCTAAAAAACTAAGTTCATGTTGTTACTGTTTAAGAGTTTTGTCTAAGTCTCTAAGTAGAGAAATTTTATGAATAACATATTTTGCATATTTTCAAATCATTCTTTCCTATTGTTTACCAATTTGGTTTGGCACTTCATCTGAGAACAAAATAAAAATTATAAAAATTCAAAAACAGGCAATCCGAATTATTTACAATATACCACGGACAGAATCATTTCACAACTATTTTAAAGATTCAAAAATATTAACTGTTTTCGGCCTATATATATTTGATTTAGAACAATTTTTCTTAACAAATAAAAGCCAACAAGTAAACAAATATAATACAAGAAAAAATAAATTATTTAATAATACATCATAGTCTTAGAACAACTTTGTACGAAAGATCAATTATATATACATCTGAAAAAATTGATTAATCACATACAAAAAAAATACAAATTAGCAATGGAATCAAGAAAAGATTCAAATAAATTAATAAACATTTTGCTTGAAAACCCCGTATATTACGTTCATGATGATTTCCACCAACTATAAACAAAAGAACCTCATACGAATACCCAAGTACCAGCATGGTTGTGAACTTCTTTACATTTTGTTCTCCATTTTTATACCAACACGTTTTTCTTACATATTGTACACATTGTAAACTGTTTATACAATAAAGATCTGTATCTGTATACATTAAAATTTGCTAGGAACTTGGGTACAATAGTGCTACACCCGAAAATAGTTTTGAATATGTTGTGAACTTATATTCATACATAACGTCACAGCAAACAAATTGCTTCACACTTTAATACCTACGAATTAGTACCAATATAATTCCCATCCTTAGTATCATAATTTTGTTTACTTCAACATTGTTGTTTAATTTTATAACATTTTTGTAGCGCAATTTAATGTTTGTAATCTAGAATTTAAATATTATTCTTTTACAATGGCAGAGTTGCGTCATCCTTTACGAGCACAAGTTCGTGAAAATGAACTTTATTAATCTTAAGTGTTTCTTGCCTATCATATATGCATTCGTCAAGTAACGTAAATAAGCAGAAGAAATACATTTCACATGTTACTTTTGTTAAAATTTTAACGAGCTAGAAATATATGTCTCTTAACAAATACAGTTTATATCGGCTGAATATGGTTTAAACAAAGAATTGCACAGGAAATGTCTTACAGTTTGAAATATTTTTGTCGTTGCAAAGAAGAGTTGACAATATACCTTTCATGTCGAATCTCATGTTTCTCTCTCACCCCCCCCCCCCACTTCGTACAGCCCCACCCCCATCGATGCATTTCCAAAGGTATGAAAGAAGTCTATTACAGATCAATCCCCCACGTGTCATTCATCTCTTTTCCGTGTGAAATATGGAATGTAGGCTATAAATCAGACGAGCACATTTGTCATGTAAATCCGATCAATGCTATAGACCCAGAGTAAAAAAAAATAAAAAATGGCAGTAAAGCAATAAGGTGTATTATCCTAGGAAATTTTGTAGTGAGACTTCTTACGTAACTGATGCTAAAGCTATATGAACAATCTAGTGTGATAACACTGGGAGACTCCCCCATGCCATGCAATCAGTGCTAAAGTGTATGAATATAAAGAATTTCACGATATCAGTAAGCAAGCTCTTATAGAGTCTTAACTCCAATGTTGCATATGCAAACGGAAATGTCACTTTCTGAAATTTAAAATTGTTGCAACTCAAAAGTTTCTTCTATTCATTACCGTTTAACAAATATTGCGGTCTACGATAAAAGTTGCTTTGGGCATTGCTGATATTTTCTTACCTCGCAACACAAGTTGCATGACCATCTCTACGGCTGTTTCCCAGTGTTGTCGCACCTTAACAAAATACCACACAAGCGACCGTAGAAGCAAACGAAACCCAAAGTTGCAAATGCAAGTGGAAATGTGTATAGCTGCAACTCATATATTTCTTCCATTCAATACCATTATGTGGAACCTTTAGTGCAACTCAGAGACAAAATCTGCGATCGAAGTTGCTTTAGATATTGCTGACATTTTTTTTCCACAACACGAGGTAAATGACCATCCCTACCGGTAAAATGTAGATCAACACAGGTTAAATGCCTCGCATATTGAAGAGATAATAGATTTATTACAATGACATATGGGGTGAGCCAAAAAAATATGGGCATTTTTGAAAATGTCTCATCTTTTATAACAGCTGGAGAGCTCATTTTTGCAAGAAAACAATGTTTATTTAATGTTATTTAGAGGTTAGTTACCATTGTTCATCACTGGTTAGCGCATTCATAGTGCCTTTGTCATAAATACATTTTTCAAGAGTAATGGATCTTTTATTTCTACAATAAAATACAACAGTAAAAAACCGGAAAACAAAAACAAACCATAAGACTCCGGTTATCAACGAAACCACATATGCGAACCATTTCAATGTTTCCTGGTGTTCAGCCTGTCCGAAGTCTGCCTATACATTAAAATTTGCTAGGAACTTGGCTACAATATTGCTCCACCCGAAAATAGTTTTGAATATGTTTTGAACTTATATTCATACATAACGTCACAGCAAACAAATTGCTTCACACTTTAATACCTACGAATTAGTACCAATATATTTCCCATCCTTAGTATCGTAATTTTGTTTACTTCAACATTGTTGTTTAAATTTATAACGTTTTTAGCGCAATTTAATGTTTGTAATCTAGAATTTAAATATTATTCTTTTACAATGGCAGAATCCTTTGCGTCATCCTTTACGAGCACAAGTTCGTGAAAATGAACTTGTATTGAACACTATAGGCTTGATTTTGAGTGCAGAAGCCTTGTTTAGGAAATTATCAACCCACCTTAAAGGCGGTCGCACAATTTTTGTGCACAGGCCTGAATATTCGGCCGAACATCCTGCTGAATGTTCACTGAACATTCCGTCCCATATGTTCCCGTATGTATTCAAAATTTCATGCAGCTCCCACGCTTCTCGCGAATACTCCGAACATTCGGAGTTCGGCCGAATGTTTGGGCGTGTTTGCGAGCAGTGTGGGACCGCCTTTAGAATTGTTTTTCGACTTGGATTGGCACCATGACAACCAACTTTGAAGTAAACACAAAACGACATTGTGTAGAAATCACAAATTCAAAAATTCATTTGCTGCAACAATGAACTCTCCAGCTGTTATAACAGCTGAGAAATTACCCTTTTAGCGAATTTCCCCTATAGGGAAGAAGCTATTACCGTAGGTCTCATGGTAAGACTTAAGCCCGAGACCATGATAACTTTTCATTTTGAGGTCCCCAGATGCAAAAAACAACATTCGTTCAAATTGTTATATATGTATATATATGTGTCCGTAAGCACGATAACTCTCGTAAAAGAGGTCCGATCTTAATGAAATTTGGTACAAACGTGTAAAGTACCATTTATTTGAACGAGTTCGAAAACCAGACATATCGCACCATCCGAAGGGGGGTTTTGGGGGGGTTTTGTACCCCAAAAATGGGTTTTTTGGGGTTTCCACATGTAATTTTTATTAACATCAAATTTTAATTTTCACCATTGAATTCAGCATAAAAAAACAAACAATTTGGTATCTTGATCATTGCTCTACGTCAATTGGTTACTGAGATATTGAAAGTGCTAAACACAGTACGTTGTCTAATGTTATTCTTATGGAGGAAAAGAAAAATTGTATATCTCGCTTATTTAAGAACATAAACTGACGAAATTTGGTATATGGCTTCATCTGGTTGTGGTTTATTGTTGTTTGCACAAAAAAACAATTTTTTGCCTATGGGTCCTGTAGCAGCAAACCTAGGTACTCGGTCCCCATGTTATTCTTATGGAAAATAATTAAAATGTTATATATCGCTTATTTATGAATGTATATGGATGAAACTTGGTATGTGACTTTACATCGCTGAGTTCTATTGATATTTGCATGAAAACCCATTATTTTGTGTCCCTTGTTGCAGCAAACCTGCGTACTCATCCCCAATGTTATTCTTATGGAGAATAATTAATATTTTAAATATCGCTTGTTTGTTAATATATTTCTTATGAATCCCTGTTAAGTGGCTTAATGTGTTATGTTATAATTCGTTGGAAATTCGCTGAGTATGCAGGTTTGCTGCGACGGGGGTATTTTGGCTCGTCCCGTATCAACGAAAAAGGTTCCAAAGGGGCCATACACATATTACGTAACACATTTTTTTGTCATTTCAGATCCCCCTCCCCCCCAATGTCTTACATAACTCAATCACAGTTAGCTTAAACCTTTTAAACATCGTGTTATTAGCAATTTGGATTATGGATTTCAATGAATCATTAAACTTTAAATGACTTTGTTTTAACAACATTTTTTTATAACGTATTTCAAAGCAAAATTTAAATTTATTTTTAGTTTAACTGTTATTAAAATAGTATGACGGGTGTATTTTTTATATAACTAACTTTAACCTTGATTGATATATCAATTTGATTATTATTAATTTTTCAAAGATTTATAACAGTATTAATAGATAAGAGAGTGCGCCAGCTCTTAGGGTGAATATGTGTGAGTTACGTAACGTTGATCCAAACCTCCTCCCTCCGCCACATAACGCAGCATAACGCTACGCTATACTCCCTCCCCCAATAAGTGCGTTACGTTATATGTGTATGGCCCCTAATGAGTGATGAAGGCAGATGCAGGGATACGAGCCCTTTTTAGCTAGTTTGTGCACCATAGTTTCCAGATTAATTACAAGAAAGAGATAAAACGGAAAAGAATCATTGTTTTGCAAAGTAGTGAGTGAAAAGCCCAACACATACAATTTACGGATTCGGTGTAAATCCGGGGATATACAGTAGTCAATAAAAACAATAATGGAATTGTAAAAAGTGTAATGTTACTGATTTTCTACATTCAAGATCCATTGCAGAGACAATGGTCGGTTACAGTAGTTGTTAATATTACCGAATAAATTTATACAACAGTGATTAGTGATTAGTTGCTAAAAAATTTGATATCTGAATACACTAAATCTAATGAATAAATGTAATAAATAATAAAATACAAATCTAAATCTTAGCGCTGAACGGAAAATAAATAAGCACCACTGATGCAATGTTAGTGTGCGAATTGGCCAACCAGTGAGCAGATAATCAGTTGTTTTGGGTCAGCCAGGAGGAAGTGAGCACTCTTGACCTACCTCTAACAAGAGAAGTTTGACAGTGACGGTGTTTAAAAAGCATCTGCACGTGTATTGGAGAAAAAGGAAAATCAACACCACTTCATTTTACCCCCGCGAAATGAAGAGATAGTGAGGGAAAGTGTTGTTCACCCCACTGTGCATACACAAGTGTTATTGGTGAGAAAACTAAGCATTGGGATAGTATGTTATTAGTGAATCTCCTTTGGAAAGTGAACTATTAGCATGACCCGCACTGTGAAACTTAAGCCCGGGACCACCATAGAAGTTCCTAACGTGACCCCCTGAACACGTTTTGGGAGGTCGTTCAAAATTGTATATATATATGTGTGTGTGTGTGTGTGTGTGTGTGTGTGTGTGTGTGTGTGTGTGTGTGTGTGTGTGTGTGTGTGTGTGTGTGTGTGTGTGTGTGTGTGTTTGCACTCTAGCGGTTGTATTTTTTGTCCGATTTACTTCAAATTTGGTTGGGACATTCCTTTCTGTAATCAGTTGGACAAGTTCGTTGGGCAAAACAATCGGAAAACTCTAAACCCCTTTTTTGGGGATTAATCTTTCAAATGTTGAGTTTTTGGGCCCAAAAAGGGTCAGAAATTCCCCGTATGTAAAATTAATGCATGTAAAAAAATGGGAATTAGTGAGGCAAAAGTTGTAAGCCCTCTCTCGTCATTCTAGCACACATGTATACCGAGTTATTAAAGAAAATGTATATCGACTAAACACAGTACGTTGTCTTATAGGGATTTTACACTAGAAAAGCCTGTTATTCATTTGTTAGAGTACTTTTATCATCCCCAGCAACCTCACGCCTACTTTCAAGCCTGTCTGGACCTTCTCCTAAGATTATAATGCACAAAATTGTATTCCCAGCTTTGCAGGTAAATGAAACCAGGAGCACCAGAACAGCCAAAAAATCATTGTTTTCAGATTTCAATAAAAATTGGAATAAATGTATGTTATTACACTGATTTGGAGTTTTAAAAGTTTTTATGTGGAAATTCACTTCCCTCATGTCAGCGTGCTGCTTGCGAACTCGTTTTTCTATTACAACAATATTAGCTACCACAACCTAAATATTCCATCCATCTCGCACCTTCTTTAAATGGTTGAGATTTGATACATTATTTTTCAACAACAGTTTCAAAGCAACAGATATGGAAACAACGTCTTATAGAACTGGTAAAACAAAGCAAAATTCCTTATATAATGGCAGGTTAGATTACTGACTGCCATTAGGACTGCCATCAGTTAACCACCTTTCCGAATAATGCTAGAGTGAGGGAAGCTGTCCCTTGCTACCCTCACCATCCCTCTCCCACAATATCTAAACAATAACAACGTGAAGAAATTCATCAATAATTTTGCTGATCAGTTAACAAAAATGTTATAAAATCGATACGAGGGAGTAACAGCTAAAATGATGTCTTGTGCTTGTAGAATGTATTCTGTGTGACCCGCATCTCTGCCAGTGTATGTGGGCTTTAACGAGACACTTCCGCAGTTCTGGAAACATAACAAAATATCAAGTTTGAGAACCAACATTGGAAGTGTAAATTCAAATCCAACTGTTATTTGTATTGAATGTATATAGTTGTTCATGCTTAGGATCCAGATGTGTTACAAATATCCTTTTACATGTCCTAGAGTGCAACTAGTTTTGATTAATGTTGATGGATATATTTCATGGAATAAAAAAAAGTACCGTACCTGTATTTTAAAGTATAAAACAACATTTGTTAAATTCAAATTTGGTATTAGAAGTCCTATTCACAACTTTGGAATACGCGTTTTTACCCGCTCAGTTGGATCTTCAGTTAAAAGACAAGACTAATAAGTTGGACCGTTCTGTCTATACAATTACAGAGTAGACATAAATTTTTAACATTTAACCATCTTCATTACTTTTTATTTCAAACAGTTAAATATAAACTTACATGTTCAGCGATTTGTTCAGTGACCCAATCGACTAACTTCTACCAAATGGTAAATTATAAAAATAATAATACTACAACATATCTGCTAGCTATTGCTCTGCTATTCAGGAATATTATTTTTTGGTCAGGAAATCTGTTTTTAAACGACTTAAACCAAATAGTTAGAAATAAAAACGACGTTAGAACACGGACACAAGCCATACAAAAGACACAGACGTACTGTGAACTAAAATAGTTCTATTATTTTATATCTTTCTAAGATCGTTCAAAGCAATTCATACGATGTAATATGAAACATTTTTAAGTGCGTACAAACTAAGTTAAAAAACTATGTACATTTTAGAGTTTGTACATAGTTTGTATTTTAATCCGTGGAACTGCTAAACGGAGTAACATAACAACCAATTATAACTGTTAAATAACATATTTCCCTTCTCTCTGTTTATTCCGTATTTTTTATTCCACTGTGACTTGTTTATTGCAAGTCCTCAAGACCTACTGTATAGGCGTTCCCATTAGCGGTCGAGGAAGGAAATGCTGGTGTGAGGCAGGGTATGAATAGGACATGCTACGCATATTAATACTTCATTGTGAGAATATGTAGGTCAAGTTCGCCCTCGTAACACTTAGAATGTATAAACAACAACCAACCCACACCGACATGATATATTTTTAGGGAATTTCCTATGTACAAATGAGTTATTAGGATGACCCGCATGGTAAAACTTAATCCCGGGCCACCATAGTTCTTAACATGACCCCCTGAACACATTTTGCTGCTAAAATGATATATGAATGTCACGTGTGTTTGCAACGGTCACATTTAGTGTCAGATTTACTTCATATTTCGTAGAGACGATCCTTTTTTATAATCGGTTGGGCAAGTTTGTTGGGATAAACAATTGGAAACCCCTAACCGTCTCTTAGGGATTTGAAAATTCAAATTTGTTGTTTTTGAGCCCAAAAGGCTATGTAAAATTAATGCATAGTAAACAACAGAACTAAACATCCAAAAATTGTAGTAAGTCCTCTCCCATTATTTTAGAACAAATAATACCAAGTTGTTGCGGAACAAGAAAATTACTCAACACAATACAATCTTATGATGATTTTACTTTAGAAAAATGTGTTTTTCATATCTTGGCGTAGTGTTATCATTCTAGTACCCCTTATACTTTTGATCCTGAAGGAAAATCCTCCAAAAATATAATGCACAATATTGCTATGCCAGCATTGCAGATAAATAGAACCCATGCCATCAGGATCATCGGGATAACCAACAAATATTTTTTTTTTTAAATTTTCATTACAAAAGGAGTGTATATTTCAGACGATATATATTTTTAGCGAATTTCCCCTATAGGGAAGAAGCTATTACCGTAGTCGGCATGGTAAGACCTAGGCCCGGGACCATGATAACTTTTCGTTTTGAGGTCCCCAGACCCCAAAAACACCATTAGTTCGAAACTGTATATATATATATATATATATATATATATATATGTGTCCGTGAGCACGATAACTCTCGTAAAAATTATCCGATTTTGATGAAATTTGGTATAAACATGTAAAGCAACATTTATGACTTTAAGTTCGAAAACCAGCCAGATCGCTCTATCTGAAGGGGTATTTTGGGGGGGTTTTGTACCCCAAAAATGGGTTTTTCGAATTTTTTACATATAATTTGGGAGATAGTCAAATTTTAGTTTTTACCATTGGATTCAGCTTAAAAAAACACACAATTTGGTATTTTGATCATTTCTCTACGTCAATTTGTTACCGAGATATCGAAAGTACTAAACACAGTACGTTGTCTAATGTTATTCTTATGGAGGAAAAGAAAAATTTTATATCTCGCTTATTTATGAACGTATACTAACGAAACTTGGTATACGGCTTCATCTGGTTGTGGACCATTGATATTTGCTCAAAAAAACAATTTTTTACCAAAGGCTCCCGTAGCAGCAAACCTGCGTACTTCGCCCCATGTTATTCTTATGGAGAATAAGTAACGTGTTATCTCCCTTCATTATGAAAATAAATTAATGAAATTTGGTACGTGGCTTTACCTACATGAGTTATATTGATATTTGTATAAAACCCCATTTTGTTGTGTACCTTGCTTCAGCAAACCTGCATACTCAGCCGCCATGTTATTCTTATGGAGAATAATTAAAATGTCATAAATCGTTTATTTATGAATGTATATTGATGAAACTTGATATGTGGCTTTATGTGGTATTAAGATACATATATATGCATTGGAAATTCGCTGAGTACGCAGGTTTGCTGCTACGGGGGTATATATATATATATCTATATATATCTATATATATATATATATATATATATATATATATATATATATATATATATATATGTGTCCGTGAGCACGATAACTCTCGTAAAAATTATCCGATTTTGATGAAATTTTGTATAAACGTGTAAAGCAACATTTATGACTTTAAGTTCGAAAACCAGCCAGATCGCTCTATCCGAAGGGGTATTTTGGGGGGGTTTTGAACCCCAAAAATGGGTTTTTCGAATTTTTTACGTATAATTTTGGAAATAGTCAAATTTTATTTTCTCCCATTGGATTCAGCTTAAAAAAACACACAATTTGGTATTTTGATCATTTCTCTACGTCAATTAGTTACCGAGATATTAAAAGTGCTAAACACAGTACGTTGTCTAATGTTATTCTTATGGAGGAAAATAAAAATTTTATATCTCGCTTATTTATGAACGTATACTGACGAAACTTGGTATACGGCTTCATCTGGTTGTGGACCATTGATATTTGCTCAAAAAAACAATTTTTTACCCAAGGCTCCCATAGCAGCAAACCTGCGTACTCAGCCCCATGTTATTCTTATGGAGAATAAGTAACGTGTTATCAGCCTTCATTATGAAAATAAATTAATGAAATTTGGTATGTGGCTTTACCTACATGAGTTATATTGATATTTGTATAAAACTCCATTTTTTGTGTTCCTTACTTCAGCAAACCTGCATACTCAGTTGCCGTATTATTCTTATGGAGAATAATTAAAATGTCATAAATCGTTTATTTATGAATGTATATTGATGAAACTTGGTATGTGGCTTTATTTGGTATTAAGATACATATATATGCACTGGAAATTCGCTGAGTACGCAGGTTTGCTGCTACGGGGGTATTTTTGTTTTTTTAGCGAATTTTCACTATAGGGAAGAAGCTATTACCGTAGTCGGCATGATACCCCCGGGACCATCGTTTTGAGGTCCCCAGACCCCAAAAACACCATTTGTTTGAAACTGTATATATATATATATATATATAAATCTCTCTCTTTCTCTCTCTCTCTCTCTATATATATATATATATACACATATATATATATATATATATATATATATGTGTGTGTGTGTGTGTGTGTGTGTGTGTGTGTGTGTGTGTGTGTGTGTGTGTGTGTGTGTGTGTGTGTGTGTGTGTGTGTGTGTGTCCGTGGGTGCGATAACTCTCATAAAAAAAGTCTGATTTTGATGAAATTTGATATAAACGTGTAAAGCAACATTTATGAATTTTAAGTTAGAAAACCAGCCAGATCGCTTTATCCGAAGGGGTATTTTGGGGGGGGTTTTGTACCCCAAAAATGGGTTCTTTAAAGTTTTTACATGTAATATTTTAAAAAGTTTAATTTTAGTTTTCACCATTAAATTCAGTTTAAAAAAACACACAATTTGGTGTTTTGATCATTTCTCTATGTCAATTGGTTACAGAAATATTCAAAGTGCTAAACACAGTACGTGTTGTCCAATGTTATTCTTATAGAGAATAACAAAAATTTCATATCTCACTTATTTATAAATGTATACTAACGAAACTTGGTATACGGCTTCCTCTGGTTATGGTCTATTGTTAAGCAAAATTTAAGGATTATTCCCGTAGCAGCAAATCTGCATACTCAGCCCCCATGTTATTCTTATGGAGAATAAGTCAAATATAAAGTATTAAAACTTGGTATGTGGCTTCACCTTGTTTAGTTACATTGATATTTGCATAAAAACCCATTTTTTGTGTTCTTTGTTGCAGCAAACCTGCGTACTCATCCCCCATGTTATTCTTATAGAGAAAAATCAAAATGATATATATCGCTTATTTATGAATAAATATTGATGAAACTTGGTATGTGGCTTCACCTAGTTGAATTCCATTTATATTTGCATAAACACCAATTGTTTATGTTTCTTGTTTCAGCACACCTACGTACTCATCCCTAATGTTATTCTTATGGAGGATGATTAAAATTGTATATATCGCATATTATATTTGTGAATATATTTTTATGAAACTTGGTATGCGATTTTATGTAGTATTAAAATAAATATAATGCATTGGAAATTTGCTGAGTATGCAGGTTTGCTGCGACGGGGTATTAGTTTTTATTACAGAAATTCGCTTCCCTCAGGTCAGCGCCTGCAATCGAACTAGTTTACTTCATTATACAAAAGTTTCAATATCATAAGAGGTATGATAAGAGGTTAGCTGTTTAGCAACCGAAATTATACAATTTGCTTCAAGGATCACCAAATCATTCAAGTTAAAATAATCGTAACATATGTACCATTTGAACATCAGGCTAAAGTGTTTTATAAGGGAGTGAATATTCTTAACAACATCATTAGTGAATTAAAAATATATTATACTCATTTGAAGAAATAGGAAATACTAATGTAAATACATTTTCATTATGTTTTCCAAAATCGAGTGAGCATGGAAATTTTCTGAAGTTCTGGGAACGTTCTTGTTGAGGAACTTTACACTTCAAAGGAAATTAACTAATAACATCACATTTAACTCTGTACAACTAAGAATGCGAGCTAAGAGGGTTTGAATGTAGTCTTCCACGGTGCGATGAATCACTTTAGTTGTGTATTCATTGTCCGGGTTACACAGTGATGGTGGCGCTTGATATTCAGCTGCCAACGTTTCGAGTTAATTACATACCCCATCCTCAGGTCTAGTGTCACTATTTTTTTCTCGACTAGGCTCAAAAGACCTTTTTAAAAGGTGTTCCATATCTACTGATTACCCTTAAATTTTAATTTCGGCTATCCATCTGTGTATAAGTGGACATACCGGACATGGTCTGAGACCATACCCGTAGGGTTGTTGGCAGTTTGAAAAATAAACATGTCTGTGATCGCTTGCACAGGAGTCAGAGAAGGATTATATATTTTCTGAAGAATCGTGATTCGCTATTGTAAATTACTAGATGATTGTTTTGGTTGTGTGCCATTAAAGTAGGCTAAGTAGATTTACCTAGACGGGTAATACACCCAATATATGGTGTTAAATTCAATAATATTGAGAAAAAAAAAACTGTTACTTAGCCACCTTACTAAATTCTAAACAAATTTCTTGACACCAAATTGTAATAAGTACATTAAACATTAAAAAAATACTATTGAAATAAAGAAGTGAAATTGATTTCAAGAAAGAAAACTAAACGAGTCATTGCAGTTATACTTAACTGCAATGACTCATTTAATTTTCTTTCTTGAAATCGATTTCACTCATTTATCTCAATAGTATTTTTTTTAAGCCACAAAGACGACAGTTTCAAAGATTAGTAAACGGTAGCTATCACAAACCGTGCGGAGGTTTTATTATTAAAATATATAATCGTACAAACAAAGGCCCTATAATCTAAAGTTACACAGCAAATATTTAGTCTTTAACGTCCATGCCAAAGGTCTATCTAAAAGGTGCTTCAAGAGGTACTTCAACGCCATTCGAGTTACGGTGCTACAATGGGTACTACGCTTGCTGGTGCTGTTGCTGTCAATGAAACTGACTCGCACGACTGTAACAACATGTTGTTATAGTTCTAGCTCATTAGCAAAACCATCGTACGTAGTAGAAGCAATGTTAAAATTCCCTTTCCATTACAGATAGTACCCTTGTTAAATAACTAGGATGGTCTGCCGTTACACTTTAGACGCATAAATGAGCGAAGCAACTGTTACAACGTTAAAGCACGAACAAAGAAGATCTACGGGGAAAAATGCTACATTTAGTAAACAAACTTAAAATAATGTAAACAAAGTAGTGACAGTTTTTAACAGCTGTTTATTTAATTTCAATGAAGCCAGTTAAATACATGTGACATTAACCCAATAAAATATTTCTTCCATTACAATTACATGTGAAATTTAAGACCCAGAGGGGCGTAACCTAAGAGGAATTTCGCAAATCTCTCGAAAGAAAAACCTTTTTCTCGGTATCACCTAGCTACTGGCCAAATTTCATATCAATCGGTAAAGCCATTACACTGTGATGCCGTTACAAAGAAGTGACAAAGTGAGGGAAAGAGAGCTTCAATCAGTAAAAAACCTTGTAAGCTTGAAATGTTATTTAAAATAATAGTGCTAAATTTAGAGTGTTTTTTCATTAGGGCTACATTTCAGGTTTTTTTGTAGAGTAAAATATTTGATTGCATACCGAGCTTCCAAACAATATCAATCCCGGTTATTTCTTAGATTTTTTACGGTTTGCCTAATAGCATTGCACCAAAAATGTTATTTTATTATCTAAACTAGCTGGCCCGACAGACGTTGTCCTGTCCTAATGTCATTGAATTTGTTTTATGTCAATTACTCATTCATTTTCAAGATGAGCTCGTTCGCTTCGCTCACTCGCCTATCAATAAAAGAGTTTGAGTTGCCATTCAAGTAGTGTTTTAGCAAATTTTCCGTATAGGGAAGAAGCTATTACTGTAGGTCTCATGGTAATATTTAAGCCCGAGACCATGATAACTTTTTGTTTTTAGGTCCCCAGATGCCAAAAACACCATTAGTTCAAATTTGTATATATGTATTTATGTCTCCGTAAGCACGATAACTCTCGTAAAAAAGGTCCGATATTAATGAAACTTGGTAAAAATGTGTAAAGTACCATTTATTTGAACGAGTTCAAAGTGAGAAGAATCGCACCATCCAAAGGGGGATTTTTGGGGGGTTTTGTACCCTTTAATGTACCCATGTAATTTTTATTTAAATAAAATTTTAATTTCCACCATTGAATTCAGCTTAAAAAAACAAACAATTTGGTATTTTGATCATTGCTTTACGTCAATTGGTTACTGAGATATTGAAAGTGCTAAACACAGTACGTTGTCTAATGTTATTCTTATGGAGAAAAATAAAAATTTTATATCTTGCTTATTTATTAACATAAACTGACGAAACTGGCTTTATCTGATTGTGTTTTATTGTTGTTTGCACAAAAAACATGTTTTCGCCTATGGTTCCCATAGCAGCAAACCTAGGTACTCGGTCCTCATGTTATTCTTATGGAGAATAATTAAAATGTTATATATCGGTTATTTATGAATGTATATGGATGTAACTTGGTATGTGACTTCACCTAGATGAGTTCTATTGATATTTGCATAAAAACCCATTATTTTGTTGTTCCTTGTTGCAGCAAACCTGCGTACTCATCCTCAATGTTATTCTTATGAAGAATACTTAATATTTTATACATCGCTTATTTGTGAATATATTTCTTATGAATCCTGGTAAGTGGCTTAATATCCAATTAAGACATTAAGACATTCATTGGAAATTTGCTGAGTATGCAGGTTTGCTGTGACGGGGGTATTTATTTCCATAATGAACACATGTTTATGCCTTTCAAGTATGTTTACAGCTGTTTGGTGCAACTTTGAAGGCCAGTGGAACAGAGCCCTTAGGTCGGATTAAACATTTTCTTTTATAAGAACTTTGTTTTGACATTATCAAACACAACAAACAAAGAATTATTCAATTTGGTGCACTCATTCTCAAGTTATGGAATCAGAAAGGAAAACAGGCATTCATTTTTATATATTAAGATAAGGATCCCTTAAAATTGCTTAAAAATATCATTTTGGATTTAGTACCGAATAGGAAATACATTTCAACAATAACAAAATTAAATTTGAATCTGAGAAAACACTCTAACATATTTTGGGCTGACAGAGGTTGGGAGAGATCACAGGAGGGAGCCAGAATTAATCTGCGACTTGGAGGTCAGTTGGTCTCTTTGCACACTTCCATTTTTAATATGGCTTTATAGATTGCTTTTAAGTGGCGGTGCTAAACATAGTTATGTTCAAACACTTACATGGTATAAAGAGTGCAGGAGTCTAAACAAATGAAGTAGTTAAAGAAAATTAGAAATTAGCTTTTTTAACAAAAACAACAAATGTCAAACGTTAACATCTTTTTTCAACTTGGAGTACACGTTTTGATTCTTAAACTCGAGTAAAATGTTAACATAAACAGCTTTTATGAAGTTATTTAAGGTTTTTTCATGCTTACTTAAACTTCACTTGTGCTGTAGCGTTTCAGTGCAACTTTGGATATTTTTGTGGGAAGGTTATAGAAAACGAAACGTCTAGGAACAAACGTATAAAAAAGAACGATCAAAAATTGTTCACATAAATTCTTATTTACATAGAAATATATACTAAAAACGGTAATTTTGCCCAATGAACAAATGAAAAGTTTTAGTTTTAACTCACTAAGTGAACTCACAAAGTAGGAAAGCAAGTTAAAACTAACTGTATATACAAATGTTTTATATTGCATATAGTTTTTCTTTTACTTCTTTCATTCAACAAAATCAAATATAAAACCGAGAAGCCAACTTGGATTGAGAGATAAAATATCCGCTTCTTCTAATCAATCATACTTAAAGAGATGACGGTTCTGTAATAGACTGATCCAGCCTGCCTCGTGTACATTGAATATGGTTTACTTTATTGCTTTATAATTATATGTGTCTGTAATGAAACAACTGTTAAGGATATTTGTACCACGGACAACAATTTTCAGTTTAATGTTTTTACCGACATCTTGTTTGATTTAAAATCAGTAACAAAAAAGAAAACTAAACGGTATCAGGAAATTTACACACACTTTCTCCCTTTTAGCCCAATTTTAATAGTTACATTACTTTAGACTGTGTTTATTAAATATAGAATATAAAGTACTTCAGCATGAGTATAAAACATTCTATTGGACCTTTTTCAGAAATAACCACCTAATCGCTTTCTTAGATGCAGCACAGAATCATTTTCTACACACAGTGGTTTTGAGAGTGGGAATGCCTGCTCCTTCCCTGTAGGATGAGGGGAAACAACATATTCCAAATATTCTTTGTTGGTCAATGTGTGACCTACGTAACAAGTTTTAATGAAGTTGATCAGTAAATAAGAGAGTAACGGGAATTTGTTTGAAGAATAACCATAAGAAAAGCGGTAGTACATTTACTGCTAAATGAAAATTTCAATTTTATCTGCAACCATTAGTCATACAATAATAGTTCAAATTGCTAATTTATTAAGTGTTTTAGCTATTATTAATGGTAGTAAGTAAATTTTAGAAGAATTGTATGGGTATAAGAAAAAACTGCTGAATTTTGGGACATTTTAAGATTTATAATATCTGAATTTAAATTTTCACAAAAACTCGGTCGGTGTCGTTTTATTAAAACACTATAACACTAAAACCACTAACTTTTAAATAAAACCGAAAAACTATTTTTTTAGAAATTTGGATTTTTAATGTGTTAAGAGGTTTTTGGGATCACCAACAATAAATTTTGAAAAAAATAACAAAACACTAGATATACCTTGGATTAATACCTGGTGTCTCCTGATAAAAAAATACCAAATTTGAGCAACTTTGATCAATTATGTGATCTCTAGTTCTGAGCACAGCTAGACAAACTGAAAAACAGATGTCACCTCTAAAAGCATGTTTTTGAGTTAAGGGAGCACTCAAACAAATATTTCTACTAATAACTCAAATTATATAATTTTGACGAAAACAATACTTTCTCCATATACTGTACTATGTATAGGGGAAGAAAGTAAAAACAAAAAACTAACTAATAAATATAATAGACCAGTTTTTGTAAATCACAGGTTTGATAGAAAGTCATAAGGTTCTTTACTAACCCAAGACCTAAAGCAGTGCAGCTTATCTCTGCATTATATAACTGAAACATTGCGGTGGGCTTTTATGATTTTCAAAAATTAACAGAAGAAGTGTACAAAATAATTTTACAAATTATCCTAATTTGTGATTCAAACTCGTAGTGAAAAGCGCAGCAAAAAACTGTTTATTTTTTTTTAGCTCCCTTACAAAATGTATACATGTGAGGAACGTAGATATTCAAAATCCAATCTTACATTCAATGAAACCAACAAAATATGTTATCATCACATTAACCCTTTGCAGTCCGACGTCCGATATATCGGATGTCGCTGTTTATGCCAAAAAGTCCGCGGTCCAATATATCGGACGTTCGCGAAATATACCAAAAAGTCCAACGTCTGATTTTTCGGACGTCAGCAAAATCTGTCATACTGGCTTTATAAATTATACAAACGCGCTAATATTTTGGTATATATATCAGATAGAGTTGTTGAGTTGCTCTATGCCCTTTCTTCTTATAACAAAGCTATTTATTTGTTGCTTGTCATATGTTTAAATATTTTCATATAACATATGTTCATATGTTTTAACAAACATAAATGTGCATAAAGATGCAAAATCCTGTTTGTAAATAGCCTAGTTATTTTTATTGTGTGATCTTATGACATTTTATCATGAACTTTTTGTAGAAAGAACAAAGTTGAGTTGATTTGCTTACATGAATAACACAAAAAATTGTATTTCATTATTCGGTGCATAAAAAAGGAGTGCTAAGCCTATTAAACTTATTTTAAAAATTTTGTTGACTTTTTTAGTAGAAATTAATTTTACATTACTATAGTTTGTCTTGTATCAACATGAGGAAAACAGATGTTGTGATTTGTGCTACGGTGCTGTATAAACCCTAATTTATCAAGAATACACAATTTTGGCGGATTTCGCCATAATTTACAAATTTGTCTACAACTTCTTTATTTTTCAAGGTAGGTGGATGAAATTTGTTGTATTTGGCTTAGAACTAAGTAGGGAACTTGAGAATACCAATATATGGGCTCAATGTTTTTTTTTTAGCTATTTGTGTTCAAAAGTTAGATTTCGGAAAAAATAAACAATAATATTTTATAATAAAAAAAGGTAATAATTTTTTTTATGAAAATATTATACATATTTGGATGTATAATTTCATAGGGAATAAAACCAAAAAAGAATTATGGCTCTATATGTTAAGGTGGTGCAGTCGACTCTATTGACAAGCTATTCCGCCTAGAGGTCAGGCCAGTCGCTGCTCACTCACACACATGCAGAGTCCCGGATGCTCACTCACACACACGCAGAACCCTCCCCTCAACTACCCCCAACCCACAACTTCCCCAAGTGGTCAAACCACTTTCACCCAGCTGGGCTTGCTACTCGCCCTGCCCTGAACCTTCATCGGGCACCAAGATTCTGAAATGGCAAATAGCAAGCAGCACAGCGGGAACTCAACTCAAACAGCCTCTCCGCATGTGTTATAAACATATTTATTTGTTATACAATTTTCAGCGGTTAGTATACCATTTAAAAATGTCATTTAATGAATTCAGTCAAGTCTCTCAAATCTATGATATCGTAGATAAAATTAATTATAAAACGTATTTTAACAAGTTGGAAGCGCTCTACTAACATACAAATAACCCCGTCGCAGCAAACCTGCGTGCTCAGCGAATTTCCAATGCATAAATATGTGCCTCGCTACCACATAAAGCCACTTACCAAGTTACATAACAATACATACGTAAATAAGTGATATATACTATTTTTACTATCGATTTATTTGGACTTTACATATCACTTCTAGTGTTTAAAACACTAGAAACAATAGTTTTTAAACCCTAGAAGCGATAGGCAAAGCCCAAATAAATCAATTATAAAATTCAAATCCATCGCTATTATGAGTTTCAAAAATACAGTATGACATTTTGTTTTAGGGCTGAGTACGCAGGTTTTCGCTGAAACAAGGAAGATAAGAATCTTTTTTTATACAATTATCAAAATAACTCAAGAAGGTGAAGCTTCATACCTTTATTTATCTAATTTAGGTTCATAACTAAAGGAGGTAGGCCATATCAAACATTAACTGTTCTTCATAAGAATAACACTAGGGCTGAGTATGAAGGTTTGATGCTTCAGGGAAAATAAAAAATTTATGCAATGCATATAAATAGGCCAGAACTAGGTCAATTCACATACCAAAGTTTCGCTAAAATATGATCATTTTAAAGAAACTGGAAAGAGTATTTTTGATTTGAATTAAACAACAGATAATTTTAATCAAATATTTGTTTACAAAAATCGAATTAATACAGTTCATATGATAACGGTTTTTAACAAGATCCAGTATAAAATACGATTGAATCACGGATAAAATATCTGATAACAATTAAACACATTAACTTTGAAACAAAGTCTAAGGCATCAGTAAACTACTGGTAGTAATCCTAACAACATATTAAAATATCATAACTAACCGTTTGTTTGCGATTTTAATGTACTATATATATGATTGGCCTAGTAGAGCAATGGTTAAATATTTTTCTACTATAGTTTGCAAACTTCAGATGTGCCCAAAAAACGGGTGGCAGTTTGGTAGTACCCAGATAGGGAGGGAGGCAAATGGTTTCCAAAAATATACATTACCACCAAGAGATATCCTGGTAAACCATGTCAGTCAGTTCCCGAATTTTGTATTGCTTGAATTCCTTTACAGCAACTTTAGAGACTCATGCGGACAGTTAACATAAAACCAATAGACACGGTCCGAGACAGTCCGTAGAAACCACAATACCCCATGTTTAAGAGTAGGACTGGCTGTCTTTACCCAAAAACAGGCTGTGAGAGTAAGAGTATTTTTTTCTGTTAATGTGCAAGTGTAAAAAATTTAAAATGACACATCGATTGTCCAAATCGGTTGAGAAATAACGACGTAGCGGGCCGAAAACGAAATTCCTTAGCGATTTAATATGTAAGACTGGGCCGTATTTAGGACCTCTGGGGCCCCGGGCGAATACGAAAATGGGGCCCCTCTAACATAAATACAAGCTTGTATGTAGGTATACATACAATAGATATTTCTCTATTCCGTAATATAACCTTATTAATTTTAATTGTCTAGTCTGTAATAAATACACAAAATATACAAATAATTAACAAATTTTGTTGTTGTGAAAACTTTAAAAATTTTCAAAATAATAATGTTGTATTTAATTTTCTTTACAGGATTTAGTCTGGTTTTAGCTCTCAAGCCTATATCCAACAAGTTACTAATATATTAAGTTAATATACAATAAAACACATTATGACTAGTTAAACCAACAACTTGCTTTACCACAAAAATCATCGTACTAACATGAAAACAATCAAAATATAGCACATATGAAATGTTTTGTTATGTTATGTTTTGTTATAATAAATGTTATGATATATGTTTGAATTCAATACACATTGATTTGGAACTCTTTATAAGTTCGTAGATCAAGATACTGCTAGATAGACTTTATTAAATAGTATTTCATGCAGTATAGACGGTAAAAACTCCTTTCTCGGCATTTCTTGGCTGAAAAATCATAAATTATATGTTCAAGTAACATAGGCAACGCCAACGCAAAATATAATTTTCTAAACTCTGGTTTAAACAAGTTTAAACTTTAAAACATGTTCTTATTCCGGATGCATTTGATATTATCGCACATAAAGATTTAAATATTTGGAAATGTAGTAAAAAGTCAGTTATATTGTAGACGTTTGTACATTATTTTCGAGATAAGTTTACGTGATTTTGATACAATGAAATATTATCTTTATCATTGGGCCTTGTTTCTTCCTACGTTGAACTTGATGTGGGGGGTAATCGCAGGATTCAGTGTTGGCAACAATGATAAGCATACATCCCGTAACACTCACTGATACCGGGGCAGTGCTGATCGTATTGAGTAATAATTAAAGTAAACAAAGCAGACGTTTTTAAATCCCCATGCTTTTCTTATGGGGGACCTCAAACACTTATGACTACTCAGTGTCCTACGTTAACTGACTTTCGTAACCAATTATAGTTTTGATACTATTATTTAATTACTTTATATTTGGCTGTTTGTTCCTAATAATTTATATAATATATCAAAATTAGTTTTGTGCAACAATAACAACAAACTTAAATCGGCTTGAACGGAATATGCAACTTCCAAGTACGGCAGAGCATGGCTGTTATATTTATATTAAACAATACAATACACACAATCTATGCTCAGCAAAATAAGTGCTCTACAATGCCATCAGTAGTTATGTTTCAAATCTTACCTGGCCAATTTTAGTTACTGGATTCGGACAAGTTTATCAAGTCCGCACATGGTATTGAAATAATACAAATTATTGAATGACTTTGGATTTGATAATTAGTTTGAACGTACACCTTTTACATCTTAAAATTATTTGAATTGTTTTCAGTTAAGAAATAATCAACTTTTTCAGAACAAATTTTAAAAACTGCCTCCTTAGTGGTCTGAAGGGTCTCTCTTTCGTGGCCTGGGGCCCCCCTCGGGCCCGAGGCCCTGGGCGCTCGCCCCGTGCGCCCTTACGGCCCTGATATAAGGCTAGTTTTGCCCAACAGCTTCTATTGTTCATCTGAGTTATGTTTTGTAGTCAAATCAAATCACACAGCTGAACAAATTGTAATTCATTGCTCTTTATAATAAAACGTGCTCTTTATAAGTGCGTTTGTATTTTAAAATATGGTTGGTAACTATTTAATGTGAAATTGAAGAGTCATAAATTATGTTTGACTTACATAGAAAAAAGCAAAGAAAACTGTGTATAAACAACTTGATTATTAGCTATGAAAAACCCTTTTCACTAACAGAAATAAAATGTGGCGTTTTTGTCTTAAGAATAAATTTGTAGGGCCTAATTAACAATTGTAAAAATATATTAAACATCTTTGATGGGCATAAAGAAATCTGACTTCAGGCCTACATACAACTTAACACAACCTGGCTTTTAGACCTTTGTTTTATTTGCAAGGACGATACCTCCTCTGTCACGGGGTGACGGTGCCGGCAGTCGGCGCGGCGGGCCGATGCAGGGTAGTGAGAGAGAGAGAGAGAGAGAGAGAGATTGAGAGAGAGAGAGGAGATGTGTGAGAGAGTAAAGGGATGTGCGAGTGAGAGAGAAATATGGTGCGCGGGTGCCTGCACGTGCGAGTCGGGGCGATATGGGCGGCTCAGGGGTAGATAGGTGTCTGGCGCGGGCTAAAATTAAAAAGTTTATTGTACACAACTTTTTTATGAAACCTAATTTTTACATATTCTTGTGTAAAACTGTCTTTGTACACCCTTGGCTTGGGTTAGCTGAAGTTTAAAAACCACTCGAATAAAAAACAACCGAGATACAAACTTTATTTCCTGAAATAATAAGAATTTTACTAAAATCCATTTAGGTGACCCTTAAGTATATTTTTTGTAAATACATAAACCAATTTTGAAACATTTGTGATTGGCCGTTTTCAACTGGTGTATAATTCAAAATACCTCTAAAACGGCACTTCAAAGGGTGAAAAAACCAACATAACGTTAATATTTTTCCAAAAAAATGTGTGTTTACGGTTTGTATAATCGTAATAAACAAAAAACAGTGAGAAAAAGAATTAAAATTTTTTTTGGCTGCACAGCCTTAAGGCAAAAAAGTTAAAAACATTTTACTAAATGCTTACAAAATTGATTAAAATGGCCTGGTATTTTTGGCTAGTACTATAAGTAAAAGTACCGGCATTTTTGGCTAGGACCAAAAAATTTTTGGCAGACTGCAAAGAGTTAAACAATGATACATCAATATTCTGGTAGAATAAATAACAAAGTGATGTTAGTAGGTTCTAGTGTATTCTCTAAAAGTTTCAATTCAACAAACCAGATTTATTTAGGAAAAATATGCTTACCGGGTCTGAAAAATAATCGACACTCGACCAATTTGACATTTCAAATAAAAATATAATATTTTATATGTCAATAAAATACTGCTTTACCCGTTAATAATACTACTATACCTGTTTCATACCGTAAGTGCTTTTAAGCAGGGCTTCTTTTACATTTCAGAGATCGAGACAAACGAAAGAAACAATACCACTTAAGACGTTGTACGATACCACAAAACGGCCGTTCTTTCTCTTTCCCTTTGTCTGTTTTCGCTTGGTCTAACTCTATCTCGACATAAGCCTCCTTAGATAACGGCCCTTGTTTTTATTCTCTCTTCCATTTATGAACATGTTTTAATTTTTCCACTAGTTGAATGTAGTTTTTAAATAATTTAGAAAATTACTATTTTATCCCGCCAGTTCAATGTAACTTTGGAACTTTACTTTTGCTTGACCAAGCCAGTGCAAATTGTCATTCGTTGTTAGAGGGCAACGAACCAAACCTCTCCAAGTCAAGCGGGTGCCCCGGGAATCTATCACGTGACCTCTTCTATCGATGACCAATTCGCTACTACGTCAGACTAAGGCCCGAGGAGAACAGGTGACTAATTTAACGAAGTTGGATGCACTTTTAAATATAAAAGTAAAATTGTTTTATGAAGTTTAAGAGGGGGCTCCAGTCCTCTGTGTCTACCTGCTTCTACAATAAAAGAAATGTAAACTTTAAACTTTCAATGTCCGTCCCTCACCAAAATACTTTTGAAATCGATGATTTATGGTTCATTTAAAAGAGTAAAATAATAGCTACTTTTTCACTGAGCAGAATTTTGATATCACAAATAGATCATACATAAAAAACATAAATATTGAATGGTTTGGAATGCCTTTGAACGATTGTTATTTGTGGTATCGCTTTGAAACTTTGCTCACTGAAATCGCTAGGTATTTTATTTGCTCTGTAAAACGAGCTATGAATCATATGATCTCATATGATCCATTGAGAAGAGACGGGCTTTGAAATTAACATTGACCTTGAAAGGGGGTTAACATGAAGCAGATAGAAACATGAAAAGTTTCCTGACTGGAGCGACCTCTTAAGAATAATTCTTACTAAATCATTGCATGTTTAAATGCATCATATATTTACTCAAATACAATTTACAGAAGTTTAACACCACTTTACGAGTTATGTATATTCATGTTATGAAAATATCAGGTGGGCGGGACTTTTGATCGGTAAATGCAATAACCAGACACTTGAGCAGCGTCGATTCTCAGATCAAATCAATGTTGTTGGATCTCCCGTCTCCAACTTTGATTTATTTTCGATTTGTATACAAGTTATCAGCAATATTTGAAAAATAGAATCGATTCTGAGATTATATGGTAAGGTAAGGTAGTTCCATCATCTTTTCAGGAAGTTTCTTGTTATACTAAAATTCCTTTTGTCGTTCGTTAAGATTTAGGCTGGCTAAAACAGGTCTGTATTAACGTTGACCTATTTTACAATTCAAAATAAGTTTGCCCTCGGTCTGGTAGGCTGGAATTGTTTAATAACAATTCCAGCCTATTCACACAACATGCTCAATACTTCCTCCTTTCAAAATCTTGACTTCCCTCTTACATATTCGATCACAGAGATATTATAATAAACTAACCAACTATCCTCCCTTCATTAACATTGTATTATAAATTATTTAAGATTTGAATAACTATACAACATGCAATGGATTGCTAATACTATCTTGAAAAAAAAAAACTTATTAAGATAGGTGTTGCGCATAACTGCTTTTGGAGTTGAGCACATTTTTGCTGTTTTTATTAGCGAATTTCCTCTATAGGGAAGAAGCTATTACCATAGTTGGCATGGTAAGACCTAGGCCCGGGACTATGATAACTTTTCGTTTTGAGATCCCCAGATGCCAAAAACACCATCTGATGTGTGTGTCCGTGGGTGCGATAACTCTCGTAAAAATGGTCCGTTTTGATGAAATTTGGTACAAACATGTAAAGCAACAATTATGACTTAAGTTCGAAAACCAGCCAGATCGCTCTATCCAAAGAAGGATTTTGATGGGTTTTGTACCCCAAAAATGGGTTTTTTGAGTTTTTTACATATATAATGTTTTAGTAAATCAAAGTTTACTTTTCACCATTGAATTCAGCTTGAAAAAAAACAAACAATTTGGTGTTTCGATCATTGCTCTACGTCAGTTGTTACAGAGGTATTAAAAGTACTAAACACAGTACGTTGTCCAATGTTATTCTTATGGAGAATAAGAAAAATGTATATCTCGCTTATTTATCAACTTATCCTGACGAAACTTGGAATATTGCTTCATATCGTTGTGGTCTATTGATATTAGCACAACAAACGATTCATTGATCATAGTTTCCGCAGCAGCAAACCTGCGTACTCAGCCCCCATGTTATTCTTACGGAGAATAAGTAAAAGGTCATCTCCGTTAATTATGAACATAAATTAGTAAAACTTGGTAATAGCTTAACTGTCTTTAAAAATAACAATGACCCAAAGTACTGTAATATGAAAATCATTTACAACAAATATTTACAAATGTTAAGAAGCACAGCGACTGGATACAAGTAGTGATTTGATATACAACTCGAAGATTCTGTGATGTTTACTTGCATTTTCTTATAAATGTATGCATATCGTCATATTTACCCATTCAAAGAATTTTCTTTATAGATACTTCTTTAAATAAGTATTTCTTAGATATTGAAGATGTTAAATACTTAAAATATTTGATATTAAAAACTTAAATCATCAAAGTGAAAACTTGAGAATAAAGGAAACTGCAATCTGTAAACCTATAAATAAATATCAGTCCTCAAATAGAGGTGATGAGATTTCTATACTTTCTTTAATATACAATCACTTCGTAAAAAGTTGAATCATCTTAAAATTATTCTTGAGCAAACTTCTACAGACTTTGTCTGTTTAAGTGAGCATCGGTTATGTGAGGTAGAAATTCATTTCTATATCCCTGAAAATTTTAGTTTGGCAGCTCAATATTGTCGTAAACCTCCTTTGATACATGGAGGTACTGCTATTTATGTTAATAAATGTTTAAGTTAGGAAATGATTGACTTGTCAAATTTTAGTTTTGACTACTTACTAGAGGTATGTGCTATTAGGTTCATAGATTATGACTTCGTAATTTTGTCAGTGTACCGAACTCCAGATTGTTGTTTTAAGGAATTCACAAAGAAATTGGAAACCTTTCTTTATACATAACAACTAAACCTAAACTTTTTAAATATGTTGCACTGGCAGAAGATTTTAATGTAGATCTTTTAAAAATTCACGATAAAGAAAGAAAATACTTTTTAGATTTGCTTAGATCTTTTGATTTATATTTTACAAATGACAAACCTACCAAAAACCTTGCTTGCCTCGACAACATGTTTACTTATAGGTATTCATAAAAATCTGTTTCAATGCTCTTTGACTGGAGAGAATATCATTTCTGATCATGTAGTGGTTGTTGTAAAACTTTTACTAAAACCAATACAAAAATTTAATAGAGGTTAAAGTGAAAATATTGACAACTTTTATTAAAAGCATTTTTGATTTCTACAGTAAGGCTTCAAAACTTTGTAAATAGTTTAAGTTTTGTTGACTGGTCTGTCTTATATAATACTTTTGATGTAAAAATATAGCATTCTCACATTTTTTAATTAATATAGTTCATAATTTCAATGTTAATTATCCTATTGTATATATGAAAGCTAACAGTAAGGAGAAACTAGGTTCCAAAAGGTGGTTTTCACCTGAACTAGAAACAATGCGCAAGTACTTATTATTTATATTTGATAAGTGGAAAATCAGTAAAACTATAAATGATAGATTATTTTTAAGAGGTATAAGAAAAAGTATACACGTAGTATTAGAGAGGCTAAAATTACATCAAATGACCAACAAATCTCACAATCCAAAAATGCCTGTAAAAAAGCTTGGGAAGTAATCAGAAAAGAATCTGGTCAAGTTAAAACATCTTTTAATATTCCTCTGTCTTCTAATACCCTTAATGAGTTTTTTATAGGTGTTTCAAATAATAACGAGTTTGCATGCAGCACGCTGACATAAGGGAAGTGAATTTTCACATAAAAACTTTTAAAACTAAAAATTAGTGTAAAAACAAACATTTATTCCAATTTTTATTGAAATCTGAAAACAGTGATTTTTTGGCTGTTCTGATGCTCCTGGTTTCATTTACCTGCAAAGCTGAGAATACAATTTTGCACATTATAATGTTAGGAGAAGGCCAGACAGGCTTGAAAGGAGCCGTAAGGTTGCTGGGCATGATAAAAGTACACCAACAAATGAATAACATGCATTTATAATATAAAACCCCCATAAGACAACGTACCGTGTTTAGTCGAAACACATTTTCTTTAATAACTCGGTAAATATATATGTTAGAATGACGAGAGAGGGTTTAAAACTTTCGCCTCACTAATTCCCATATTTTTACATACATTAATTTTACATACGGGGCTTTTCTGACCCTTTCTGTCCAAAAACTCAAAGTTTTAAAGATTATTCCCCAAAAAAGGGGTTTAGAGTTTTCCGATTATTTTGCCCAACGAACTTGTCCAACTGATTATAGAAAGGAATGTCCCTACCAAATTTGAAGTAAATCGGACAAAAAATGTGACCGCTAAAGTGCAAACACATATATATGTATATATATATATATATATATATATATATATATATATATATATATATATATATAATTTTGAACGAACCCCCAAAACGTGTTCAGGGGGTCATGTTAGGAACTTCTATGGTGGTCCCGGGCTTAAGTTTCACCGTGCGGGTCATGCTAATAGTTCACTTTCCAAAGGAAATTCACTAATAATGTGAGAAATAAGCCTAGCACTATAGATAACATTTCTCACAGTGACATGTTAAAGAATTTTCCCAAGCCAACTGCCAATTGTTTAAAGGTTTTTAAGTGGAATTTAGTAGATAAGGAAACTGTGCATGCTATAGTTTGTAAACTCAGCAACTGTCGTAGTGAAGATATATATATGGGATTACCAATTTTGTTCTTAAACACATAATTAACCTCATTTTAGTTCCTTTTACCCACCTTATTAATTTAGTGCTTATTCATGGCAAGTTTCCTGATTGTTTAAAAACTTCAAAAGTCACTCCAATTTATAAAAAGGCAACGAAAGCGAGTCATCTAATTATCGCCCTAGCTTTAGTGCCAATTTTAGGCAAAGTAATTGAATCATGTTTATTTTACCAATTGAATACCTATTTCACTCAACATGATTTATTATATACAAGTCAGTATGGCTTTAGAATAAATTTTTCAACTACTATGGCTGTGGAGGAAATAGTTGATAACATTTTAAGTGGTTTTGAAAATAAATTGGTCATTGGCTCTTGCCTGATAGATTTAACAGTTCAGTTCAGTTTCAATTCAGTTTTAGGCCCTTTCCTCTTTCTAGTTTTTATAAATTATTCTAGCTTTAACATTCCTGTTCGCTTGGTACTTTATGCCGACGACACCACCTTGCTCTGTGAAAACTTAAACTATTTAGCTGTTAAATCTCAGCTCAATGATGCTCTTGAGTGTGCTAGAACGTGGTACAAAATTAATAATTTGACCATAAATGATGAAAAAACTGAATTTATTTATTTTACGCTTAAAAAGAGACAATTTTTGACAATGTATCTCAGTCAGTTAAACTTCTTGGTATTCACCTTGACAGCAAGTTAAGCTCGGATGATGATATTACTCACCTTTGTAAAACATTGGCAAGAATAAATCATATGTTAGCTTTAATGTACTGTTAACTACTTATTATGGTATTTTTCATTCACAACTTTAGTACGGTTTGCGTCTTTGGGGTGGTTCTCATTTTGCTCAGAAAGCATTTATCTGGCAAAAAAAGCCTTAGAGCCATGTTGGGCTTGCAGGATCATGAATCATGTAGAGGAAAATTTTCAAACTTAAAGATTTTGACTTTACCATCCATGTACATTCTTTGCAATTTAATACACATTAAAAACAATCTTGTTAAGTTTCCCAGCCATTCTCATTTATACAATACTAGACACAAAAGTAACCTTGTCCCTCCTCAAATTAGACTTTAAAAATCACAAATAGTCACATTTACTTAAAATACCTTTTTTCAATAAATTGCCTGCTTCTGTTAGAGAACCATTAAGACCATAAGACCTTAAGACCATTTAAAAGGATACCCCCGTCGCAGCAAACCTGCATACTCAGCGAATTTCCAATGAATTATAACATAACACACTAAGCCACTTAACAGGATTCATGAGAAATATATTCACAAACAAGCGATATTTAAAATATTAATTATTCTCCATAAGAATAACATTGGGGATGAGTACGCAGGTTTGCTGCAACAAGGAACACAAAATAATGGGGTTTTATGCAAAATATCAATAGAACTCAGCTAAGTGAAGTCACATACCAAGTTTCATCCATATACATTCATAAATAAGCGATATATAACACTTTAATTATTTTCCATAAGAGTAACATGGGGACCGAGTACCTAGGTTTGCTGCTACGGGAACCATAGGTGAAAAATTGATATTTTGTGTAAACAACAATAAACCACAACCAGGTGAAGCTATATACAAAATTTCGTCAGTTTATGTTCATAAATAAGCGAGATATACAATTTTTCTTTTTCTCCATAAGAATAACATTAGACAACGTACTGTGTTTAGCACTTTCAATATCTCAGTAACCAATTGATGTAGAGCAATGATCAAGATACCAAATTGTTTGTTTTTTTATGCTGAATTCAATGGTGAAAATTAAAATTTGATTTTAATATAAATTACATGTGGAAACCCCAAAAAACCCATTTTTGGGGTACAAAACCCCCCCAAAACCCCCTTCCGATGGAGCGATTCGTCTGGTTTTCGAACTCGTTCAAATAAATAGTACTTTACAGGTTTGTACCAAATTTCATTAAGATCGGAGCTTTTTTACGAGAGTTATCGTGCTTACAGACATATATATATATATATATATATATATATATATATATATATATATATATATATATATATTAAAAATTAATAAAATAAAAACTGAGTCCCCTTGTTTATTAGTTTTATATTTAAACCAACATGTTTCGGCATCTAAGGCCATTTTCAAGGTTGATAAATTTCACATAGTTTGGTTTAAGTTATACAATAAAAGAAATAATAGTAAAATGTAAACAAATAAAATGAGAGTAAAATTACATTAAATTAAAAACATATGTATAAATAATCATGGCATGGTTGGGAGTTTCTTGAATGTCTCTTCTATCTATTTATGATCTTGTCTCATTTCCCATATTTTATTAAAAATTGGATTTGTAATGGGTACTTGTGAATTTAGTATACTTTGAGGATTTTCTTTGTATTTAATGAATATATGTAGTTCTTTTTTTGAATCCATTTTATTACCTTTTTTCATATATTCTAGTACCGTCATATTTGTGTCCATATTTTCGTAGTTATGGTTTGAATCCAACAGATGCTCCGCATACGTAGATTTCATGCTTGTTTTAAAATCACAAGCAATGGGATCGCCACTCTCTGGTCTTCTGTCTGATATTTATATGCATAACATGGAATTAAGTAAAATAATTAATGAAACAAATCCCTTTCTAGAACAAATTGTATACTGGTTCCGATATGTGGACGATATAATTTGTCTTTTCAACGGAAACTTAAATGAAAGTGAAGCATTTTTTAACTATCTGAACTCTATATCAGAGAAAATACAATTCACGAAAGAAAGTCACTCTAATGCTATTAACTATTTAGATCTAAAAATCAAAAAGGAGGAAAATAAACACAGTTTTAGTATTTATAGGAAACCAACCCAAAGCGAACTTCTCATTCCCTCAACGTCAAACCATCCCTGGAAATATAAGATATCTGGTTTCCGTTCGATGATAACTAGATTAATCAACATACCTATGAACAAACATGATTTCAAAAAAGAAAAAGACACAATATTATACTTAGCAATAAAAAATGGATATAAACCAACTGTAATTGAGAAAATGATTAAGAAAATTAAGAAGAAAAGAGAACACGCCAATTCACCAATTCAGAATCAGATAATAGAACCGAAGAAATTTATAAATGTTCCATATAACAGATGCATCAACAAGGCAATACGAAAAACGTTTGACAAAACAAATATTGAAATAAGCTACAGAACTAATAGCAATGCGTTTGAAATGATCAAAAGAAAGACGAATCCAACAGACAATCAAAACAAATACAACAAATCCGGTATCTATCAACTTAATTGTTCTGATTGTGAAAAGTGCTACATAGGGCAAACAGGAAGACCATTTAAAGTGAGATTTAAAGAACATATCCAAGCCCTCAAAAGTAACAACAAAACAAGCATGAAATATACGTATGCGGAGCATCTGTTGGATTCAAACCATAACTACGAAAATATGGACACAAATATGACGGTACTAGAATATATGAAAAAAGGTAATAAAATGGATTCAAAAGAAGAACTACATATATTCATTAAATACAAAGAAAATCCTCAAAGTATACTAAATTCACAAGTACCCGTTACAAATCCAATTTTTAATAAAATATGGGAAATGAGACAAGATCATAAATAGATAGAAGAGACATTCAAGAAACTCCCAACCATGCCATGATTATTTATACATATGTTTTTAATTTAATTTAATTTTACTCTGATTTTATTTGTTTACATTTGACTATTATTTCTTTTATTGTATAACTTAAACCAAACTATGTGAAATTTATCAACCTTGAAAATGGCCTTAGATGCCGAAACATGTTGGTTTAAATATAAAACTAATAAACAAGGGTACTCAGTTTTTATTTTATTAATTTTTAATATAATAGTAGCCCTTAGCAGTGAATCGAATACAAATTTCACAATATATATATATATATATATATATATATATATACATATATAAAAATTTGAACGAATGGTGTTTTTGGCATCTGGGGACCTCAAAATGAAAAGTTATCATGTTTTGTTTGGGCTGATTTGAGTGGTAATTTTGTTGATATGGGTGGTGTCTTGAGGGAACAAATTTATCATATCGATCATAGTGATTATCCTGCCGATTAGGTCTGTTTGTGTGAGGATTTTGGTAGTTGTTGTGTGACTGGTTTAAGTTAGGCCTATACTCGTTTGAATTTTTTCTGACCCGTTCCGTTTTATTGTGCATGTCTTCACGATTTAGCAGTTCTATGAATCTTTCAAAGGTTTGTATATTTTGTACGGCTACTGAAGCTCGGATCTGTTCGTTAAAATTATTCGCTAGGGTTTCGATTATCTCGGCATCTTCCATAGGAGGTATCATAGATTTTAGGGTTATGGTTCTATCAATAAAATACTCGGTCATAGTCATCTTTCCGTCCGGTCGATAATGTTCCATCTCGACACGTTTCCTTATGGATCTTTGAACATCAGAACTCCAGTACTGTTTGAGGAATTTGGTTTTGAAATCATCTGCGTTTTTAAGATCGGATTTGATTATCTGAAACCACATTGCGGATGTGCCTTCGAAACATTGCTCGATTACTTCCAGATAACTGAGACAATCTCGGGAATTTCGTTTAGTGTAGCCTTCATAGTATTTCGCAAACTGCTCTATGAACTCGGGTGGATTTTTAGTTTTTGTATGAAAGTGAGGTATTTTAGTGGTTAGGTTATTTGTATATTCACCAACGTAATTTACGATTATTTCAGGCAGTTGGGATAAGTTTATGTTTTGAGGTGAGGATTGTGGTGTTTCTTTAATCTGGGTTATTTCACGCTCAATTTGACTCAAAGTAGCGTTCTGTTTGGATAGGACTACTGTATGTTCATTAATTATTTCATTGTAAGTTTCTTGTTGCTTGATGTGGGTATTTAATTGATGGTTGACCGTGTGTATTTGGTCATCTATATATTCTTCTAATTTTTTACTAGTTTTTAGTAGGAGCTGTTCGGTTTGTTTTTGAATTTGATTAGGTAGCTGATCTTCAAGTGTAATTGGTGTTGTGCTGTTATGTTAATTGTTAATGCGAGTTTCCTGTTTGATGTTTTGATCTTCAAAATTAATATTAACTTGTTTTAAGATTTCGTTTTTCATTTGTAGGTTTTGTGTGTGAGTTTTAAGTTCCAATTTAGAGATTTTATCATTCATCCTATCTTCAAGCATGTTTAGATTTTCAGTCATTTTTTGAGTTAGGCTACTTTCTAGGTTTATATTTTGTTGAGTCAGGTCTGTTTGTAATGTCTCTACTTTAGAATGGACAGAGTTGATTTGGGATTTCAACTCGGTATTGAAATTTTCGATCTTAGAATTGACTGTACCAATTTGAGTTTCGATTTTAGAATTGACTGTACCAATTTGAGTGTTTACTAGGTTTGTCAGTTGGGTAGTCATTTGTAAGATTAAGTGTTTGAGCTCTGTTTGTTCGGTTTCTATAGGGTTTATGTTGGAAGGGTCTAGATTTTCTGTGGTTTTGTATTTGTCTAGGCTAGGTATTAATGGTTCTCCTCCTACAGCTATGTCGTGCCTATTCTCTTCTGTTTGAGTGTTTGTGGTGTCTATAGTGTTTGTGTTCATGTTGGGAGTTGTGTAGTCTTCTAATAACTGTAAGTGTTGCAGTTCTTCTATGGGATATGTAAGGTCTTCGTCTTCGCCGCCTTCCACTAACTTGGCACTTTTACGGGGATTTTTTCTAAGGTTATAAGGAGATGTCATTGTTCTTGGGGAATACACAAAAAATAGGGATAGGTCCTACATAAATAATGGGGATACAAAAAAAATGGGGGGAATTTCCTACCGGGGTTTCCTACTGGGTTCCTACTGGGTTTCCTACTGAGTTTCCTACTGGGGATATTCTTATCTTAGGTACAAGTAATCTAAGATTCTTATTCTAATTAAATATCTTAACTAAGATGCAATTATGAGTTTTGAGTTTGTTTTTTTGTTGTTGATAACTTTTGTTTCATAAAGCCACCACGTTGTTGCGCCATTTATTATTTATTATTTATTTTTTTGAATTTAAATATTTCTATGAGAGAAATAAAGAACAGCTGTTAGTTACAATTAACAAAGAAAATCAATTTACTCACTTATGAAAAACTATACATTAGTTACAAAACATATAAAATAGTATTCACAAAAAAATGTTCAGAATGTCTCTATAACTCGGGGTAATTTATATTCATGGGTTCAAATGCTTCTGGCTTGTTAACAAAAGTTATCATAAATGATTAAATTAAAATATTCAATGCAAAATATTATGTAGATATACTAAATTTTGAAAAAGAACAATGTTCAAAGGCTTTTCGAAAAATTGCTGAGATTGTATTACACTTTTCCTTTCTTGAATTAAAATAGTTAATAAAATAATTAATTAGTAGTTTAGATGAGTCCAAAAGTTCCTATTAAAAAACAATAAAGTTCTTCTAAATGGAGCTGAAAAGGTTAGTTCTGAAAAGATGGAGTGATCTCACCCAAAGTCCTGTTGATTGCCTAGGAAAAACGATAAAAAGATAAAAAAAGATTCAGGTGGGCTAATACAGCTGGGGGAAACTTTTATTACATTTGTTAAACCGCACTAAATAAATAAAACTGGACAAATTCTCTTCTTCTAATTTCTGGGTTAGAGCGACATGCTCCTTGCCCTAAGACTTTCCAAAGGCAACTCCTTCACTTCTTGGTTCAAATTGTAGAAGAAGGACAATTATCCAATAGCATCGCTTGCCAATAATCCAGGATCTGTCTAATTTTTTTATTGGCTATCAGCTGAAAACTACACTTTTAATTGGTTGTACACTTCACTGAATTTATAAAATCATTCTCTACATAATTGAATTTGGAAAAACAGGAATTTAGGTCTTCAAAACTAGAAAATATGATTTAGAATCGAAATAGTTACTAAAATATATTAAATTCAACTTAAAATACTCATAATTGCATTTCTACAATGACCATGTCAAAAAACAGCTGTTTAGGGAAATCACACAAGTTTCACAATATTTACAATATTTGGTTAAACACTTAATTTCTTCACATATTTAGGTTATTTCTCCTATACCATAAGTTTACAATTAATTTTAGTTCAATTGTTAAAATATTTACTTTTCATTATAATGTACACTTGAATTTAAAAATGTAAAATAATATCTTAAAAATAGCGGTAGGATACAATGTGCTGTGTGGAAATTTATACGGTAGTAGTTCAGAGTTTATCCACTAGGTGTCGGCACTAAATGGACCGGCTGTGTGGTAAGTGACGGACGACATTCGTTCAACAAGATGGCTTCCGTGGATCAAGAGAATGGTGTTGTATGTTTACCTATTTACATTTATTTCGTTTTCAATTACATTTGTGTGTAAATCTTATAGTTAAAATGGATAGGAGAAGTGTCCTACTTACTCTTAAATTCCAATCATTATGGTTATATAGTTCGAAATAGTGCTAATCTTCTCAGAAAGGTGCAGTGTTAGAAAGGTTATTTCCGTTGTGAAAAATAGTCGTACATAATGAATTTAAATCTTTCTACGATATTATTTACAAATGACATGGGTTACTTATATCCTATTACAAAATTCTTTTGTTCTGGTATAAAAATAAATAAACGTACCGGAACCAATTTGTAACATTTAACCTTGTCATGGTTATTAAATTTTGTATCCTGAGATAGGCCAATGGATGATTTGGATTAACATAATTCTGTGAGTACATCGATTAATATAATGCTTATTATCTAAAGGTTATTACTTCTTTGTAAAATATACTTGTTGGGAATTATCCTTAATATCTAAAAAATTGATTACCTAATACTAAAAACAGGATTTACAAAATTGACTTGTAGGCTATGATTATACTTGTCTAGGTATTCTGTGAACTAGGCACTGTCTATAGGATTTCTTTATGGGAAAAAGTCTCTATATACAGCTGATTATTGTTATCAATAGAAAATACTGTAATAATATATATATATATATATATATATATATATATATACATATATAAAAATTTGAACGAATGGTGTTTTTGGCATCTGGGGACCTCAAAATGAAAAGTTATCATGGTCTCGGGCTTAAGTCTTACCATGAGACCTACGGTAATAGCTTCTTCCCTATAGGGGAAATTCGCTAAAAATTGAACATTTTTTAAGGCTGAGAGAGTTTTATTCAGTGGAAGAATTTCTTCATAGTAACTTATCTGATCTTGATTTTAGTTAATTGATTCTACGTGATACACTTATACACTTTTTTGTTGTAAAATACTGTGTTGATGTAAGTAGTGGTGAAATGATGGTTTTGCATCACTTCCGGCGCTTTTTTCCCATGTTATTCTTATGGGGATCAGTTTTTGCACCGACGCCCGATCCTACCCTACACAAATTTTCTTTTTGGCCCCTGCCTTATTTTCCCCCATTTAAAATTTGCATTAATTTTAATACATCCTTTGCAGAAATCCACGAGTTCAAAAATAACTCCACACTAAATAAACAACACATGTAAACAACTTAGAAGTTATTGTATAGTAGTGGAGAAACAGGAAAGAGGCCCCACAATCGGCGCTTTTTCCCCATGTTATTCTTATGGGGAGCCGTTTTTGCACCGACGCCAGCTCCCGCCTATAGAGCTCCCGCGCCTTAGCCTATATTAAATATACCCCTTAAATATATTGTCCCCATCCCTCCTCTATATTTTTAAAAATTAATTTTCAAATTCTAAAAAACTATCTTTGGTGTTTACTGTCCGATTTGTCTGCAATTTGGATATGTTATTGTCCTAGGCAAGTGTTTTAATAAATTTCACTTACATTTCCCAAATTCAACATTTCCAAATGTGTATTAATACCTAAAATGTGTATGTAAAAAATAATATTGCACCACCAAATTGGAAATTTTTTTAATTTTTGCAGTAATTAAACCGCAAAAATGTCTTATTTTAGAGTTAAAAAATATGTTTTTATTATTTAAAAAAGATATAATTTTAAAATTTTCAACCAAGGATATATATAGAAGCCCCAAAACCACCACCCTCATTCCAACAAAAAATGTTGACCTGTGCACAATGCTCCACGTCTTACTCCAACAGAAGCAATTTATTACGCCATTATCGACTTGTTCACAAAGTTATTCCTAAAATTTGTAAAATATGTCATCAAATATTTGACAATAGCAATTTTAAAATGCATATGCTAGAGAACCACAATACTTGTAATGTGTGTAAGAGAGTCATCACCCGGAACAAACCCCGCCACCACCTACGATGTGACAAGCGACCCTATAATGTGTTTAAGTTTTACGGCGAGTCCGCGGATATATTAGACACTCTCCAATCTTGTCCTCTACCCATCAAATGGATTCTTATTAGGAGAGTAAAATTCATCAAACACTCAGTGGACAATAATGGTGATTTAATCATTGACAAAGAATGTATTGCTGATTTTCGAAGTTTAACTAATTTATCAATTGAGAAAGCACAGCTAAAGACTCAAATTGAAAATTCACTTTTAAAAATCGATACCTCCATGCATAAGTATCAAGCTCAAGGCAGTGGATGGATATATGACCGCACCAAATACTGGCAGTTGCATGTTTACAAATATAAACCCCTAACTCCCAAATCATACATCCCCACGCCAGAAAATATAAAATCAAAACATGCTGTTTTAAATATTAAAAATAGTGATAATAAATGTTTCACCTGGAGTGTTTTAGCAAGCCTGAATCCAAGGAATCGTAAAGAAAATGCAAATCGAGTAGTTCACTACGAACCCTATGAGGGCCAGTTAAATATGACAAATATAAAATATCCAGTAAAAATATCTGACATTGATAAATTTGAAAAACAAAATAACATAAGTGTTAATGTATATGGAATTGAAGGAAAAACAATATATCCACTGAGAACAACTAAACTAAACGGCAATACTCACGTCAATCTGCTGCTTCTAAAACACGGTCAGAAATCACATTACTGTTTAATTCGTGATTTTGACAAGTTAATGTTTAATTCTACAAAACACGCCAATAAGAAATATTTTTGCAAGTTCTGTTTGCAACATTTTGGCACCAAAGATAAATTGGAACGTCACATAACATATTGTAAACCCTTTGATGCCCAAAGAGTACAAATGTCTAAAAAAGATACACTACAATTTACGAATTACAAATATCAACTTAAAGCTCCCTTTGTGATTTATGCAGATTTCGAATGTTTTATAAACTGCGGCAAACACACGCCTTCTGGATTTGCTTATGTTGTGGTGAGAGACTCTAAAATTATTTACGAAGAGTTGTACAGCGGTGAAAACGTGATGGATGTATTTTTTGAAAAGTTATTTAAAACCTATGACTTTATTAAAAGTCAGATGGAAGTATATGTTCCCCTTGTAATGACTCCAGAGCAAGAGGCATCCTTCAAAAACTCTAAATACTGCCACATATGCCAACAGCTGTTACTGGGTGATAAAGTGCGCGACCATTGCCATCTAACAGGCAAATTCCGAGGACCCTCCCACAACGCTTGCAATTTAAACTATAAAGTAACCAAGAAAATTCCAATATTCTTCCACAACCTTAAAAACTATGATGGTCATTTAATAATGCAACACTTGGGAAAACTCAATCGCAAATTGAATTGCATAGCCAAGGACATGGAAAAATATATATCGTTCTCTGTTGATGATTTGGTATTTTTGGATTCCTACAACTTTCTGTCTCTTCCCTTAAGCAAATTAGCTTCCAATTTAAATACATTTAGATTTATAGACAATCCACTACTACAACGCAAGGGCGAATTTCCATACGAATACATGACAGGACCAGAAAAGTTTTTAGAGACCCTACCACCCATAGAGGCATTTTACAGCAGCCTAACTAAAGAATGTATATCTCCTGCGCAATATGAACATGCTAAAAACGTATGGAATCATTTTAATATAAAGAATTTAAAAGAATATCACGATTTATACCTTAAAACAGATGTGTTGTTATTGGCTGATGTGTTTGAGACATTTAGGGACTTGAGTTTAAAGGATTATAAACTCGACCCTGTCCACATGTACTCACTGCCTGGACTAACATGGGAGGCGTGTCTTAGAATGACCGGCATAAAATTACAGTTATTTAGTGACACTGACATGCATTTGTTTATAGAACATGCCATTAGAGGTGGTGTAAGCATGATTTCCACGCGCTATGCTAAAGCCAACAATAAGTACATGGGCGAACATTATGACCCAAATCAAGAAAGCACCTATCTTGTATACTTAGACTGCAACTCGCTATACTCTACAGCAATGTGCGAGTCGTTGCCCGTTGATGGCTTTAGATGGACAAACGAGAAAGATTATAAAGCCAATAAAAATGAAAACTTTGGATTTATTTTGGAAGTTGATTTAAAATACGATAAAAGTTTACACGACTTGCATAATGACTACCCGCTCGCACCAGAAAAAATGAATGGAAAATTAATACCAAACTTAAATGACAAAACCAAATATATTCTACATTATAAAGCACTAAAAAAATACGAAGAACTGGGTTTGGTAGTTACAAAATACCACAGAATCTTAAAATTCAGACAATCAAAATGGCTCGCACCCTATATTAATTTTAATATTGAAAAGCGACAAAAAGCTGAACATGATTTTGAAAAAGACTTTTACAAACTGTTAAATAACAGTCTCTTTGGTCGAACAATTATGAACCAACGCAAGTTTCGTGATATACATCTTGTAGACGAGTCTAAGTTAACAAAGTATGTTACAAAGCCAAGATTTGACTGCAGCAAAATGTTCGATAACAACTTGCATGCTGTGCATTTAAATAAATTAATTGTAAAGTTTGATAAACCAATATATTTAGGAATGACCATTTTGGATATCAGCAAAGTAATCATGTATGATTTCCACTATAATTATATGTCAAAATTTAAGAATAAAAAGTTCTTAATGACAGACACGGACAGCCTTCTTTATTCTATAGTAACAGAGGACTTTTACAAGGAAATACAAAGCGACTTGGACCGTTTTGACACCTCTGCATACAGTAAAGACCATTTCTTATACTCTGATAAAAACAAAAAAGTTACGGGCAAGTTTAAAGATGAATTAAATGGTCAAATTATGTATGAATATTGTGGTTTAAGGCCAAAATTATACTCTTTCATTCCTCTACAGTGGTTATACGAAAAAGAAAAGCAGCTAGAGGTTAAGAAGGCAAAAGGAGCTGACGGCGCTACAGTTAAACATCTCTTAAGACACCAACACTACTTACACTGTCTTGCAACTGGAGAAGATTACTACGAGAATGTTACAAGAATTAAATCCACAAACCACCATCTGCAAACATTAACGATGAACAAAAAGGTACTCTCTTTTGATGACGACAAGAGGTTTATTGTGGATGGCATCAACACCCTTGCCCTTGGTCACTATAAAATTGGTCAAACATAAATCTGTATTTGCCACTATTCTTTGGCCTTTCCTTGTCTATTACAATAAAGCCATATTTAGACCTATCCCAGCACTGATGGCAGAGATTTCTAAATTGGTTAAATGAAAAATCATTTCCCACATGATTGTTATACACATGTTTTAAATTTAAATCGTCTTGTTTAAATAATATTAGGAAATTAACATTGTCACGTAAATGTTTGTTTACTTTACTGTAAGATTGACACAAGTAAAAACTGTTAATATTTTTGTGTCTGCCCATTGAGAAAAATTGTGTGATATTTGGACTATTTATGTCGTCAAATACAACTATTGAGTGTGATTCTACATCATTTGGTGTGATTTCACAGTTTGAATATGTGTGTAATTTAACTTCATCACACAAACGGAATATTTCAATTATTTTTTTATATTTTTCTTGTTCTAAAGATTTGGATATTATATATAAATTTGTAAACTTTAATCCTTGTTTTTTTACAATTAAGTTATAAATTACAACAGTCTTCCCCGAACCACTGGGCCCTATTATAAGACAGCGAATATTATTAGGAAATAGGCCCAACTTCTTTGGTGTATTTTCTTTATGTGCTATTTTAAATTTGTTCTTTTGTTGAATAAATGACATTTTTTATATAATGGTGTATTTTCTTTATGTGTTGTGTTTGTTAATTTTTTTATATAATAAAAATGGCAAAGAGAAAGTGTAAGAAGGGTAAGGGATTATTCTTAAAGCCACATAGAGGCCGTGGCTTGTTAAATACCCTTATAAACAACCTTCCTTTCCCACTCCACATCCCGTCGTATTCATATTGTGGTCCAGGAACTAACGTGCGTGAAAATTTAGCCAAAAATGTACCTCCAAAAAATAAGCTAGACTCTTATTGTAAAGAGCACGACATATTCTACATGAATAATCCTGATACAGCCGCCCGGAACAAGGCAGATATGAGATTAGCGGACCAGGCTTGGACTAGGGTTTCGGCAAAGGACGCCAGTCTGGCCGAAAAAGCAGCAGCTTATGCAGTGACAAATTTGATGAAGGCTAAGGCAAAAATGGGAATGGGATTAAAATTTAATAAAAAAGATGGACAACTTTCAGCTGTTAGAGGCAGCAAGAGACGTGCCTCACTTTCGAGGAGTGTACCTAAAAAACGAGCTAAGAAAACAGACCCCAAAAGTAAGAGAATGTGGAATTATTAATTTAGACAGTGACAGGGGCACACATTGGACAGCATATCGTAAAAATAAAGATGTTGTAATATATTTTGACCCTTTCGGAATACAGCCTCCAAAAGAGGTAATTGAATATTTTGTACCATCTAAAATTTACTATACAACTGACCAAATACAAGATTTAAACAGTTCCATTTGTGGAATTTTATGTTTATCATTTCTGAAAAATTTTAGTTTATAAAAATGGATTCATTTACTATAACATTCACAGGCACAGAGCCAGAGTTGAAGTCGGTGTTCTTTCCTCCTATAGAATTAAATGGTGATTATGTAATTGGACTGGTAGATTTTCAAAGTTATAATTCTATATTTAATGTTAAAAAACCTCTAAATACTTTGACATATTACAAAATGCACAAAATTACAACTCCAAAAGGGGAGGTTACAATTGACGAATTAAACCGGGCATTAGATGGTAAAGTTGAAGTTATTATACAAAATAAAGTAGCATTAATTAATACAAAAGTCAAACTTATATTTTACAAAGGCCTAGTTCCAAAATTAAATAAACTTAAAGACACAAAATTAACTATAGACGAGGGTGAGGATGTGTATTATTATGATCACAAAGCTCCAAATGTAATTGAAATTGCTGAAGGTACATACGAAGTGTTTGAGCTTGCGAAGGAAATTCAAAAGCAACTCCCAGATTTTGTACTTATAGCCGATAATAAAACTATGAAAGCCACATTACATTCTGGCCATGTGTTTGATTTTACAAAACCGTGTTTAGGGTCTGAATTATTGGGATTTAAAGGATTTTCTACTCCAGATATTGCGTTTAAATCCGTAAATAAAATCAACATAAATAATGTAAATGTGATTAGAGTAAAATGTAATATTGCGAATGGGTCTTATTTAAATGGTGACAAATCACACACCATACACAGTTTTTACCCAGAAGCTCCTCCGGGCTACAAGATTATTGAGGTCCCCAGAAATATTATATACTTCCCTGTAAATAAGAGAAGTTTAGATGTTGTTAGCATTACATTTGCAGATCAACACGACAAGCCAATTGACTTTAATAAAGAAGAAACTACAATTACTTGTCATATAAAAAAGATATGAGAATTTACAAGAACGGGCTGAGTGTGCAAAATGCCAGGTTTCTGCGATCAATTGGGTTGAAGTTAAAATTTTCTATTAATAAAAATGGAAGATTTTCTAGACGTTGCAGGAAAATTCCAATACGATGATAGCCTGGTTAAAATTACAAATCACTCCTATGTTCCACACAACACTTTAGCAATAAATAATTCCGATGAAATTCGAATATGCATAAATAATCAAGATTTACTAACACTCCCATGTAGGAGTTATTTGTATATTAAAGGAGAAATAGAGAATCATGATAAAGGACATTTTATAAATAATGCATTTGCATTCTTATTTGACGAAATTAGATACGAAGTTGCTGGTAAAGAAATAGATATTGTAAGAAATCCGGGAATTTCCAGTCTTATGAAAATATTGTGCTCTTACAATAAAACAACTAAATTGTCAAATGCAGCATTTGATTCTGATGAAAATTTAAAGGAGTTCCATAAAAGCGGCAAGTTTAGTACTTGTGTCCCGTTAGAGCTGTTAATGGGTGTGTTTGAGGATTTTAATAAGGTTTTAGTAAATGTTAAACAAGAATTGGTGTTGAAAAGATCCAAAAACGACTTAAATTGTATATTAACAACATCTAATGCTCCAACTGGTGTCGATCCTATTCCTAAAATTACACTTAAATCGATTCAGTGGGTGATGCCGCACGTGGTACCATCTGATGGGGAGAAGCTTCAATTACAAAAGATGTTATTGCAAAATAAAAATTTGCAAATTGCATTTAGAAGTTTGGAGCTACACGAACTCCCATCATACCCCGAAACCAAGAGACACACATGGTCAGTTAAGACGTCATCGAGTTTGGAGAAGCCCAGGTATGTTATATTTGGTTTCCAAACAGGTAGGGACAACAGTGCACGAAAAAGAACTGATGAATTTGATCACTGTAAATTGAAAAATCTCAAAGTGTTTTTAAACTCTGAATATTATCCTTATAGTGATTTAAATCTCGACTTTGAAAATGGAGATGCCTCTAAAGCTTATGAGATGTTTGTGAGGTTTAGGGAGAGTTACTACAACACCGTCCCCGATCCTATGTTTAACAGAGCTGACTTTATAAATAAATATCCTCTAATTGTAATAGATTGTTCTAGGCAGAATGAATCAATCAAAGAGGGGGTTGTAGATATTAAATTAGAAATTGAAACTGCAGAAAACGTCCCTTCAAACACATCTGCATATTGCCTAATAATACACGATAAAGTGTTTGAGTATAATCCTTTGACAAATGAGATAAATAAAATGTAAATAAAATGAAAACAAATATTCAACAAGAATTGGTAGAGTCTGCAAAACAAATAAGAGAAAAATATAGGGCGTTAAAACGTGGTAAATTTCTAGAGGCTGAAGAGAGGTTCCAAACATTCCAACCGTTAATAGAGCCTTTGCAAGAATTAAAAAATTTAGCCACAAAAACAGAGAGGCCAGTTCTCCCAATGATTTTAGAAAAGACCCCGTCTAGAATACCAAGAATAACACAGATAACACCACACAAATTAGATTTTGGTCTTTTAGCATCAGACTATTTAGGAAATTACCTTAGTAGAAGTAGTATGACAGATACCACATATGGTATTAGGCGAGAAGGAAATAAATTTTTTATTGGGAATCAGGAAGTTCAAATTGCCAATGATGATGTTACGGTTGGAGAAAAAATTTATAAAGGGACAAAGGGATTGTGGGAATTGTTAACTTTAAAAGAACCCGTAAACTATAGTCAGGCTGATTTGCAAAATTATAAAGAGATTTTGGAAGCTACAAATGCACATTTAAAGGGTTATAAAACAGGTGCGGCGATGTCAAGCAATAAACACACTAAATATCTTAATATAATTAAACCCCTGTTTAAGACTGTTGGTGAAGGTTTAAGGCAGGTAACTGGTAATAAAATAGATTATGTTTATTGGGACGATCCTAATGAGCTTGTAGATAGGTTAAGACTGCTTTGGTTAAGCCGATTGGCGGGAAATTCTGGAGTGGATAATGAGATAGATTCTATCATAGAAGAATTGAGGGAAAGTGGAATTGTTTATTAAATAAAAATATGATAGATAAATTTTATCGCGTATATAACCCATATAGTAAACCAGAAGCTAGAAGTTTTAAAGAAACTACTTTAAATCTAAAAGATGATGGTTGGAATGCTTTAAATTATAAAATTAGTAATGTTAAAGGTGGGGAGTTTGCTGATGATGTATCGACTTTGGGGCAGACGTTAACCAGGAAAGGTGATGTTTTTGTACAAGGTAATACTAAATATAAGTTTTTAGAATCCAAGAATAATAATTGGAACGCTAATAAACGCAAAATTACTAATGTTAAACGAGGTGAAAGCGCAACCGATGTACCCACATTAGAGCAAACTTTAATAAGAAAAGATGGTGTCTTTGTACAAGACAATAATAATTATGAATTTTTGGAATCGGAGAATGGTATTTGGAATGCCAAAAAGCAAAAAATAAGTAATTTGTTGGCTGGTAAAGAAAGCGATGATGTTGTAAACGTCTCTCAAGTACCAAAAATGGATCTAAACTTTTGGGATTTTAATAATAAAAGGCTAGTTCGTGTTAAACCCGCTGTTGATGAGAACGATTGTGTTACAAAACATCAGACTGTGACTTTAGACGGTCTTAAATTTGATGGTAAAAATAAGCAATTAACAAACATTTTACCTGGGACATTGCCAAATGATGTGGCTGTTGTTAAGCAAATATTAACAAAAGGTGAGAAAAGCATAATAAAACAGGGGGATAAATATTATAATGTATTAACATTAGATGGCGATGTGTGGGATGCAGAGGACAAATTAATAAAGAATGTACCTGAAGGCAAAGATAGGAGTGATATTTGTTTAATGTCGCAGGTTTTGAGGTATGACGATAATATTAAAACTTTTAGACAAGACAATATTAAATTTGATATTTGTTTAAAATCACACGCATTAAGGTTTAACAATAAAACTAATAAATTTATGCAAGACAATAATGAAATCGATTTGATGATGTACAATCCTAAATTGTTGGTTGCAGACCCTACATCTTTAAGCGGATTTAAGACTTTAGATGGAGGGGCATATTTGCCAAAAAACTATGTATATCAAAGAATGAGTGATGGTATGTTAGTTGGTAGCAATGGAGGTGTTTTTGAAACGACAGAGACTGGCAGATACGTTAACATTAAAAATAAAGAATAAAAAATGGAAAAAATTGCTTACGAATTGCATAAGCCCGCGAGAAAGAACTTTGTTAGAAGGTCTTTTAAGGTGTTGGGTATAAACGAAACTGTTCAAATAGATTTAATAGATATGCGGAATTATGCTAGAGAGAATTCTGGGAATAAATATATTTTAACTTTAATAGACACATTTTCTAAAAAAGCTTATGCTGCTCCACTAAAGAATAAAACTGGATTAGTAGTCACAGAAGCTATAAAAACTATTCTCCCAAAGGGAGTTAAAAATATTCAATCTGATAACGGAAAAGAATTTTTTAATGAACATTTTACCAAACTAATGAAAATTCTAAATATTAATCACTACCACACTTACTCTACAACTAAGGCGGCTATTGTGGAAAGGTTCCAGAGAACTTTAAAGAATTGGTTGTATAGAGAGTTTAGTGCACAAGGGAGTTACAAGTGGTTGGATTTACTTCCAAAGTTAATAAGGATATATAATAATAAAGTACATAGATCCATAGGTATGAAACCTAACCAAGTAAGTGCTAAGAACTCTAAAGATGTACATGAAAGGTTAGCATCTAAAGTACAAGTTAAAAAGCCAAGATATAAGGTGGGGGATAGTGTAAGGATATCTAAATATAAACATGTATTTAGTAAAGGATATACCCCTAACTGGACGGGAGAGCTTTTTACAATAGCAGAAGTTAAGAAAACAAAGCCTGTGACTTATATTTTGAAAGATGAGAATGGCAATATAATCAAAGGAGGATTTTATACAGAAGAATTGTTAAAGACTAAATATAAAGACATGTATTTGGTAGAGAAGGTAATTAGGAGGAAGGGTGATTTATTATATGTCAAATGGCTCGGGTTCCCAAGTAGCCAGAACTCGTGGATTTCTACAAAGGATGTATTAAAATGAATTTTAGGGTCAAAATATGGCAAGAGTCAAAACGGAAATTAGGGTGCAAAAGTCAGTAAATAGTTGGCAATTCAACCGTAATAGTGAATTTGGGAAATGTGAAATTTATTAAAACACTAGGACAATAACATATCCAAATTGCAGACAAATCGGACAGTAAACACCAAAGATAGTTTTTTAGAATTTGAAAATTAATTTTTAAAAATATAGAGGAGGGATGGGGACAATATATTTAAGGGGTATATTTAATATAGGCCGGCGGGAGCTCTATAGGCGGGAGCTGGCGTCGGTGCAAAAACGGCTCCCCATAAGAATAACATGGGGAAAAGGCGCCGATTGTGGGGCCTCTTTCCTGTTTCTCCACTACTATACAATAACTTCTAAGTTGTTTACATGTGTTGTTTATTTAGTGTGGAGTTATTTTTGAACTCGTGGATTTCTGCAAAGGGTGTATTAAAATTAATGCAAATTTTAAATGGGGGAAAATAAGGCAGGGGCCAAAAAGAAAATTTGTGTAGGGTAGGATCGGGCGTCGGTGCAAAAACTGATCCCCATAAGAATAACATGGGAAAAAAGCGCCGGAAGTGATGCAAAACCATCATTTCACCACTACTGATGTATATGACTATGCCTATTGCAACAATTGTATTGCGTAATGGCTACAATAAATCTTATTGTCATTATTTTCTATAAATTTTACGATGGATTCAATTTCAGTTCAAATCACACATATATAATTTAATTAATCAATTAATACATTTTAAAGTAAACCTTTTATTATTTTAGTTTATCAATGTTTTTTGTGCGATCTTACTCAGTATAACTATTTGGAATTAAATAGTTGAAACTCCTAAAAGAGTAAAAGTACAAAATAAACTGTATCTAAAACGGAACAATAATTACTAAATGAGAGGGTGTTATGGAACATACTGCGACGAAACTACTGTATAGTATGTCTGTGTTACTGAAAGAAATAACTCTTACGTTTGTTTACTTATACGTAATACTTCGGTAAAAAATCATTTCTATCTAAAGATAAATGGCTGTCATGATATTTTATTAGTTTTAAATTGAAAATCTTATTTCTCACGATTTTCACGCATAACATAGTTAATAAAAAACAATACGACATTATAGAACGTAAGCAGATAACATACGTTATACAATATATATTGTAAATTTGTGAAGTTTTAAAGACTATTAAAATCACACTAGTTCGTGATATATTTAATCAACCCAAATGGCATGATAATTGTTTAAAAGTATATTAATATTGTTTAAAATATAAATATAAGTATGATATTAAAACTGTTGTTTGAAACAATTTTAAAACTGTTTTTATATTGTTAGTAACGGTTTCATAGTAATAATTATGTTATATACAACAATTTCTTTCAATTGCTTACCTTCTATTTAAGTTTTACAAATTATTACAATTGCACTTGCCCATATCTGGTGGCCTTTTCAAAGACCGTTTCCATATATCAGAGATTCACTTTCATCTAAAAACTGAATCATCAAAAGCATCAATAGATACCAAGGTCACACCAATTCGGGTTGGTGCACAATAGATGGCCAGGAGGGGCGCGGCGCAAGCTTTATATTACCAGCAATGCCAGGTTATTGGCGGCAGAAAGTATGTGAGACATCCACTATTGCGGCATCACTTTATCATCTCCAAAAAGTGAATATATTTTTCAACTTAACTGCATAACAGATTTGATTTTAGTTTTGTTATTGTGTAAATAGTATACGGATTGACACTATCAAACTGTTTACAGGAACTACTAAGTATGTATATGTACAAGGATATAAGACGTGAATAAAATATAGATTATATTGTTATTACATAAAGTGTTACTAATGTTTTTAAATTAATGATTTTACAAAACAATTACAACAAAAACACTTGGTAAAGTCTACGAACATAGTTCAAGACGGAGCTTCAGTCACGAAAGATTTCGTCTTTACACTTGCTCCTGCCGTAACACCAATTATAATGTGACAGTCGCTCCTCAACGAGATATCTGACTCATTTGTTTAAATATCACACCTTAACAAAAGAAAATTATTGATGTCACATCCACAAACCTATTTAAAATCAAATTACGGTAATTTTAATTGGCCTGCACTAATTATTGATGGTATATTGTACAAGGAAATTGTTTTGTATGCTGAAAGGGATTGTTGTGTAACATTGGACTATTAAAAGTACTAAACTTTAAAAGTAACTTTTCAAGGGAAAAAACAAAATAAAATAAATTATAAAACATCCACTAATAGTTATATAAAAACCATTGAAATCTGACCAGTATCTATTTTTGACGGATTTAGAAAGACATTTTAACATGTACAGGAGGTCTTATCCTGACAAGCGGAAATAAATATGAAAAGGAGGAGATGGATTATTTACAGCTAAAATTGAAATAGCATACTGTTAACGCTCTTTCTCATAATTTAAAGTAAATAAGTGCAGCAATATTAATAAATCAATCTGAAATAAATAGATTGAACACCACAATCATTGGTAATGTTACCAAGTTTCATAAACAGGCAAAACCAATAACACCACTCCTCGCCACAACCACAAATTGATCCTCGTGATTCAATTGATCTCAAATATTGCCTATTATTGGCCACATCGGCAATTGGCTGTACTCTAAACATACGATTGCCTAAAGGAACTGACTGCCCAAAAGTGGAATACAAATTAAAGTTTAAAATTTAGTAACATACCAGTAACATAAAAGACTATCCGTTTTCTTTAGTTAATTATGTTTAAGAATTTTTAATACCCCCGGGAACTTGTAAGGGAAATCATTGGTGAATGTACTAGTATTTGTAAATACATCTACTCTCACTCTTTTTCGTTATCAGAAACAAAATAATGAACTGATCTCATAATATTTTGCTTGCAGGATATCTGCCCATATTTAATCTCAGCAGCGAAAATAAAAATGTCTTAACTGGGTGATAATGTGTTGATCACCTTGATGGTCACATTTAAGATTTGTTCTAAGCCTTCCTGTTCAAAGTTCTTGATATTTAGTTAATTTCCGAAAATTAATCACGCTAATAGAATACTCACTCGAGCCTAATAGTCGTTTAGTAATCGTTGACAGCTCCAAAAATTAAATTAGTTGAACTTACGTTATGTTAGCCATGGTTTTATTTATCTTGTTTATTTAAAATCTGCTTCATTGAACTTACATAGCTAATTTGATACGGTCTCTATTGCCGTCCGGCACAAGTCATTTACGTTTAAATATTTTTTAACATCTGTGTGTGCTGTTCTATAATATTTAATTTGGATAAATATTTTTCCAAATCAGAGAATGAAATTTTGTTAACGTCCCTGATGATGGAACCAATGTTCTGAAACAAATATGGATTAAACTACTTGGAATTGTCGACTGAAGCATGCAAACCTATATTTCAATCGTCATATAACAGTTCTGTCATATATAATTCATCGTTATACATTATTAAACAATGAATAAAAAACCTAATTTACTTACTGATTATATTTAGGATTTCTAATGATTGATTTATTATAGTGTGTTTAATATCCATATAAAATTATATACGACTAAAAAGTAAAAAGAGACACAAAGTGTTTAATAGTCTTATAACTTAGAAAAAATATATATTATAGGGCAACAATAAGAATTTAATAAACAGTGAATAAGTTTAAAAGATACTCGGAAGAGAGGAAATGTTTTCAATATGGGCCATAAAGTCGATATAAAAAGTTTCGGCCAGTGAGTTAGCTGTATGAATATTGGAACTGGCAGAGCAGCTTGGTATGAAAGACGTTCGATGATTTATATATTTTTAATTAACTAAAAAAATTAATAAAAACTCATTTTAATACTATCATGGTATAAATATTTTTTTTAAAGGAATATATGACCCCTCTATATATATCTTACAAGACAAAAACAATTTGATAAAAGTAACTTTGAGTGAGTACAACTGTAGAGCGTATCTTTAAAACTAAAAGCACTTGAGGAAAATCATATTAGCCTTATTGAAATGACAAGACATGTAGAGCTTCTTAAAAGAGGTTTGCACGTTGATTAATGTATATTATAAAATGTAAAGTTGTATAATACCAGAATAACTGCCAATATACAACTCTCCTACTCTGTATTATTACGAACATGCATTATTATGTGTATACTAGTGTATGACCTATGATGAATTTTCTAATAGCCAGATGTATTATCTCCTTGATAGAGTGGTGAACTCACGAAGTCATCAAACAAATAAAATGTGTGAGAGATTAAAAATAATAAATTTGATAAGTAATATTTATTTAAACTGGACACAAGTGCTGAAACACAACTAAAGAATATTATTAATTATAAGAAAAATTTAACTAACTAGTGCAAAAATATAACACAAACCTCCCAAACAAGCGGGTTCTCAAAAGCCACCCAATCAAGTCTGCAACATTGTCATTAACTCTTTTATGTGAACAATTTTGTTGATAAAACAGTTGTAGGTTTTCTCTATACCACACCGTGGCAATAACGGAGAGTATTTAGGTCGCCACACTCGGCTAGGAAGCTGTTGAAAAATTAGTTATTTACTATCAAATACCCTTTAGTTAACTGTAAAAAAATTAGATTTAGTCAATCAAAATATATTAAATTTCATTAAAAAAAACAGATTGAACAGCGAAAGCAAATTTGTAAAATATGTTTGCGTTGTTCATAGAATTTTTATCTTATAAATTAATTTCATTGAATTTTTTTGGTCAGTTAGTTGTATTACAAAGTGTCTTTATGACACTGGCAACTTTTAATCCATCTTAGTTTTGGCGAATTTCCCCTATATAATAGGGAAGAAGCTATTACCGTAGTCGGCATAGTCGGCATGGGCTCTCCATCACACTTTACCATTAGCTCACACAATGAGAAGAATTATAATTGATGATAAAATATTTAACTTTTTAGCAAAATTTATTCTGAAGGGAATAAGCTATTACCGTAGTCGGGTACATATAGATAGCTAAGACCTATATAGGACGGGGACGATGATAACTTTGCGTTTTGAGGTCTCAAGATCCCAAAACCATTCGTTCAAATTTGTATATATATTTTATCGTGTATACTGTAATGGGATGAGCTTAAAAACGGCATTATGACGAAAGTGTGGATTTTATTGAAGACATAGCGTGGCTAGGAATGATACTCCGTCAGTAGACCCTCCGAGAGGATAAAACAAATTGACCTTGAACGATGACGTCATCGGCGCCCACGTGCTGATCACGTGTCCTAACCTAACTTTAGACCACGTGTGTTAACCACGTGTTTTTTCCCGCGCTTTTTCAAGATGGCGGCGTCCATGTGGTCGACCACGTGTTCTAACCTCACTTTTGACCACGTGGACTAACCTTACTTATGACCACGTGTTTTCTCCCGCGCTTTTACAAGATGGCGGCGCCCATGTGGCCGACCACGTGTTATAACCTCACTTTTGACCACGTGGGCTAACCTTACTTATGACCACGTGTTTTTCCCCGCCTTTTTCCAAGATGGCGGCGCCCATGTGGCCGACCACGTGTTCTAACCTCACTTTTGACCACGTGGGCTAACCTTACTTATGACCACGTGTTTTTTCCCGCCTTTTTCAAAGATGGCGGCGTCCATGCGGTCGACCACGTGTTCTAACCTCACTTTTGACCACGTGATCTAACCCAACTTATGACCACGTGTTTTTGTCCCGCCTCTATTCAACGGCAGTGCCCACGTGACGGGAAAGTGCTCGACCACGTGCTCTAACCTCACTTTTGAACACGTGTCCTAACCCCAGTTACAACCACATGTTTTTAGAGCCTTTTTCAAGATGGCTGTGATCATGTGGTGGGTACTCACTTTTTCCAAGATGGTCATGCCTAAGTGGTGCCAACCTCACTTTTTCAATCAGAACATACAACTGAACTTACACCAGTGTTACCAACCCCGACCTTCCATAATGTGTTGTTTTAACGAGTCCTCCCTAAGATGGCAACCCATTTGATGGGACCATGTCCTTCATGCATAAAAATCACCTTCTAGTTTTACTACACCATGGGTAAATGAGAATCATACATATTTCAAGAACTACAAATCATTTTTATTTTCTTAAATATTGACATTACATTCATTTGAAAATTTCTATGTTTGGAATGGAGCCCTCACTGTCGGTGACTTTGATCTTGTAGCCATCCTGCACCATTCTTTCGAGGTCTGCGTCCTCCAAGGCCTCGCTGTATCTTCCAGGCAGGAACACCGAACTCATGATGTCGGAGCCTTGGACGTCCAGGACGACTGCTACCCTGCCGAATCGTGTCGTCACTCGTCGAGCTCCAACAATCAGCGACTCTGGTCGTCCTGCTAGGTCCTTCAGAAGAATCGTCTCAGGACTCCTGCTTAAAGCTGCCAACTTCGCGTTGAGGGACATTATCTGTGAATCAAACAATAAAGAACTGCGTTAATTACTTTCCACAAAAAATATGACACACACACACATTAACTATACCCTAATTAGTGGTTAAGGTTAATAAGGTTAAATAGAAACCACAGCAAGACAACCCTAGAAACATGCACTCAAAATCATACTGATCATACTTACTGCAGAGTAATACCAGGACAGTTATATCTCGGCGGAATGTCTGTCTGTATCGACGTCTCAGTAGAGAGGCTGAGAGAGAACTGATATCGGATGCTAGAATGCGCTCAGTATTTATAGTGCTCGGGCTCCCCACCCCGAGTGATAAGCTCCGCGGGGTCACTACGTAATCTGTTTCATTACACTACGACTAAGCTACACTACAGTGATAAACTAAATTATGATTTTTAAGTTAGAAAAACAAACGCATCTTCCCGAGAGCAGTTCCTCTGCACACAGGACATCTCCAGATCCTGATAACACACGTGTCACAGAATACATGACCACAGGACCTTAGTACGATCGTAGGCCTGCGGTCAAGGCAGACCCTACAAACGAATGGGGTCGCTTCTGGTGTGCCAGGTCGATCCGGAGATTGTGTAGTTGTGTAACCAAGCACACCATGGCGCTCAGCGAGAATAGCCATTCTCTCACTGGAAGAACCAAGGGGTGTACTGAGACGTCGATACAGCTCTGACCATACTGCTGGAGCTAGAGCACTCCTCTCATCGTCGTTGCATTCAACAAAGAAGTAGTTGAGCATGCCCAACGCTCCAGCCAGAGTGACCATCCATTGAAGGAGAATATCCTCAACTTCCGGCGACTGCCATGTAGGTGGAAATTCACTCTGAAACATAACAAATAAAAATTAAACTCCCAAATACACACACACACACACACACACAACACACACACACACACACACACACACACACACACACACACACACACACACACACCACACTCACCTGCAATAAATTATCCACAAGTACGCTTTCGCCATGTAATAACCCTGAGAGGACACTCCCGTCACAGCTCGGACTCATGCGCCGGATACAAAGTTGGCATACACTCCAGGTCCAGTTGTGTTGCCTTACTCTAGGCGTTCTTTGCTCAGAAGTATGATGAGGATCGAGAGCCGCTACGTAGACGTCATTCTAAAAAATATTCCATTGTGGTTACAATAAAAAAAAGCTATCATATAAATCTAATTAATTTATTATTTTTAAATAATTTCTCATAACCCACCGTTGAGACACGCTGGAATAGTCTACGTCTAGGCGGTAGTTCCTCAGCTATAGGTCTTAAACTCGACTGCGGTGTTACAAATGACACAGACCTCGGTTGGCTTGGACTCGGTGAAAGATAAGATGTAGTTCGAGCTGCGTTGGATCGTTCGGGGGTAGTCTGCAAACAAATAAAATGTCAGTACTTTTACAAACAAATAATAAAATATAAAAGGGTAAAGATAGGAAACGACCGCCAAAAGATATAACCCACCGTCAATCTGTGTCCTCTTGGCGGGAATTCAAATGGGTCGGGAGTCTGAGGAGCATACCTCTGACCAAGGTTTGGAGGATTCTGCGTTCCAGACGGTCCTGCCTGGCCTTCGTTCTGGAATGCGTGTCTCGACTGGAAGAATAAGAAGTAATAGTATTAGCGTATTCCATAAAAACCAAAGTATTACTCTCATACATACACACACACCCATACACGCAGGATATATACCTACCAATGAACGAATAATGCGAGCTGGAGTCCCGTTGATGAAGGTGTTGGTTGTTGAAATCCCACCCTGTAGCATTCTATCCAGCATTCTTGTCGCCTCCGTAGGATTGAGGTACGTCCCCTGGATCGGCACAGTTACCTGAAATAATCAATTATTTTACTATGCGCAAAGACCCTGAAAAGTGCCGCCCTAATTCTTGTCCTCAACGTTTATACGTACATTGTCAATTTGAAGAACTGCTCCAGACTCCATAAGGTATGTGTTTGTATAGCCCGCTTCTTCGTGTCTCCTCTGTGTTTCTGGAGAAGAGAACAGACTGTGTCTCGCTTCGGTTGGTGAGAACAGGTCAGGAGATGGTGGTCGTGGGGTAACAGGACGATTGGCCCCAGGTGTTCTTCTTATCTCCTCATCAACCCTTGGGAGAACGAGACGGCTTCTCCTTGGAGTATGTATTCCTTCTTGCTCCTCAATGTCCTCGGCAGCCAACAATAGGTCCTCATCAGATGAGGAGGTAAACATTCTGTAAGGCTGTAGAAAAAATACACATTGTAAGAATATTGAGTAAAACACACACACACACACACACGTGCACGCAAATAATAAACCTACCGGAGGCGTAGCCTTCAAACAGCCTATGATTGTTAAAAGAACAACCGTCGTGGTCAGCATGTTGCAGGGAATGATCAGTGCTATCAGCTAACACTTATTTATACTGTAGGGTATCACTTGACCTGATTGACCCAAGTTTCCACACCACAGTAGACCATATCGGCCAGGCTGTACCGGTCCCAGTGCGTTCTTTTTGGTAATCCAGAGCATCACCAGTAGTCCTAACCTCTGGAGTAAGGGGCCCCATCCATCGCCCACTTACGGTGGTAGCCACTCCATAACAAAATGCTACCTCCCATGACCCTGGTTTCCACACCACAGTAGACCATATAAGTCAGGCTGTAAGGGTCTCGGCGCGTTCTTTTTGGTTACCCAGAGCATCACCAGGAGTCCTAACCTCTGGGGTAAGGGGCCCCAACATCGCCCACTTACGGTGATAGCCAAACCAAGGCAAATCGCTATCCCCCTTTCACACAGAGTTTACAATAATATTTAAAACCTCCACGAGCCCGTTCAAGCCATCACGGGGTTACCCTCAACTGAATGCCGAGCACCCCCGTCCCTTTACTAATCACCCGTTGAGGTATACTACTTACAAGCTATTTAGAGACCACTTAAAGTCCGTTCAAGTCATCACGAAGGAGCCCTCAACTGAATGCCGAGCACCCCCGCCCCTTTACTAATCACCCTCAGTGGTATACTATGTACGATTATTTACAACCTCCTCAGAGGTATACTACTTACAATTATTTACAACCTCTGAAAGTCCGTTCAAGCCATCACGGGGTTGCTCTCAACCGAATGCCGAGCACCCCCGCCCCTTTACTAATCACTTGCGGAGGTCTATTCGTTTTCCAAGTACTTGTGATCAGTTAGAAATTTACCGCTTACATTCTGGTACAATGCAATATTGTCCCAATCGACTTTATCAGAAAAATCATGAATAAACTGTTCCGACAGAAACTGATATCTGCTCAGTACTTCCCAGGCTGTAGCATCAAATCCGGGAGCCATTTCCCTGAGGAACGATTCAGAAAACAGTTTTCTTCTCAAAATTCTAGACCAGGTAACTCTGTGGAAGTACATTCTCAACATGTCTAGAGAAAAATCATAGTTTTCCGACAGCAAATTCCAGTCCATATAACGGTCAAATTTAATAATGAAACTGTCGGTCAAAACGCCTTCTGGAGCTTTGTGCTCCTGCGAAAGTAACTGCCACGTGGTCTCCATTGCAAATGATTAAATTTGAATTGTGTCCTCAGTTTTAAAGGTTATGCTGAAAGGACTTTGCACTGTGCAATGCACAGTAAGCATCAGGATTATTATGATGTTGTGGGAGCAAACAGTGTACACTACAGGGTTCACCGTGATCCCAAGTAATTTCCCTGACATCATGGTGAAATTCCCGCAGGAATTCAGCCTTTTCAAGACCGTTGGTGTATATTACTCTGAAAGGTTTACACAAATCACGTATGATCCGTTCATTATACTTGACACCATCGTCATCCCATTTTATACGATGAAAATGGCGCGAAAGCCATCGCGCTGTGCGTCGCATTTTTGCATTTAAATGGTAAAAACTGTAAGGTGATTTGAATACTACCTGACTTTGAAGGTTTTTACCAACCACCGCCAACTCTTTAACAATAAACCGGTTATTGTTGTCCTTGAACCCGTGAAATTCCACTATCGCCGCCATTTGCAATTCTAACCTCGTCCAATAGCCTGTCAGAAACGAGGCAAGGTAGCTCTACAGGTTTCGACACGTCTTCCGAGCCACTATTAATTCTGTTAATGTATTCCTGGATCAAAAGTTCGTTGTAAAACAGTTCGTTAATATCCCTGTGTACGATAGGGAGGACACTCACAAACTGAGACCATTCGTTCCGATTTAGAGTTAAAGTATGCTCTCCGTCATAGAGGAATGCGCAAGATTTACCAAAAACATTCTTCACCTTTATATCCTCCCCTCCATCGAGACACCAATAGAATTTGGTTTGATTCTCCAAAGCGGCTTTTATGTCATTAAATTGCACAGAAAATTGTTTAAAAGTGTCTAGTGGCCAGTATACAGTCCCTTTATGCCCCTTGAACAGAATCCCCAGACTATTGCCTCTGTTTTTAAAAATACCGACAATTAAACACTTTGTCAGCTCGGAATTTAGAAAGTGAACAGTCTTTAGAAAAATACCGGTCATTACGTCAATAGGTTCCTTGCGCCGCTTAAAGCGGATAAGGTCCATATCCATACTTACCTCTTCTCCTAGAACCTCTGATGATACATCCGCACTGGTCGGCTCCATGTCTGCAACTGAAGGATCTGCACGAGTTTAATTAGTATACTGTGTCATACCCCTCAGGGTAGCTGTTTTCCCCCTCCTCCTCCATTTTGATCGTTGGTGAGTCATTATACCCTAAAGTAATCAGTACCCGGGTTACATCATCATTCACGTCTACCTCTACAACTAAATGAGTTTTCAGTTCAAAAGTTTTAAACTCACAAGTTCCGTCTTGTTTACAAAGATACAAATTTACACGGCTAAATCGTTGGTGATAAGTTACTAGATTAAGGAGCTTCTCCGGAACACAACAATCGCAAAAGTCTGAGCCTGAAATAGTTTGGATTTTTAAACTGTCAAATTTCCCGTTCGGTTTGATGTCGATTCTTTTACCACCACCACTACGATCCCATTTTACCATTTCTCTACAATGTCTCCCGCCTTTTGAAAACGCAACGGTCACTTCAGCCACCTTATTCGCGACATATTCCCTACAAGCCCTAAAATTACGCCTGAGAACCTCCACGGTCGGTTCCATCGTGACGACTGAGACCTAACCCACCTTCTAGTTTACTCTTTTTTGCTTCAGGCTCCTCCCCCTCCTCCTCATCATCAGTCTCCTCCTCCTCCTCATCAGAAGTGTTATCGTATTTAGGGTTTCTGAATTTAATCACCACGTATTCTACATCATCTTTGTTAAATTCTCTAGATTCCGAGAGGCTAGTATAAGGACGATCCGTCTCATCCCACTCGTCCTCAAGCCAAAACGATTCGCGTTCATGCCACCCGTCCTTGGTGTAAACGTAGACATCCAGTTTGTTATACTTTAAAAAAGATTTCCTTTTTTGGAGAATCTGTTCCGACGAGAGTCCACTAAGAGTCATTGCCTCACTGTCCATAAATTCCAACTCAATTCTGTCAAATCTCCCGTTAGATTTCACTTCCAACTTCAATGGCTCCCCGTCAAAATCTATTTTACGAACAAGTCTTCCCTTCCTCAACAGATTTATACAAATCCAACCTACCTCCCCATACTCCTCCGAGCAGACCGAAGATACATCATCACCACACGGACCCATGTTAAAGACTGATTAATGTTTAGTCATCGCTAAACCTTTATTACCACCCCACCACATCTTCCCCTTCCCTCCTTGACTTACATAACCTTTTTCACGGTCCCCGTGAGTAAAGTGTAAACTAGGTGGGAGTCGTGTAAAATGAGACAATAAGCTGCAGTATTGGCGGGAAATTTGTCCTTAGCTTCAAATTCCAACCTTACATCTACAGGTCCCGACTTGATTGTATCATTTTGTTTTGAACAGTCGATAACGTATAGTGTTGTCTTGTCTTTAAAAGTATCCAAATCCACACCAGGGTACGTATCCCTGCCGTAATAGGATTTTTGAAACCGCGAAAACATTTCATAAAATATAGTCATATCACCGTGGATGTTATCATAAGGATAGTATTGAGAGTTGAGGTACAGTTTTACATTGGAAAGAGCACAACTATCAAAGCAGGACATATCTGTGTTGAATTTATGTTTTTTGTCTGTCTGGAAGGCCAGTACAACGTACCGGGGTTTTTCCAGCTGAGAAGTTGTTTTAACAGTCCAAGACTGGCGAGTGTTGTTTTCCGGTAGAGAAGGGTATTCGTGAAGTTCCCAAGACCGGAAGGGTATTTGCACAGATGTATCTTTCTCAATCATTCGCAAAAGTTTTAAACGATATGTATCAGTGACCGAGACGTGAGGAAGCCGCCAGTACAAACTGCTTATCTCTATGGTGCAAGAGGTCGCGTCAGCGGATGTGATAGCGTCGAGGTCAGAAGCTGACCTTAGCAAGATAAGCTCTTGTTTGACGTTCACCAAGACCCGTTTGTAATCTTCAGCAAAACCGAGCAACATTCTCAACGGAACAGAAAATGTAAACTCTTTTCCCGCTTTTAGAGTTTTCCCCGCTCCTAGCCAACAGGCGTTTTTCAAACTATCCTTTTCGACATCACGCACGGAAATAAGTCCTTTTATGGTAGTAGCGATCCCTGGATTTTTGGTATGGTCCACCTCAATCCCTCCAATCTCATACCTGATGTCGTCAAATAGATACGCTACTGCGTTGTTGACAAATGAAATGTCGGCATCGGTACCTCCCGCCTTTTTACCAATTATTTTTCCAGTTATATGTAATGTACTTTCAAAGGGAGCGGTTATAATATCCTGCTGACTAACTGCTATTCTGATTTCATCGTTATTTTTATACGTACATGAGGCATACGGCTTGTAAGTGTGATACTCATACCCCGTAACGGTATTTTCATATTCAGCGGCGCTTTCTATAGCGAACATTTTGCACTTTGAATCCAAGTGATTCTAAAAACTTTACACTAGACGATGTTAACCGTTCCGTTCCCTTTTGGGTAATGAGAGGTGTTAGGTCTGTCGAATTCCTAAATACCAGGCCCATCCTGACGCTTTTTTAAGTGTAACCTCAACGATACTACCTCGTTTCTAAAATTCACCAGATCTCCGTCTTGATCTCTGAGCTGAACGGAAATTGTACTTACTCTCTGGACGTTCACAGGTAAATAAATAATAGGATTTGGAATTACTATGATTTTATACCCCGGTTCAACGGTAGGGTAAAACTCGTGTATAGTGTGTCCTTCTACACCGTTGAGAAACGATCCTCGTGCAATATTACATTCGACCCTGATCGAATTGACCTTTATTATATTTATAGTGTTTGGTGAAACATGTAGTTGGTTCTTGGGGTACATTTTCTTATCAAACCCCAATAGCGAAGCTACTGATTTTTCCTTTTCAAAGTGTACATCCTCCTCACATTTCATCTCGGCCTTCAATGTATTGTTATTAGCATGTAATCTAAAATGTACGTGTTTTTTTATTTCCTCCTGGAGGTTTTCAATTTCATACGATCCCTCGGGGATGGTTATTTCGTGATCGTCTCCATAGTAAAACTTGTCATTTACATCTTTCTCAATGTTTGGTATCGAATTGTACGTGGATAAATCCACTAAACCTATTTCCCAGTCACCTCCACTGAGCTCAAGAGGCGGGAAGACCTCACAGCTAATGGTAGAACCGGTGCCGCTAAGACAAAACATTGGTTAGGAACTCTAGACACAAATGTCCGCAAATAACTGAGTTGAAATTTTGACGTCTATCATAGTTATACTTAATATTGGCTGACGTTCCAAGATACCTAATGATTTCAACAGGTGGCCGAAGGTTGCCAAAACTGTCAAAATAAAACACCTTATCCCCACGCTTCATATAACATACCCAGTGCGTTCCGCTGCCCCTATTCGAGTCTAGATTAACTATAGCCGATTCGTATTTCCTGGGCGTACCAGGTAATGTGTCCCGCATAAATACTCCTCTAAAGTGAGGCACATTAAGCTGAGTAGCGTAATACTGCAGCTGATAGTTAGTAAGTGGTTTTAGTGGGATTGACGTTTTTTTTTAGTGATTCTCTTCCTTTTCCTCTTTCCAGAGCCTCTCTTCGGATACGGTCTCAAGTACAGACCTTTACCTTTTGCAGGTTTTACACGTTTTACACGACGTCGCCTTCTACCGCCTCCAAATTTTGTTTTCGCCTTCATCGCTGTTGTAACGGCCCAGGCGGCTGCTTTTTCCCCCAAAGATGCGTCTGATGCTTTGACTCTTTGCCAAGCCCTTTCTGCGAGCTCTTTGTCAGCTTGTTGTCTTCGCCCCGCGTCTTTAAAACTCGAGTAAGCTATATCGTGAATTTTACACGCTTCGTCCAAGGGGTTTACACCTTTATCACCTCTCGCTAATCGCTTCTTCAATCTAGTTCCGGGTCCACAGTAATTATAACCAGGTATGTGCAATTCAATAGGGAGCAAATCGATTGCTTTGTTAACAACTGAACCGATAATACCACCTCCTGCAACAAGAGCTAACTTTCGACTGTTTGATGTTGTTTTACGTTTAACCATTTTATAAGTGACTGATTTACCAAGAGTATTCACTATTAAATAGATCATCCCAGCTGGACTCTAACACTCTGCTTTTCCACTGTTCAGGAGGAACAAGCCTATTCCTCGCTTTAGTGGTAATATTTTTGTAAATAGCATAGCCGAGTTCACTTAAGGCCGTTTTGAGATACCTTTTACTTATAGCGTCATCCATGTCCTGAGGTTTAGCGAGATTAGATATTCTACGAGTGCCCGCATCGTATGTACCGTCTGTTGATTTAGGATTGTCACTGTAACCTATGGATTTGACTAAGGAATTTGATCTTAAGTATTCAAGATTAATAGCATCTGAGATATCCTCAGGAGGCCCTACCATTATCAGCCTATGACCCGAACAATTATAACCTTTTTTGACTTTAATCAGTGCATGAGAGGTTAGGTAACCCATGTTTACAGCATCCCCGTCATTCATAGGCCTTCCAACTCGTGTCAGACGTTTGTTACCAAAATCCCAATTTCCATCTTTTTTTCCCGGTGTTTCATTTTTTATATAGCCTAAATTTACAGCATCTCCGGCGAATACTGGAGGTCCTAAATCCTGTAACCTGTATTGGTGAAATGAATAACTATCTACTAATTTAACGGGTGATTTTGAGTCAAAATACCCCTTGGTGACTACATCGTCAGGATTTAACGGATTACCGGTATTACCAATTCGTTTATGTTGGGCATCAAACAGCTTGTCACTGTTCAATTTCATACACGAACTTAAGTGTGTCTGTAGAGTTTTTAAATTTGCACCATCCGTTTCAAGCAAAGGGTCCGACACGTTAGCTAACCTCTTGTTTTCCATATCGTAGCCACCATCTTCTGTCAGTTTGAAACCCTCACCTTTAGGACCTCGCAATCTTTCTCTCGCCGTGTGACGACCAAATTTGTCTATGGTCATCCCCGTGTACCTGTAACGACCGAATTTGTCCACGTTCATTTTAACAATGCCTGAAACCTCTTGTTACCCGATCCTTTTATAAATCCACCTTCACGTAGCTCTTCAATAATGTTTAACATTTCATTGGTATGCGAAGTGTTGCCTGTATCTGCGGACATGGTAATCAAGCGTAGGCGATCAACAAGTTCGTTCGGATCGTCCCAATGAACAATATCACGCGAACTTGTAGATTTCCACTGCATTCCTGATCCTTTTTTCGTAGTGGCAGGAAACAATTTGGCAATAACCCCTCTGTATTTTAGTGATGAATTCCTGTTAATATGTCCATGGGGATTGTAATCTTTCATATGCGCGTTAGTTTTCAACAGAATATCTCTGTAAGCCCTTAGATCTTCCGTGGTGTACTCGTCTTCATCCGGTATTCTTTTAAATAATAATTCATAAAGTCCGTCTGTGCCCTTGTACCGGATGCCTCCTATTTTAATATACCCGTCATCATCAAACTCTAGCTCTTTATCGCCAACCATAAGTGTATCTCCATTCTCGTACCTCGGGCCGTATAAGTGATCAATTTTTTGTTCTTTACCCGAACGATCTTTCATAAACATTTCCATGTACTTTCTGGTTGTGGGATGTTGAAAATGGGTATTTATAAAGAATGAGACGGTCTCTCTGCCAGAAGGTGTAGATAGTATGGTGTCAAGACGGGTACTGGCAGCCTCACTTGTCGGTGTTATTCTAGGTGACGGTACAGGTGACTCATATTCACCATCATCTTCCTCTTCCTTCAATTCTTCTTCTTCTTCTTCTTCTTTTTTCGGTTCCAATAGTGACTCTTTTTTGGGAGTGATATTGGTTTTTTTTATCTCTGTAATTATCGGTTTGTATTTCTTCTCGAAAAATCTTTCACTCTCAACAACCCCTGTCTTAAAACTGTTATACTTACGTCGAATAGCTTCCTTAAGCTCAGCTATACGTAAAGTAAGATGTTTCTTGGTCGGCTTCATGATCAATAATGTCTTTATGTCTACTTGTAAATTAATTAATAGCTTACGGTAGCTCTACCTGTCTGAAAAACATGGCACGATTCTTATGTTTACGTACATATTTAATTACGTCCAGAAGTGAAACCCCCGCAGCAAGATCCAATCCTCTGTAGTACCTACGCTCTCTAACGTCGAACCATGGAATCACGTATTTATGTGTATAGCTTTTAAATACCCACGCTCTTTTAACATCGTCCCTCCATTCTGACACGTGAGTCACGATGTACTTGTCATTTTCCACAGTTTTATTCATATACTTCCTTAACATCGCCATCGGTTTGTCGTGGCGTCTATTATACATCAAATATGAATTCAAGAGCCAGAATTCACACGGGTTTGTACCTGTAAACGCCCGCCATTGTTCAAACAACTTTTTATTTGTTACATTATATACACCTTTATTTAAAGTTATACCGAACCTCTCACACTGTGACGAGACTGTCGGTAAGGCTTCCCTGAGAAACTCTACAGTGTACAACCCCTGACAATAGTTGTTGACAGCAGCGAAAGGTTTTCCCCGTGGCCCTGTTGGTGTACCGTCAGGAATGGGACCCCAGGCAGTGTTGTAACTAATATCGATATAACAGTTCAGTGATAAAGCAGTTCTGTAAATCTCCAGCGGCGGTCTGATTGGTATAGTTCTTTCGGTCAACACAATGCATCTTGAGGCGTGCGGTATCTTACAACCGTACTCCAACATTCTCAATACAATCTGAGCAAAGTGTATACTCCCGTGCTGGTTACGCAAGGGGAGAACATTACCGAATATATCCGGAAAGGGTCTAAATCTAGAGATCAAGTTTTGAGGGTCCCTCACGGTAGAGTTGTTCATGTCCTCGTGATAAATCACCAATTCCAACGGAATGTTCTTATCGTCGCATTTGTTTAAAAAATTAACCCATACTTCCCGATTATAAGTCCTTTCACTAGCTGAAATCATTAGCAAAACTACTGGCGGTATAAAGGTAGTAACTACTGGCTTTTTGTGTCTCCAACACCTCCTATTGAGCGGATGACCGTGATCACCCTTCCTACTGCAATAGTTTCCACAAAATCTCTTTTTGTCTTTGTAATATAACGTGCACAAATTTGACTTGACATTGTGCAGTCTTCTATTGAACCCCCTCAGATCGTTGTACGTGTAGATACGTACCATTATAAGTCTTGGACAAAACTGTCTAGTCCCATACGATACCTCCCTTTTTCAATATCACTATCCTTGTCTATGGTAACGAATCCATGGTTATTCTTCCACGCTACGCTGCATAACTGTTTAAACTTTTCAAATTTCATATCCGTATTAACATGGTCATAGTATATATGCCGAAGGTTCATATCATCTTGTTTAAATATTATCAAAAAGTTACAATTGTCCCTAATTAGTTGTTTAGGTATACGACTGTACGTCTGCCCCAAGTAAAATGTGTCTATATCTTTATGACGAGCCATGGTAAAATAACTCCTAATGTTATCGTGTTTTTCACACGCAATATCGTCAAAAATCATTATAGAATTGGATTTCGCCTCGCTAGGAGGTGGAATCTGAGAATTTTCATCAAACGCAAAGTAGCCTACCTCTTTAGGCATAGTCTTGGCCAAAAACTTGTATTTAGGTTGATATAGAGATTTAGAAAACACATACACATTACGAAACCTGAGTCCGTTAGTGTCAAAGAGTAAGTTGAAAAGAACGTTTGTTTTTCCACAATTTGACGGTCCACATATAATACAACGTATGGTGTTTGGCAGCAGAGGTCCGTGCCTTCTCTCCGTACTCATACCTGTACCGACAAACGAATCAAAGTTTTCTATAGGCAACTGTGAAGTGTGTTTGATAATACGCATCTTGTCTAAGAGTGATGGAAAATGATAATTGTATATTTATTTTATAGAGTTTTTATGTACCCACGAGTCGTGTGTTTTATCAAAACCAAGCCATCGAACAAGGACCCTGTCCCCCTTCCGTCTCAACACTTTTTCCACCAGGTAAACATCACCGGCTTTTGACAAACTAATTTCATGCTCGTAAAAACCCCCTTTCAGTATTTCACCATTGTAGTCTTGTAATATGTATGTTGTTGGTTTAGTCGGTTTAACAGCAAACACTGTAAAAACCTCATTGGTCCAATTTGGTAAATAGCCTTTGGTAAAAACTCGCTTGTGTTTACTTATTCTGACACTGTCACCTACCTTTAACTTAGGCTTATACTTTACAGACTTAGTCTTATTGATCCTAGCCAGGATATCTTTGACATGTTTTTGTTTAACATCTTTAGGTTTCATTCCTATTGTTCTATGTTTTGTGTTATTGTAAGATTTTAAAATGTCTGGTAAAAGGTTTAACCATTCGTGTGTACCTCTAGCTGTGAACAGTTTCCACATACGAGTCTTTAGAGTTCGATTAAATCTCTCAACTATACTGGCTTTAAGTTCCGAATATGTAGAGTAATGGTTTATTTTGTACTCTTTAATAACCTTGGATACGTACTGATTAAACCATTCCGTACCATCGTCAGTTTGAAAGTTTTTCATTTTGTGTTTCGCGAGTATAGGTTCTAAAGCTTTGGCCACCTCAGGCCCGGTCTTGTTTTTTAACGGCACAGCGAATGCATATTTAGTCAGGCAATTTATTATCGTCATTATGTACCTATACCCTTTATTCAATTTCGCATAAGGTTGCATTTCAACTAAATCCGCCTGATAAAGGTCCTTAATACCTTTCAAAGCCACCCTACGTCTAGGGAAATTTTTACGCGCCTGTTTGTGCAGTTCATCTGCTATTGTCTTCCTGACATCCATTTTTACACTGGTAATTTAAAGGGGATTTTTACTTTTTTATTTAGGTCCCCCGGGATTCTGCGGCCCCTCCACCGCCGCAGATGCGTGACGGCCTCCAAAAACAAACTAGTTGCCGTCTCCGCCCCCCTGGTATTATGCGAGGATCACCGGCAAGACCGGCAAACCCTACATAATACCCACACAGCCCCTGCCTTCGCTGTGTGCAGTGGTGAGCTACCTCACCTCCCTTCTGACCTTAGGGGCCGCCAGCAACCATCGTGGCCGACGACCATTTTTTCTTTTGTCGCCTAAGGTCAGGTATTTCCGCGAAAGAGACACTACTACCAATACCACGTTTCATCCGGAATACATTCACACAGAGTCGTTCTAAGGAGCCACCCAGGTATGAAACTGAGTCACTCAGTTTACTAGACACTCAGACAAGCCGTGGGAATCGAGGGGGAAACACATTTTTCCAGTCTTTGAGACCAACCCTCCAACGTTTTGATAGGGAACGGTCCAAACCCTGGTCTTGTTTACATCTAAGTTCGACCTGTTTTATCTTAGATAGTATTATTAATCATGGCATGTTTAAAGTCTGCCTTGACGTCGAGTGATTCCCCACGGCCAAGGAACATTCGAGTAGGTCACCCTACTCTACTAGACCTTCACAAACACTCATCCCGGTGAAACGTAGCGGTGGTAATAATCTCGGAAGGTTTTTGTGACATGGTTCTTTATCTGAAGAGTAAATTAGAGTTTTGTAATGATCTAAAGAATTTGGAAACGAGACACAATCGCATAACGTTGAAACAGGTAGATAAAAAGTAGGTTCATCCCCGTTATTCATCCATTGAACAAGTGAGTTATACTCGAGTTCGATGAAATAATCTAATATTAATGGGGGCAGATTTAGATATTTAAAATCGAGCACACAATATATAAGTCCCTCATGGTGAATACGAAGTGTGCACAATTCAAACAAGGATTTTACTCGGGACATGATAACACAGAGGGCACGCTAAAAAGACTGATTGCGTATGAGAGTTCAAAGAGAGTTTATCAGTACCCCCACCAGTTTACTCTTATTAATGAGCAGCAAAAATGATTGTGTGATGTTTAATGAGTATGATTAAGGAGGAGGAAGATGTTGGAGAACGGATACAGGTTAGGATTGCCTTGGCTGTTTTTTGTAACCAAAAGGAAGGGTGTCAAATTCACCTTCATGCCTCCTTTTTGGTCCTGTTACCTTGAAAAGTTTCTTTTCCGTGGTAGTTATAATGTTTTTATCTTTGGTTCGTCTAATTCTACGTTCAGTCGTCTCAACAGTCAGTTTCGTCTCACTAAGAATCATTTTTTTCAGTTGTTCAAAGTTCAACTGTTTTGAGGTGTTCAAATTAAGTGTTAAACCTTTAATTTTGCATACTTCTACAAACTTGTTTTTGTTTGTTGACCAAGCCAGGTATGCATAGGTCTTAGGACCACCGGAAACAAACTCTACAATGTAGGAGCCCGGACCGTATTCGCTGGCTAACTCATCGGTCATTTCCCCCAAATAGTCACCAGTAGAGATCCTGTACAACCCGTTTTTGTAAATGTAGAGGACAGAGTCGGTATCATAATAGAGGACCTGACCTCCAAGAGCTTCAAGATACTCGTAAAGCTTAAGTCTCGCCTGTGCTGTAGTAAATGCTGCCAGGACTACGTTGACTGTCCGAAGCGACTCACCTACTTCGTCGATGTTTTGCCAGTTTACCAGTAGCACCTCTTCGTTTAACTCTCGAATTGTATTTACCTGTATCCCCGGCGTTGTCATCAAGGCGAAAAAGTCCTTAGGGTCTCTAATCAGTGACGCTTTTGTCTGGTTTTCCCTCTGGCCAAACTTGCCCCAGAACGAATTTAGCATCAATTTGGCTAGAGATCTTAACCCGCTATTTTTCTCAATCTTGGTGGGGTCCAGACTTATTCCTTCGTGATCTTGGTAATCCTTGACGTATTTATCCTTGTCTTCCTGCGTCACACACCATGCAGGATACCCTGATGCCTCTTGTTTGATCTTGAGAAATTTATTTATAAAGTCAGTGAAGAGCCCTCCGTCCTCATATGTCGCCATCTTGTATTCCCACATCTCATACATATCCAGAATCACATATCCTTTGTCTACTGCCTTTCTCAACTCATCCATCGTCCAGGTACCGGTCAGAGCTCTTTCGTCACTGCTGTGCTGACAGTCTTCTTGGTTCATATGTTCCCCGCATTTTCTACACAGCACGAACATCAGTTTGCTGTTCATTCTTGTTGGGAGCACAGGGTGATACAGGTCAAGCGGTGGTAGAACTTTACACTTTAGGATACCGTTTACGTTCAATCCAAGCTCTCGGCATACTCTGTCCCCTACATGCACAGTGGGGTGTCCTAGAGGGTAGTGACCTCTCTTGCAAACGTAGGGGTACAGTGAACATACATCTACGTATTGAATAGACTCTCCTTCTTCACATTTGTGGTAGGTCTTTGCATTTCCGGTCCTTCCTCCAAAGAAAGCATTACGAGGTTCTAAGGGGAGAGAATTTAAGATCGGTAGCGTGTTCAAGTACGTCAGATTGTTATCGCGTTTAATTTTGTTGAACACACACTCCCACATCTCAACAATCTCATAGGGGGTTTCAGACAACTTTTGAATTTTGTTTTTAGTTCTTTCGTATCTGAGATGCAGGCTGTCAGAGGGGTCCTCCTTCAGAGGCTCCTCTCGTTTATAGGGGAAACATTTAGGGCAACCGTGGAAGTAACACCCTTGGAATTCGTAAACTCGTTCCCCATCAAATCCATCAACCTTCATTCCGGCAATTTTGGCTTCTCTCCCCCGCCCAGCGTGTCGAATCGTTACATCTCGCTGGTCTTCCTCCCAAGTCAACCATTGCAGAGCAACAGCCGACTGGTTGTCAACCATGCGATAACCGTTCTTTGGAATCAAGCCAATTGTGTTGGGTTTCAAAAAGTTACGTCTGAACGCTTTGTTACAAGCACTCGCGATCGTAACTGACTCAAGAAAAGGCTCTACCCTGCATTCCTGCAAGAAGAGCTTTCGAAACTTAATGCACGCTTGGGCTAAGATTTCCACGTCAGAAACACAGTACTCAATTATTTCTTTTTGGAAATCAAAGACGTAATTTTGACTCATCTGTTCATTGTGCCAGTTTTCAAAGTCCTCGTAGGCCTTTTTGAACATGGAATCGGGACAGTAAAACTCCATAGCAGGAATAGGACCAACGTAATTTTGATTTTCAACTGTGTTGAACAGATGAGGGAAGTAACCTTTCTTTTTCTCCGGAGGAAGATCGAATGCTTTGGGGAGTTCAGACAGGGACATTGGGAAATAGTTTAATGAATCTATGAAGCGTACATTGTCAAATTCCATAAGTATAACTTTTGTACCTCTCATTATAAGTTCAGGGGTGAATTTAGTTTGTTCAATGACGTATTTAAGAATAAATTGAAAATCGAACCCCTGGCCATTGTGGGCGATCACGCAGACATTTTTGAATTTTTGGCGAGTTTCCATGATGTAATCAACAAATCTGGCCACTGGATCTTCTCTGAATATTCTTGTACGATTCACGCAAGTGTCACATTCATCGCCCTCAATACATTTCCAACAATACTGCTGCGAGACACACAGATTGACAATGTGAACTTTAGAATCAGGGTCAGTAGCCAGGGGTTCATCTTGACGTGTCTCCAAGTCGAAGAATACGTACACGGAGTCTTTGATTTTAGGGACAGATTTGTCCACCTTCATGTAACATTGGTGGTCAGGAGGCATGAAATCTCTGCAGATTACACAGAACACCTCACCACAGACATGATCTGATTTCCTGTACCTTAGGTTGATAATTTTTTCACACTCCAAACATTTCCTGACAGTTTTGCAGCGCTCGGTCTTATGAGCCATGAAGCATATCTGGTTCTTATACTTCATGTTGCAATCTGTGCAAGATATCCCGCCATTTTCTTCTACACAGGGTGGAGAGACAGTCTGACAGGCTGGGCAAAGGTTGGTGCATCTGTGGTCCCCTTTATGATCATAGGGGATATGGCAGGCTTCACAATAGTGTGCGCAGGCAAAGGCAGCAGTCAGCGATGTTATAACGTTGAAATGACCGTTATGAAATAGTAGATTTATTCTATACTGGGCATCAGGGTTATTCCCCTCAAAGTAAACGTCTCGGCCTCTTTTATCGTAATTGTACACGGTGATCTTATATTTTTTTAGATGGTCTTGGAACTGTGTCAATTCGTGAATTCCTGCTCCTTCTTCACCTATTTCCACCCTAGCCTTCTGCATTAATTTCTTTGCCTTGATCGTTTGCCTGTTACGTCTGTCCATCAGAATTAGGTTGTAACCTTGTACTTTCTTCACCTTTGCCTTTGCCACAACGATCGCTCTAGGGAGACACAGATTGTCAGTGTTTTTAATAACGATAATGCCCCTCCGTTTGTGACATTCTTCATTAAAAGAATTAAACCTACCTGGACGGATCCTACCAGTGCCTACAGGGAGATTGACACGTGTGCACTCGACCTGGAAGGTGTCCGCTGAGGTGATGGAGTCGGCGTTACTCTGAACAATACCCCCGAAAATTTCCCAAAGGATATCTCCATCAACCTCAGAAGCAGGTCGGAACGCAACGTATCCGGGCTCTTTATTTCTTAAATTTAAGCTGCGTAAGGTAAACCCAAGCTGATCCCCTTCCGAAGCCTCGGCTTTCATTTTATCAACAAGACTAGAAAACCCCGTTCTGAGCCAATCGAGTTCAGCCACTCCTTCCGGGGGACTGTTAAATTTAAAAGTGGTCCTAGTACCGTGCACTCTGAAACGTCTAACGTACGTTTCACTGGTGTTAACAACATGGACAGGATGCATGACAACTGATCAAAGAAGGAAAAATAAAGTATTTAAAAAATGTTAACTAAAAATTATAAAAATCAAGGGAAACAACTTTTGAGTATGTATCGCTTGAAAGCTAGCAGCAAAAGGATAACTTTCTGATTTGGACAACTGTATATAAAGGGGTGACCTATGCGACTAAGTTATGTAGGGGTTAATTTAAATGATTAAACTACAATGGCTAACTTCAGGCCGCAATCAAATAATACCCTAATTATAATACAAAACTAATAATTCCGCTATCAAAAGAGGGGACAAGTTAACCCTAGTGACCTTAGATAGAAAGCAAAGAGATGATTGCACAACAGGAAACTATATTAACCTCGGCGACCCTTGATAGATAACTCTAGAGATGTGCGCAAAATTAAAGGTTTATGTAACTTGTTTGTTTCAGCTTTTGCTGCTTGAAATAACTGTTGAATAAAATAATTTTGAATTACTAAAGTATTCTAGATGGTATAACTGTTGTATATTTCCTGTAACTTTTTTAAAAGAACAGGCTTAAGAATTTGTCCTACGAGCTCTATTCGTCTATGAAACCTCACTCTATCTCTGGCTTCTTGTTCCCACAGTGACCGTCTATCTTCCACCTGCAACCAAACCACACCCGTCACAACGGATTTTGGAAACGATACACGTTTTTTCATTTAAAAATAATATTTGGGCTGAACAACTGATTAACAGTTAATACTAGATAATAATAGTGACTATTAATTATTACCAACCTGAGATACAGAAGAGTGAAGAGAAACTATCACTATAATAAACGTTAAGAAAAATATCACTAACCTGAGACACAAGAGTGTGAAAGAACACTTGATACTAAAGTGAACCCACTGCTGACTGTAACAGGACCGGAGGATGAAGTGAAGAACTGATGCCGGTCGCACCTTATATACCGTGCAGGATCCTGGGCGTTGTCCATTATCCCACACTCTAACCTGGTTGATTAACGACCGATACAATCTTGCTAAATTGGCTACATACACGGAATAATTGCAAGGTGCGGTCCCAGACGACTGGGAATGCAGTTAACAGCTCCATAAATTGCAACTGGTACTGATGGTTATTGCAGGGTGTGGTTCCAGATGGCTGGGAATGCGGATTGAATCCATAACGAGGCAGGTTCAAGATAATTGCAGGTATAAAGAAGCAGTAAATTGTTTCGGTGATAAACTGACGGTTTGGCGGGGTTCCAGCCAGACATGTCGGGGAATTTATCCGTTTGACCTTTCCTGGTATACTGTCCATTCTTGTTTCGACTTGCATCTACTGCACGCTGCTCGTTTAAGTTGCAACAGTTAGTTTTGCATATCTTCGTTATTTAGGTTACGTTTGGGTTGAAACTTCGTATGGGGGTGTATACTCTGTATCGCTTTACCACTTTATACCTTCTAGGGGTGAACTACCCTTAAAACACCCCCTAACAAGTAAATGGCAAAATCTTGTCGGAATCGTCTGAGACTTGAGAATCTAGCGTAATTAACATCAAATCGTATGAAAATACTCGAATTTTTGATGGGGGGTGAAAACAACCCTAAACGGATTTATACGTATTGCTCGGTTGTTGGAAGTCTGAGAGAGTTCAAATTCGGTATGTAGGTAGTATTAGGTGCACTCTAATTTATTTAGGCATCAAAGCCAACGATCAACCCTTTATAGTTCCTCAATCAACCCCTATGCTAAAGACACTGTAGCTACCGTACTACTTGAGTCAAAATTCTGAAAATTGGTGTATAGCAGGACCTTACTACGTAGTATTTTTTAACATTTTATTCTAGGCTCCAACCCTCACGGTTACCTCGCAATCGTTACGCAAAACACTTCGACCCCCAATATTTGGGAATTTTTCCTGGGCGTATTTTTTAACCAATCGAAGTGCAATTTGTTACGATGGTATAATGGCTAATTATCTATACAGTATATTTTTTTCAGTCATCTGGGTTGCCATATTGAATCACGTGATCAAAAAAGGTTTCCCGCCACGTGGGCGCCGCCATCTTGTAAAAGCGCGGGAGAAAACACGTGGTCATAAGTAAGGTTAGTCCACGTGGTCAAAAGTGAGGTTAGAACACGTGGTCGACCACATGGACGCCGCCATCTTGAAAAAGCGCGGGAAAAAACACGTGGTTAACACACGTGGTCTAAAGTTAGGTTAGGACACGTGATCAGCACGTGGGCGCCGATGACGTCATCGTTCAAGGTCAATTTGTTTTATCCTCTCGGAGGGTCTACTTCCGTCAGTCAGCATTGGGATAGAAATTCTAAGAATATTATTCCTAAACTACGTGTATAAACAATATAATTACCATTTTATTTTAAAACAACCATCATAGTATGGTCATAGATTATCTCCCAATAACTGTTTTAAGTAGATAAACTGGCCTTATAAATCACAAATGTTAAATAAAAAGCTCGCTGCTGAACTCTAGCGGGAAAAACATTAGGTCTAACGAGTTGAAGGATAAGGAGAACATTATCTTTATTAGTGAATTTCCTATGGAAAAGTGAACTATTACCATGACCCGCACGGTGAAACTTAAGCCTGGGACCACCATAGAAGTTCCTAACGTGACCCCCTGAACACATTTCGGGGGGTCGTTCAAAATTATATATATATATATATATATATATATATATATATATATATATATATACTGTATATGTGTGTGTGTGTGTGTGTGTGTGCACTCTGGCGGTCACATTTTTTGTCCGATTTACTTCAAATTTGGTAGGGACGTTCCTTTCAGTTAACAAGTCAGTTAATCAGTTGGACAAGTTCGTTGGGCAAAACAATCGGAAAACTCTAAACCCCTGTTTTGGGGATTATTCTTTCAAATTTCGAGTTTTTAGGCCCAAAAAGGGTCAGACAAACTCCGGACGTAAAAGTAATGCATGTATTAAGATGGGAATTAGTGAAGCGAAAGTTTTAAGCCCTCTCTCGTCATTCTAGCATAAATATTTACCGAGTTATTCTAGAAAATTGATATCGGCCTAACACAGTACGTTGTCTTATTGAGTTTTTTACATTAGAAAGCATGTTTTTAATTTGTTGGTGTATTTATATCATCCCCAGCAACCTGGCGCCTACTTTAAAGCCTGACTGGACCTTCTCCTAACCTTATAATGTGCAAAATTGTATTCCTAGCATTGCAGGAATAAATGTATGTTTTTAAACTGGTTTTGAGTTTTAAAAGTTTGTATGTGGAAATTCACATCCCTCACGTCAGCATGCTGCGTGCGAACTCGTTTATAGTTAAAACTGGTTAGTGTTTTCAGTGCTAAAATTATAAATCTTTTCACTAAATATTTACCTATATAAATTTTGAAATAATTACCGCTAATAACAAGTATTTTTAGACGTTACCATAAAAAACATAAATTATTTTAACTTGATTAGCCTTTATACACAAACTTAGAGTGCAACATTGACTGATGCCGCAGAGCAGCACGGGCTCCTAGTTCAATTATAAAACCTATGGTAATGATACAACCTCCTGCGAATTAGCGATGTGCACACTTTTCCTATATTCTATACTTTCAATTATTAAATTGTTAATGTTCAAGTATAAGAGAACTAATTAATTAATTATTTTTATAGTTGCATTGTTAGCGAATTTCCCCTATAGGGAAGAAGCTATTACCGTAGGTCTCATGGTAAGACTTAAGCCCGAGACCATGATAACTTTTCATTTTGATGTCCCCAGATGCAAAAAACACCATTCGTTCAAATTTATATATATATATATATATATATATATATATATATATATATATATATATATATGTGTCCGTAAGCACGATAACTCTCGTAAAAAGGTCCGATCTTAATGAAATTTGGTAAAAATGTGTAAAGTACCATTTATTTAAACGAGTTCGAAAACCAGATGAATCGCACCATCCGAAGGGGGGTTTTTGGGGGTTTTGTACCCCAAAAATGTGTTTTTTGGGGTTTTCACATGTAGTTTTAATATAAATCAAATTTTAATTTATACCATTGAATTCACCTTAAAAAAAAACAATTTGGTATTTTGATCATTGCTCTACGTCAATTGGTTACCGAGATATTGAAAGTGCTAAACACAGTACGTTGTCTAATGTTATTCTTATGGAGAAAAGGAAAAATTGTATATCTCGCTTATTTATGAACATAAACTGGCGAAATTTGGTATATGGCTTGATCTGGTTGTGGTTTATTGTTGTTTGCACAAAAAGCAATTTTTCACCTATGGTTCCTGTAGCAGCAAACCTAGGTACTTGGTCCCCATGTTATTCTTATGGAAAATACTTAAAATGTTATATATCGCTTATTTATGAATGTATATGGATGAAACTTAGTATGTGACTTCACTAAGATGAGTTATATTGATATTTGCATAAAAACCCATTATTTTGCGTGCCTTGTTGCAGCAAACCTGCGTACTCATCCCCAATGTTATTCTTATGGAGAATAATTAATATTTTAAATATTGCTTGTTTGTGAATACATTTCTTATGAATCCTGTTAAGTGTTTTAATGTGTTATGTTATATATTCATTGGAAATTCGCTGAGTATGCAGGTTTGCTGCGACGGGGGTATTTTGCTCATTCGATTTCTTGTAAATTATAGACTACTACTTTGCTCCTATTTTTATTTCATCACCTTGGAAATAGTTTTCAACTAACCTTTAACCAAGCTAGGTTCTGACAGTCTCCTAGGACATATCTCTCCTACGCAGTGGAGGCAAAACAGCCGTAACTGATACATGAATCACCACAGTAAGATTATGATAATCACCATCTTGTCTGGTAAGCTTGGATGATTGGATTAACCTTTGGTTGCAAGCGGCTGTGGGTTAGTGGGGGATCTGTGGTGATCGAAAGCAGTTGTGATACCAAAGTAGCATATTTGTTACTATTATTGTATTTACTGTATTAGTATTATTTTTGTTTAAGTATTTTTCTCGATAAGTTAAATAACTCACATAGTGAAACGGTTGTAACTTCTGATAAAGGTCATGTACCACAGATATATTGTGTCATCCCATAAAACTATTTTGGATTATTAAAAATATTGTTTGTATTGTGTACAAAATAAAATTTGCGTCAGGTAGAATAAAGCGAGAGGAGGTGGTTACACGATTACACGATCTTTAAAAAAATACTGTTGATATTAACTCTTTCCCCGAACATGAATCTACACTCTATTCGGGTAAATAATTCAATTTCCTTCGTATTGTTTAATTTTAATAAATTTGTATAAATAAGTATCTTTTGGCATAAATGTATTTGAATTAAGGGGAGAGCGCCACTTGCGGGTCCCAATGCATTTTAAATGGGGCGTTCGTGGTTAGGTTAGGTACACATATCTCAAAAACTATTAAAGATACCCTAATGAAATTTATACACAATTATCCTTATGTTATAAGGAATAGAATACATTAAAGATATTATTTTCAATTCAATTTTAAAATAAAATAAAACTAAAATTACAAAATCAAAAAAATTTATTAACCAAATTTTGTAGATGTGAAATGAGGGGGAGGCATACTATTCGGCGCTTTTTCCCCATGTTATTCTTATGGGGATCAGTTTTTGGACCGACACCCGATCCCGCCTATACTAATAAGCCACAAGTTTCCTTGTTGGCCTGTACTAATACCCAACCCTTGCCTATATTAAATATATTGTCCCCATCCCTCCTCTATATTTTTTAAAATTATTTTTGAAAAATACTGCCAATTGCCAACTTCTTTATTAAATGTCCGATTTGTCTGCAATTTGGATATGTTATTGTCCTAGGCAAGTGTTTTAATAAATTCCACTTACATATCCCAAATTCACTATTACGGTCAAATTAAAAAATATTTTTGAAAAATACTGCCAATTGCCAACTTCTTTATTTACTGTCCGATTTATTTAAAATTTGGATATGCTATTGACCTAGGCAAGTGTTTTAATAAATTCCACTTACATATCCCAAATTCACTATTACGGTCAAATTAAAAAATATTTTTGAAAAATACTGCCAATTGCCAACTTCTTTATTTACTGTCCGATTTATTTAAAATTTGGATATGCTATTGACCTAGGCAAGTGTTTTAATAAATTCCACTTACATATCCCAAATTCACTATTACAGTCAAATTAAAAAATATTTTTGAAAAATACTGCCAATTGCCAACTTCTTTATTTACTGTCCGATTTATTTAAAATTTGGATATGTTATTGACCTAGGCAAGTGTTTTAATAAATTCCACTTACATTTCCCAAATTCACCATTACGGTCAAATTAAAAAATATTTTTGAAAAATACTGCCAATTGCCAACTTCTTTATTTACTGTCCGATTTGTTTAAAACTTGGATATATTATTGTCGTAGGCAAGTGTTTTAATAAATTACACTCACATTTCCCAAACTCACTATTACAGTCAAATTAAAAAATATTTTTGAAAAATACTGCCAATTGCCAACTTCTTTATTAAATGTCCGATTTGTCTGCAATTTGGATATGTTATTGTCCTAGGCAAATGTATATGCACCATCCACATTTTACAAATATTGCGGTTAAATTTTAAAAAATTTGGAAAAATACTGCCAATTGCCAACTTCTTTATTTACTGTCCGATTTGTTTAAAATTTGGATATGTTATTGTTGTAGGCTAATGTATATGCACCATCCACATTTTACAAATATTGCGGTTAAATTTTAAAAAATTTGGAAAAATACTGCCAATTGCCAACTTCTTTATTTACTGTCCGATTTGTTTAAAATTTGGATATGTTATTGTTGTAGGCTAATGTATATGCACCATCCACATTTTACAAATATTGCGGTTAAATTTTAAAAAATTTGGAAAAATACTGCCAATTGGCAACTTCTTTATTTACTGTCCGATTTGTTTAAAATTTGGATATGTTATTGTTGTAGGCTAATGTATATGCACCATCCACATTTTACAAATATTGCGGTTAAATTTTAAAAAATTTGGAAAAATACTGCCAATTGCCAACTTCTTTATTTACTGTCCGATTTGTTTAAAATTTGGATATGTTATTGTTGTAGGCTAATGTATATGCACCATCCACATTTTACAAATATTGCGGTTAAATTTTAAAAAATTTGGAAAAATACTGCCAATTGGCAACTTCTTTATTTACTGTCTGATTTATTTTCGAATATGTTATAGCTCTTATATAGGTAACAAGACCACACTACCACACGTTCCATTACCCATTTGTCTTTTTTGTTTGTTTATTTTGCTGTAATCCCAAAACTGACTTTGCTGTTTATTGTCCGATTTGCCTACACTTTGGATATTGTCCTAAGCATTTATTGTCTGATTTATTTTTGGATATGTTATAGCCCCCAACTATATCTAAAATTACAATATTATTTCCACCTATAATACAGTTGATGTGTTGTTTGTTTTGCCGCAACCTAAAAACTAACATTGGTATTTGTGTTTTTACAAAACTATATTTTATAAATTACTACCAATTATTTACCTTTATTTACTTTTCAACTTGTTATATCCCCTTATATCTAAATTTACCGTATATTGTTTACCTTTTAGTGCTGTTTTGTCGTAACCAAACTTTGGATATGACTGCAATATATTACTGGCCATTGCATAAGTAAATACCCCATTTCCAAATTCACTATTACGGTTGGATTAAAAAAAATAAATACAAGCTTATTATATACATCCAGCTGATAAGTAATATATATCCACAATTATGGTCAGAACTGCCTAAATTTTGGATATGTTTTAAGCCAATGCGATAACAAAAATAAATTTTTAAAACCCAAAACACTAATCTTTCTTTGTGCTTGTTTGGAGTAGTCTTTATTTTATCCAACTTAATTTTAATTTTGTAGTTAAAATCAAACTTCCCACATTCTAGCTCCCTTTCCAGCCAATGGTTGGAGACATAAAGGTTACGAATATTTTCAAACTGTACAATATATCTTTTTCTACCCCTATGTTGGACTTGTTTAATAGCGCACCATATTCCAAATCCTCCAGTCTACTACATTCTTTAAATTTAACATTGCCTTTAATATCTTTCATCTCTATGTCTTCTTGTCCAACATCCCACTCATTGTTATGGAAACTTAGGTTTTCTATTTTTGGAAAGGAATTGCCATAAAATGTTGCGGTTCCGTTAAAGCTTGCAAGTGGCTCGTTGGTAGGTAGATAAATAATGTCCAAATCACCACTGTATGGCAACACGCTATAACCTTGCCTATTCTTATTTATCTCTATAAATACAGTTTTACAGACACCTTTAACATAGTATACACCCCTCCATCCTTTTCTGCCAACACTCCCACAAACTTGTTTACTACAAACGCATACACTATATAATGTCCATAATGCTCTAGATCCTCCCAACGTCGCAGGAAGTAATCTTTTAATTTATCCTCTCTTTCCCTTCTTTCTTGTTCTTTAGCCAACTGTGCTTTGTATTCCTCTGCAACAGTATTTTCCACATATTCCAATGTTTTCTAATTCCAATTTCCTCTTTTTGGAACAACTCTCTAAGAAAGGCTTGGAAAGTGGCTCTATTTCTTTAATAGTGTATGGGTACAGTTTATTGGTCCGGCTTCTTAAAACATAGGGAGTAAGGTTAGGACTTTCCACTAAGCCTAATTCTTCTAAATTTATGTGTTTAGGTATAGTGGAGAAAGGTGATTTTGTAAAACATGTGCCCCCAGATTTGATGTAACACTTATGCTTTACACTTATGGCATCCTCCTCTATTACCTCTACATAGTTAGTTGGTAAACAGTTAAAGCTAAATGCAGATAGAGCATACTTTATTAACTTGTCCCTTTGTGTACTATCTTTTGGCAGTTTTAGTTGTACTCCAGTTATCTTCCCCCAATATGCATCGTTAAACACTAAACAACAACTGTTTTGTAATTGATTGGCAACTTTCACCCACATCTTATGCAGAGGTACAGCATAGAATGGAGCATTTTGAAAGTACCGTTTGTTGTCTTCTATTAGACATAAACAATCTCTTAAAGGTTCAAACCCTTTACCAAAACCTCTACAATAGATTGTTGCCTCTAACCTTGTTATTCCATTCTCTCTAGCTAGTTTAGACGAGAACGTTTCTTTTAGTCTCGCATCTGGACAGTTTACAATTATATGGTTTCCTATACTTTTAATTACTCCAGGGCTTGTAATCTGGCATATAAATTTATTATATATTTTTACCCTGCTATTTACATTAAACCATGTTAAACAGTCTTTACTAACATTATCTACAATAACATTATATCCATTCGCCCCTTGGTAGCAAAAGTTAAAGTTTTCTGTAAGATATTGGCACATTTCCTCTTTATTAAATATTCCAGCCAAATCTAGTGTTATATCAAAATCCATAAGATAGTACATTTCTTTTTCCAGATCTTGCAGTATCTTTGGAAGATCTTCCAACAAATCCTTAATTTTAACATTTGCAAGCTCTATTTTATAGGGAATTGCTATAGGATCATACTTTTGTTTAATTTGGTCAATATCTTTCTTTATTATTTGTAACACACCCTCGCTTTGGGAGAATGGTAGTTTGGCCACAACACCATGTCGAGCTAAAGAGAACTTTTTAAATATTCCTCGTAAGTAGCTATTAAACGAGCCACATATTTCCTTCTTAACTTTAAATTTATTCCGAACGTCCCCATCACAATCCGTAACATTGGTTATCTTAACTAACATTATGTTATCACAAAACGCATCCGTTATAGATGTTAAGTTATTTAATTTTGGTTCGCCCTCGCAATAGTTTATATTACCTATGTCTGTAAGAAGGTTATTATTACGTAGATTTTCTAATAAAAACCATATACCGAATCTTTCGTTAGTAGGTTTAATACAATTCCCCAATAAATGGCTAACAGAGTATATTTCTTTTATACAAAAAAGTAGCGGAAACATGTAAACAGGACAGATTACACTATAGGCATATAGAGGTTGTAAATATATTGTATATAAACATAGGCGAGCGGTAAGTGTAACATGTAAGTGGACACCCATATGCAAATATGGAATATCCACAAATTCGACTAAATAAGTTTATAGTCTCAATATAATTAACATATTAACTAACGGTGCCACCCCGCATTAGTACCCAAACTGACATTTGTCTAAATAGTAATGGATTGATTACATGCTGCACTATGTGGTGTTTGTCTTACTATTTGGCAATACACTTCCAACACATTTCCTGTCTAATATCTGGCCGGTTGTATCCAGCACATTTATGTTTTACTTTACAACAACACAATGGGACGTCTATTCTGCTGCTTATACAACAAATGTACAGGTCTTGTAGAATGTGCGTATCTGTATTAAATACATATATTACTCTACTGCACAGGATGTGGGGTTATAGTACAAAACCTAATACAAGGACTAAGAATAGAATTATAGAATTTCGACAATTTGGGTACTAATGCGGGGTGGCACCGTTAGTTAATATGTTAATTATATTGAGACTATAAACTTATTTAGTCGAATTTGTGGATATTCCATATTTGCATATGGGTGTCCACTTACATGTTACACTTACCGCTCGCCTATGTTTATATACAATATATTTACAACCTCTATATGCCTATAGTGTAATCTGTCCTGTTTACATGTTTCCGCTACTTTTTTGTATAAAAGAAATATACTCTGTTAGCCATTTATTGGGGAATTGTATTAAACCTACTAACGAAAGATTCGGTATATGGTTTTTATTAGAAAATCTACGTAATAATAACCTTCTTACAGACATAGGTAATATAAACTATTGCGAGGGCGAACCAAAATTAAATAACTTAACATCTATAACGGATGCGTTTTGTGATAACATAATGTTAGTTAAGATAACCAATGTTACGGATTGTGATGGGGACGTTCGGAATAAATTTAAAGTTAAGAAGGAAATATGTGGCTCGTTTAATAGCTACTTACGAGGAATATTTAAAAAGTTCTCTTTAGCTCGACATGGTGTTGTGGCCAAACTACCATTCTCCCAAAGCGAGGGTGTGTTACAAATAATAAAGAAAGATATTGACCAAATTAAACAAAAGTATGATCCTATAGCAATTCCCTATAAAATAGAGCTTGCAAATGTTAAAATTAAGGATTTGTTGGAAGATCTTCCAAAGATACTGCAAGATCTGGAAAAAGAAATGTACTATCTTATGGATTTTGATATAACACTAGATTTGGCTGGAATATTTAATAAAGAGGAAATGTGCCAATATCTTACAGAAAACTTTAACTTTTGCTACCAAGGGGCGAATGGATATAATGTTATTGTAGATAATGTTAGTAAAGACTGTTTAACATGGTTTAATGTAAATAGCAGGGTAAAAATATATAATAAATTTATATGCCAGATTACAAGCCCTGGAGTAATTAAAAGTATAGGAAACCATATAATTGTAAACTGTCCAGATGCGAGACTAAAAGAAACGTTCTCGTCTAAACTAGCTAGAGAGAATGGAATAACAAGGTTAGAGGCAACAATCTATTGTAGAGGTTTTGGTAAAGGGTTTGAACCTTTAAGAGATTGTTTATGTCTAATAGAAGACAACAAACGGTACTTTCAAAATGCTCCATTCTATGCTGTACCTCTGCATAAGATGTGGGTGAAAGTTGCCAATCAATTACAAAACAGTTGTTGTTTAGTGTTTAACGATGCATATTGGGGGAAGATAACTGGAGTACAACTAAAACTGCCAAAAGATAGTACACAAAGGGACAAGTTAATAAAGTATGCTCTATCTGCATTTAGCTTTAACTGTTTACCAACTAACTATGTAGAGGTAATAGAGGAGGATGCCATAAGTGTAAAGCATAAGTGTTACATCAAATCTGGGGGCACATGTTTTACAAAATCACCTTTCTCCACTATACCTAAACACATAAATTTAGAAGAATTAGGCTTAGTGGAAAGTCCTAACCTTACTCCCTATGTTTTAAGAAGCCGGACCAATAAACTGTACCCATACACTATTAAAGAAATAGAGCCACTTTCCAAGCCTTTCTTAGAGAGTTGTTCCAAAAAGAGGAAATTGGAATTAGAAAACATTGGAATATGTGGAAAATACTGTTGCAGAGGAATACAAAGCACAGTTGGCTAAAGAACAAGAAAGAAGGGAAAGAGAGGATAAATTAAAAGATTACTTCCTGCGACGTTGGGAGGATCTAGAGCATTATGGACATTATATAGTGTATGCGTTTGTAGTAAACAAGTTTGTGGGAGTGTTGGCAGAAAAGGATGGAGGGGTGTATACTATGTTAAAGGTGTCTGTAAAACTGTATTTATAGAGATAAATAAGAATAGGCAAGGTTATAGCGTGTTGCCATACAGTGGTGATTTGGACATTATTTATCTACCTACCAACGAGCCACTTGCAAGCTTTAACGGAACCGCAACATTTTATGGCAATTCCTTTCCAAAAATAGAAAACCTAAGTTTCCATAACAATGAGTGGGATGTTGGACAAGAAGACATAGAGATGAAAGATATTAAAGGCAATGTTAAATTTAAAGAATGTAGTAGACTGGAGGATTTGGAATATGGTGCGCTATTAAACAAGTCCAACATAGGGGTAGAAAAAGATATATTGTACAGTTTGAAAATATTCGTAACCTTTATGTCTCCAACCATTGGCTGGAAAGGGAGCTAGAATGTGGGAAGTTTGATTTTAACTACAAAATTAAAATTAAGTTGGATAAAATAAAGACTACTCCAAACAAGCACAAAGAAAGATTAGTGTTTTGGGTTTTAAAAATTTATTTTTGTTATCGCATTGGCTTAAAACATATCCAAAATTTAGGCAGTTCTGACCATAATTGTGGATATATATTACTTATCAGCTGGATGTATATAATAAGCTTGTATTTATTTTTTTTAATCCAACCGTAATAGTGAATTTGGAAATGGGGTATTTACTTATGCAATGGCCAGTAATATATTGCAGTCATATCCAAAGTTTGGTTACGACAAAACAGCACTAAAAGGTAAACAATATACGGTAAATTTAGATATAAGGGGATATAACAAGTTGAAAAGTAAATAAAGGTAAATAATTGGTAGTAATTTATAAAATATAGTTTTGTAAAAACACAAATACCAATGTTAGTTTTTAGGTTGCGGCAAAACAAACAACACATCAACTGTATTATAGGTGGAAATAATATTGTAATTTTAGATATAGTTGGGGGCTATAACATATCCAAAAATAAATCAGACAATAAATGCTTAGGACAATATCCAAAGTGTAGGCAAATCGGACAATAAACAGCAAAGTCAGTTTTGGGATTACAGCAAAATAAACAAACAAAAAAGACAAATGGGTAATGGAACGTGTGGTAGTGTGGTCTTGTTACCTATATAAGAGCTATAACATATTCGAAAATAAATCAGACAGTAAATAAAGAAGTTGCCAATTGGCAGTATTTTTCCAAATTTTTTAAAATTTAACCGCAATATTTGTAAAATGTGGATGGTGCATATACATTAGCCTACAACAATAACATATCCAAATTTTAAACAAATCGGACAGTAAATAAAGAAGTTGGCAATTGGCAGTATTTTTCCAAATTTTTTAAAATTTAACCGCAATATTTGTAAAATGTGGATGGTGCATATACATTAGCCTACAACAATAACATATCCAAATTTTAAACAAATCGGACAGTAAATAAAGAAGTTGCCAATTGGCAGTATTTTTCCAAATTTTTTAAAATTTAACCGCAATATTTGTAAAATGTGGATGGTGCATATACATTAGCCTACAACAATAACATATCCAAATTTTAAACAAATCGGACAGTAAATAAAGAAGTTGGCAATTGGCAGTATTTTTCCAAATTTTTTAAAATTTAACCGCAATATTTGTAAAATGTGGATGGTGCATATACATTAGCCTACAACAATAACATATCCAAATTTTAAACAAATCGGACAGTAAATAAAGAAGTTGGCAATTGGCAGTATTTTTCCAAATTTTTTAAAATTTAACCGCAATATTTGTAAAATGTGGATGGTGCATATACATTTGCCTAGGACAATAACATATCCAAATTGCAGACAAATCGGACATTTAATAAAGAAGTTGGCAATTGGCAGTATTTTTCAAAAATATTTTTTAATTTGACTGTAATAGTGAGTTTGGGAAATGTGAGTGTAATTTATTAAAACACTTGCCTACGACAATAATATATCCAAGTTTTAAACAAATCGGACAGTAAATAAAGAAGTTGGCAATTGGCAGTATTTTTCAAAAATATTTTTTAATTTGACCGTAATGGTGAATTTGGGAAATGTAAGTGGAATTTATTAAAACACTTGCCTAGGTCAATAACATATCCAAATTTTAAATAAATCGGACAGTAAATAAAGAAGTTGGCAATTGGCAGTATTTTTCAAAAATATTTTTTAATTTGACTGTAATAGTGAATTTGGGATATGTAAGTGGAATTTATTAAAACACTTGCCTAGGTCAATAGCATATCCAAATTTTAAATAAATCGGACAGTAAATAAAGAAGTTGGCAATTGGCAGTATTTTTCAAAAATATTTTTTAATTTGACCGTAATAGTGAATTTGGGATATGTAAGTGGAATTTATTAAAACACTTGCCTAGGTCAATAGCATATCCAAATTTTAAATAAATCGGACAGTAAATAAAGAAGTTGGCAATTGGCAGTATTTTTCAAAAATATTTTTTAATTTGACCGTAATAGTGAATTTGGGATATGTAAGTGGAATTTATTAAAACACTTGCCTAGGTCAATAACATATCCAAATTTTAAATAAATCGGACAGTAAATAAAGAAGTTGGCAATTGGCAGTATTTTTCAAAAATATTTTTTAATTTGACTGTAATAGTGAATTTGGGATATGTAAGTGGAATTTATTAAAACACTTGCCTAGGTCAATAGCATATCCAAATTTTAAATAAATCGGACAGTAAATAAAGAAGTTGGCAATTGGCAGTATTTTTCAAAAATATTTTTTAATTTGACCGTAATAGTGAATTTGGGATATGTAAGTGGAATTTATTAAAACACTTGCCTAGGTCAATAGCATATCCAAATTTTAAATAAATCGGACAGTAAATAAAGAAGTTGGCAATTGGCAGTATTTTTCAAAAATATTTTTTAATTTGACCGTAATAGTGAATTTGGGATATGTAAGTGGAATTTATTAAAACACTTGCCTAGGACAATAACATATCCAAATTGCAGACAAATCGGACATTTAATAAAGAAGTTGGCAATTGGCAGTATTTTTCAAAAATAATTTTAAAAAATATAGAGGAGGGATGGGGACAATATATTTAATATAGGCAAGGGTTGGGTATTAGTACAGGCCAACAAGGAAACTTGTGGCTTATTAGTATAGGCGGGATCGGGTGTCGGTCCAAAAACTGATCCCCATAAGAATAACATGGGGAAAAAGCGCCGAATAGTATGCCTCCCCCTCATTTCACATCTACTTTGTTTTTATTTTATTTTTCAAGGGTTTTAAATTATACATTTAAACATTTTAGTGTATTCCAAAGTACAATGTCTACTAGACCTCCAAAAAAAATTTCAAGTACATAGGTCTTTTGGTTTTTGAGAAAATGGTACCTAATTATTCAAAAATAGAGTTGCGGGAAACGCATATTAAAGAAAACTAACCTTTATTCCTTTTAAAATCCTCCTGGACAACAGGCTTGATCCTCTACATCTTCTCTCTTTCTCTTCAGAAGCCTTCTTCTCACTCTGTTCTTCTTGTAACAATCTTGAACCTCTCTGTCTGCCTTCACAATTCTTATTTGGTCGATCGCTTTAAAGTCTAGATGATTCTACTACTGAAAGTTTGTCATCACCTTATGAACAACAAAACGTAGTATTGACCTACTACTTGTTTTTGGTTTCCCTACAGATGTATCTTCTCCCACAAAATACTGATCTACGTAACCTACAACGCAATTCATGAGCTAGTTAAAGTGTTGTAGTACCATGCATTTTATTGTGAACAATGAATCTAATTAATATATTGACAAACAAGGCCCCATATTCCCACTTCCACAGGTAAACAGCTCTTATTAAGGACTAAGTGTAACCAAAATGTCTCATAAGTGTGGAATACATTGAGGACCAAGCAGACCCTTTGTTTGGTAAATAAAATGTAATTACTACAATTACAATTAGGCATTCAGCTGAAAATACTTAAAATGTGAGATGGGAAGTACAACTACCATAGAATTAAATGACCGGAAAAATAAAGAGTTTGGATCGAGGGAAAATGAGGCTGTAGGTAATATTGAAAATTCAATCAATGTTGTAAAGACGAAAGTGATGGTTTAATAAAGAGGGATTATTAATGTTGGATTTGTTTGTAGACTGTCGTGACTTTTCTGCCTAATGAATTTGTATATTTGTAGAAATCGACGGTTTTATATTAAATAGCTTATTTCACAGTGGACTACTTATTATATTTACAGAGTTTCTATTAAAGTTCAAGACATGATGTTTATCCATGGGATTACTAAGTCAAATAATATATTGAACATTAATTTGTTACTTATGTAAGTTGAAAAAGTAGTTCCGATGATCAGGCGTTAGGATTAGTCTAGTGATTTTGGTTTGATTTTTAAATTGGTTATCTGTAAAGACATACATATATATATATATATATATATTTTATTGTTCACAATAAAATATATATTTGGAGAGAGGAGATAGAGAGAGGTATATCAATTTAATGCTTATAGTAGAAACCATGAAACTTTCAGGTCTCATCAGGTATCATCCCTCATACAACCAAGCACTTAAAATGTTCATAATGAGTAATCATAATGAATAATAATACAAATTATTAAAAAAAATGTTGTTTAAGATGTACCTAATAACCTGTTTGTTATTAAATGTTCTAGGAAGTCTTTTAAAAACATGACCACGTGTTCATTGTACCATCTGTTGTCAATAACATTACTGAGAAAAGCTCTGAATAATGAAGTTAATGCGTTAGTTATCACTGTAGTTTGATAGTGACCGTTGACAAATATTAAAATATACTTTAAATTCAATATATGAAAATCAATATCAAGTTACAGAGTGTTACAGCATTCTAGTTGTATTAAAATTTTGATTTTACAGCTATTTATGCTTTATAAATAGATATCTTAAGAACTACAAATTTAATAATTAATTTAGATCCTGAAAGAATTATATTTAAAATTGATTGGTCTTTGGTTTTAACAGAGTAATCAGAATTTTCAAAACAAAACCTGTCAAAAACTATTGTTTAAAACTGAAATGTAAATTTTTCAGTTGAGAGTATTTTTAACCTTAACACATTTGTCTGTGGTTTATAATCTGCAAACGGAGGACAATTTTATAAAGTGGAAGCATCAATCTTGAAACAGAACACCGAATGGGGAATGTATGTAATAGTTTTATGTGCTTCCAGGCCTTAGAATGATTCTCATTTGCAATTTATTGAAAAAAACGTTCATACACAGACAGAAAGTAGAACGAAAATGCATACGGTATACATTTTGTAAAGCAATTTTTCTTTAAATTCCTAGAATAACTTCCTGAATATTATGTCTATAGCTTTAAAAATATGTGTAAGAAGGGAACTACAACAAAATTACATTTCCCTTTGGACATCACGTTCCTGATTTGTAAACCAGTGCCGAAGCTATATCAAATCTAAAAGTATAAAATTCCAAGTATGTTATTCCAAAACGCACGTTAGAGATGCACCCCAAGCTCAGAACACACATAAACACGCATCTACAGTCTGTATACGGTAGGGTGGCGCACGGACCCGCCAGCTACCTGAGTCGGTCCCTTCCTCCGCCCGGCACTCGCGGCTGTTTCCTTAATGAGTCACCAACTAGCCCCTCTAATAGAATTATTAACTTTTTTTACTTTCTCATAATATCTCAATTTTAATAGAATATTTGTAAAGGACTAAAAAACTAAGAAGAGTGATATAAAACACGATGTGCTTTGATTATAAATAACGAAATGGTCGAAAGTTATTTTTTAGCCGGAATACTGTATGATTTGTTAAATGTTTTATATTTCTCATAATACCCTAATCTTGATACAATATTATTTTAAGAGTACTTTGAAATAAGAAATAAGGTACGGTACTCTTGCCTTCTCCCATAGTCGTGCAGTGTGCAGATATATGGGACATGGGACAACAAGACTGGTTAGGACATTGAACTTGTTGATGACTAACCGTAGTCTAATATGTGCGCTAATATTTTTCCGCGAAGGGGTTGGTGATTCACCACTCTTAGCAGTAATGGTTGTCCAGGGTGCCAGGGTAGTTTTCAGTTAGATGTGGATACTTCCCGGGATAACTTGTAACGAATACATTACGCATAGTTGGTTTATTTATTATTTTTTTAAGTGTTTAAAATAGTTTAAATTTTTTTCCAAGTGATATTTTTTTGTTTTGTGAATGTTTTAATTTTTTGTGCACGATTATGCCGCCATCAAGTGAAAAACGTGGGTTTACTTATAACTCTCAAGCCAGAACTATAATTGCATCGGTGTTACATTACTTTGAGCGGGAACGTGACAACAAAGGTCCATTATTAGATGTGAAAAATGTATCTGAAAGAGTGGTCGCCGCATGTAACATTTCACGAAGAACATTAGTGCGGATCAAGTCGCAACTAAAACAAGCAGTGGAAAATGAAGGAAACTCTAGTGTCAACCCTCAAAGTTTTGAAGAAACGGATCAATCACCAATACCTGAATCAGCTGTAAGTAATGAATCCAGGCAAAATACTCCTAGACCTATCATCCCTAAGCTTACTACCCCAAGAAGAAGAAAACCATACAAGTCAATAGTTACACAGCTAGACGATTTTGAGAAAACTGCAATTAGAAACCACGTTTTTAGCTACTACAGATGCCGAGAAGTCCCTACCCTCCGAAAGTTAAAAGTAAGTTTACGAACAGCGGGTTTGTTTGATGGTTGTATACGAACACTGGCAAAAATTTTGAAAACTATCGGATTTAAATGGAAAAAGTTAGACAATAGAAAAGTTCTCATGGAAAAACCCTCAGTTGCTCTTGCTAGGTGCCGATATTTGCGAAAAATTCGGGAAATTGACTATAAAAAAGTTATTTTTCTGGATGAAACGTGGATCAACGCCAACACTTCGAAAGACTCAGGATGGACAAATGACAGTGTAAAGTGTTCTGTAAATGCCCCTTTAGGAAAAGGAAAAGTTTAATAATTTGCCATGCAGGAGGCTTTAACGGCTGGATCAAGTCGCCACCTCTGATATTCCAGTAAAAAAAAAACTGCCGAATATCACGAGGAAATGAATTCCGAAGTCTTTGAGGGTTGGTTTTTTGAGGTTCTCCTGAAGTCTATTCCAGCTGGTTCGACAATAGTAATGGACAACGCACCTTACCACTCTCAAGTAGCCAACAAAGCGCCAACATCTGGCTCACGAAAGTGTGAAATGGAGGAATGGCTGAAAACTCGCGGCATTGCATATTCACCAGACATGCGGAAGCCAGAACTATACAGTCCTGTAAAGCTGCATAAGGAACAAAGAAAATCTTACGTAATAGATAAAGAAGCCTCTAAGCGTGGGTTTAAAGTAATCAGACTGCCACCGTACCACTGTAACTACAATCCAATTGAGCTGGTTTGGTCAACTTTGAAGCGGTATGTAGCAGCAAGGAATACTACATTTAAATTGAACGATGTTCAGGATTTGTTTATGGAAGCTGTAAACTCCTTCACCTCAGAAGATTGGCGCAAATGCGTTGAACACGTCAAGAAAGAAGTCGAGACAGACTGGACAAACGAAGGACTTGATGACGTCAGTGTCCAAGAACTAGTCATTAATCTGGCCCCTGGTGAATCGGATGACAGTGACTGGGATACCAGCGATGACGATGACGATCTGGGAGTGTCACCTCTAGAGTAATTAGGTAAAATAAAAAAAATAAATCTATTTACCTAGAAAATTTATTAAAACACCATCATAATACTAGACATAAAGACAGATTTCAAATACCTGCACATAGACTGACACTTTTTGAAAGTTCTCCACAATACAGCGCAGTAAAATTACTTAACAAAATACCTAAGAGAGTTCTTGATCTCCCTCTTAACTCAATGATTCAAAAAATTAAAACTTTCCTAATTGAAAAGGCCTTTTATTCCATGAAAGAATTTTTAGATTGTAATGATGTCTTATGACAGTTGAAATTTTATTTGTTACCTCAGGATAGGTCATTAATAAGACCAAGTTTTATTGTAGTTTTAGTTAGTTTTTTTTTCTTTAGAGTTAGATACCAGGTGTCATATTATCTTGAGTTACTATGTTTAACTTATAAATACCCCCGTCGCAGCAAACCTGCGAACTCAACGAATTTCCAATCAAAATTTACAGAAACTTTAAACGATTTTTTCAAATATACGTAGAGTAATAAGATATTACTACTTCTTTATTAGTCTTGACAATAAGGTTGTGATGATTGATAAATAGCGGGTACTCTGTAACATTTCAATGTATGCTTTAAAATATTTTAATGTCATTAGAACTAGTAATAAAATATAACGAATGGTAAAGAATTAACTGCAATCTTAAAATATTGTAGATTGGTTTTAGCGCGATTTTGTTTTATTTCAGAGTCACACGGCAACAACATGGCAGATAAATGGAAAATGCTCAACTTCTGGACACTATATACTTTGGCTTGAAGAAGATTACTGGGAGTAATATAAAATCATGTTGATTTATTAAACAAATAAACTGGAAAGTATGTAGTGTTGCCTATTTAATGATATTTTGGCTGATTAAATAGTATGCGATAACATCGTTTTAAATTATTCTACCTTATTTCAAAGTACTCTTAAAATAATATTGTATCAAGATTAGGGTATTATGAGAAATATAAAACATTTAACAAATCATACAGTATTCCGGCTAAAAAATAACTTTCGACCATTTCGTTATTTATAATCAAAGCACATCGTGTTTTATATTACTCTTCTTAGTTTTTTTAGTACTTTACAAATATTCTATTAAAATTTAGATATTATGAGAAAGTAAAAAAAGTTAATAATTCTATTAGAGGGGCTAGTTGGTGACTCATTAAGGAAACAGCCGCGAGTGCCGGGCGGAGGAAGGGACCGACTCAGGTAGCTGGCGGGTCCGTGCGCCACCCTACCGTATACAGACTGTAATCACTGTATTCATAGAAACATATGTTCCGCGCCTTGAGAACGAAACGTCCTATAATAGCGTGATCTTAAAAAATACCTAAATATGACAGTCATGTTTGTGTGTCGTCTGTCTGTGTGCGTGTTTGTTAAATATTTCATTTTTGATCTGTGTTATGCCACGATTGAGAACATTTTTTGTACTGTCAAATGAGAAGTGGCTCAGTGGCGTAGATACGGGGGGGGGATCAGGGGCCTTTATCCCCCCATGTTACTTGGAAAAATTAAAATTTCTATCCTCCCGAAATCAAGCTTAAACCTTTTGATTAAAAATAATTGCTGTTACTGAAAAACATAATATATGTGTGCAATATCTCTAAAATATCTTATTTATATTAAGAATGCTGTTCGCGTACAATAGTAGGCCTAGCAGACAAACTGCACCAGTACAGTATTGGGTATTGGCGCGCCAAGTAGGACAAGAGTCACCGAACAATCTACCCTGACCCCTTAGCGGCCAGCTCGTCTACTAAACTAGCGCACCTGACTTTAACCTTGATGTCTAGACAGTTTAGTGATGTGCTTAACGGTTACGTAACTTTCCAATAATGATTACAACTAATACCATTGCTAATACTAATACAAGTAATATTTTAGCATTGGTTACAAATACAGATTACACTCTGTAACAATGGTTCATGACTCGGATGTGTTGGCCTCTCGAGAATTACTGTTAGGAATAATTTCGGTTCTCCATCAACTTTGCCCAAGTAACAAACGTTTTAGGTTAAAACAACTTTTTAACATTAGAAAACCTAAACCATCGAAGTCAATTTAATTTAGACTTATATTTATTTATGAAGTAACATTTTCAGACGTTCTGTTATCATTGAAAGTCATATGTGATTGAGTAGCGCTACTTCAATGGTGTCTAGCGTCAATGATGTCTCTAATTTTGTATACCGGTATCCGCGCTAGTCACAAACACAGTTTTTTGTTTTGTATTCCCTAATGAGATATCCCTCCTTGACAAAGGTCTATCTACGCCACTGAAGTGGCTTGCTTCGGAGAAAACATATAAACATTACATTACTATTTATGCAACTTCATAAGTTCAATACAATTATCTGTGATGCTAAATCAGAAAGAATGTCAGACAATCCGCTGTTATAACTGGTAACGTTTAGAGATGGAGGCATTTTCATTCCAATCCCCTTTGTGTCGACTCGGAGGCTTATTGCAATTGAGAAGAGGCCCTTCAACTCGCATCGCAGGCAGGGATTACACTGTTACATTAGTCACGGTAATTTATTATTTTAGACTAATTGTTTCAAAGTGTTTGCAATGAATCGGATTCAACTGTTCCTTTACATCTCAGTTTTTTTATGCAATGAATCGGATTCAACTGTTCCTTTACATCTCAGTTTTTTTAATCATCATTTAGGTAAGAGAAACGTTAAGTAGAGGTTTGCTTAAGAAATTACTACGTCCGACGTATGGGTAAAATTAATTAAGCTAAAAAATAAAAAAATAGCTAATTTAAGCTAATCTTCTATTATAACTGTTTTACTAGCTTGAACAGCAAATTTGTAATACTTGTTTTTTTATTTCCGATTTGTTATTTTCCGTATTAAAACTGTCTATTATTGTCATTTCAATATTATTGTATCGATTTCAGTGGTGATTTACTATGATAATTTATCTTTTTAATTGTGTGTGGGAAATATGTAACTAGCGAGATATTATGTTAAAACAAATGACCATAGAACAATATGAGTGACAATGCAATTACACTACCCAACTTTTATAGAACAAGACTACACAATGCATCCACCCGTTGTAGACTCATCATTCATTCATCTTCTCCAAAAAATATACTCTTGTTGCATCGGCGTCCTATATAATTAAAAAGTAATTAAGTGTATTACATTTTAATGTATTTGTTGTGTTTCCTTTTGATTGTCCTCTTTTAACTTTTAGTACAGTTTCAACACAAGTAAATGAAGCAGGACAGTTTTCCTCGCCTTACCTCCAGACTTGAAGCCCAATCAAAGGACTTCAGCAGGCTACAGCTATCAGACGAGAAGGCCAAGAATTAATGCCAGTCTTGGACAGTAATTACTTACTTGATACTTCCGGATCCTGTGAACCTTTGAACTTTGCTTTAAAGTCCTGGTCACGTGGAACTACTAGAAACGAGAATGTATGTAGAGTTTCAATTTCACTTAGTGTTATTTGACACTTACAACTGTAGTCTTTTATTTATTTATATATTTATTTAGCTTGCCGATGTGTTGAGGTTAGATAAATATTACAGCATTTTAGTTATATAGTTCATGTCTACAATTTTTACTCTGTAAAGAACATTTCAACTGGTTACCCTTTTACGAAGCACGCTAAAGAAATAATAATGGTATAGAGCGTCCTCCGATTTAATTACGAAACCATATAAACAAATGGCGATGAGAGTTGGAAACATTGCAGGTATTATTCAAAAAGATTTTAAAAGAATATCCCGGCAGAAGATTTAAGTTAAAATAAATGTTAACACCCAGGAACCAGTCTGTGATTTGAACCTGTCACCTCCTCCATCAACAATTAAGATGCTAAACTATATTATCCGGGCCCTAACAGGCTAGATTTTACATATTTATTTGAGTCGAAATTTACACATGCAGTTGAATGAATGAATGAAAAAATGTGTTTATTCCAAAATAACATCAATAGAGTACAATTGGCAATAATAAAATGCACATATTTTAAATCTATAAATAGCCCACGATGCAAAGGGGGGCAAACATTTATAAATTCAACAAAAAAGTAATAAAAAAAACAAGCATTTTTATAGTTCTAGGTGCCAGATAACAAGAATAGGCCTATATGGGAAGGCCTTAGTTGTTACTTTAAATAATAGGTATGGCCTTCATATTTTAGAACTTTCAAATTTAAGAAGAAAAAAACAAAATGGAAATTCTGTCTACGAAATATTGTAGAGGAAAAACTGATGATTCTTACCAGATCAATTGATTAATACGTTTGTGATGAACAAATTATAAATCTAGCACAACTTTATGAGTTCTGTATGCTTTTCTATGTTGCGCAGGCCAGACTTTGATTGGGTAAACACTTTCAATCTCAGATCAAATCAAAGTTGTAGGGATATACCAGCTTCAAAAATATTCTTATTTTATAATTTGTCTTTGATTTGTATTAAAGTTATCAGCAATACAACACTTGACAAATTAGATACTATTTAATGCGACAATGCAAGGTAGTGCCACGGTTCATAAACACATATCTAACGACGAAAATTCCTAGTATTCTTCTTTTGGAGTTAAGATTAGTTAAAACTAATCATTATCATCCTGCAGTTGACGTGCAGGAAAACGTAATACTGCAAAAGTAACCTTGTAGCTTAGATTTAGCTCTTTATTACTCACAGTTAAAACTAATCATTATCATCCTGCAGTTGACGTGCAGGAAAACGTAATACTGCAAAAGTAACCTTGTAGCTTAGATTTAGCTCTTTATTACTCACAGTTAAAACTAATCATTATCATCCTGCAGTTGACGTGCAGGAAAACGTAATACTGCAAAAGTAACCTTGTAGCTTAGATTTAGCTCTTTATTACTCACAGTTAAAACTAATCATTATCATCCTGCAGTTGACGTGCAGGAAAACGTAATACTGCAAAAGTAACCTTGTAGCTTAGATTTAGCTCTTTATTACTCACAGTTAAAACTAATCATTATCATCCTGCAGTTGACGTGCAGGAAAACGTAATACTGCAAAAGTAACCCTGTAGCTTAGATTTAGCTCTTTATTACTCACAGTTAAAACTAATCATTATCATCCTGCAGTTGACGTGCAGGAAAACGTAATACTGCAAAAGTAACCCTGTAGCTTAGATTTAGCTCTTTATTACTCACAGTTAAAACTTTGAAATTTACAATTTTCAAGAAATGCTAATATTAAATTTTTTAAACTTTGTTCAAACATTTCTATGTTTTTGAGATGGTTGAGATTTTAGGACCGTTTCTTTAAAATACTATTGGAGATGTGTTTGTTATTTTTAGATTAATTTGTATCAATTACCCCCGTAGCAGCAAACCTGCGTACTCAGCGAATTTCCAATGCATATATATGTATCTTAATACCACATATCAAGTTTCATCAATATACATTCTAAAATAAACGATTTATGACATTTTAATTATTCTCCATAAGAATAACATGGCGGCTGAGTATGCAGGTTTGCTGAAGGAAGGAACACAACAAATGGGGTTTTATACAAATATCAATATAACTCATTTAGGTAAAGCCAAATACCAAATTTCATTAATTTATCTTCATAATTAAGGGAGATAACACGTTACTTATTCTCCATAAGAATAACATGGGGCTGAGTACGCAGGTTTGCTGCTACGGGAGCCTTTGGCAAAGAAAATTGTTTTTTTGAGCAAATGTCAATGGTCCACAACCAGATGAAGCCGTATACCAAGTTTCGTCACTTTTTGTTCATAAATAAGCGAGATATAAAATTTTTCTTTTCCTCCATAACAATAACATTAGACAACGTACTGTGTTTAGCACTTTCAATATCTCGGTAACCAATTGACGTAGAGAAATGATCAAACTACCAAATTGTGTGTTTTTTTAAGCTGAATCCAATGATAAAACTAAAATTTGACTTTTTCCAAAATTATATGTAACAAATTCAAAAAACCCATTTTTGGGGTACAAAACCCCCCCAAAATACCTCTTCCGATAGAGCGATCTGGCTGGTTTTCGAACTTAAAGTCATAAATGTTACTTTACACGTTTATACCAAATTTCATCAAAATCGGATAATTTTTACGAGAGTTATCGTGCTCACGGACACACACATATATATATATATATATATATATATATATACATATAGATATATAGATATATATATATATACAGTTTCGAACGAATGATGTTTTTGGGGTCTGGGGACCTCAAAACGAAAAGTTATCATGGTCCCGGGCCTAGGTCTTACCATGCCGACTACGGTAATAGCTTCTTCCCTATAGGGGAAATTCGCTAAAAATAGAAAAAAAAACAAATAAAATAATGCTTTATTTCAACAAATGTCAACGATATTTCACATTAAGATGTAACAGTATATAAAAATAACATTGACTTAATGTACTGTGCTTTGCCAATTTGTTAAAAACGTTCTCAAAAGTTCAGAAGTGCAACGATTTGAGAGAAGTCATGACTTTACATGAAAATAAACAAACACAAACACAAACATGCAGACTGTGTTGTTACATGAAAATAGAACAGACTATCGTGATGTTTCCTTATTACATTTGCCTGTAAAAGGTGCAGTTTGTAATGTTTACATATTCAAACTACTTTACTCTATGACAAAAACTAAATGCATATTTTGTAGATGATGTCGCAGAAGATATTTACTACAAATTTTTATTAGTTTTTTTTTAATAGCAATATGAATATAAACCATATCTTAATAAAGTTCATCCCTTTTCAGATACAAATTTTTATATTAATTGATTTTAATTTTTAATTCTAAGATGAATATTCTTTTGCTTTTTATATTTCGATTCTGTACTCAGTTTATAAAGTGTAAAATATAACTTGACCCAAGCTGTTACTAAATGAAAAGGTGAGTTTATAAAGTAAACAAAAACTTGTCATTGAAGTAAATAACCTTTGTATTTGTGAGTTAAAATACTACGGTAGTACATACAACAGGAATTCCCAGCATGCTCCACGATATAGTAGGGCATTCGGAAGCAATGGATTGGAATTCACACTCGTTTCTTAGATACATTTTTGTCACAATAATTGCTTGAATATTTTATTGGTTCTTAATTCGTCTTTTTCCCCATGACTTACTGACATAATATAATTCAATAAAACGACATTATATGATAAAATATAATACAACCAGATTAAAGTCAGAGCAACCGAAATTGCAAATCGGTACAATTCAAGGAGTTGCAACTGCGATAAAATAACCAAGAAAACGGTTTATAACAGTATCTTTATAACAGTATCAGCTTTAATAAACGGTATCAGGAAACTGACACACACTTTCTCCCTTTTAGCCCAACTTTAACGAATAATTACTTGTTATTTACTAAATATAGAATACAAAGCACGGTCGAATGTACAGAAAATCTTGTAAACAAGTTGTTTTCAAACACATCCACCCAAATCCCTGCTTTGGAGGCACTACAGAATCCATTGCTACACTCGTGGTTTTAAGAGGGGAAAGGCCCCCTATTCCCCCCCAGGGTTATTAAGGGGCATCATATTTCGAATTTCCTCTGTTGGTCAATGCTAACTTGACAAGCATATCAAGTTTGAATTAAATTTATCAGTAAATAAGAGAGAAATAGTAATTTTTGTATTCCCCATAAGAATAACATTGGACAACGTACTGCGTTTACCGCAAAATGAAAATTTCAATTTTCTCCAAAACCAGCAATCGTAGAATAGTAATTCAAAATACTAAATTATTTAGTTTTTTGAGATCTTTTTAATGGTGAATAGTAATATTTTTTTATATTTATTTATTTTTATGAAAAATCCAAAAAACTTAATTTTTGATGTTTTAAGTCCTGTAATTTCTGAACCCGAATTTTTACAGGAATGCGGGTGGTGTCATTTTGTTGGAAAACTAAAGTTCTACAAACGACTAAAGTTTAATCAAAATCGTTAGAGCCGTTTTTGAGAAATTTTGATTTTTCATGTTTTTTGGCGGTTTTGGGGGGATAATTACCCTTAAAAATCAAAAATTCCAAAAAATGAAAAAAACGCCTGGAGATATCGTAGATTAGTACCTATATACCAAATGTCATAAAAATCGGCCTATTGGTTAGGGCTCTAGCTCTGTACACATCCACACAGACACACACACACACACACACACACACACACACACAGACAGACATCACGTAAAAACCACTTTTTTGGGTTCAGGGAGCACCAAAACGAATATTTCCACTAACAACTCAAATTCGAAAATTTTGACGAAAACAATACTTTCTCCATATACTATGTATAGGGGGAGAAAGTAAAAATATCATGAATACATCAAACGGGTGTTCTGTGAAATAGACAGTTCTACCCAAAGAGCTTGATACATAACCACATTTTAATCTCCAAGAAAAGTGAAGCCTACATGGTTGTCGACATTTGCTCTCAACAGCTTCCGCGACCACAATTAACAACACACTATAAAATGACGGAGTCTGCAATTTTTGCACGTTTTCTATATAGAAAACAATAACATGTTTTCATAAACACCATAAATTATATTTAAAGTTTTTTTAATGATAAACCATTTAAATCATTCATGGATATGTAACACAAGGAAGAGGAATAAATATCTTCTTTTAAATTACATTTTTATTTATTAGATCATACCTTCGCTGGAAACCAGTGTTTTCTGTGGTTTGTTTAAAAAAATATCCTCCATTGCGGCTTCACTTTCTCACCCCAGAAACTCTAGATGTATTAAGCTCATTGTCTCTACTTATTTTATCTGAAAATTAAGTTGATGACGAGGATAAGTAGATACCAAGGTCACACTGTCACACTAATTGAGGCGGTGTGTGTAGAGAAGCACAATGGATGGCCAGGCAGGGCGTGAGCTTTATATCACCAGCAATGCGATCAGGTTATTGGTGGCCATGGGTATTTGAGACATCCGCTATTGCAGCATCATTTTATCATCTCCAAAGTGAATATCACTTTTAACTTGAAGTCATAGCAGATTTAAAGAATGAGTAAACATTTCACATGTTCGTACACAAATATACTACTATTAATAAATATATTTCTCAAATTGGGAATACGGGTTTAAATTATGATCAATTTAAGTCAACTTCGGCCCGTTTTCAACCAGTAACAATAGCCTCTTCTAGTAGAAACATTTAGTATTCATACTAGCAAATTCTTGTAGAAAATAAATGGTTAAGGTGAAACATGACTGAAATGGGCAAAATTAGGTGATGTCTTGAAATGGAATAACGAATAACATGAGTGTGACACTACATCAAGATATCTCGCCATACAGAAAAAGGAAAATAAGTGGCATGCATTCAACTACATGATAAAGAAATTCAAATTGAATCCGCTCTTAAATGTGAAGTGATTTAGGAGCCAACTGAACTCGCCAATGACGAATAGATGAGCGAAGTTAATTCAACTCGACATACAAAAGAAAGCGAAAAGCCTACAATGTTCAATGTTCTGAACTGTAAAAATAGAATATTAATAATAATTATCTAACAACATTTTACTGATAATAGTAGCAGGTTCTATCAATAGGTTTCTTCCATGTTATTCACTGTTGTTACAAAATATTGCTAACCACTTTTGTTTGAAAACATACGGAAAAGTTGATCTCCGTACATTTTTTGTACAAAAAAAGGTGTACAAACATTTCCTGCATCACAGATACCTCTTGAAATTGGATATAGGCTAATATAGGTTGGCCACGTAATACAATGAATGATGATTGATGATTATCTGTGTATGATTGGCTTCATACACAGATAAAACCAATAACATCACTTACTCGCCACAACCACACAGTGATCGTCATGCGTCAATTGATCTCCAATATTGCCTGTTATTGGTCACATCGGCAATTGGCTGTCCTCTAAGCAGTACATGTTATGGCTGGATAAAGTCAACATAACTAACCCCTTGGTAGTTACCAAACAGTTAAATGGCAATAAAAAACTTTTCCATGAAGAGAGACAGGTATATTCCAAATTTAGGAGTAATATTTTTGAGAACAATTGAAAATTAGAGGATCATTGCGTATTAAATACGAAACGTTTCCTTCAGAAAATCATGTTTAAGCGTTCTACTCTTCTATTCGTAAGAAGACCGATTTCAGTTCCATTTCAAAATTGTTTAATTGTTGCGAGAATGAAAAAGTATATTTGTATTACTGTGAATAAAACAGTGAGTTAATATTCAACGTAATAATTATCAAAATTGTACGCTGTTAATTCACAAAACTACTCACAATCAACCATTATATATAAAACAATTTGAATCATTTCTGTCCTTTAATGTTTGAAAGAGAAGTACATGGAAAGAGGAGCTTTAATTTTTAAAACCACAGTAAAGCTTTGTAAGTATTATATCTTAAAAGGCTGAATTTGAAAACTGAATTTGATCAAAGTAAAGATAAATAAATAATAATAAGGAAAACCTCTCACAATCTACGTCAAGGTAGATGTGGATTCGTTCCTAAATGTTACAAGTTGTTTGGTTGTCCAGAAATAACTACTAGCGTTCAGATGTCTTGTGCAATTTCATATCAGTTTAATTATAAGTATTCTAATAGCGGTTTAACAAGGTTAATCGATGCCTAGTGCGGCGTTGTATCTGCTCGAAACAATAATTGAGAACATGTGCCAGGATAATTAATAAAATAAATTTATGATATTAAACCAATAAGAAACCATACAAAATATCTCCAAACTGTGCACATTTACTAAAATAAATTAAAAAGTTTCTGCCTTAACAAAATAAACCAGCATTAACAATAAAATAAAAAAAAAACATCAACCGAGTAAACAAAATTAAATAGTGTTAAAATATAACCAAGCCTGTCAAACAAGTGGGTTTCCCCACCATGTGCTGAAGCCCAACCAGGAAGGCAACACTTTCATTAACTCTTATGTAAACAGTTAGGGCAATAAAATTGAATCGTAGGGCTGCTCAGCAACACGTAATAAAAGTCGTTTGTGAAATGACACATTGCCGATAAAATTTGTGTTCTGTTGCAAAACTAATAATTTATTTTCAACTACCTGTTGAATAAAGTTAATTAATTCACCATTGTAACATTGTAACTAATAAATTTAAATAAAAATTTAATAAACAGTATGAATATTACTTATGTTTTAAAATTATAATCATTGATACAGCATCAAAGGTGAAATCAAAACAGATCATAATGGTAAAAAAATAAAATGATTAGGTCATTGAATAATAGGTCTTTATTTTAAATTTACTCAAAAGAAATAATCTATATTTTAACAACAACTTGCTGTTAAATAAATGTAAACAGATCAGCTAAAACCTATAATTGATTATAAAACACCCGCGGCTTCACTCGCCAAACTTAAAACACATTTTAAACATTAACCTGACAAAAAACCCATGCAAAATGACCATATGAACTATGTAAAAACTCATATGAGAGACCCCTTTGCAGTAACTGACAAACATTTTAACTACAGCTGGTAATTTTGGGTGGAGCCCAAATGTTGAAGTGATAAGATATGTTCATGCAAAATTGTAGCTTAGGTCTATTAGTTTTTGCGTGATAGAACTCCACATACCCATACATCTAAACTTTCACATATAATATTAGTAGGGTTATGCATTAATTTTTCACAAATTTTAACCTTGTTCATAACAATCGCAACAATTGTCTAGTAAAAAAAGTAAAAATAAAATATCCTCATCGCAGCAAACCTGCGTACTCAGCGAATGGCCAAAGATACATATGTGTCTCACTATCAAATAAAGCCACTTATAACGTTTCATAAAAATACATGAATAAATAAGTGTTAAATAAGTTTGTTGTATCCTCCGTAAGAATATAATTAGGGCTGAGGATGCAGGTTTGCAACTACGGGGATAATAAACAAAAAAAGGGTGTGTGCTAATATAAATTTTCCACAACTATTTGAAGCCTCATACCAAGTTGTCTCACCAATATACATTCATAAATAATCAAAATATCACATTGGATTTACTCTGTATAAGAATAACATTGGACAACGTACTGTTTTTAGCACTTCTCTGCAGTGGTTGGACGTTAACACCAAAACTATTATGTTTTAGAGCTGAACTTATTGGTAAAATCAAACGTGAAGAGGAAAGCAAAAAACCTTTCATGAAATTAAAAACCTTTTCCTTATAAGATTAACATGGACAATTTTGAGAGATCGATTTTTGGAATTTGTTCTTAGGGAAGATTTAATGTCCGAGGAAAAAAATATTGATTAGTTTAGTTGAAATATTTTAAAAGAAATTATTTCTTGAAAATCCAAAGAAGTATCCATAGTTGAAGTAAGAATCACCACAATGATAATCAGCATCTTGTCTGGTAAGCTCGGATGATTGGATTAAGCTGAAGATGCAAGTGGTTGTGGGCATAGGCTGGACCGCCAAATGACAATACCAGTTACCGGCGTTAATTTACGTAGCATGGAGTCAAATCACAATAAGAAAGCTATAATAGTCTAGTTAACCTGTCACTTAAGCATATCAACCTTTTGTCGAACACATCCATAATTTTGAGTTTTTTAGCAGTTTTTATTCATTCCAGTGTAGAAGTGAGCTACATTTATAACGCGGTTTCACATGCTAGTTCATATGTGATCGTGCCTTGAGTTTATCTCAGCTAATGTAACTACACAATATCTTAACAATATATTTCTCCTCTTTCTTCACAAAAAGTACTTATATCTAAGAGCTGTTGAAAGTGTTAACGAAATGTTTCCGAAGTCAGAAATACCTCGAGGATCTACTCTATGTTAAAGTAATCCATTAAAAAAAGTAAACTCACACTCAGTTTAAAATAATTCATTTATGAGATGGGCATACAACCAGCTTATTATTTCTACCATAAGATTTGAAAACGTAAAGAAATGTATACAAAAATAAAATAAAATGCTAGTAAAATGAGAAGGGAGATAACATTCAAAGTGAATCAATGTTGTCAAGGCAAAAGTGATGGTTTAATAAAGAGGGATTATTACTGTTGGATTAGTTTGTAGACTTTTCAAACTTTTCTGCTTGATGAACCCGTGTCGTTATAGGAATTGGGTTTTCAAATTAAATAGTTCATTACACTGCCAATAATTTATGACTGATTTAGAATCTATAGATTCACTCTTATAAATAAAAAGTTTTCGTTCGTTTCAAGAGGCTGAGTACTGTTTCCCTAATTGATACTTTTATTCGTGTTTTTGAAAAATAACCTCTCTTTAACTGAGTGTCGAACACAAAAGTTAAATATTAGTTCCGTTAATAAAGTATTACGAGCTGCTACCCTGCAATATCTTGCGGATATAATCCTTATAACAGCTGTTTATTGAATCAAGAAAAAACACATGTGGCATAAACCAAATAAAACTCTCCTCCATATGAATAACATGGGAACTTGGAAGTCCCTTGGGGTAGAGCCCTGGGCCTAAATCAAAATTCTGGCTCGACAGTGCCTTAGAAATTTAAATTATCTTTAAATAGAAAAAGAATCATCAAAATCGGTTAAGCATTAACTTCAGGAAGTGGGTGAACCAAAAGCAGGCATTTTTAAAAAATATATAGATATACTATATATATTATTTTATGTAAGGTATTAAGTACTTTGATTGCTTAACCATTGAGGAAATACTTATAGATGGGGAATAAAAAATGTTATCACGTAAAACATTGAACGTAGAACATATGTAAAGCTATAAGTAAAACTAAATTTCCCCTTGTAAGTTCAAGAAAAGAAACAGGTCACCCCCTAACTAAACCAAAACTTGAACTGACATTGATAACAACCTGACTATTGGTTTTTCGTAAAATTTCCGAAGATGTAAATCCTTCAGCAGTGGCTTGTAAACCTGCTATATTTTCATTTAAATAAACATCCGTTGGTAATAACGTTAATGCTGGTAAGCTATTACTAAATATTAAAGTTCATCCAACACTTTCCCAGTGACTAATAATGAATGGTAGAGGTACTTTAGTTTAATATGTAAATCACCTTCATTCATTTATTGTCAAGCTACAGAGCAAAGCAGTATCTTTTAAGCAGGAACTTTAAAAATGTTTTATTTCAAGACATTCGTTCAGCTAGGATCTGATATCAGGCGTTTTTCTTTTCTTCAAGACTCAGAGATAAGTATTAACTGGTAATATATACTGAATTTGTTGTTTGCATTGGGTAATGAAGGTCTTACTTTGAATGTCTAATTCCTTCTTTCAAAAGAAATATTTTAATTAATTTATTTGAATTTCTGAATATTATTCTGAATCACTTAAAGTTTTCCTTCCATTTTGTGGAAACGGATCGTAATGATTCACCTTATGTACTTAAAAATGAATATGGACATTTTAGCCAGTTTGTTAGTTCTATCTGACTGATTTCCTAATTACTTATTTTTATGACAGGTAAATTAAGCAAATACAAATGCAGGTTTGTCATGGCATGTTGCCTATGGCTCAATGAACCCTCAATTTTGGATTTCTCAAAACATCTTGAATTATTAGTGAATTTACTATGGAAAGTGAACTATTAGCATGACCCGCACGGTGAAACTTAAGCCCGGGACCACCATAGAAGTTCTTAACGTAAGCCCCCGAACTCGTTCTGGGGGGGTCGTTCAAAATGTTTTATATATATATATATATATAGGTGTTTGCACTCTAGCGGTCACATTTTTTTGTCCGATTTACTTCAAATTTGTTAGGGACGTTCCTTTCTACAATCAGTTGGAATAGTTCCTTGGGCAAAACAATCAGAAAACTCTAAACCCCTTTTTTGGGGATTAATCTTTCAAATTTTGAGTTTTCGGGCCCAAAAAGGGTCAGAAAAGCTCCGGATGTACAATTAATACATATTAAAAGATGGGAATTAGTGAGGCGAAACTTTTAAGCCCTCTCTCGTCATTCTTGCATAAACATTTATGGAGTGAAATGTGTATCGACCAAATACAGTACGTAGTCTTATGGGGGTTTTATATTAGAAAAGCCTGTTATTATTTTTTTGGTGTACTTTTATCATCTCCAGCAACCTCACACGTACTTTCAAGCCTAACTGGACCTTCTCCTAACCTTATAATGCGCAAAATTGTATTCCCAGCATTGCAGGTAAATGAAACAAGAAGCATCAGAACAGCCAAAAATCAATGTTTTCAGATTTTAATAAAGATTGGAATAAATTTATGTTTTTACACTGATTTTATTTTTTTAATGATTGTTATGGGGAAATTCACTTCCCTCACGGTACTGCGTGCGAACTCATCTTATACTAGTATATATGGTGTTAGGGCTGGTATGTCTTAACCACCAATACTTAGAGAGTGTATTAAATGTAACGCAAAATTATGAACAGTTACAATTATAATAGAGTGTTTATACTATTTACAAAATGTTACATGCCGGTGCATTGTCTCACCACCCTATTCTCTCAACCACTTGATTTAACTCTAACACACAATTTCTTTGATCGCCTTGTTAAAATCAGTCCAGCTGCAACACTAATAGATTAATTAAATAATCAAATAAATTACGCGACCAAAAAGATAATTTTATTAAAGTAACATTAAATAATATAAGTTAACAAAATAAGAACAGCAAAAGTAGATTTAATCGCGTTAATCAATCCAACACTTTGACGTGGAGACCGATAAAACAGTACTTTGGAGCGGAAGTTAAAGATCAAATAAGACTGAAACAGAGACGTTTCCGGCTCAGACCGGATACTGCTGTCGAAGTATATTCTTGAACCGGGTGAAATATAAAAATAATTAAACCTAACAAATCAGAGGAGTTCTATCAAACAACAATACTTAACAACATGCATTTAAAAAGATTGTTTACACCAAGCACTAAGAGGACAGTAAAACTTAACAGTGTAAGGATGTCTTTGTCATTTGGTTTAAGAGCATAATTAATTTTAAAACTCCCCAAAATTATCCATTCTCAATATTATATTCTAGACTTCCCTGTAGATTAGATTGGAGACACTTTGCTGTTGAATTGATTAACGTAATGTTTTTAAAACACATACTCAGAAAGTTGGTTTTTTAAGTTCAGAGTTTAAGTTTATGGTTATATATGGCAACCTGTAAAATGAAATTAAAGTTTTGTCTGTACATTGCTTGGAATTATACAATTTTTGCATATTTTCACGTTTTACACCCTAGAGATGCCAAAACAAGAGTTACCTACATTTCTGTCTGTCTGTCCAACTGTTGGTAATGCTCAAGGATGGGTTTTTTCGATTTTTACAGAAAAACAGGTGCACTGACTTTGATGAAACTTTGTTTTTTTGTTCTATACATGCATGAGAAGGTTTCAGGGCACTTTAAACCGGCATACACCTTTTGGAAAAGAAATGGCGGCCGTTCAAAAACATGATTTCGTGCAGTTTTGATCATGTTTTGTTTGCTTTTCATAGGGAAACTGGTGCACTGATTTTGATAGCACTTTTTTCTATGTTCTATATATGCGTTAGAAGGTTTTAGGCTAATTGGATTTGTTTAAATCACCTTAGGACACTGCCCCACAGGGTTTTAAAGAACCTTTTTTATTCTGATGGAGAAAGCATTTATTTATATTGAGCCAGATGATGAATTAAGAATATTTTTTCTATAAACAGCTGTTGCAGTTCTTATTTAAAACGTTGAGTGAGGATTGGTAATAAACAACATAAGTATACAGAGCGGACATATTATCTAAATCTATATTTGTTAGACTCATGCACTCACTGACATAGTGATCACTTTATAAAACTACAATGTCTATGAAGGTTAAATTTTGCATGGTGTTCCCCTTATGCTGCAGATGTATTATAAGAATACGTTAGTAATAAAAAACTGAAACCTATAGGGCTCTTTCCCAATTTACTTTTATGGCAATCTTATGAGTATTAGTATTTACTGTATCCTAAAGCTAAGCTTAAATTCGGTAGGAACATAACAAATACATGAGAACAAAACGCAAACCTATTCCCGTTACGAAAATGTTCAAGGGCTTTACCCCCCAGAATTTCAAAATACAATCTTTTAACAACCTTGCACATACTACTGGACTGATGGAGCTGAAATTCGGTAGGAATATAGCTCAACACAGTCATTTACCTACTACAGACACAAATATACTCAAGACTCTGGCCCACTGGCCTTTAATATAAGCGTGTTAATCATCAAATACCAAATACTCAACCAACAGAGCTGAAATTTGGTACCTTAAAAGAAAGAAGAAACAACATCATGGAAAGTCACGGTGTTGTTCTCTGGAGATTTCACCAGACACTTTGTCGTGCGTGAGACATGGGTAGACGAGATCTATGCCTCTCTAAAAAGATATATTATGTTGCAAACCACTGAGCGTCTGAACTTGACAGTAAATATGAAAATGTATTTTGGGGGAGATTAAGGGGTTGAGGAGTTTTCTTATGCCCTTTTAAAAGTTGAGATTGGGGCCTTTAAAAACAAAAATGTAGTCTCATAAACATCTCTCCTTTATTCGGCACAATCGATGAATTACAGGATTTACTGATCGACAGGTTTTTCCCGAGGTTCATGAACAGTCTAGCTTTTATTTAATTGTACATTAAACATGTAAAATGTAATTTTAATATTGTAAAATTATATGGGTTGTTATTGTCTTCAATTAATGTACTATTTATATATACAACCCGGACGAAGGACGGGTACACACTAGCTGTTTAAATAAAAAAGGAAATCAATTTCATACTGAATGATGGCGCTTCCACCTCAATTCACACGTTTTCTCATATTTAAGTTTATTTTTGATATCTCTTTGCAGCTTCGTAATTTTCTAAGACAAACTTTACAACGATGAATATATTTTTATATACCTATAGTTTAAGTTTGCTTTTTACTTTTACAAACAATTCCCCTTGCCACTCTACATATGCGATGAAGCAGAAACAGTTCACCGTCTTCTCTCTCCATCACAGCAAAGAGCTTTAAGTACAAATTGCAAACGAGAGGGCCAAGAATTAATCCCAGTCTTGGGCAGCAATTGGCCTCGCTTGATATTTCCGGTTCCTGTGATGCTTTGAACATAGCTTTTAAAGCCGTATAGAAGTACTACTGCATCAGGATATGAATGTAAATTATTGGAATATAGTATGCTTAATCTATGGTTGTATATTGAAAAATATATTATCACTTATTCAGCTGTCAATCAGTTTTTCATTAATTAAATAAAATATTTAGAGAGTAGTTTTGAACTAATCTTTTACAATCAGAATTTCATAAAAACTATATTTTATTTGTATAAAATGCTATCGTACATCTTATGTAGCACTTTTTTATAAAAAAAGAATGAAAATAGGGAGTTCATTGTAATTGCTGATTGCCCGTCTATATTTGTTTTCAACAGTTGTGTGTACTTCTTTCTGCGGCGACCATAAAATTAAACTATCAAGAATAGTAATTTAGTAATCATCTAATCAAAAAACCTGATGTCCATATATATAACTCTAGAAACTTAGTTTAGAAGGGCAGTGGTAGAGAATAATAAAAAAAATACTGGAACAGATTTTATTTTGATTCGGGGGTGCAGGATTAGCTACTTTCAGCTGAATCGGTCCTTGGAGTAACAGATGAAAATTTATAATTTATACTGTTAATATAAACATACATTTTATAGGTTTTGAAAATGTATTGATAGCATACTTGTTTGTAAGTTAAAAAAGTAATGTTGACATAAATATGATACTGTTTCGACAATTGTATTTGAAAAGTCAATTAAAACTTGTTTCTTACCTTCAACTAAGGCAGTTGACTTTAAAGAAAGGGAATAGAGTAATTGGTTTTATTAAATATGAAAAAACTGTCAAGGAATGAAATTTTACTGTTTGAGTCAGTACATTGACACATTTATTTTAATTCTCTTAAACATTTAAAGCTATCTTAGCTATAATAAGTGTTTCCGAACTATTTCCGGAACTTCAGGAACTTGTTCCGTAGACAAAATTAAAAACAAAAAGTTAATTAACATAGGGCCTATCTCGCTTTTTTCCGTATGTGTGTCTGTATGTAATATGAATCAATCAAACCTATCTTAGGAACCACTTGACTCCAACTTTAAACTTGTGTTATACTTGTTTAGGGCTGATCTGTTAATAAATTTCACATTTACGCTTTTACCTATCAAAATTGTGCCATTTCATTGTTAAAAGCTTAATATCTTTAAAACGGAGAATTATTGAAAAAAGGCTGTACATAACAAAATGTGTAATTTTAAACCCACAAATGTGGTATATATATTTTAAATAGTGCTCAATCCATAGCTGAGTATCTGCAATATTTAAGTAAAATATTGCAAATTATGAGTAAACTACCAGAAATTGCCAATTTAAATCGCAAATACTCAGCGATGAATGCGAAGTTAGGTGAACTTTAGAGCGGTTTAGAGTGATTATAAAGTATTTCATCGTTGACAGTTTTCTTTTATAACTTTAAATAGTTCATTTATACTAACGTTTTGGATTTTAATTGTTATTTGACGCAATTGAGGTAAACGCCTCGTAGAAATGAAAGTGTACCAGACATATTGGAATAACTGAATATCACTTAAGGACTGCTGTTGGTTGTTTACGCAGTGTTTATTTTACAATTCAAAGATTATCAAACAAAATAAACAATACCACCTAAGGCGGTTATACGATACCCAAAACGGTTGTTCTTTTATTTTCCCTTTGTCTTTTCTCGCTTGGTCTAACTCTGTCTCGACATAAGCCTTCTTAGATCTTGGCCATTGTTTTTATTTGTTCCTCTACTTACAAACAACTTTTTATCCAAAAGTGTTTTCAAAATTGGAATAAAAAAAATTAAACGATTTAAGGAGGATTAGTCAATCTTGACGCTTAAAAAAGAATAAGCTTTATTTTCAGACATTTTAGGCCTAAGTAATGTCGTTACATCTAATTTAGCACATAATTAGAGTTTATTTATAATATTAATGTATTCCATTTTCATCATGACATTAAAATAAACGGTATCAGGAAACTGACACATACTTTTTCCCTTTTAGCTCAACTTTAATGAATAAATTACTTTTTATTTACTAAATATAGAATACAAAGCACGGTCGAATGTACAGAAAATCTTGTAAACAAGTTGTTTTCAAAAATATCCACCCAAATCCCTGTTTTGGAGGCACTACAGAATTCATGGCTACACATGTGGTTTTAAGAGGGGAAATGCCCCCTATTCCCCCCCTCAGGGTTATTAAGGGGCAACATATTTCGAATTTCCTTTGTTGGTCAATGCTAACTTGACAAGTATATCAAGTTTGAACGAAATTGATCAATAAATAAGAGAGAAATAGTGATTTTTGTATTCCCCATAAAATAACATTGGACAATACTGAGTTTACCGCAAAATGGAAATTTAAATTTTCTCCGCAACCAGTAATCGTAGAATAGTAATTAAAAATACTAAATTATTTAGTTTTTTGAGTTATTTTTAATGGTTAATAGTAATATTTTTTATATTTATGTTTTTTATGAAAAATAAAAAAATGAGTTTTTGATATTTTAAGTCTTGTAATTTCTGAACCCGAATTTTTCCAGAAATGCGGGTGAAGTCATTTTGTTTGAAAACTAAAGTTCTACAAACGACTAAAGTTTAATCAAAATCGTTAGAGCCATTTTTGAGAAATCTTGATTTTTCATGTTTTTTGGGGATAATTACCCTTAAAAATCAAAAATTCCAAAAAATGAAAAAAACCTGGAGATATCGTGGATTAGTACATAAATACCAAATTTTATAAAAATCGGACCATTGGTTAGGGCTCTAGCTCTGTACACATCCATACAGACAGACAGACAGACACACAGACATCACGTAAAAATCACTTTTTTGGGTTCAGGGAGCACCAAAACGAATATTTCCACTAACAACTCAAATTCTAAAATTTTTCCGAAAACAATACTTTCTCCATATACTATGTATAAGGGGGAGAAAGTAAAAATTAAATAACCTTAATACACTTTACGAATAATCCAAATGCCACAGACCGTTCTTTACTAGTACCGAGTTTAAATTTAGAAAGTACGTTTCTCTTTGGTCTTACGGGGCCTGCTAGAAACTGTTTTACATAGGTCTCTCATATTTTTTCCATTACATCGTCCACTAGAGTTCCAGTATTAATCTTATGGACATAAAACCTGTATTGGATCAGATGATTATTTAAAAATATTAATTTAATACACAGCTTGATTTAAAACGTTGAGTGAATAGTTTTAGCAATAGCAAATATAGTGATCTTAAATGTATAGTTGTTACTTTGGAGCTCCATCACGCTCCTACTTGGCACTTGGCGGATTCAGCAGATATTTGTGAGGAAGATAGGTAGCTAATAATACTCTTAAGGCACACAAAATCATATTTTCGATTTTTAAATAGCTTAAGGCTCCTCCCTATTGATCTATTGCTAGACCAAATAAGCTGAAATTTGGTAAGAATGTAGTTAAATACGCTCAATCCAGATTTAGTCATAGCCACTGTTAAAAATTCCGTTTAGTCAATGGACACTAGTGTTTTATTAACCGGTAAAGCTTAAATAGTTTTTATTTTCGTAATTACTTCTATTTGGTATGATATAGGCAATACACCGGGATAAAACATAAGTCTCTTCCCTTTCCCGCAAATCCATTGAAGCTCCGATCCTCACCTCCCCCCGATCTTAAAATGCCAATGTTTACAATCTCGCATTTACTACTAACAGATACAAACAGAACTAGGATTTGGTAGGAGATAGATAGTTAATACATTCAAGGCTTCTGTAGGTATACTTACGTTCTAAAAAAATTGAGCTCCGCTCTACTCGTGCTCAAATGTTAATCCTACGGACATTGGCATTTTAGAGACAAATACTTTATATATATATAATACCAATAATAGTTTTAGTGTTTTATTGTATTGATGGGAACTTCTTGGACATTCAATGACTACTTCCTTCTTAAAAAATCTCCAAAAATACTTGGGTGTTGAATTTATGTTTAATACGTCATTTAAAATCTCTTGCTGAATTAAATATTCAGAACGTTATTTATACCAATTATTCAATCAAGTTGAACACTATATTTTTTTCATTCCCATGTAATTACTCAAAAGCAAGACTTACTACACAAATGCCAGTTCTTTAAAAATATAAACGAGTTCGCACGCAGCACGCTGACGTGAGGGAAGTGAATTTCCACATAAAAAAACTTTTAAAACTCAAATTCAATGTAAAACATACATTAATTTCAATTTTTATTGAATTCTGAAAACATTGATTTTTTTGGCTGTTCTGATGCTCCTGGTTTCATTTACCTGCAATGCTGAGAATACAATTTAGCGCATTATAAGGTTAGGAGAAGGTCCAGTCAGGCTTGAAAGTAGGCGTGAGGTTGCTGGGGATGATAAAAGTACACCAACAAATGAATAACAGGCTTTTCTAATGTAAAACCCCCATAAGACAACGTACTGTGTTTGGTCAATACACATTTTCTTCTATAACTTGGTAAATAGTTATGCTAAAATGACGGGAGAGGGCTTAAAAGTTTCGCCTCACTAATCCCCATCTTTCTACATGGATTAATACTACATCCGGGTCTTTTCTGACCCTTTCTGGGCCCAAAAACTCTAAATTTTAAAGATTAATCCCCAAAAAATGGGTTTAGAGTTTTCCGATTGTTTTGCCCAACGAACTTGTCCAACTGATTATAGAAAGGAATGTCCCTACCAAATTTGAAGGAAATCGGACAAAAAATGCGACCGCTAGAGTGCATACACACACATATATATATATATATATATATAAAATTTTGAACGACCCCCCAAAACGTGTTCAGGGGGTCACGTTAGGAACTTCTATGGTGGTCCCGGGCTTAAGTTTCACCGTGCGGGTCATGCTAATAGTTCACTTTCCATAGGAAATTCACTAAAAAGATGCGTTTGTGAAACTCCCTGTGTAACTAATCAAACTGAGAATATTTAATTTTACTAATCAGTTATAAGAGCTGAATATTTATAAAAGACAATCATTTTTGCGTAGGGATGATTCTTATATTACCATTAGTTGTTGACTTTTATTCTGGTTTACAAATTACAGGCGTGAGAAAAAAATTAAACTTAAAGTTTTCTATAACAACCGTCGAACTTATTTGGTCTAATAACATTTAAAATACCTCTTTAAAAATGCCTATATTTTTAAAATCAGTCATACTGCCAAGTTTTGCGTAGTTATCTTCTCGTATCAACGCGGCATTGTTGGAAGTAGTGCGAGCGAATAGATGGGACGGGGATCGCGGTGCATCAATCAGTTTGTCATCTCAGTTTAAAAAAAATAAGGCAGTTTTTAAAATGTAGGCCTATTCATAAGAAATGAAATGCTAGTACAAGTTACAATACACTAACCTAACCTAACTCCGCAGAGCGCTGCGTGGTAGAATAAGAAAAAGTGCCCATACAGCCCACAACTCTGCAGAGTTAAGTAAGGTCAGGTTACCATAATTTTGTCATTAACTTACTTGTAGTTTTATTTATATAATTGTAACTAAAAACAAAAGTACAATATTTATTCCCTAAAAATAAAACACGGAGTGAATGTTAACAACAAAATTAACGGTACCCCCAAAGCACTGACGCGCGACGCCAATTGATAAGATAAGGAAACATGTATTCCCCGCGTTAATGTACTCCCGATCATATAATGAATATTATATTAATTCCACGGCTCTATTGGACATTTTGAGTAGAAAGGAGATAAAATCAACCATAATTCTAACACTGTAAAGTATAGAAAGAAGATTAGGTTTTGCGGCCGTATAATATAATACCCCCGTCGCAGCAAACCTGCGTACTCAGCAAGTTTACAATGCACATATATGTGACTCACTACTACATAGAGCTATTTACCAAGTTTCACAAAAATACATACATAAATAAGTAATATATAGCATTTTATTTATTCTCCATAAGAATAACATTAGGGTTGAGGACGCAGGTTTGCTGCAACGAGGAAGATAAGTAATGTGTTTTTTTGCAATTATCAATACAACTGAACCAGGTGAAGCTACATACCAAGTTCTCTTAATGGAGGTTCATAATTAAGGGAGATATACAACTTTACTTATTCTCCTTATGAATAACATGGGGACCGAGTATGCAGGTTTGCTGCTATGGGGACTACCAACAAAAAACTTGTTTTTTGTGCTAATATCAATATACCACAACTAGTTGAAGCCACATACCAAGTTTCATCAATATACATTCATAAATAATCGAGATATAGAATTTTATTTATTCTCCATAAGGATAACATTGGACAACGAAACACCAAAATGTTTGTTTTGTTGAGCTAAACACATTAATAAACAGAAATGTAAAGTTTTTAGTAAAACTATCTGAGAAAAATCTAAAAACCTTTTTCCCATAAGATTAACATGGGACACGTTTTTTTGGATTTTCTCCGCAACCACTTAACCTAGGTTAATGATTCAAAATACTAAATTAATAGTGTTTTTAAGCTCTATAAAATGGTTTTAACCAAAATTGAATGTTTTTTAACATTTTGGGGTCAAATTTGCAAAAAACCGATTTTTGGAAAATTATAAACCCCCTTCCCATAGTGCGATCGATCTGGTTTTCGAACTCAAAGTCATAAATGCTACTCTCCACATTTTTGCCAAATTTAATCAAAAACGGGTGTTTATTTCAAAAGTTATCGCGGTAACGGACACACACACACACACACACACCACACACACACACACACATATATATATATGTATATTTATATACATATATATAAATTTGAACGAATAGTGTTTTTGGCATCTGGGGACCTCAAAACGAAACGTTATCATGGTCTCGGGCTTAAGTCTTACCATGCCACCTACGGTAATAGCTTCTTCCCTATAGGGGAAATTCGCTGAAACACCCAGATGATTTAATAACTAAGATTTAATGTTTGCAAACTATTTATAAAGATGTGTAAACATTTGTTTTTGGATATTTGTATAATTTTATCAAGTAGCAACAAAAAACTGTTGGAACGAGTTATGAACGAAACATTTCTTCACACTGTGAAATGGCACATGAAAGCCAATAATACGTTTTAAACAACACTATTTGTAAGTAAACAACAATCAATCAGCTGTTTTTGTCATGAAAAGCGCGTTTCTTATTAAAACACACTGAACATAGCGTGCTTCCACCCCGATTCTTCTATGCTTTATGAAGAGTTAATTTAGAAGTTTCATTTATTTCATAAATCAGCTGCTAAGTGCACGGAAGATTTTCGGTGGACTTTTAAAAATGGTCCAGAAACAGTTGTATTCGGAAATGGATGTATCAGTCGAAAATACTAATTTCGGTATGCTATGATGTAATAGTATATTTCATAACTAGGGCCAATGACTACACAAACTACAATTGTAGTTTATCTAGTCATTGCTAGGGCCGAAAGTGACGCTTCCTGATACGAGCTCAAGTTTAACGACCGAGGCGAAGCCGAGGACAGAAAATGAGCGAGGATCGAAAAGCAACTTTTGGCCCGTGTGATGAACTATATTTTTCGTCATACTGCACAATATATTAAGCTAACTACTTCACAAAACTAAAATTGTACAACTTGTTTACCTTTAAAAGTTGTCTCCCAAAATGACTTGCACCTTGTTCTCGCTATTTAAAACACACAGCTGTTACAGATGTATTCAACTACCGTCTGTTTCGTTTGTGTTGGTGTTATGTTAGACTAACTATAACGATTGATATAGCTAACGCTGTGGACTATCATTAAACCGACAACAATGCAACAATGAATTACAATCGATAAAATAATCGATTACTACTCTCGATTCAATCGACGTACACACGATTTCGGTTTTACTACAAACTATATAAACGGCAGAATTGGAACAGCTGATGACCTCGACACCAGCTGATTTTTTCCGTCCTAGGACTGAAAAGAACTATTTTCGCCCCGCAACGCGTGTATTGAAAACAGCCGTTTTCCAAGCAGTATGACGAAAAAATGTTTCGAGAAAACTCGAATAACTATATTTTTAAACAGTACAGTTATCTTGAAGTTCCATACATTCCAATAAGAATATTTAGGTACTTGGGACAAAAATATTTGCAAACTTGTAGAAACGAAAAGATTTGACAGAAATCGTAATTCGATTTGAATATCAAACAGCCTCCTGAGACGTTTATTTATTGCATTTGCTCGTAAAAAGTTCTGAATTTTCGTCATGTTGACATACTAAGGTCATTTTATTCTGAGATAAATCATATGGATATTCCTTTGGTGTATTTATATGTATGTAGGTATTAAATCTTGGATATATATAAATACATGATTTTAATCACAGTAGACCGTCGTGTTTTACACACATAACATGACGTAAAATTATAAATTAAAATTGATAATGTGCTCTTTAGTTGTTTATATATTTGTAACGTTACTTTTTAAAAGCAAACACCATCGCAATGATTGGAACAAATAACGTGTTGCATTCTATTTGGCTAATAAATTACCTGTTAAAACATTATAAACGCAATGAAGTAACTGATTGAATAAAATAATTCCATAACATTAATTTTGGTTCTTTAAATGTCAATAGCTGGTTGATTTTTCTAACGCTCAAAAAGGCCTGCACGGAAAACACTTTCTGCTGGTACCAAACGAGTAAACACATATTTTAAACGATTATCTAAATCCAAGATTCTCAGTGTGAAATTTGAATGAAAGATAACAATTCTATAAATTGTATTAATATATAATAGTTGTCCTGTTGCTCGAATCCGAGCTAGTCTGTATCAAACGAAAGGTTACTTCGGATGTAAACAAACATAACAAAACATCTGCTATTAAAACGGATAACGTACTGTCAATCAACACATAGTGTAGACTTCCGCGGTCAGATAGTGCCACTGTTCCAAAATTTCAGCTCTTTACTGGATTTAAGTGATGCCCTTTCTTGAAATTCTGAGACGTATTGGCAAAACTACGTAAAAGTACCTGTAATTTGACACCTCAACCGCTAAAATCCGTCCAGTCGTTATCGAGTTATGAAAGTGAAGAAAAAATCCCTAACGTATTAATATATAGATTTTAAGAATATGCGGGTTCTCAATAAACTAGTTATGGGCTCAATCTTCACTAGGATATATAGGTAAAAACGATCAACAAAACTAAATGAGAAATATCAATACAAAGCTTATTGGCAGTTTAAGAACAAATCAAACTATATATCACTTATAATAATTGAACCTTGAATAATGTACAAAAATCAAATCTTGTTGTCAAAGTTTGTCCGAATAATGGTCGTATTATGGATGTAGCCTTTGTTATGCAGTAAAATTTGAATTTTTCCCGTTAACCTTAACTCAATTATTATATAAACTGTTCAATTAATTTGCATCTTGACATGTTATATCACATTTTTAGTTAATTTTAATTTAACATTACAATTTTAATTATAGCCATTTTTTAATTTAAAGTTTTAAGAAACCCAGATTTTAACGGGACTTTAAAAACCACCTGCGAGGCTATGCCCATTACAAGTTTAATTAGTTTTACTAAAACCGAAACTGGTTTATTTTAAAAATCACATAGCACAGCTGAAACTAAGCAAGATATAAATAAATATGATGTGGTTATTTTATTCCTTTTTACCCAAGGTTACGACCTGGTGGAGTTTTCTGATTAGTAGTTTCTAAATACCATGAAGTCCTTATACTGTTTAACCGATTGAAACTAAAAAATCTTTTTGTAAAAATCTAATAATTGAATGATTCAAAAGACTGTTAGGAATTCTCAGGATGTCTTGCCGTCGTAGTCTATTGAGAAGCACTGCGCTGGAAATCACACTCTACCTCTGAAGTAGATGTTATATCTTGAAAACTTCGTTATTGTCTCAGTTTCTGCTGTTTTTCAACCGGAACAAATCTTAACACATTCATAATTTATAGTTATTTTATAGTTTAATAATTAATTTTAAATCTTGTATGATGATTCATAGTTTAAATTGCTTATAATGTATTTTAACCTAATATAACACATGTAATTTACATGACTTATTATTTATTCTATTGATTAAAGGATTGCCAATATCCAATCATTGAGTTTTGGAATTATTCAGCAAATAGGATTTACGTATACTGTATTTTTAATGTGCAATCACTATATGTACATCTCGCATATTTCCTTATATACGTTGAAAATATACTATATGGCAATAGCCACACTAAATAATTGTCACTCAACATGTATATATTGTACTTTTAAACATTTAAATATTTAATATAATATTTCAGATTTTGATTTTAAGGAAAGGTTTAATAAAAAAATAAAGATAGCACACGAAGAAGAGTTGACAGAGTTTAAGTTAGTAATATTTTTTAATTTAATTTAAGAAGATGTACAATACCTCAACACTATTAAAGACTTATTATTAAGGGAAAATACGTTGACATAATGTCAGAAATGTAACTAATACAGTTTATTTACAGTTTTTAACAGTCCTGATATGCAGTAGATTTTGATGTTATTAAGTTTATGAAGGATGAATACTTAAATTTCCAATTGAGAAAGATTATTTAATTATAGTCAAAACTTATAAACCAACAAACCAACCACGCAGAAAGATACTCGGAGATATTTAGAGACTGCAGTTTTAATAAAGTAGTCATCTAATTAAATACCAAAATAGATTAACTGCATGGGTTGAAAAAATAACAATATAACTTTGGCTTCCCTATTTACTGTCTTTGAGAATTATTATTCCTTACTGTTAATAGAGCATTAAATATCTATTAGGGAGTTACACAATTAAATATCAAAATTGATAAACCGGATACAAAAATTAAATTTTAAATTTTGGCTTCCCCCTTCTCTCTTTAAATATTAGTCCTTACCGTTGATAGAGCTTAGATATATAGAGTATAACATATTATTTCACAGTATAAAGTAATTGCTTTTATGGCTTGAAGGTCAGCTTTCATCGTACCAACTAGCTCTCTTTCATACCATCGAACAAATTAAAATCATTATAAACACAAGTCCAACGTTAAGGTAGTTGGATTTGGATGCCACAGGATTAGGTTTATGGGGAGCCCAAGTCATGAAATCCAAGTAAACTACGTAGTCTTAATTCAAAGAACTTAAAGAGCTATAAAATACGCACAAAAATAATTAAACACAACTAAATGTGAAAAACATGTTTAACACAGATAGTTTATATATTGCATACTCAAATTTCCAACTGTTGTATTCAAACATTTTCCTGTAAATACTTATGCAAGTATCTATGCAAATCGTTAATTTGGTCTAGTTTCAGTTTTAAAGAGGTTTAAGCTATTTTGCTGATATTTACCATTAAGTTACTTTGATCAAAAACAAAAATTTGGACGACAGTGGCCAGAGGTGCACAATAGACGGCGGGGCAAGGCTCGGCCTTTTATATTAGCAGCAATAGCCGCGTTATTGGCGGCCGTGGGCATGTGAGACATTCGCTATCACTTTATCATTTCCACCGTGACTATCTACAAACGTAAAGGCAGGCATACTGATAAGGTATGTTAAAGACAAATTGAAACCCTTAATTATTTAAACATTTGTATCAATAAAAACATGTTATGTGAATTTCAACACATTTAAACATATTAAATAGAAATCTAAGTTTAACAATTAACGTGAACATACTTAATGTTTAATATTTGTTATGATTCGTTGTTTTGATTTGTCAAGAATTTCTTCGCTATAACAAGAGTATGTGGTAAGTAGGCATTTATCTTCATAACAAATACATGGAAAACAATATTACATAATTTTATTCCAAAAAACAAATAACACAAATGACACAGTTTATAGCAACAACATCTGTCAATACTGAATTACTTATTGCTACAGTATTCCAGTCTCTGCTATCCGAGAGTTTTAGTTGATTACCGATATTGTCTGTTATTGGCGAAATTGGCGATTGGCTAATTCTCCAAACGATAATAATCGCGACCGTTTACCGTGACAAATTGCCCATCTGTGACATTAACATCCAATTCATCGGTACACAAAGTAATTACTTGTAAATTTGGGATGTTTTAGAGGCGGTGTGTTGCTTTCCCACACCCCAGTGGCTCTTCTCATGGCCAGTTTCGGCAACCAACCAGAAATAATAAACACAACCAGTTCATTAAATCAACCAATATAGCGGCAAGAATCGATGAAACCGTGGGAGCGGAAATGCTGAAAAACCGAAAACGAACTTGTAAATATTTAAGTTGTTATGTTTCAGCTGTTTAAGTATATGACAAGCAGGAAGCATGAAGCAGAATTATTAAAAAAGCCTTCACAAAGACAATTTGTCATTCAAATTTCATTAGAAATCATCATCGAAAATAATCTAGTACCGATTGTAAAATGCAGTCATATGTAAACACTGGCTTAATACTTGTTAAAAAGAACATTTGGATTTTTCCATCATTCTGCTTAACAGTTACAGTAAAGTAATTAAAGATAATATTGTTAAGAGTAAACAATCAGACAAACGAAAAGGTAAAAAAAATGTCAGTAGAAAAGTAGTACATCTTTCATTTGTCAACATTCATTGTAAATTAAAAAGATAAAGATATTCATGGAAGATAAAAAATTGTCTTGTACTCACCCAAAACCTCTAATTAATTGGTTTTAACTCTGTTTGTTATTCATACCATCGCTTGTACATTTATCTTGCAACAAAAAATGATTGATGTTACTGCCACTTCATTATTCGAATCTTATATTCATCATTTTAATTCATTAATCAAAATATTTTAATTTTTGTTGTATTAAATTAAGGGAGATGTATCTACATACACATGGTAATCAACCAAATAATGTAATTCTTCTCTTATAGTCGTATAATCATATAATGAATGTACATATTCTAATTCAAATGCTCTATTGGACATTTTGAGTAGAAAGGAGATAAAATCAACCATACTTCAACACTATAAAGTATAGAAAGAAGATAAGGTTTTGCGGCCGTATAATATAAAACACCCAGATGATTTAATAACTATGATTAATGTTTGTGAACTAATTATACATATGTGTAAACATTTGCTGTTGGATATTTGAATACTTTTATCAAGTAGCAACAAAAAACTGTTTGAACGAGTTATGAACGAAACATTTCTTCACACTGCGAAATGACACATGAAAGCCAATAATACGTTTTAAACAACAATATTTGTAAATAAACAACACTCAATCAGCTTTTTCGTCATGTAAAGAGCGTTTATTATTAAAACACACTGAACATAGCGTGTTTCCACCCCATTTCTTCTTTGCTTTGTGAAGAGTTAATTTAGTAGTTTCATTTATTTCATAAATCAGCTGCTAAGTGCACGGAAGATTTTCGATGGACTTTTAAAAATGGTTCAGAAACAGTTGTGTTCACAAATGGACGTATCAGTCGAAAATAGCTAATTTAGGTCTGCCATGATGTAAAAAAACTTTCGAGAAAACTCGAATGACTATATTTTCAAACAGTACAGTTATTTTGATGTTCCATGCATTCCAATAAAAATATCAAGGTACTTGTGACAAAAATATTTGCAAACGTGTAGAAACGAAAAGATTTGACAGAAATCGTAATTCGATTTGAATATCAAACAGCCTCCTGAGACTTTTATTTATTGCATTTGCTCGTAAAAAGTTCTGAACTTTCGTCATGTTGACATACATGTTGACTAAGGTTATTTTATTCTGAGATAAATCATGTGGATATTCCTTTGGTGTAATTATAGGTATATAGGTATTTGAATTTTGGATTTATATAGATACATGATTTTAATCACGGTATACCCTTGTGTTTTACATACATATCTTCAAGTAAAATTATAAATTAAAATTGATAATGAGCTCATTAGTTGTTTATATATTTGTAACGTTACTTTTTAAAAGCAAACGCCATTGCAATGATGGACAAAAATTAACGTTTTACATGCTATTTGGCTAATAAATTACCTGTTAAAACATTATAAACGCAATGAAGTAACTGATTGAATAAAATAATTCCATAACATTAATTTTGGTTCTTTAAATGTCAATAGCTGGTTGATTTTTCTAACGCTCAAAAAGGCCTGCACGGAAAACACTTTCTGCTGGTACCAAACGAGTAAACACATATTTTAAACGATTATCTAAATCCAAGATTCTCAGTGTGAAATTTGAATGAAAGATAACAATTCTATAAATTGTATTAATATATAATAGTTGTCCTGTTGCTCGAATCCGAGCTAGTCTGTATCCAACGAAAGGTTACTTCGGATGTAAACAAACATAACAAAACTTCTGCTATTAAAACGGATGATAACGTACTGTCAATCAACACATAGTGACATAGTGACTTCCGCGGTCAGATAGTGCCACTGTTCCAAAATGTCAGCTCTTTACTGGATTTAAGTGATGCCCTTTCTTGAAATTCTGAGACGTATTGGCAAAACTACGTAAAAATACCTGTAATTTGACACCTCAACCGCTAAAATCCGTCCAATCGTTATCGAGTTATGACAGTGAAGAAAAAATCCCTAACGTATTAATATATAGATTTTAAGAATATGTGGGTTCTCAATAAACTAGTTATGGGCTCAATCTTCACTGGGATATTTAGGTAAAAACGATCAACAAAACTAAATGAGAAATATCAATACAAAGCTTTTAGGCAGTTTAAGAACAAATCAAACTATATATCACTTATAATAATTGAACCTTGAATAATGTACAAAACTCAAATCTTGTTGTCAAAGTTTGTCCGGATAATGGTCGTATTATGGATGTAGCCTTTGTTATGCAGTAAAATTTGAATTTTTCCCGTTAACCTTAACTCAATTATTATATAAACGGTTCAAATAATTTGCATCTTGACATTTTATATCACATTTTTAGTTAATTATAATTTACCATTGCAAATTTTAATTACAGCCATTTTTATTTAAAGTTTTAAGAAACCCTGATTTTAACGGGACTTTAAAAACCACCTGCGAGGCTATGCCCATTACAAGTTTAATTAGTTTTACTAAAACCGAAACTGGTTTCTTTTAAAAATCACATACCACAGCTGAAACTAAGCAAGATAGAAATAAATATGATGTGGTTATTTTATTCCTTTTTACCCAAGGTTACGACCTGGTGGAGTTTTCTGATTAGTAGTTTCTAAATACCATGAAGTCTTTATACAGTTTAACCGATTGAAACTAAAGAATTTTTTTGTAATAATCTAATAATTGAATGATTCAAAAGACTCTCAGGAATTCTCAGGATGTCTTGCCATCGTAGTCTATTGAGAAGCACTGCGCTGGAAATCACACTCTTCCTCTGAAGTAGATGTTATATCTTGATAAAACTTCGTTATTGTCTCAGTTTCTGCTGTTTTTAAACCGGAACAAATCTTAACGCATTCATAATTTATATATATTTTTTAGTTTAATAATTTTAAATCCTGTGTGATGATTCATAGTTTAAATTGCTTATAATGTATTTTAACCTAATATAACACATGTTATTTACATGTCTTATTATTTATTCTATTGATTTAAGGATTGCCAATATCCAATCATTGAGTACTGGATTTATTCAGCAAATAGGATTTACGTATTTTTAATAACGTGTATTTTTAATGTGCAATCAATATATGTACATCTCGCATATTTTCTTATATACGTTGAAAATATACTATATGGTAATAGCCACACTAAATAATTGTCACTCAAAATGTCTACATTGTACTTTTAAACATTTAAATATTTAATATAATATTTAAGATTTTGATTTTTAGAAAAGGTTTAATACAAAAATAAAGATAGCACACAAAGAAAAGTTGACGAAGTTTAAATTAGTAATATTTTAAAATAAAATTTAAGAAGATGTACAATACGTCAACACTATTCAAGACTTATTATTAAGGGAAAATAACTCTACGTTGACATAATGTCAGAAATATAACTAATACAGTTTATTTACAGTTTTTAACAGTCCTGATATGCAGTAGATTTTGATGTTATTAAGTTTATGAAGGATGAATACTTGAATTTCCAATTGAGAAAGATTATTTAATTATAGTCAAAACTTATAGTTATAAACCAACAAACCAACCACGCAGAAAGATACTCGGAGATATTTAGAAACTGCAGTTTTAATAAAGTAGTCATCTAATTAAATACCAAAATAGATTAACTGGGTTGAAAAAATAACAATATAACTTTGCTTCCCTATTTACTGTCTTTGAGAATTATTAGTCCTTACTGTTAATAGAGCATTAAATGTCTCTTAGGGAGTTACACAATGAAATATCAAAATTGATAAACGGGGTACAAAAATTAAATTTTAAATTTTGGCTTCCCCCTTCTCTCTTTAAACATTAGTCCTTACCGTTGATAGAGCTTAGATATATAGAGTATAACATATTATTTCACAGTATAAAGTAATTGCTGTTATGGCTTGAAGGTCAGCTTTCATCGTACCAACTAGCTCTCTTTCATACCATCGAACAAATTAAAATCATTATAAACACAAGTCCAACGGTAAGAGAGTTGGATTTGGATGCCACAAGATTTGGTTTATGGGGAGCCCAAGTCATGAAATCCAAGTAAACTACGTAGTCTTAATTCAAAGGACTTAAAGAGCTATAAAATACGCACAAAAATAATTTAAAACTACTAAATTTTACATACATATTTAACACAGATAGTTTATATATTGCATACTCAAATTTCCAACTGTTGTATTCAAGAATTTTCATACTTATGCAAGTATCTATGAAAATCGTTAATTTTGTCTAGTTTCAATTTTAAAGAGGTTTAAGATATTTTGCTGATATTTGCCATTAAGTTACTTTGATCAAAAACAAAAATGTGGACGACAGAGGCCAGAGGTGCACAATAGACGGCCGGGCAAGACTATATTAGCAGCAATAGCCGCGTTATTGGCGGCCGTGGGCATGTGAGACATTCGCTATCACTTTATCATCTCCACCGTGACTATCTACAAACGTAAAGGCAGGCATACTGATATGACATGTTAAAGACAAATTGAAACCCTTTATTATTTAAACATTTGTATCAATAGAAACATGTTATGTGAATTTCAATACTTGTAAACATATTAAATAGAAATCTAAGTTTAACAATTAAAGTGAACAAACTTAATGTTTCTTTTTCTATAACATTAATCAGACTAATAATTCAGTAGAATTTGAATCAATTAAGTGATAATCAATTGTATAATAACCACGCGCCATAGGCTTGCTGGTTCACAATTTTTTGTAATATTTTTAAAAAACATAACCATCAACGGACTGTTTTTTTTAATTCTACGTTTAATTTTATTATTACAAAGAAGTATTTTTAGTAGGTCGTTTAATATTTTTTATGATTCGTTGTTTTGTTTTGTCAAAAATGTCTTCGTTATATCAAGATTATGTGGTAAGTAACCATTTATTTTCTTAACAAATACATGGAAAACAATATTACATTTGTTTATTCCAAAAACAAATAACACAAATGACTCGGTTAAAAGCAACAACATCTGCCAATACTGAATTACTTATTACTACAGTATTACAGTCTCTGTTGATCCGAGTCACTCAGTTGATTACCGATATTGTCTGTTATTGGCGAAATTGGTGATAGGCTAATAATTCTCCAAACGATAATAATCGCGACCGTTTACAGTGACAAATTGCCCATCCGTGACATTAACATCCAATTCATTGATACACAAAGTAATTACTTGTAAATTTGGGATGTTTTTTAGGCGGTGTGTTGCTTTCCCACACCCCAGTGGCTCTTCTTATGGCCAGTTTCGGCAACCAACCAGACATAATAAACACAACCAGGTCCATCAAAACAACGATTTTCTAGGTTCATCAACGATTTTACCCTATATAAACAGAAGGCAGTAAAATAATAATGGCATAGATAGTTGCCAGTCCCTTAACACTCATCACATTTCTTGTTAAATTTCTAACGCTAGTAAGGCAATGGTAAAGTCTAGTTGTTTCCCAGATTAAAACTAAAAAAAATAATCACTGCAAGCGGTGTTGTAATCTTCCATAAACCAAAGACCAAAAGTACAAAACCTCAAAATTAGGTACAGAGTTAAAAAGCAAGACACGTTTTTCAAGCACAGCAGTTGTTTACCCTTTATTAGACATACACTCACATACAGATGTTAAATGTTTGTCTAAATAAATTCACCCCATGATATTTAATTCCGGGACATCACTACGGATTATTTTATGATAACTACAATGTGGGGGTGGGGGGTTAAGACGTTAATTTGTTTTATTAAAACGTATATCGGTTAAATAATTTATTTTACAAACTCAATAAGTAAAGCTTACGATTTACAAAGGCAAGAAGTTGTTTTTCCACAATTCCCTGGAGTTAATGATATATTAAACATTTTGTATTAATAATGTGTTATTTTTTATAATTATATTTTTACTATTTATAATTTTCAATTTGTATTAGTTTTAATTTATTTATTTAGATTTTTTAATGTTAATTAATTCTAAGCCAATGCAAATACTTAAGGTATTAGAGATTAAAGAACCCAGGGAGATAGCTGGAATTGCCAACTTCTGTTGAGTTGTTTATTTAACCGATAGCGCCTCCCAAGAGCGATTTAAAATCTGGTGTTTACTTTCGCTCGGCTCCCTCTCACTCTCCGAAACTATACAATTTAATAAGCATTAAGAACGTAGTAAATATTTATTAGCTCATGGTGTAATTAATTAGCGCTTCTTGTAAACATTTTAAGTGAATTAGGACCACCCAAAGAATGGGTTTTATGGGGATGTTTCTCGCAAAAGTTTGATTTCTTTTCTTCCATATAACAGTCACACTTTAATTGTTAAAAATAAAGCACTCAATATTATTTTATTTGTACGATATAAATAAATACGTTTGTGCTGATTATTATTACTATTTCTTTAATTAGCGAGATATTCAACTTAATTAATTTTTTATATGAAACATAAGAGAATGTACTTTAGTTTAAATTTAAATTTCTCTCCAGTCATATGTCACTGAAAAAAAAAATAAATTCTGAAATATTAGTTTTAAGCTGTTTTAATTGGTAATAATAAATATAAATTTTTTTAGTTTATTGTGAACGATTAAAAATTAAGCCTTCTTGGGTGAAACCTCCATAAAAGCCCGCAAGTAGATGATCAAATTATGTGCCCTCAAAATATTATTCTGTTGTGCCAAATAGCATTTAAATCGGGCTGAAAATCAGCCAAACATTCAATTTTATTTATCTTCCTATAGAAATCTTGGAGAAATTTACTTTATTTACGGTTTAAAAATCTTTTGAATTATTTCGACTCGGTACAAAAATTCATAATTAAAAAATTCTTCAATTTTAAAGATGATTTTTATGTGGAACAAATTCACATATATTTTAGATATTTACTGTGTACAAATTAAAAACAAAACCTCTTCTTGTAAAACAACGCATAAAAGACAAACTAAGGGGTGGTAAAACTAAGTGCCCAGAATATAAAATATCCCCGTCGCAGCAAACCTGCGTACTCAGCGAATTTCCAATGCATATCGACTAGCACCTAGAGCCACTTACCAAGTTTCACAAAAATACATTCATTAATAAGTTATATATAGCATTTTATTTATTCTCCATAAGAATAACATTATAATTGAGTACGCAGGTTTGCTGCAACAAGGAAGATAAGAAATGTGTTTTTTTTTTAAATTATCAATATATCTCAACCAGGTGAAGTAACATACCAAGTTTTATTAATTTAGGTTCATAACTAAGGGAGATATAAAACTTTACTTATTCTCCATATGAATAACATGGGGGCCGAGTATGCAGGTTTGCTGCTACCGGGAAAAATCAACAAAAAACTTTTTTTGTGCTGATATAAATATACCACAACTAGTTGAAACCACATACAGAACCAAGTTTCATCAACATACGTACATAAATAATTGAGATATCAAATTTTATTTATTCTCCATAAGGATAACATCGGACAACGTACTGTGTTAAGAATATCACTGCAACGGTTGGACGTCAAACAGCAATTAAAACGCCAAAATGATTGTTTTGTAGATCTAAACTGATTGGTAGAAATAAATGTGGAGTTTTTAGTGAAATTATCCGAGGAAAATCTAAAAACCGTATTCCCATAAGATTAACATGGGAAATTGTATTGACCCATTTTTTGACTTTTCTCCACAACCACTAAACCTATATTAATGATTCAAGATACTAAATTTTTTTTAAGCTCTGTAAAATGGCTATAACCAAAATCTAGTGTTTTTAAAATGTTATGGCTATAACCAAAATCTAGAGTTTTTAAAATGTTAGGGTTAAAAGTAAAAAAAACTGATTTTTGGAAAATTTAAAACCCCCATTAAACCCCCTTCCCGTGGACCGATCAATCTGGTTTTCGAACTTAGGTCATAAATGTTACTCTCCACATTTGTGCCAAATTTCATCAAAATCGGGCGCTTCTTTAAAAAGTTATTGCGGTAACGGACACACACACACACACACACACACACACACACACACATATATATATATATATATATATATATATATATAAATTTGAACGAATAGTGTTTTTGGAATCTGGGAACCTCAAAACAAAAGGTTATCATGGTCTCGGGCTAAAGCCTTACCATGCCACCTACGGTAATAGCTTCTTCCCCATAGGGGAAATTTGCTAAAAGGGAATTTTGTACCAAATGTATGATTCTATCAAAACTCCATAGTTATTTAGTATATTTGCTCCACTACGATGAATATTTTCATGAACTTTCTTTTAAACTGTTGAGTATAATGATAATCCTAAAAATAAAATATATTGTACATAAATTAAATTAAAGTGCTTGAATTAAATTTATAATCACAGCTACTTAATTAAAAACAAAAAAAGATTTAATTCTTTTGTTTTCCCCTCTATATTCTACAAATTTTCATCATACAATTACATTTATTGGCAATACAAAAATATCAAACAATATAAGACCAAGAAATTTCAGTTACAACTTCTTCAGGCTAATTAAACAAATTATTTACACAAGTGGAGAAAATTGCATTGTAAACGATAGGCCTCGTTCAAAAATGAAATTGTTATTGTTTATTGATATACATTAATTTTTAACTTTAAGATTAAATAAACATATGAAGAAATATTAATAAAACCATGGGTACGAACTAAAATATCTACAAACATCGACAACAATAGTTGTCTCTAATAAACTTTATCAGCAAGACCTTAATAAAATGTCTCTATTTTGTTTTGCTTAATGTATCCTGAGCTCATCGCCTATATAAGTCGAATACAATCCACGTAATAGCTGTGACATCTGTTGCCATCTTACGCGGTTGATGGCTGAACGGATCATTTTAAAAACACTAACTTTTATATTAGGATATGATGGCAGAGTTTTGTATAACCGTTGTAATAGAAATTTAAATTTTGATTATGATTACTGCTTTACATGAAACGCACGCTATATTTTACTAATCTTTGCTTAAGTTAGATAATAGGAATATAATGGTGAATAGTTGTTTCCTTGAAAGAACGTACATAAATTTAACAGATTAAACGCTGTTTCAGTTTACACGATTGGCAAAAGACAACTATAGAAATTATATATTGTAATATTCAATTGATACTAATGTTTAAGTATTATGTAGGATTATAACTGAAACTAGCTGAAAATAATTGTTGTACTGTTACCTTTTTGCACATTATCAAACATTCTGTTTTGCTTCCTCAGTAAATTAAGTAATAAGTAAAACTAGACCCATCCTCCAACAGACGAGATCTGAGTAAAATAAATAACCTAGCGAAAGTAAAAAATAATTAGTTTAGCAATTTGTTAGTTAATTCGTCAAAAGTTTTGTAAACTGTGTGTATCATAAAACCTGTTTGCAAACAATGTACGAGTATATTGCAGACACAAGTTTAGGACCGCCATACTTGCATTTAAATAGTCAAACATATTAATAAAGAGCTTATAAAACAGGAGGCCAAGCTTTTCTAGGAAAAATATTGTAAACGGATACAAAATATGAGTTTGAGTCATTTTAAGTTTTTGCCTGATATTGATTTAACCCAGTGGATTGCAAAATAAATGGTGTCTAAGTTTGCCCCATGCCTGATGATGAAAATTATAAACTTACTTTCAAACTTCTATGTTATGTTATGTTATGTTATGTTATGTTAAGCCTCTATATTTGAAAATGGCAGCCGTGTTTTAAAACAACAAACATATATTTTTAGTGGACATTAAAAAATAGGGTAGGTCTACCATTTCAAGTTGTCTGCAAGTCTTGTTGCTTCTGAGATACCAATGGTAGCCCAGTTATGATGAATCAGTCACGGTGACCCACTGCTATTGAATAGTTGTCGCTTGACAGTCAAGTATTTCTATGGGATGATCGGTCTTTGGATGATGGTCAACCTGCTTATCACAACTTGCCGTGGTAGTTTACTGATAACCGATATCAGTCGGTCACTTGCTTGATTGATGTTCATGTTATCAATACAGCTTACATCAAGATTAGATTACAAGTAATGGGTTGTCTAAGCTGCTTCGAAGGTGATTACTACTTATTACATTTATTATACTATTAATATGTTTTGAGCAAGAACGTTAAACATGGTTTACCGCACTTGGTTTACCTAAAACAGAAAATGGTGATAAAAGACAATAAAACATTCTAGACGGTATTATTTTGCGCGTTTAGGCTTCCCCTACTGTTATGAAGTTTTAATTTGAGTAGTAACTAATACTAAAGTAGTATTTATCACCAGATCTCCAGAACAATAGTATATATACTAAACATAATTAAGGATCGCTGTAAGTTTGGATGATTTTCTCTTTATTTAAGCAAATAACTTTACTAAAAATCGTAATAAGGAAATTCTAAGGATGGCCAGATTTATTCTGAAAGCAAGACAAAACCCCTTTTATTATTCATAAGAATCTCCGTGATAAGAATCTGAGCTTAACTGATACTGTCGATTCCATAATGCCTTTATGTAATACTTCCAAAGCCAGCTTGGATTATGCTATAGGACAAATTATATATAAATTAATAAAATTCAAACTTTTACCATCATAGATCGACTAAATCTTCGGCGTTAAAATTCTAACCGTAAAACAGTTTGAATAGATTTAAAACCTGTTAGTCACCGTGAATATTTTACATCTTGTATTAATAAATAATCAAGTTTTAAAATAGATAAGTTCCATCCCAACATATTCTTATATTTCAATTTCAACTGAGGAAGATGCAAAAGATAATGTACTAAAGCTCCTGATTACTTAGGTTTAACCTTAAAGATTCAAGATGAAATCCAATTGAGATTTACTTGTAAGGGTCTTTCTCCCGCAGATAATCTACTGAAATATAAGCTTTATGTCAAGCGCCTTCAATACCACCATGTACACGGGAGTTTACACATTCACAGGGAAATATTATAATCACACATAGTGTATACCACTATACCACTGTAGGAAGTCTACCACTTATTTACATAGTGATCAAACAAATTTAAAATAATATTTAAGAAACTGCTGTTGCCTGAAATATTGTAGTTTCCTAAAACTAAACTATATTACTGTTGTGGCTTACCAAATCCTTGAAATGGGGTAAAGATATTTACCTGAAAAAAGAAAACAATTAATAAAACTTTGAATCAACACACATTACAATCCAAAAAAATTTAAACAATAAAACAAAATGTAAATACTAAATCATTGTTAACTGGGTTTTGTGATAAGAAAAATAAGTCAATGGGTAGGTTTCGCTGGTCGAACTAGACAATAAAATATCCTAGTAATATTCTAATATTGGACATTCTAAGGCACAACTACAAAGTCGTTAAGGCTAATAAACATATACTAACGACAATCTGAACAGACAAAATCCTTTTTTCCTTTAGGTAAACACTGAATTTTTAAAGTGAAATCTTGCAAAGCCCTAGGAGATTTAAATATATTTAAATATTTTTGTAAAATATCTTACATTCTGTATCAAGGTTTAGACTTCTTGTCCGAAATATCCGTCATAGTGTGATCAAAACTCTCATATTTGTGTAATGACCTGTTTTTAGCGAATTTCCCCTATAGGGAAGAAGCTATTACCGTAGGTGGCATGGTAAGACTTAAGCCCGAGACCATGATAACTTTTTGTTTTGAGGTCCCCAGATGCCAAAAACACTATTCGTTCAAATTTATATATATGTATATATATATATATATATGTTATAATGATTGATTAGGGCTAAAATATGAATATACATCTTATATATATATATATATATATATATATATATATGTGTCCGTTAACACGATAACTTGAGTAAAAAACGTCCGATTTTGATGAAATTTGGCTCAAATGTGTAAAATGACATTCATGACTAAGTTCGAAAAACAGAAAAATCGGACCATGGGAAAGGGGGTTTATGGGGGTTTTAAATTTTCCAAAAATCAGTTTTTTGCATTTTTCACCCTACAATTTTTAAAAAACTTAATTTTGGTTTTGACCATGTTATAGAGCTTAAAAAAAAAAATAATTTAGTATCTTGAATTATTAACCTAGGTTAAGTGGTTGCGGAGAAAATCCAAAACAACCTGCTCATAAAATCTCCCATGTTAATCTTATGGGAAAAAGGTTTTTGGCTTTTCCTCAGTTTATTTTAATGTAAACTTCACATTTGCTTTTACCAATCTGTTCAGTTCCACAAAACAATCATTTTGGTGTTTAAATTGTGATTCTACGCCCAACCGTTGCAGAGATATTCAAAGTGCTAAACACAGTACGTTGTCCAATGTTATCCTTATGGAGAATAAATAAAATTTGATATCTCGATTATTTATGAATGTATGTTGATGAAACTTGGTATGTGGCTTCAAATAGTACTGGTATATTGATATTTGCACAAAAAATTGATTTTTTGTTGATTATTCCCGTAGCAGCAAACCTGCGTACTCAGCCCCCATGTTGTTCTTATGGAGAATAAGTAAAATGTAATGACTCCCTTAATTATGAACATAAATTAATAAAACTAAGTATGTAGCTTCACTTGGTTGAGTTATATTTGATAATTATATAAAAACCCATTTTTCTGTTCCTTGTTGCAGCAAACCTGCTTTCTCAGCCCCCATGTTATCCTTATGGAGAATAACTAGAATGTTATATAGCACTTATTTATGATTGAATATTGATGAAACTTAGTATGTGGCTTCGCCTAGTTAAATTTGATTTATATTTGCATAAAAACCAATTGTTTCTGTTCCTTGTTTCAGCAAACCTACGTACTCATTACCAATATTATTCTTATAGAGAATAATTAAAATCGCTTATATGTGAATATATTTTTATGAAACTTGGTTAGCAGCTTTATGTGGTATTAAGACATATATTATGCATTGGAAATTCGCTGAGTACGCAGGTTTGCTGCGACGGGGGTATTGTTACAATAATACTTCCATTGTTTAGCAAATTTCCCACTCGATTACTTTTAAGTCTGGCGTTTTAAATAGAGACTTTGATGATGTTAATGTTAAACGAGTTCGCACGCAGCACGCTGACGTGAGGGAAGTGAATTTCCACATAAAAACTTTTAAAACTTAAAATTAGTGTAAAAACATACTAGTATTCCAATTTTTATTGAAATCTGAAAACATTGATTTTTTGGCTGTTCTGATGCTCCTGGTTTCATTTACCTGCAAAGCTGGGAATACAATTTTGCGCATTATAATGTTAGGAGAAAGTCCAGTCAGGCTTGAAAGTAGGCGTGAGGTTGCGGGGGATGATAAAAGTACTCTAACAAAGGAGTAGCAGGCTTTTCTAGTGTAAAACCCCCATAAGACAACGTACTGTGTTTAGCCGAAACACATTTTCTTTAATAACTCGGTTAATATTTATGATAGAATGACGAGAGAGAGCTTAAAACTTTCGTCTCGCTAATTCCCATCTTTTTACATGCATTAATTTTATGTGATAGTGAGAAACAAATACATGCATTAGAAATTCGCTTAGTAAGCAGGTTTGCTGCTACGGGGGTACTAACCTTTTGCTTGGATAATTCCCACTCCATTTAATACCACTGTATCTTGTGATATACCGTGTATAATCCAAAATATTCTATTATAAAATGTTATTGAGCTTTTGATTACCGAAACAAATCCTGATGAATAATTCAATTATTTAAGCAACTTCCTATTTCTCATTTCTTTACGTACGTACGGTAAAGATAAGACGAGAGACATAAGTTTAGTGATTTGTTGGTAAATTAGTGCATAATTTGCCGAATACATCGGCATAAGAAGTGCAGTGCCGTAATACTGCTTTGTATCGTCGCCAAGAAGTTCAAATAAGGATTGTAAGAAGAAAACAAAAGATTTTGTTACATAAGTATAGTTAGTGCTGCATTTAAAGATATTTATTTGGGCCTTATTTATTATAGCAGAATATACAGTGTATTAACTAAGTACGGAATATATTTTTCATCTTCTTAACTATAACATATAGAAAAGTGCGGTTTGCGCCAATCGCTGTCAAGAATAGGTTGTGATTTTTTTTTATGGCTTTAAATGTTTTTACAAAAGATTCGGCAGGGGGTCGGGGGTAAATTTTTGTTGTTATAAATAGAAACCCCTATTCAGTGATTACTGATTTTAAAGGTCTTTAAATGGGGAAAAATTATTGAATCCGAAAGAATGAAAATTGAAATTTGATGGCCCTAAACAATATGGAGCTCATAAACGTATTCAACATGTAATTAAATTTGTACCCTATCTCTCTATAATAGTTATACAACATATATTCTACACTAATTTAGCACAATGTGTATTATATATTGTGATTTGGAACTGTAGTCATTATAAATAACCCACCATTTGAGATTGTTATATTAAACTAAATGACATCACTCTCTGGCAGGCTGGCAGATATTTAAAAATGACTTTTTCTACATTAATGAATAGTAATTCAAATATACTACTCATCTACTGGTTGCAGAATAGAAAATCTGTAAATTAATCAACCTGCAAAGTTGCGTGTTCTTTCATCATTATGCTATCATTCCCTTGAACTCTAGAATGTTACTTAATATTGACGTTGACGCTGAGTGACTGAACACATCCTGGGTCTTGTAGCCTCCCAATGTTTGTGATACATTCTCTTCCAGTATTCGGCTTTTATTATATGCGCGGTAATCAATAACTCAAAACAAATTCCATTATAAAAGTCGAATAAATTTGACCAATGTACTATATGAAACAAATCACACCATAATCTTTAGAATAAATGTGTGTTAAGGCATGGATAATACCGTAGTTGAGTTCATTTTAAGGGATGGATTGAAAAAACGTATGTTTTCCTTTAGTAAAGATTGAATCTTCAAAATGAAATGTCGCAAAGCCCTAGGAGATTTACAGTTATTTCCATATTTTTGTAAAATGCCTTACTTTCCTTATCCGGGATTACAGTTCTTAAAAAAACACCAAAATTATCTCGTAATTTGTTTCCAAATTTTTTGTAACAGTGCGATTAAAACTGTAACTGTGTATTTGTGAATTACATGATCTGATGCTTTGTTTCAATAACACTTCCATATTTGGTCCAGTGAATTTCCCGAATAATCAGCGAATGAGTGTTTTGCCACAACTACAGAGACAACTAAATTAAACTCACATGAGGAAACAACGATGATTGTAAAATACCCCCATAGCAGCAAACCTGCATACCCAGCGAATTTCTAATGAATATATAACATAACACATTAAGCCACTTAACAGGATTCATAAGAAATATTCACAAACAAGCGATATTTAAAATATTAATTATTCCTCATAACAACAACATTGGAGATTAGTACGCAGGTTTGCTGCAACAAGGAACACAAAATAATGGGGTTTTATGCAAATATCAACAGAACTCATTTAAGTGAAATCACATACCAAGTTTCATCCATATACATGCATAAATAAGCAATATATAACATTTTAATTATTTTCCCTAAGAATAAATACCCCCGTCGCAGCAAACCTGCATACTCAGCGAATTTCCAATGAATATATAACATAACACATTAAAACACTTAACAGGATTCATAAGAAATGTATTCACAAACAAGCGATATTTAAAATATTAATTATCCTCCATAAGAATAACATTGGGGATGAGTACGCAGGTTTGCTGCAACACGGCACACAAAATAATGGGTTTTTATGCAAATATCAATAGAACTCATCTTAGTGAAGTCACATACCAAGTTTCATCCATATACATTCATAAATAAGCGATATATAACATTTTAATTATTTTCCATAAGAATAACATGGGGACCAAGTACCTAGGTTTGCTGTTACAGGAGCCATAGGCGAAAAATTGTTTTTTTGTGCAAACAACAATAAACCATAACCAGATCAAGCCATATACCAAATTTCGCCAGTTTATGTTCATAAATAAGCGAGATATACAATTTTTCTTTTCCTCCATAAGAATAACATTAGACAACGTACTGTGTTTAGCACTTTCAATATCTCGGTAACCAATTGACTTAGAGCAATGATCAAAATACCACATTGTTTGTTTTTTAAGCTGAATTCAATGGTATAAATTAAAATTTGATTTAAATTAAAATTAAATGTGAAACCCCCAAAAAACACATTTTTGGGGTACAAAACCCCCAAAAAACCCCCTTCGGATGGTGCGATTCATCTGGTTTTCGAACTCGTTCAAATAAATGGTACTTTACACATTTGTACCAAATTTTATTAAGATCGGACCTTTTTTGCGAGAGTTATCGTGCTTACGGTCATATATATATATAACAATTTGAACGAATGGTGTTTTTGGCATCTGGGGACATCAAAATGAAAAGTTATCATGGTCTCGGGCTTAAGTCTTACCATGAGACCTACGGTGATAGCTTCTTCCCTATAGGGGAAATTCGCTAAAAAAGTTAATATTTTGAACATATATTTAGAGAGTTTTATTTCACTGCTGAGTCCATGTACACCATTAAAGTGACAAATCTCAATTACCCTGTAGTATAAAAAGCATAACTCAAAAAAGAAAGTTATTGAATATGGAATTGTACTGGGTGATATAATAACAATAATGATTGCTGTTTGTTTTCAACAAATTTTAAGGAAAAGGTTTCCTGGCCCGCCGATTTATGCTTGTTGATCATCGCGAACTGAAAGGCATTACACCAAAACATCCATGTTTGGTGTTGTGGCCAGAGACAGTAAGTTAGGACCCCCTGGTGAGACCTCATCAGCAAAACATCTGGCCAAGATTGCTTGTGTACGTTCACTGAGTGTGTTAAACTTACTGGTTCAAATGTTTATTATAAATGTTTAAATTCTGTCATAACATTAAGTCTCGGCTTCATTAGTGAATTTCCTATGGAAAGTGAACTATTAGCATGACCCGCACGGTGAAACTTAAGCCTGGGACCACCATATAAGTTCCTAACGTGACCCCCTGAACACGTTTTGGGGGTTCGTTCAAAATTGTATATATATATATATATATATATATAAGGATATTATATCACTTACAAAAGTAGCAGTAGAACAAAACTATTTTGAATACGAATCACAATTTTTTAAACAGAAAGAAGGATTAGCCATGGGCTCACCCTTGTCAAGCATATTAGCTAACTTGTATATGCAACATTTGGAGTCAACTAAAATAATGAATAACTTAAACCCACTCAAAAATAAAATTGTATACTGGCATAGGTACGTGGACGATATAATTTGCTTATTCAATAACGATGAAAATAATCCTAATGAACTACTGAACTACTTGAATACTATTTCCAAATCTATAAAATTCACAATGGAGGTTCAAAATTCAGAAATCAACTTTCTAGATGTAACAATCAGAAAAGAGAATAATAAACATGTTTTTAAGATCTTCAGGAAACCTATCCAAACAAATCTAATAATTCCAGCAAATTCAAACCACCCATGGCAGCACAAGATGGCAACTTTTCATACACTCATTAACAGGATGATTAAAATACCTATGAATGAAAAAGATTATGACGAAGAAAAGGAAGCAATAAAAACATTAGCCAAATTGAACGGATACAAAACCAATTTAATTGACAGGATGTTAAAAAATCAAATAAAAAAACAAAAACAGAATATTCCAGTTAGAAAAGCTAAAAATGATTATTTATGCCTACCTTATAGCGCAACTGTAAACAAAGCCATCCGGAAAACTTTTGAAAATACAAATTACAAGCTAGCATTTAGAACCAGAAATAATTCGTTTCACTTAATAAATAAATTCTCAAATACTAATCAAAATCAAACAAACAAATTTGAAAAATGCGGTATCTATAAGATCAAATGTAGCGATTGCCCAAAATATTATATAGTCCAAACTGGAAGAAGTTTTAAACGTAGGTTCAACGAACACATCCAAGCAGTTAAGTCAAACAATAAAACCTCGCAAAAATCTGCCTTCGCTGACCACATACTAAAAACAGATCATAAATATAAGAACTGTGATGAAAATATGTCTATTCTAGAAATAATGAAGAAAGGCCAAAAATTAAATGTAAAAGAAGAATTCCATATATATCAGAGCCATAAAAATGACAGTAAAAATATGTTAAACACCATGCAGATACAATCAAGTAATCCAGTTTTTAACAAAATTATAAATATAAAGACAAATAGATAACACTTACACCAGTAGAGATCGCAATCAGCTGTCTGTTATCAAATTTTATTTATTTACATTTTGTGAATGATAATGAAAATAAGGTTATGTATTTAGCAAATCAGCACGTGATCATGGCTTTTGTAAGTCGAAACATGTTGTGTTAATTAATTAAAATGTTTTCTCCAGGGTACTCATGTTACTTATTTTTCATCTATCATATAGTAGCCCTTCTATGTGAATTTAATTTAATATATATATTAAATATATATATATATATATATATATATATATATATATATATATATATGTGTGTTTGCACTCTAGCGGTCGCATTTTTTGTCCAATTAACTTCAAATTTGGTAGGGACGTTCCTTTCTGAAATCAGTTGGACAAGTTCGTTGGGCAAAAGAATCGTAAAACTCCAAACCCATTTTTTGGGGATTAATTTTTCAAATTTCGAGTTTTTGGGCCCAAAAAGGGTCTAAAAAGCTCCAAATGTAAAATTAATGCATGTAAAAAGATGTGAATTAGCGAGACGAAAGTTTTAAGCTCTCTCTCGTCATTCTATCATAAATATTAACCGAGTTATTAAAGAAAATGTGTTTCGGCTAAACACAGTACGTTGTCTTATGGGGGTTTTACACTAGAAAAGCCTGCTACTCCTTTGTTAGAGTACTTTTATCATCCCCCGCAACCTCACGCCTACTTTCAAGCCTGACTGGACCTTCTCCTAACATTATAATGCGCAAAATTGTATTCCCAGCTTTGCAGGTAAATGAAACCAGGAGCATCAGAACAGCCAAAAAATCAATGTTTTCAGATTTCAATAAAAATTGGAATACTAGTATGTTTTTACACTAATTTTAAGTTTTAAAAGTTTTTATGTGGAAATTCACTTCCCTCACGTCAGCGTGCTGCGTGCGAACTCGTTTAACATTAACATCATCAAAGTCTCTATTTAAAACGCCAGACTTAAAAGTAATCGAGTGGGAAATTTGCTAAACAATGGAAGTATTATTGTAACAATACCCCCGTCGCAGCAAACCTGCGTACTCAGCGAATTTCCAATGCATAATATATGTCTTAATACCACATAAAGCTGCTAACCAAGTTTCATAAAAATATATTCACATATAAGCGATTTTAATTATTCTCTATAAGAATAACATTGGTAATGAGTACGTAGGTTTGCTGAAACAAGGAACAGAAACAATTGGTTTTTATGCAAATATAAATCAAATTTAACTAGGCGAAGCCACATACTAAGTTTCATCAATATTCAATCATAAATAAGTGCTATATAACATTCTAGTTATTCTCCATAAGAATAACATGGGGGCTGAGAAAGCAGGTTTGCTGCAACAAGGAACAGAAAAATGGGTTTTTATATAATTATCAAATATAACTCAACCAAGTGAAGCTACATACTTAGTTTTATTAATTTATGTTCATAATTAAGGGAGTCATTACATTTTACTTATTCTCCATAAGAACAACATGGGGGCTGAGTACGCAGGTTTGCTGCTACGGGAATAATCAACAAAAAATCAATTTTTTGTGCAAATATCAATATACCAGTACTATGTGAAGCCACATACCAAGTTTCATCAACATACATTCATAAATAATCGAGATATCAAATTTTATTTATTCTCCATAAGGATAACATTGGACAACGTACTGTGTTTAGCACTTTGAATATCTCTGCAACGGTTGGGCGTAGAATCACAATTTAAACACCAAAATGATTGTTTTGTGGAACTGAACAGATTGGTAAAAGCAAATGTGAAGTTTACATTAAAATAAACTGAGGAAAAGCCAAAAACCTTTTTCCCATAAGATTAACATGGGAGATTTTATGAGCAGGTTGTTTTGGATTTTCTCCGCAACCACTTAACCTAGGTTAATAATTCAAGATACTAAATTATTTTTTTTTAAGCTCTATAACATGGTCAAAACCAAAATTAAGTTTTTTAAAAATTGTAGGGTGAAAAATGCAAAAAACTGATTTTTGGAAAATTTAAAACCCCCATAAACCCCCTTTCCCATGGTCCGATTTTTCTGTTTTTCGAACTTAGTCATGAATGTCATTTTACACATTTGAGCCAAATTTCATCAAAATCGGACGTTTTTTACTCAAGTTATCGTGTTAACGGACACATATATAGATATGTCATATGTCATATGCCCATATCTATCTATATATATATATATATATATATATATATATATATATATATATATATATATGTGTCCGTTAACACGATAACTTGAGTAAAAAACGTCCGATTTTGATGAAATTTGGCTCAAATGTGTAAAATGACATTCATGACTAAGTTCGAAAAACAGAAAAATCGGACCATGGGAAAGGGGGTTTATGGGGGTTTTAAATTTTCCAAAAATCAGTTTTTTGCATTTTTCACCCTACAATTTTTAAAAAACTTAATTTTGGTTTTGACCATGTTATAGAGCTTAAAAAAAAAATAATTTAGTATCTTGAATTATTAACCTAGGTTAAGTGGTTGCGGAGAAAATCCAAAACAACCTGCTCATAAAATCTCCCATGTTAATCTTATGGGAAAAAGGTTTTTGGCTTTTCCTCAGTTTATTTTAATGTAAACTTCACATTTGCTTTTACCAATCTGTTCAGTTCCACAAAACAATCATTTTGGTGTTTAAATTGTGATTCTACGCCCAACCGTTGCAGAGATATTCAAAGTGCTAAACACAGTACGTTGTCCAATGTTATCCTTATGGAGAATAAATAAAATTTGATATCTCGATTATTTATGAATGTATGTTGATGAAACTTGGTATGTGGCTTCACATAGTACTGGTATATTGATATTTGCACAAAAAATTGATTTTTTGTTGATTATTCCCGTAGCAGCAAACCTGCGTACTCAGCCCCCATGTTGTTCTTATGGAGAATAAGTAAAATGTAATGACTCCCTTAATTATGAACATAAATTAATAAAACTAAGTATGTAGCTTCACTTGGTTGAGTTATATTTGATAATTATATAAAAACCCATTTTTCTGTTCCTTGTTGCAGCAAACCTGCTTTCTCAGCCCCCATGTTATTCTTATGGAGAATAACTAGAATGTTATATAGCACTTATTTATGATTGAATATTGATGAAACTTAGTATGTGGCTTCGCCTAGTTAAATTTGATTTATATTTGCATAAAAACCAATTGTTTCTGTTCCTTGTTTCAGCAAACCTACGTACTCATTACCAATGTTATTCTTATAGAGAATAATTAAAATCGCTTATATGTGAATATATTTTTATGAAACTTGGTTAGCAGCTTTATGTGGTATTAAGACATATATTATGCATTGGAAATTCGCTGAGTACGCAGGTTTGCTGCGACGGGGGTATTGTTACAATAATACTTCCATTGTTTAGCAAATTTCCCACTCGATTACTTTTAAGTCTGGCGTTTTAAATAGAGACTTTGATGATGTTAATGTTAAACGAGTTCGCACGCAGCACGCTGACGTGAGGGAAGTGAATTTCCACATAAAAACTTTTAAAACTTAAAATTAGTGTAAAAACATACTAGTATTCCAATTTTTATTGAAATCTGAAAACATTGATTTTTTGGCTGTTCTGATGCTCCTGGTTTCATTTACCTGCAAAGCTGGGAATACAATTTTGCGCATTATAATGTTAGGAGAAGGTCCAGTCAGGCTTGAAAGTAGGCGTGAGATTGCGGGGGATGATAAAAGTACTCTAACAAAGGAGTAGCAGGCTTTTCTAGTGTAAAACCCCCATAAGACAACGTACTGTGTTTAGCCGAAACACATTTTCTTTAATAACTCGGTTAATATTTATGATAGAATGACGAGAGAGAGCTTAAAACTTTCGTCTCGCTAATTCCCATCTTTTTACATACATTAATGTTATATTTGGAGCTTTTTAGACCCTTTTTGGGCCCAAAAACTCGAAATTTGAAAAATTAATCCCCAAAAAATGGGTTTGGAGTTTTATGATTCTTTTGCCCAACGAACTTGTCCAACTGATTTCAGAAAGGAACGTCCCTACCAAATTTGAAGTTAATTGGACAAAAAATGCGACCGCTAGAGTGCAAACACATATATATATATATATGTCTATATATATATATATATATATATATATATATATATATTAAATTAAATTCACATAGAAGGGCTACTATATGATAGATGAAAAATAAGTAACATGAGTACCCTGGAGAAAACATTTTAATTAATTAACACAACATGTTTCGACTTATAAAAGCCATGATCACGTGCTGATTTGCTAAATACATAACCTTATTTTCATTATCATTCACAAAATGTAAATAAATAAAATTTGATAACAGACAGCTGATTGCGATCTCTACTGGTGTAAGTGTTATCTATTTGTCTTTATATTTATAATTTTGTTAAAAACTGGATTACTTGATTGTATCTGCATGGTGTTTAACATATTTTTACTGTCATTTTTATGGCTCTGATATATATGGAATTCTTCTTTTACATTTAATTTTTGGCCTTTCTTCATTATTTCTAGAATAGACATATTTTCATCACAGTTCTTATATTTATGATCTGTTTTTAGTATGTGGTCAGCGAAGGCAGATTTTTGCGAGGTTTTATTGTTTGACTTAACTGCTTGGATGTGTTCGTTGAACCTACGTTTAAAACTTCTTCCAGTTTGGACTATATAATATTTTGGGCAATCGCTACATTTGATCTTATAGATACCGCATTTTTCAAATTTGTTTGTTTGATTTTGATTAGTATTTGAGAATTTATTTATTAAGTGAAACGAATTATTTCTGGTTCTAAATGCTAGCTTGTAATTTGTATTTTCAAAAGTTTTCCGGATGGCTTTGTTTACAGTTGCGCTATAAGGTAGGCATAAATAATCATTTTTAGCTTTTCTAACTGGAATATTCTGTTTTTGTTTTTTTATTTGATTTTTTAACATCCTGTCAATTAAATTGGTTTTGTATCCGTTCAATTTGGCTAATGTTTTTATTGCTTCCTTTTCTTCGTCATAATCTTTTTCATTCATAGGTATTTTAATCATCCTGTTAATGAGTGTATGAAAAGTTGCCATCTTGTGCTGCCATGGGTGGTTTGAATTTGCTGGAATTATTAGATTTGTTTGGATAGGTTTCCTGAAGATCTTAAAAACATGTTTATTATTCTCTTTTCTGATTGTTACATCTAGAAAGTTGATTTCTGAATTTTGAACCTCCATTGTGAATTTTATAGATTTGGAAATAGTATTCAAGTAGTTCAGTAGTTCATTAGGATTATTTTCATCGTTATTGAATAAGCAAATTATATCGTCCACGTACCTATGCCAGTATACAATTTTATTTTTGAGTGGGTTTAAGTTATTCATTATTTTAGTTGACTCCAAATGTTGCATATACAAGTTAGCTAATATGCTTGACAAGGGTGAGCCCATGGCTAATCCTTCTTTCTGTTTAAAAAATTGTGATTCGTATTCAAAATAGTTTTGTTCTACTGCTACTTTTGTAAGTGATATAATATCCTTATATATATATATATATATATATACAATTTTGAACGAACCCCCAAAACGTGTTCAGGGGGTCACGTTAGGAACTTATATGGTGGTCCCAGGCTTAAGTTTCACCGTGCGGGTCATGCTAATAGTTCACTTTCCATAGGAAATTCACTAATGAAGCCGAGACTTAATGTTATGACAGAATTTAAACATTTATAATAAACATTTGAACCAGTAAGTTTAACACACTCAGTGAACGTACACAAGCAATCTTGGCCAGATGTTTTGCTGATGAGGTCTCACCAGGGGGTCCTAACTTACTGTCTCTGGCCACTACACCAAACATGGATGTTTTGGTGTAATGCCTTTCAGTTCGCGATGATCAACAAGCATAAATCGGCGGGCCAGGAAACCTTTTCCTTAAAATTTGTTGAAAACAAACAGCAATCATTATTGTTATTATATCACCCAGTACAATTCCATATTCAATAACTTTCTTTTTTGAGTTATGCTTTTTATACTACAGGGTAATTGAGATTTGTCACTTTAATGGTGTACATGGACTCAGCAGTGAAATAAAACTCTCTAAATATATGTTCAAAATATTAACTTTTTTAGCGAATTTCCCCTATAGGGAAGAAGCTATCACCGTAGGTCTCATGGTAAGACTTAAGCCCGAGACCATGATAACTTTTCATTTTGATGTCCCCAGATGCCAAAAACACCATTCGTTCAAATTGTTATATATATATATGACCGTAAGCACGATAACTCTCGCAAAAAAGGTCCGATCTTAATAAAATTTGGTACAAATGTGTAAAGTACCATTTATTTGAACGAGTTCGAAAACCAGATGAATCGCACCATCCGAAGGGGGTTTTTTGGGGGTTTTGTACCCCAAAAATGTGTTTTTTGGGGGTTTCACATTTAATTTTAATTTAAATCAAATTTTAATTTATACCATTGAATTCAGCTTAAAAAACAAACAATGTGGTATTTTGATCATTGCTCTAAGTCAATTGGTTACCGAGATATTGAAAGTGCTAAACACAGTACGTTGTCTAATGTTATTCTTATGGAGGAAAAGAAAAATTGTATATCTCGCTTATTTATGAACATAAACTGGCGAAATTTGGTATATGGCTTGATCTGGTTATGGTTTATTGTTGTTTGCACAAAAAAACAATTTTTCGCCTATGGCTCCTGTAACAGCAAACCTAGGTACTTGGTCCCCATGTTATTCTTATGGAAAATACTTAAAATGTTATATATCGCTTATTTATGAATGTATATGGATGAAACTTGGTATGTGACTTCACTAAGATGAGTTCTATTGATATTTGCATAAAAACCCATTATTTTGTGTGCCGTGTTGCAGCAAACCTGCGTACTCATCCCCAATGTTATTCTTATGGAGGATAATTAATATTTTAAATATCGCTTGTTTGTGAATACATTTCTTATGAATCCTGTTAAGTGTTTTAATGTGTTATGTTATATATTCATTGGAAATTCGCTGAGTATGCAGGTTTGCTGCGACGGGGGTATTTATTCTTAGGGAAAATAATTAAAATGTTATATATTGCTTATTTATGCATGTATATGGATGAAACTTGGTATGTGATTTCACTTAAATGAGTTCTGTTGATATTTGCATAAAACCCCATTATTTTGTGTTCCTTGTTGCAGCAAACCTGCGTACTAATCTCCAATGTTGTTGTTATGAGGAATAATTAATATTTTAAATATCGCTTGTTTGTGAATATTTCTTATGAATCCTGTTAAGTGGCTTAATGTGTTATGTTATATATTCATTAGAAATTCGCTGGGTATGCAGGTTTACTGCTATGGGGGTATTTTACAATCATCGTTGTTTCCTCATGTGAGTTTAATTTAGTTGTCTCTGTAGTTGTGGCAAAACACTCATTCGCTGATTATTCGGGAAATTCACTGGACCAAATATGGAAGTGTTATTGAAACAAAGCATCAGATCATGTAATTCACAAATATGTTAGTTTTAATCGCACTGTTACAAAAAATTTGGAAACAAATTACGAGATAATTTTGGTGTTTTTTTAAGAACTGTAATCCCGGATAAGGAAAGTAAGGCATTTTACAAAAATATGGAAATAACTGCAAATCTCCTAGGGCTTTGCGACATTTCATTTTGAAGATTCAATCTTTACTAAAGGAAAACATACGTTTTTTCAATCCATCCCTTAAAATGAACTCAACTACGGTATTATCCATGCCTTAACACACATTTATTCTAAAGATTATGGTGTGATTTGTTTCATATAGTACATTGGTCAAATTTATTCGACTTTTATAATGGAATTTGTTTTGAGTTATTGATTACCGCGCATATAATAAAAGCCGAATACTGGAAGAGAATGTATCACAAACATTGGGAGGCTACAAGACCCAGGATGTGTTCAGTCACTCAGCGTCAACGTCAATATTAAGTAACATTCTAGAGTTCAAGGGAATGATAGCATAATGATGAAAGAACACGCAACTTTGCAGGTTGATTAATTTACAGATTTTCTATTCTGCAACCAGTAGATGAGTAGTATATTTGAATTACTATTCATTAATGTAGAAAAAGTCATTTTTAAATATCTGCCAGCCTGCCAGAGAGTGATGTCATTTAGTTTAATATAACAATCTCAAACGGTGGGTTATTTATAATGACTACAGTTCCAAATCACAATATATAATACACATTGTGCTAAATTAGTGTAGAATATATGTTGTATAACTATTATAGAGAGATAGGGTACAAATTTAATTACATGTTGAATACGTTTATGAGCTCCATATTGTTTAGGGCCATCAAATTTCAATTTTCATTCTTTCGGATTCAATAATTTTTCCCCATTTAAAGACCTTTAAAATCAGTAATCACTGAATAGGGGTTTCTATTTATAACAACAAAAATTTACCCCCGACCCCCTGCCGAATCTTTTGTAAAAACATTTAAAGCCATAAAAAAAATCACAACCTATTCTTGACAGCGATTGGCGCAAACCGCACTTTTCTATATGTTATAGTTAAGAAGATGAAAAATATATTCCGTACTTAGTTAACACACTGTATATTCTGCTATAATAAATAAGGCCCAAATAAATATCTTTAAATGCAGCACTAACTATACTTATGTAACAAAATCTTTTGTTTTCTTCTTACAATCCTTATTTGAACTTCTTGGCGACGATACAAAGCAGTATTACGGCACTGCACTTCTTATGCCGATGTATTCGGCAAATTATGCACTAATTTACCAACAAATCACTAAACTTAAGTCTCTCGTCTTATCTTTACCGTACGTACGTAAAGAAATGAGAAATAGGAAGTTGCTTAAATAATTGAATTATTCATCAGGATTTGTTTCGGTAATCAAAAGCTCAATAACATTTTACAATAGAATATTTTGGATTATACACGGTATATCACAAGATACAGTGGTATTAAATGGAGTGGGAATTATCCAAGCAAAAGGTTAGTACCCCCGTAGCAGCAAACCTGCTTACTAAGCGAATTTCTAATGCATGTATTTGTTTCTCACTATCACATAAAGCCATTCACCAAGTTTCATAAAAATACTCGAATAAATAAGTGATATATAGCATTTTATTTATCCTCCATAACAATAACATTGAAAGCTGAGTACGCAGGTTTGCTGCAACAATGAACACAAAATATGTGTTTTTAGCGAATTTCCCCTATAGGGAATTAGCGAATTTCCCCTATAGGGAAGAAGCTATTACCGTAGGTCTCATGGTAAGACTTAAGCCCGAGACCATGATAAATTTTTGTTTTGAGGTCCCCAGATGCCAAAAACACTATTCGTTCAAATTTATATATATGTATATATATATCTATATATATATATATATCTATATATATATATATCTATATATATATATATATATATATATCTATATATGTGTCCGTGAATGCGATAACTTGAGTAAAAAACGTCCGATTTCGATGAAATTTGGCTCAAATGTGTAAAGCGACATTCATGACTTTAAGTTCGAAAACCAGAAATATCGGACCACGGGAAGGGGGGTTTATGGGGGTTTTAAATTTTCCAAAAATCAGTTTTTTTTGCATTTTTCACCCTAAAATTTTTAAAACACTTAATTTTGGTTTTGACTATGTTATAGAGCTTAAAAAAACAAATAATATGGTATTTTGAATTATTAACCTAGGTTAAGTGGTTGCGGAGAAAATCCAAAAAAACCTGCTCATAAAATCTCCCATGTTAATCTTATGGGAAAAAGGTTTTTGGCTTTTCCTCAGTTCATTTCAATGTAAACTTCACATTTGCTTTTACCAATCAGTTTAGCTCTACAAAACAATCATTTTAGTGTTTAAATTATGATTCTACGTCCAACCGTTGCCGAGATATTCAAAGTGCTAAACACAGTACGTTGTCCAATGTTATCCTTATGGAGAATAAATAAAATTTGATATCTCGATTTTTTATGAATGTATATTAATGAAACCTGGTATGTGGCTTCACCTAGTACTGGTATATTGATATTTGCACAAAAAATTGATTTTTTGTTGACTATCTTCTTAGCAGCAAACCTGCATACTCATCCCTAATGTTATTCTTATGGAGAATACGTAAAGCTTTATATCTCCCTTAATTATGAACATAAATCATTAAAACTTGGTATGTAGCTTCACCTAGTTGAGTTATATTGATAATTGCAAAAAAACCATATTTTTATCGTCCTTGTTGTAGCAAACCTGCGTTCTCAGTCCTAATGTTATTCTTATGGACAATAAATAAAATGCTATATATCAGTTATTTATTTAAGTATTTTTATGAAACATAGTATGTGGCTTTATGTGGTAGTAAGAAATATATTCATGCGTAGGAAATTCGCTGAGTACGCAGGTTTGCTGCGACGGGGGTATTATTCAATTATCAATATAACTTAACCAGTTGAAGCTGCATACCAAGTTTTATTAGTTTATGTTTATAATTAAGGGAGAAATTACATTTTACTTTTTATCCATAAGAATAACATGGGGGCTGAGTATGCAGGTTTGATGCTGCGGGAAAAATCGGCAAAAAATTTTTGTTGTGCAAATATCACTATACGAGTACTAGGTGAAGCCACATGCCAAGTTTCATCAACATTCATTCATAAATAATCGAGATATCAAATTTGAATTAATCTCCATAAGATAACATTGGACAACGTACTGTGTTTAGCACTTTGAATATCTCTGCAACGGTTGGACGTAGAATCACAATTTAAACACCAAAATGATTGTTCTGTAGAGCTGAACTGATTAGTAAAAACAAATGTGAGGTTTACATTAAAATGAACTGACAAAAAGCTAAAAACGTTTTTCCCATAAGATTAATGTGGAGGATTTTATGAACACGTATTTTGTATTTTATCTGCAACCAATTAACCTAGGTTAATGATTCAAAATACCATATTATTTTTTTAAGCTCTATAAAATGGTCAAAACCAAAATTAAGTAGGGGCCTATTTTAAAAATGTTATGGTGAGAAATGCAAAATACCCCCGTAGCAGCAAACCTGCATACTCAGCGAGTTTCCAATGCATATAATATTATCTTAATACCATATAAAGCCACATACCAAGTTTCATCAATATACATTCATAAATAAACGATTTATGACATTTTAATTATTCTCCATAAGAATAACATGGCGGCTGAGTATGCAGGTTTGCTGAAATAAGGAACACTAAAAATGGGTTTTTATACAAATATCAATATAACTCAACTAGGTAAAGCCACATACCAAGTTCTATTAATTTATGTTCATAATAAAAGGAGATAACACGTTACTTATTCTCCATAAGAATAACATGGGGCTGAGTATGCAGGTTTGCTGCTACGGGAAATATCGGCAAAAAAATGGGTTTTTGTGCAAATATCAATAGACGACAATGAAATGAAGCAATATACCAGGTTTCGTAAGGATAAGTTGATAAATAAGCGAGATATACAATTTTTCTTATCCTCCATAAGAATAGCATTGGACAACGTACTGTGTTTAGCACTTTCAATATATCAGTAACCAATTGACGTAGATCAATGATTAAAACACCAAATTGTGCGTCTTTTTAAGCTGATTCCAATGGAAAAAAATAAAATTTCACTTTTTCAAAAATTATGTGTAAAAAACCCAAAAAACCCATTTTTGGCGTACAAAACCCCCCCAAAATATCCCTTCGGATATGTCGATCTGTCTGGTTTTCGAACTTAAAGTCATAAATCCTGCTTTACACGTTTGTACCAAATTTCATCAAAATCAGACCTTTTTGACGAGAGTTATCGCACCCACGGACACACACACACACACACACACACACACACACACACACACACACACACACACACACACATATATATATATATATATATATATATATATATATATATATATTAATAATATTAACATTTTAAAAAACAAACACCCTTTTTTAAGATCTTTATTATTTTATTATTTTTTGACTGACATGTTTCGGCAATGATGCCATTTTCAAAGTCAATATAACCTCACAAAATGTTGTATAAGTAAAAAAACATCTGTATAAAATAAATTAATCTTATATGATAAAATCAAACAAATAAGAGGACAAAAGAAATAGATATATTTAATATAGTATATATACATTTATATAAAACAAATTAATTTTGATTTAGGACCATATGATTAGATTAATTTATTTTATACAGATGTTTTTTTACTAATACAACATTTTGTGAGGTTATATTGACTTTGAAAATGGCATCATTGCCGAAACATGTCAGTCAAAAAATAATAAAATAATAAAGATCTTAAAAAAGGGTGTTTGTTTTTTAAAATGTTAATATTATTATTATTATCAGCAGCCCTAATCAATCAGAAATATTCAATATATATATATATATATACAGTTTCAAACGAATGGTGTTTTTGGGGTCTGGGGACCTCAAAACGAAAAGTTATCATGGTACCGGGCCTAGGTCTTACCATGCCGACTACGGTAATAGCTTCTTCCCTATAGGGGAAATTCACTAAAATTGATTTTTGGAAAATTGTAAACCCCATAAAACCCTCTTCCCATGGTCCGAGTTTTCTGGTTTTCGAACTTAAAGTTATGCATGTCACTTTACACATTTGAGCCAAATTTCGTCGAAATCAGACGTTTTTTACTCAAGTTATCGTGTTAACGGACAAACATATATATATATATATATATATATAAATTTGAACGAATAGTGTTTTTGGCATCTGGGGACCTCAAAACAAATATCTATCATGGTCTCGGGCTTAACTCTTACCATTCCACCTACGGTAATAGCTTCTTCCCTACAGGAGAAATTCGCTAAAATGCATAATTATTTAACTAACAAGTTAAAACTTTCAGTAAGTGAAAAATAAATGAAAAGTAATTGTGGACACCTATTATTAGCAGATGCGCTGCGTGGACACATGGCTTTACGGCTCGCTAGCTGTTCCGACAATCTCATGCCTGTTAAGCTGCGACTCACACGATTGCATGATATGAAATTTGAGAAATCACCACTTTGATAATTTTGGGCTATTCATTACAGTATCATAGAGTTGGTAAACTCGCTAAGCCGAGAGTATAATACGCTAAGCCGATTTTTGTTAAGAAAACTCCTCCGTTATTTCTGAACCGATTTTAACGATTGAGGCACCAAAATATTCATCCTGATTTGTAGTTGTGCATAAAGGTTTTCATTTTTCAATATTTTAAATCTGATGTATGCCCTCAAAGTTTGTTCCACCCAGTAAGATTAACATGGGGAATAGTTTTATTTGAATTGCAGCTGTTAATATATTTATTGACAGATTGTTATTATAAGGAATTTATTTATCTATATAAATAAACTAAGTTTATTTTCTGCATTGCTTTGAGCAGTAAAATGTTGTGAGCAGCGGATATATTTAAATTTGTGTTAAAATTTGTTATCCGTCTGTCTGTTTATCAGTTGCGCGTTTTATAACAAAAAAGAAAAAACTGCACTGAATGAAATAAAACACTTAGCCCGTTTTCGTGTGGAGGAGGAAACTTTGGCTGTTTAAATCACAGTAAGTCATTAGGGTTATGCCCCTTTGTCAGGCACTGTTACAAAGTAGATCTTAAGGATGCAGGTTATTCAACCTTTCACTACACCATATTTTTTCTAATGAGCATTTGGTCAGTTAATCATCTTTTATCAGAAAAAAGAGGAAACACTAAACCGGATATAATAACGAAACGGCAATGAAACATTGTATACGGAACAAATAATCCCTTGCAACATGTTAAGCTCAGTTTATCCAGGTAGTAATTGTGATTATAATATTACATATTTTAAGAGTCCACCACCAATAAGTACAACACACTACAGGAATTATTGAGCAGATATTTGGAAGAAGATGGGTCAATCCCAAAAAAGTTATGGGCTTATTCCGGTTCCAATGAGGCTCGGCCCAAACAACCGTCAACATGTCTATGTTTGACATACTTTCTAGACCGATTGAGCAAAAATTTGGTAGAAAGACAGCAGGCAATGCACTATAATCAGAAACAGGTCTATCAGACAAAAACAGTCGTACCTGCTCTGGCGGCCAATAACATTGTAATTTAGTCCTCACTGACGTTAGTAGTTAACTCGTCACATGCATTTGTTCGGAGGGTAGTTAATACACCAGAATAAAACCTTTGCCTATACAGGAGCATTTTTAAAGCATGAGCATCGTTAAAAATGCTCTACTTTAGGGTTCTCCAAATGTTGGAACTATCGAATTTATGGGTTAATAAATGTGTACTAATCAAGCCTCATCCGTGGAAAACATAGTTTTGTATAGCAAATTATAAAAACTAAGATTGGGGTTATGGTTAAGATTTGTAAATAAAAACAAAAGAATCGTAACAGCTGTTCAAAAGCAACCATTTAATTGTAAAAAATAACACCCAATTGGTAATGTTTCATGTGATTTTTGTGAGAATAGTATTTAGAACCAATGTATACATAACATTAAATAGATATGATTAGGTTATGTATAAATTGTGAGAACCATTAAAACTGAAGATTGAGTATGAATCGGACGTGTCCAAAATGAAAAGAAACGAGCAAATAAGCGAAGCAAATATGCTCGCCTTGGAGAGGAACCGTGAATATGAGTAGAACTACTCTAGGCATTTTGAACAAACTGTCTGGCTTCTCGAGCAAAGCTCGGTTTCCCAGGTGCTTTAACAATAATTGTAACTAACTTCTCAAGCATAACACTGTAACCGTGATCGTGAGCGAAAGCCCTGACGTGCTCCTAGTAATAATATATTACTCTTTTTGTTACTGCAGGATCACATAAAGAGCTGATAAAATAGTATCAAGTCATACAACATTATAAATAGCAGTTTGAACTAAGACCTACTGTATTTAGATTGTATATATCATTTTGGTAAAAACTACACAGTCTAAATAATTGCTATAAGTAAATATATAATGAACTGTAAATAAAAACGTCAATAACAAAAATTAGGATCAGATTAATAGACCAATTATTTAAGTAAGTCGTCTTTGCAATGATAGAAAACAAAGCAAAGCAAATAGGTTTATTGGTCCGAGCATATGATCAGAATGCTGTAATTATCAACTCTCTATGGCTCCTTGTGTAACTGCGTGGTAGACTACTGGATGATGCAGCGCCCACCTTCATGCAGGTAATACACCAGTTCCGAGTGCACCGATCTTTAATTAAAGTTTTTTTTTCATCTAATAATGACAATATGGTAAAATAAAATAAAATGCTGGTAAAGACGACATTACAATAGGGTGGAGCCTGAAGGTATGATCAAAATCAAAACCCTTTACCTTAATTATGTTACACCTTAGAAATCACTATACCAAGTTTCAGTAATCTAGAATTTTGAGGCGTGGGAGAATTTGTAATGAACACCTCAGGGATTTGACTTTTATTTACTAAGAAGAAGATACGAAGAACAAAGTTAATGACTTGCATGATAGCTGTTATGTATAAAGTTATAAATAAGTTGTCCTTGATCTTTATGAGCAAAAATTAGGTTGTTGATCATTCAGTTACCGTGAATGATGTAAGCCTAGATGATCCAAGCCAATGATCATCCTGACGTATCAAGCCAACGTAAGTAGATGATCGTATAGTCTACTCTTTCACCTATAATACAAAAGTTTAGACATTTGTAGTTTAACAATTATAAACGAAGTCCATTAAATCTTTAGAAATTATACAACTCAAACAGAAATTAAACCAAGGTAATGAAATTATTAATCAATTACTGTGCAAACGTCAATATGTATTAGACGGAGCGTCATTGTAGGCAGTAATATCTGTAGGTAGGCCCATTGTCGGACTCGCTCACGGGTTTATTGATATTCCTGAAAGGCGCATTACACCATCTTGCTCTCTAGGAGGTAATTGTTGAGTCTCATCAAAGGAGTACATTCTTGTCATGTCTACCATGATTTTCGACAGATTTATCGGACATACAACCTATTTTACATTTGTTAATGCGATTTTTGTAAACGAAAGTATTATATATGGATCGGTTTTACCAGGGTAAAAACATCCACGATAATGTTATTTAAGAAGTTATTGCAGACGATTGTCATTACTGAATGAGAAAACAAGGTTCACGACGCCGACGTTTTGAATTCTGGAATCAGATTCCGTCTTCAGGTGACGAAAAATACCTATAACATAACAACATTACACAAAATATTAGTTGCACAATCCAGACAAAGATGTGAAAAACACAAAAAAGCTTAAACAGAGAACTGTAAAATCAGTCAAAACGAGTTCGCACCCAGCACGCTGACATGTGGGGGTTGTGAATTTTCACATAACAACTTTTTAAACTTAAAAACAGTGTAAAAACAAACATTTATTCCAATTTTTATTGAAATCTGAAAACATTGTTTTTTTGGGCTGTTCTGATACTCCTGGTTTCATTTACTTGCAAAGCTGGGAATACAATTTTGCGCATTATAAAATTAGAAGAAGGTCCAAACAGGCTTCAAAGTAGGCGTGAGGTTGCTGGGGATGATAAAAGTACTCTAACAAAGGAATAACACGCTTTTATATTGTAAAACCTCCATAAGACAACGTACTGTGTTTAGTCGAACCACATTTTCTTTAATAACTCGGTAATCATTTATGCTAGAATGGCGATAAAGGGCTTAAAACTTTCGCCTCACTAAACTCCATCTTTTTACATGCATTAATTTTACATACGGGGCTTTTTTGACCCTTTTTGGGCCCAAAAACTCGAAATTTGACAGATTAATTCCCCAAAAAGGGGTTTAGAGTTTTCCGATTGTTTTGCCCAACGAACCAGTCCAACTAATTACAGAAAGGAACGTACCTACAAAATTTGAAGTAAATCGGACAAAGAATGCGACCACTAGAGTGCAAACACATACACAAATATATATATATATATATACAATTTTGAACGACCCCACAAAACATGTTCAGGGGGTCACGTTAGGAACTTCTATGGTGGTCCCGGGCTTAAGTTTCACCGTGCGGGTCATGCTAATAGTTCACTTTCCAAAGGAAATTGACTAATAAAAAATAAAACACAAAAGTCAAGCACCAAAAGTCAAGTCTTATATAACATAAAGGCACGGGAGTGTACAGCGCAACCATTCGAAAGAAATGTCGTGAAATTTGTTTTTATCTTTCAGTGATGGCAAATACCCGCAATAACTTCTTCAATAACATAAACTGACCATGACCTACGATGAATTTTAAACAAAGAACTACGACAACATTTCTCGTATGGCATGAGCTATACTAGAAGTACGCTTTGTTCACAAGATTAACATAAAATCTAAGAACAAATAAACGGTATCAGGAAACTGACACATACTTTCTCCCTTTTAGCCCAACTTTAATGAATAAATTACTTTTTATTTACTAAATATAGAATACAAAGCACGGTTCGTATGTACTGTACAGAAAATCTTGTAAACAAGTTGTTTTAAAAATATCCACCCAAATCCCTGTTTTGGAGGCACTACAGAATTCATTGCTACACACGTGGTTTTAAGAGGGGAAATTCCCCCAATCCCCCAATAGGGTTATTAAGAGGAAACATATTTCAAATTTCCTCTGTTGGTCAATGCTAACTTGACAAGCATATCAAGTTTGAACGAAATTGATCAGCAAATAAGAAAGAAATAGTAATTTTTGTATTCCCCATAAGAATAACATTGGACAACGTACTGAGTTTACTGCAAAATGAAAATTTAAATTTTATACGCATCCAGCAATCGTAGAATAGTAATTCAAAATACTAAATTATTTAGTTTTTTGAGCTCTTTTTAATGGTGAATAGTAATATTTTTTTATATTTATGTTTTTTTATAAAAAAAGCCAAAACACAGATTTTTTATGTTGTAAGTTGGTTAATTTCTGAACCTGAATTTGTACAGAAGTGCAAGTGGTGTAATTTTGTTGGAAAACTAAAGCTCTAAAAACCACTACAGTTTAATTAAAATCGTTAGAGCAGTTTTTGGGAAATTTTGATTTTTCATGTTGTTTGGCGGTTTTTGGGGGATAACTACCCTTACAAATCAAAAATTCCAAAAAAATGAAAAAAACGCCTGGAGATATCTTAGATTAGTACCTACATACCAAATTTCATAAAAATCGGACCATTGGTTAGTGCTCTAGCTCTGTACACATCCATACAGACAGACAGACAGACAGACACACAGATATCACGTAAAAATCACTTTTTTGTATTCAGGGAGCACCAAAACGAATATTTCCACTAAAAACTCAAATTCGAAAATTTTGGCGAAAACAATTCTTTCTCCATATACTTAGTATAAGGGGAGAAAGTAAAAATGTAATAGTTGCATGTTAAAACTGCCATCGATACACTGAAATACTGGTTATTAGTAAATTTAGGAACAAATACCGTTTGGTATCGGGATGTAACGAGCTTCTTACTGGCCCAACAACTTAACATGTTACTGTTATTGAGGGAGTGGCTTTAATAAAATACCTAAACATTAAGAACTAACTTATTCTCTTCTATTTATTCATTTTAATTTTTGATTTAGTATGAATGCTATAAATACCTGATAGGAACCTTAAAGTGTAAAATATTTTAAGACAAAGTCTGAGGTAGTGTCAAGTCAATTGATCGCGGTATGTTTAATTTATATTCCACTAACATTTTGGTTATTTTAACCGATTGTGAACCTTATAATAATGCCAAACAAGGAACGTTGTTAGTTTCATACTATCGTAGAGTATAACGAAATTGTCTTATATAACTTAACTTGGCAGTTAAGAGAAACAGGGAACCTTAACAAACCAAGCTGCACTAACATAGAATAACCTCAACATATAGTGGCTTAACAAGTAACCGCAGTGTAAATTGACCGCAGGACGCACACACACAATCACGTGGGGGGTTGGCAACCATGTAATGATCTTGACTGTTGCCACAACGGTCTGATGATTGATTGGGAGCAAGTGACCACGTTACTTAGTTGGGTGCGAAGACTTCATTAAAAGGAAGATTGATTTAGACTTAAACATGTAGAAATACATACAATAGGATTCACTAACGTTACATTATAATAATATACATGTTTTTAAAGTGATTCAAAATAACACTGAGAGGAGCACTAATTCAAAAAGTCAATTAAATGTTTATTATAAACAAGCCAATATTTTTGATGTTAAAAACCGATGCTATTGATGCTGTTGCCGATGATGTTAAAATAATTAACATAATGCGTTCTATTTATATACCGTACCACGGAAACAATATTTGTGAAAACAATTTATTAAATAATTTTATTTTTTTAACCCCGGAAAGTCACAAAAAACTTAACGATACTGAATATATTAAAATAAAATTATCGAATCAGCAATAACCAACATAGAAATCTGACGGGTTAAATTTCATTAATACTAAAAGGACAGTTAATTTGCATTAGGTACTTACATTAATGGTTTCTAAGATGCCAAATTGGCAAGCTAATTAGTCTAGTAATGACAGAATAAGAAGTGAATCCGAAGATTGGGTTAGATTTGAGCTCGATATGAGATGAAAACTTGTTCAGCCTTCTCAATAAATCCGGGAATAATGAAGCTCTCTCAACTAAAGCCTTCACAATTTATTTTGCACTGCTTTTTCAATACACTTTTGTCGAAGGGCTAACACGTGAGAAGTTCAGATTACTATGATTACTATTATATAATTTAACAAATCATATATTGAAAAGGGTATTCGAATTACCTGTATAATTATACTTTTTTCCATTTTACATGTAACTAGAATTTGATGTTAGAAAAAACTAGCGGGTACAAATCTAAATTATAATTCTTTGATCACTTTCTTCTCCCAAAGAAACCTTCGGATAGTGCAAACTTTGTAGAATTCAAACTCTAACAAATAGTTTATAACCTAAGGTTTGTACCACACGAGTATACAAATGTGAACGAATTGAGATGTTTGGTTTCTAAATATCTCAAGCGAAAAGTAATAATGAATTACGGGCTGAGGTCAACAGTTTGGTCTACGGGAGTATCACATTCCCTGTATAAGGCGGTCAACAGTTTGGTCTACGGGAGTATCACATTCCCTGTATAAGGCGGTCAACAGTTTGGTCTACGGGAGTATCACATTCTCTGTATAAGGCGGTCAACAGTTTGGTCTACGGGAGTATCACATTCCCTGTATAAGGCGGTCAACAGTTTGGTCTACGGGAGTATCACATTCCCTGTATAAGGCAATAAAAATACATAACAAATTACGGCGAATTTTCCTTGTTTTAGAATAATACCCCCGTCGCAGCAAACCTGCATACTCAGCGAATTTCCAATGAATATATAACATAACACATTAAAACACTTAACAGGATTCATAAGAAATGTATTCACAAACAAGCAATATTTAAAATATTAATTATTCTCCATAAGAATAACATTGGGGATGAGTACGCAGGTTTGCTGCAACAAGACACAAAATAATGGGTTTTTATGCAAATATCAATAGAACTCATCTTAGTGAAGTCACATACCAAGTTTCATCCATATATATTGATAAATAAGCGATATATAACATTTTAAGTATTTTTCATAAGAATAACATGGGGACCAAGTACCTAGGTTTGCTGCTACAGGAAACATTGGCGAAAAATTGTTTTTTTGTGCAAACAACAATAAACCACAACCAGATCAAGCCATATACCAAATTTCGCCAGTTTATATTCATAAATAAGCGAGATATACAATTTTTCTTTTTCTCCATAAGAATAACATTAGACAACGTACTGTGTTTAGCACTTTCAATATCTCGGTAACCAATTGACGTAGAGCAATGATCAAAATACCAAATTGTTTGTTTTTTTAAGCTGAATTCAATGGCATAAATTAAATTTTTTATTTAAATTAAAATTACATGTGAAAACCCCAAAAAACCCATTTTTGGGGTACAAAACCCCCCCAAACCCCCCTTCGGATGGTGCGATTCATCTGGTTTTCGAACTCGTTCAAATAAATGGTACTTTACACATTTGTACCAAATTTCATTAAGATCGGACCTTTTTTACGAGAGTTATCGTGCTTACGGACACACACACACATATATATATATATATATATATATATATATATATACATATATAAAAATTTGAACGAATGGTGTTTTTTGCATCTGGGGACATCAAAATGAAAAGTTATCATGGTCTCGGGCTTAAGTCTTACCATGAGACCTACGGTAATAGCTTCTTCCCTATAGGGGAAATTCGCTAAAAATATGTTTGTAAAATTAAACATTAGATTATATATTAGTTCAACATTAGACTCTACATATCGTGTTACAAAATACTCCATCATGTATTTAATGGTGTGTTTAAAAAGGGGAAAAACTTAAAAATATATTTCTAAAAAGTAATTTCCGTTTATGCAAATGTTTTTAACAGGAAGTGTTGGGCCGATTACGTATATATGTGTATAGTAATATGTTCGAAGATAATTAGTAACTTAAAATAACTATAAAACTGTTCGAAATTATATGTTTTCCTTGACGTCTATGGAAAGTTTGATAATACTCGGATTTTTACTACTGTAAAAGGGTTGGATTTGAATTTTAGATTGAATAGGTTGTGAAAAGAACAAGATTACATCTTCTCCTTCCTTTACTTTCCTAATTAGCTAAGAATAATGAAAGAACTGAGAATCATCCCGATCCTAAGTATGAATGGGTTCTTTGATAAGCCCTTAGAAGTGTTAGGCGTTGCCACAAAACCTTTCCCTATGACGTTTCTTGGTAAGTTTTCAAAAGTAAATTTAAATAAAAAGGAAAGAGATTTTATTTGCCTTGATCTGTTCTTGCTAACGAAAGCACACACAGTAAACAGCAATTCAATTTTATAATATTTATAATATACAATACTATAGTGAATCAAACCCAATACCACGAAAAAGAAAAGGGAGATTGACTGAACCAAGAAGAACATAATTAAATAAATAACTATTGTCGTTGGGCATTAAAAATAATACATGTCAATAGATAACAGAACAATAAATTTAGATACATTGTGGTACATTTATTTACTTCAATTTCTTCTGGGTCCAATAATCGTTCTTAAAACATTCATCAATTTCGTAAGGGCAGTTATTTAGTAAATTATTCTTGATTTTCCTTTTAAAGCTTGTTTCATTTACATTTTTCCAATCAGTTGGTAATTTATTGAAATTTTGATTCCATTTCATTGAAATTCCTTTTGCTTTTTGAGTATTTGAAACATGTAACTTGAAATTTACTTTGATTTCTTGTTTGATGTAGGTGAATATCTGAATTTAATAAAAATTTTGAGTGATTTCTTTTAATGTAAAGTAAACTTTGTAAAATGTAGATTGATGCCAATGTTAGTATGCCTAATCTTTTAAATAATGGTCTGCAATGGGTTTTTGGTTTGAGACCACAAATTATTGTTATAGCTTTTTTTAAACTCATCTATATACTCTATTCCACATTTACCTTGCAGTACAGGCCTAAAGGGAGATAGCCATACTACTACCTGACCTGTAATCATCACGTTTGTTGTAATACGGGTTGCGTCTACTGTCCTCGCGATCCGCAAAAAGTAGAATGTGTGTTATGTGTTGCACCTTTATCGCGATACAAGTGTTACGAAAGACAAATGACTAACAAACAAAGTAATAAAACTAAATTAAATAATAACCCCGTCGCAGCAAACCTGCATACTCAGCGAATTTCCAATGAATATATAACATAACACATTAAAACACTCAACAGGATTCATAAGAAATGTATTCACAAACAAGCGATATTTAAAATATTAATTATTCTCCATAAGAATAACATTGGGGATGAGTACGCAGGTTTGCTGCAACAAGACACAAAATAATGGGTTTTTATGCAAATATCAATAGAACTCATCTTAGTGAAGTCACATACCAAGTTTCATCCATATATATTCATAAATAAGCGATATATAACATTTTAAGTATTTTTCATAAGAATAACATGGGGACCAAGTACCTAGGTTTGCTGCTACAGGAAACATTGGCGAAAAATTGTTTTTTTGTGCAAACAACAATAAACCACAACCAGATCAAGCCATATACCAAATTTCGCCAGTTTATATTCATAAATAAGCGAGATATACAATTTTTCTTTTTCTCCATAAGAATAACATTAGACAACGTACTGTGTTTAGCACTTTCAATATCTCGGTAACCAATTGACGTAGAGCAATGATCAAAATACCAAATTGTTTGTTTTTTTAAGCTGAATTCAATGGCATAAATTAAATTTTTTATTTAAATTAAAATTACATGTGAAAACCCCAAAAAACCCATTTTTGGGGTACAAAACCCCCCCAAACCCCCCTTCGGATGGTGCGATTCATCTGGTTTTCGAACTCGTTCAAATAAATGGTACTTTACACATTTGTACCAAATTTCATTAAGATCGGACCTTTTTTACGAGAGTTATCGTGCTTACGGACACACACACACATATATATATAAAAACACAATCGTAAAGGTAAGTTAATATTTTAATGATTTCAGGTGGCTAGTCCCACCTCTAGAATGGCTATTTGAAATTCTCATAGGCTCCGTAGTGCACGATGAACATGGACTAGTTGTGACTACCTAAAAGAATCTAATATATTAACTAAAATGCATGATTTTAAGAGACAATTAAAACTATCACCAGTGTCAATATAATCCTTATCAATGACTGTTATCAGTTAAACGTCATTCAGCTGGGTGCTAGCTCAGTCTTCTAGACTTCGGTTCAAGGGTTTGATACCTGGATATTGTCCACATCAATACGGGTTTGATCCGCTTTCTAAGGGTTAGTTCAAATAAAAAAAAAATCTAAAAATAAAATATAGTTTTATGATAAAAACACAACTATCATCCTGTATGCGACGGTTAAGTATTTTGTTATTTATATTATTTTGTAACAGAAATAAAATACAAATAAACCCAAACGTATACAAATATGTCTTACATAAACATCTCGTGTAACGTATAAGCTTCTGCAGTGTCATACAAGTTGTACATTTCTAGACTAAACTTAGAACGAACAAAGAACCTAGTAATTGGTACTTTAACAAAATACTTTTTACGTGAACATAACAAAACTACACGATGTAAAAATATTCATTATTGATAAATAAAACAAGCTAACTTTAAACACGATATGACCTTTTTACTCTTTATTGCTTATACTGCAACAGGTTAGTAAATTTATAACGTTTATGGCACATTTTCTGGTCGAAGTGCGTTCACCAGACCCCCGCAACCCACGCTCGGTTGGGTTCTTCCACCAATTGCTCTTTCCCGCCACCTGCTGGACTGCTTTAAAAATGCATATAAATATGTCGGTTAAGTGACTACAATATGCACTATAAGTTCAAAAATATTTTGAACTGTTGTAAGACGTTTTATTTGCTTCCCCTACTTATATTTAAGAAACCATATTAAACTCTCAATATATCAGGTCTCCAGTCGAGTTCTATTAACTTTCACAACATCGGCGTTTCACAAAATTAGTTTCTCATATTAAGGTATCGCAATACACCTGTGTGAATTCCTACGTATGCGCGATGGAATATAACCAAATTTACTTATATACCGACAAAATATTCCTCAAAGGTCTACTGTGACTTTCTCTGCTCACGTGACCCGTGATTGGTCTCCGTCCAGGTTTGTTATCAAACTGTTATCAAAACAGTTTTAGCAATCAACATTTTCACTTTGTTCTTAATGAAACTTCAATGCGTCCAATCAAGTGTTTGCAGGGCTTCGTCGACGCAGCATAAAACAGTGTAATATAAATTACTCAATAATAAAACATACTTTTGTGTGATAAATAACTGTCATCAACTCTCAAACAATAACAGCCTTTTGTCAAACTAGACCCGTGTGTTTTGTAGGTCGGTTAGTATTCAACCCCAATTTATTACGGTATTAGGAAGAAATTTAAATTTACTTTTACATTTATTACCTCTTTTAAAATGCAACAAACACAAATATTTGAAACTGGTTGAAGCTTGAAGTTAAATTTAGTTTGTTTCAATAATCACTTTGGATTTAAAATGAGTTATTTTAAACTGTTTAGAGTAAAGAAGTCCACAGAATATCACGTGGCATTAAAATAGTTCGAATTATATTAATAAAGTTTTTTCTTGAATGGAGTTGACCTCAAATTCAGATTCAAACTCTTAATTGTGCTAAGATAAACATTTAAGTACATGAGAAGTAATCATAACTAAAACTAACATTTCATTTTCAAATAAATATTAAGTTACTTAAATTACAATTAACTCCATGTTATACATAGCACAATGAAAAAGTATATTTTTATCTGTTGAATACTTTATTAATATTATTATATTAATATTAATATATATATTATTTAAGGAACTGGAATACAAAATAGAACACAACTTGACGGGGACATTGTAGTTGAACAGCTGTCAAAATTACAAAATTGTATATTCCTGGTATATTTTAGCATCAATAATTTAATTCTATACTAGTAGCCTGTCGCGCCTTCGCTCGCGATCACAACGTAATATTATACTGACAATCCCGTATAAATATTGTGTTACCATTCCAAAGCCAACATGGCCTGCTGATTAACTGTGTTTACTCTATCCAGCTGATTGCTTAAAACTTATAGTTATTTCCCAATGCTAAGCTTATGGGAAAAAACTCAACTTTAAGGGGCCCCAGGGCCTCACTCACAAAATATTTCTCTATAAAAAAAGTTTCCTGCACACCTTCACGTTAGGCTCTTTCCAATGACACCAAAAACATGAAAATCGGTTCAGTAGTTTAGGAGGAGTGATTGTGACAAAAAACCTGCTCGCCTATTAAATAAGTATAGATTTTTTAACAATATTGCAAATATGATATTTTTAGGAACTTTTACATTGAATTTTACATTGTTGGGACTCGATCTTAAATCAATTCTTATATCCACTAATAGGCATACACTATGTTTTATTGTTAAATTATTTTGCTCAATTATTTTGCAACAGAAAGGACAGCTGGGGAGCGAGCTTACATTGAAGTCACATCCCTCACCAAAACTGTTGACTTTTTGCTTTACTTCAATGAATTCGAAGTTTGAAGGGTTTATCCAAATTGTGAATTTTGGTTGTTGTAGCACGAGATGTATTATTTAAAGTGTAAAACCTTCAATGATGATGTGTACTTCTTTCAGTTCTCCCATTTCTTCAATTCTCTTTGAAATACTCAATACTCAAAGTTAAAGCGCAGAATGTTTTTAATGGGCAAAACATAGTTGTGTTTAAAGGGATAAATTAAATCAAATAAGTTTTCTGTATTTATTTTTATATTCATAAATTAATAATACCGAATTACTGTATATATATAGTCATGGCGCAGATTCCCTAACTGGCACCAAATCAGCAAATCTCGCTAGCTACAGTAGGTCGGGTGTGCAGCGTCCTGTAAGGCCTAGGCTCAACCCATGCCCACCAAACCGCAAGAGTAACTAACCTCGACCGGGGTCTAGTTATGGTTGCCATGGTCAACCTCCAAGTGACCACATCTGCTTGGTTCGAACACTATTGACTCAACGTATTGTTTTCAATTTAATCTGTGTATATGAGGTATTGGAGGAAAGTAATCTTCTTTATGTAATCATTGATTTCTTTGGTTTCTAATATAACTTCAACTGTAATGAATAGGAATGTAAATTTGTATTTAGTAAATGAAACTTAAAAAGAAGTGTGAAATATTACGTGATCAGTTTAGAATTTATCTACATCAAAGTAATATGTTATATAATAGTTTCAGAATTGCTCCAATTACTTATTGTCTAATACGTGTACAATAGGCTACTATTGGATGTCATTGTTATTACGAAGACTTATTGAAAGTCCTAACCGTAGCAACAATTGGTTGAATGTATACATTGTAGGTAAGTATGATTGATTAATATTTAATATTGTATAATTGGCTCGGTGTTTTTGAAACATTATTTGTGAAATATTTTTTTACTGTGCTGTAGTTTTCAACAGTTTTACTTTGTTCTTAATGAAATTCCAAAGCTTCCAATCAATCGTTTGCAGGGTTTCGTTGACGCAGCACAAAACACTATAATATAAATAACTTATTATAAAACGAATTTTTGTGTGATATATAATTCCAATGGAAAATGTCTCACTGAAAAAAACCTATGAAATTGAATATTTTTAAATACATTAATTATTCAGAGTTTAATATACAGGGTGAGTCTTCTAAGCTGTCTCAAACAGATTACAAACAAACGGCTTGACATACAGAGATGAAACAAAACTTTTTCCCACTAATTCATACCAAAGGAATAACGTAAAAATATTTTTATCACTTTTAAAATACAGAATGTTCAAGAAACTGGGGGTCATGGGTTCGAATCTCAGAGTTTTCAAATGTAAACATATGACATGTTATGCATCATTTTAAAGCTCTAAACTAGACAAACCATTTCGTGAAAACAGAACTCCTTTATCTTTATCCGTTTCAAAATGGCGGCCATTTTTATGGAAAATATTGATATTTACAGAATACCCTGTATCCTGTAAACTACTAAACTAATTTTTGTTCTGTTTAAAAATTCTTATTCCTCGTGAATTCAGCTTTAATTTGATATACGACATGTCAAAATTTTAAAAACTGAATATTTTATCAATAATTTTAATTTTTTTTAATGTTGGTAGCCTTGTAAATAAAAAATTTCAAATGAGAACATATGTGAAATGGCGTATCATTTTGAAGGTCTTGCAAAAACAAACAACTTTTAAATTTAAACCTACCGTCTATCTTTGGTAGTTTTATAATAATTAACCAAAAATTCCATTTCCCCATATAAAACCCATGTTAAACGTACATCCATTAATCTGTAGTACTGCACGTTTAACATGGGTTTTATATGGGGAAATGGAGTTTTTGATTGACTACTAGAAAACTACCAAAGATAGACGGTAGGTTTAAATTGAAAAGTTGTTTGTTTTTGCAAGACCTTCAAAATGATACGCCATTTCACATATGTTCTCATTTGAAATTTTTTATTTACAAGGCTACCAACATTAAAAAAAATTAAAATTATTGATAAAATATTCAGTTTTTAAAATTTTGACATGTCGTATATCAAATTAAAGCTGAATTCACGAGAAATAAGAATTTTTAAACAGAACGAAAATTAGTTCAGTAGTTTACAAGATACAGGGTATTCTGTAAATATCAATATTTTCCATAGAAATGGCCGCCATTTTGAAACGGATAAAGATAAAGGAGTTCTGTTTTCACGAAATGGTTTGTCTAGTTTAGAGCTTTAAAATGATGCATAACATGTCATATGTTTACATTTGAAAACTCTGAGATTCGAACCCATGACCCCCAGTTTCTTGAACATTCTGTATTTAAAAAATGATAAAAATATTTTTACGTTATTCCTTTGGTATGAATTAGTGGGGAAAAGTTTTGTTTCATCTCTGTATGTAAAGCCGTTCGTTTGTAATCTGTTTGAGACAGCTTAGAAGACTCACCCTGTGTATTATGACAAATGACAACTCAAAATTAAAGTCATACCAGATTAACCAAGTGAAAAAGCCTTTTAAATTAATAATCTTAATAAAACTAAGCTATAAGTTTATGATGATTACGTGTGTGATATATTAATGTTGTACCGTTTTAGAACGTAATGATGCTTGGCTGAAGTTGGGAACAAATCGCTAATATAGCCGACCCGTTGCAGCTTTGCCCGTGTAAACTATGATAGTTATGTGTGCTTCAATCTGTGGTTAGCCCTTGGAACTAATATAAATCAAGATCAGCTGTTTGAATTTGTATCAGCTCAAACCAAAGAGAATGCCCATAAGGAATACGTGGTAATTTTGAGACCCAGCGGGGCGGAAAACAGGGGAATTTAGTAATACCGTTCCTTAACAAGAACCTAAAAAAAAGAGAAACCTATGTGTCATATTTCAACTCTGTAGGCCTTATAGTTAAGAAGATTTTCTTGATAGGTCAGTCATTGAGTGGTATTTGAATTTTATATATTAAGATTATAAGTTAGTAAAAGCTATGTTCCATCAACACAACGCAGACGAATTCTGAGTTGGGTAAACGAAAAATATTTAAATACCCCCGTCGCAGCAAACCTGCATACTCAGCGAATTTCCAATGAATTATAACACATTAAGCCACTTAACAAGATTCATAAGAAATGTATTCACAAACAAGCGATATTTAAAATATTAATTATTCTCTATAAGAATAACATTGGGGATGAGTACGCAGGTTTGCTGCAACAAGGCACACAAAATAATGGTTTTTTATGCAAATATCAATAGAACTCATCTTAGTGATGTCACATACCAAGTTTCATCCATATACATTCATAAATAAGCGATATATAACATTTTAAGTATTTTCCATAAGAATAACATGGGGACCGAGTACCTAGGTTTGCTGCTACAGGAAACATTGGCGAAAAATTGTTTTTTTTGTGCAAACAACAATAAACCACAACCAGATGAAGCCATATACCAAATTTCGTCAGTTTATGTTCATAAATAAGCGAGATATACAATTTTTCTTTTCTCCATAAGAATAACATTAGACAACGTACTGTGTTTAGCACTTTCAATATCTCAGTAACAAATTGACGTAGGGCAATGATCAAGATACCAAATTATTTGTTTTTTATGCTGAATTTAATGGTGAAAATTAAAATTTGGTTTAAATTAAAATTACATGTGAAATCCCCAAAAAACACATTTTTGGGGTACAAAACCCCCGAAAAACCCCCCTTCGGATGGTGCGATTCGTCTGGTTTTCGTACTCGTTCAAATAAATGGTACTTTTTACGTTTGTACCAAATTTCATTAAGATCGGACCTTTTTTACGAGAGTTATCGTGCTTACGGACACATATATATATATATATATATATAAATATATATATATATATAAATATATACATATATAAAACTTTGAACGAATGGTGTTTTTGGCATCTGGGGACCTCAAAACGAAAAGTTATCATGGTCTCGGGCTTAAGTCTTACCATGAGACCTACGGTAATAGCTTCTTCCCTATAGGGGAAATTCGCTAAAGCAATTCTACGATAAAAATTTAGCTTTAATTCGTTGAACCATAAATAAGGAAAATATTATTTTACTAGTGGCTTGAAGGGGCCAAAGCCCCTAACTTTGTTTAAATACTCTGCTTCATCTAATTTGAACACATGTCTGTTTGTAAAAAAAGTTGTCACTTAATCATATGTTGTAATGTAAACAAATGCAGACGTTTTTAAATCCCCATGCTTTTCTTATGGGGGATGTTTCACGCTATTTCTCGTTTGCTGGTAACTTTTAAGAAATACTGTTATTTTTCCCTGGGATCGGGCCTTTAATTTGAGCCGTCTCCTATCAACCTGCGATTTGCCTAACTCCCACAATTTCGACTTAAAAATTTCGCTCACAGAATTATATATAAAGATGTATGTGTATTTGATTTGACAGTATTTTAACAGTCTTTTAACTATTTCAAGTTTAGTTAGTATATTTCACTGGGTTGTATATAATTGGGCTCTGTGTGAATAAAGCCCGATAATAAATAAAGCCACGGTAACAAGCGGTAAGAAGATTTATTTCTCCGAAGAAATAAATAGCATCAATGAAGATGTTGTCACAGGAAGTGTTAAGATGGAGTGCAACCGGAAGTCATCCTTGGAGTCTCGGAAATAACTTCCTCTGGCGGTCCATCTGAGGAGCTTGAACGTCTTCAATCCATTTATACGAGATTAGACTGATCTGAAATATTTAGGAAATAAATGTCAAAGGAACATGTTTCCGTGGTTAAGGGTAGGGTGAGCTTGTATTAATGGAATACTGGTAACTGACCCACTAAATAGTGAAATTACACATTATACCTTGTAAAGAACATGCTTTTATTAAGAATTTAGATTGGGAAGTTACTTTGGACGTTTTTAACCAGTGATGTGTTCAAATAGTGATTGTCAAGCCATAATCACTATTACAATTACTGGAAAGAGATCGTGTTCGGTGTTAGTCACTGGAAAGAGATCGTTTACACGATGCTATTCGCTGGCAAGAGATCGTTTACACGGTGCTTGTCGCTGGCAAGAGATCGTTTACACGGTGCTAGTCGATGGCTAGAGATCGTTTACACGGTGCTAGTCGCTGACAAGCAATCGTTTATACGAAGATAGTCTTTGGCAGAGATCGTTTACACGGTGATCATTAGTTGGCAGAGATCGTTTATACGGTGCTAGTCGATGGCTAGAGATCGTTTACACGGTGATCATCGTTGGCAGAGATCGTTTACACGGTGCTAGTCGCTGGCAAGAGATCGATAACACGATGATATTCGCTGACAAGAGATCGTTTGCACGGTGATAGTCGCTGGCAAAAGATCGTTTAAATTGTGCTAGTCGCTAGCAAGAGATCATTTACACGGTGATAGTCGCTGGCAAGAGATCGATAACACGGTGATCGTCGCTGGCAAGAGATCGTTTACAAGGTGCTAATCACTGGCAAGAGATCGATAACATGGTGATAGTTGCTGACAAGAGATTGTTTACACGGTGATAGTCGCTGGCAGAGATCGTTTACACGGTGATAGAAGCTGTCAACAGATATTTACTCGGTGATAATCGCTGACAAGAGATCGTTTGCACGGTGATAGTCGCTGGCAAGAGATCGTTTAAATTGTGCTAGTCGCTAGCAAGAGATCGTTTACACGGTGATAGTCGCTGGCAAGAGATCGATAACACGGTTATCGTCGCTGGCAAGAGATCGTTTACAAGGTGCTAATCGCTGGCAAGAGATCGATAACACGGTGATAGTTGCTGACAAGAGATCGTTTACACGGTGATATCGCTGGCAAGAGATGGAAAACACGGTGGTAGTCGCTGACAAGAGATCGTTTACACGGTGATAGTCGATAGCAAGAGATCGATAACACGGTGATCGTCGCTGGCAAGAGATCGTTTACACGGTGATAGTCTCTGGTAAGAGATCGTTTACACGGTGATAGTCGCTGGTAAGAGATCGATAACACGGTGATAGTCGCTGGCAAGAGATCGTTTACACGGTGATAGTCGCTAGCAAGAGATCGAAAACACGGTGGTAGTCGCTGACAAGAGATTGTTTACACGGTGATAGTCGCTGACAAGAGATTGTTTACACGGTGATAGTCGCTGGCAGAGATCGTTTACACGGTGATAGTCGCTGGTAAGAGATCGATAACACGGTGATAGTCGCTGGCAAGAGATCGTTTACACGGTGATAGTCGCTAGCAAGAGATCGAAAACACGGTGGTAGTCGCTGACAAGAGATTGTTTACACGGTGGTAGTCGCTGACAAGAGATTGTTTACACGGTGATAGTCGCTGACAAGAGATTGTTTACACGGTGATAGTCGCTGACAAGAGATTGTTTACACGGTGATAGTCGCTGGCAGAGATCGTTTACACGGTGATAGAAGCTGTCAACAGATATTTACTCGGTGATAATCGCTGGCAAGAGATTGATAACACGGTTGTAGTCGCTGACAAGAGATCGATTACACAGTGGTAGTCGCTGGCAAGAGATCGATAACACGGTAGTAGTCACTGACAAGAGATCGATAACACCGTGGTAGTCGCTGGCAAGAGATCGTTTACACTGTGCTAGTCGCTGGCAAGAGATCGTTTACAAGGTGCTAATCGCTGGCAAGAGATCGATAACACGGTGATAGTTGCTGACAAGAGATCGTTTACACGGTGATAGTCGCTGGCAGAGATCGTTTACACGGTGATAGTCGCTGGTAAGAGATCGATAACACGGTGATAGTCGCTGGCAAGAGATCGTTTACACGGTGATAGTCGCTAGCAAGAGATCGAAAACACGGTGGTAGTCGCTGACAAGAGATTGTTTACACGGTGGTAGTCACTGACAAGAGATTGTTTACACGGTGGTAGTCGCTGACAAGAGATTGTTTACACGGTGATAGTCGCTGACAAGAGATTGTTTACACGGTGATAGTCGCTGGCAGAGATCGTTTACACGGTGATAGAAGCTGTCAACAGATATTTACTCGGTGATAATCGCTGGCAAGAGATTGATAACACGGTTGTAGTCGCTGACAAGAGATCGATTACACAGTGGTAGTCGCTGGCAAGAGATCGATAACACGGTAGTAGTCACTGACAAGAGATCGATAACACGGTGCTAGTCGCTGGCAAGAGATCGTTTACAAGGTGCTAATCGCTGGCAAGAGATCGATAACACGGTGATAGTTGCTGACAAGAGATCGTTTACACGGTGATAGTCGCTGGCAAGAGATCGAAAACACGGTTGTAGTCGCTGACAAGAGGTCGTTTACACGATGATAGTCACTGGGAAGAGATCGTTTACACGGTGATAGTCGCTGGGAAGAGATGGTTTATACGGTTATATTCGCTGGCAGAGATCGATTGGCTTGCACTACTGGCACGTGTGGGTACATTATGTGATGTGTTATCACTAGTCCTGTGTGAGGGCATCTGTTAGTGTAAACTAGCGATCGTCCAGAGGTAGAAATTCGACCAAAAATAATTCTACGTAAACTCAAAGCTGCACTCATGAATAATTGCTGTTTGCGCGAATGTTTTAACCCATCCTGCAGTTATTATAATGCATTTGAATCAGTGTCCTTATGCTGAACTTCGCGAATAACCTCTCTCTTCCTCTCCCCCTCCCCACAATCACCCTCTCCTCCTCACACGCATTTTTAATTTGTTTAATGTGGAAAAGCGTGTTACCATTCCAGTAGTCATTCGTTTTTTATTTACTTTAGTCCTGAAACATCTGTGCTTGCTGTGTGCTAGCATTTGTTGGTATATCAGATGTCCAATATGCAATTCAATTGATTACTGCACTTCCATAAGATTAACATCGAAACTTTGAAAGCCTGTGGGAGTAGCCCTGAGGGCCGTTCTAAATTATAATAGCAATGAATACATAAACTACAATTTTTTACACCTGTTTTCGTTACGTTATTTGAATACCGAAAGTAGAGATTTTCCGTCCAAGAGCCGACAGTCAGATGATCTATTTAGCCAGTGTTGCCAACTTGTTTTCAAGCGTACACGACGTTACTTGGTGAGCTCCTAGCGTCCTTGATTAATACGTCCATCCTATTTTGTGTTCTTTCGTTGAAACACTGGAAAAAATAACAACAAAATTCAAAACATTGTAATATTGATGTTTTGTTCTCGGTTAACTGTTTTTAGCAAGAGATGAGGATTTATATTTTCAAATAATCACAGCTGTACTTTCTATTTGTATGTAAATAGTGACAAAAATTAAAATAGAGTGAGACTAATTCATAACCTCCTAGTTTCGTTTATAGGATGTTAATTTTCAAATAAATATTCACATTTTATTTTATAGTGATTATTTCAAAGTGTAGTATAGTGAAAAATTACGTTCGCACCTCTGCAGAAAGGGTTTTGCATAGCCCTCAAACGTTTTTATGACCGAGACGAAGTCGAGGTCATAAAATACGATCTCGGGCCAGAAAAACCCCACTGGTGAAAAATATACTATTTCATCACACTGTGCCGAAAATAGCTGTTTTCGATATCAGCTGTGGGTACAGAAAGTGATTTGGCCGGTTTCCGTCCCGCATGTATTCAAAAGTTCGTCCAGCTCCTACAATTCTCGTGAATACTCCGAACATTCGGAGATCGGCCAAATGTTCGGGGGTGTTCGCGAGAAGTGTTGGACCGCCTTTAGCAGTATAAATTAAAACTAGTGGCTTACAGGGTCTACTGCCCTTATCATATGGTTTTTGTGTAAGTGGATCTTTATGATTATTAGTTCATTTTGCTTATTAATAAAAACACTGTAGTGATACTTCCGTAAGCGAACCATTGGATCTTTGAAGTCCAGCAGGGTGTAGCCCACGTAATTTTGACATTTCTGATATTTTTCCCACCGTCCTTGGCCCTCAAGCTTTAAAATGAATCGTCATAACCTTCTTAACTTTATAACCTAACTTAATCGTCGAGATATTTCGTGGGGACTGATTCGCTTACGGAATTAAACAAATAGATGTGATGTGTGCATTCAAAATCAGTTGTTCTTATTAATCTAATTATTAGATTAACGTAAAATCAATGTAAACACTATTGTTGTCATTATGTTGTGAGATATATTACTCATCAAACCTGATAAAAAAGTCCAAAAAAGATGTTTAATTATTATTTACAGTGTGGTGAACATATCGTTCGAATAACCCGTACTTAAAGTGTTTTTTCCGGTACACTTATTTCCACGTTCGGCTATCGCCTCGCACGGAAAACACGGTCGCGTGCTGGAAAAGACCACTTTCGGCAGTAGTAATGAAAAATACTATTTTCCACCAAGGGGCTATACACATATTAAGGAACATACTTATGGGGGGAGGGGGTATGTCGTAGCGTTATGCTGCGTTATGTGGCGGAGGGAGGAGGTTTGGATCAACGTTACGTAACTCACACATATTAACCCCAAGAGCTGGCGCACTCCCGTATCTATTGATACTGTATTAAATCTTTCCAAATTAAAAAATAATCAAATTTACATCTAAATCAAGGCTACAGTTAGTTATATAAAAAATACTTTCGCCACGCTATTTTAATAACAGTTAAAATAAAAATAAATACAGAACGTTTTTTGAGTAAGCTCTATATTGCTTTACACCTACGTTTTGTGTTGTTTTAGAGTGTAAAATCAGACTTGATACACCTACATCTTCAGTTTTTTTTTAAGTTGATTTGTATTTGTATTAGTTATAAATTAAATTTTTTACCTTTTAGCTGAAATATTTTATTTTGTTGGTTATTTATTAGTAATAGTCTTGTTTGTTTGTATACATTTTGCTTTGAAATAAGTTATTAAAATAGTAGTTAAAAGAACGCCATTTAAAGTTTAATGATTCATTGAAATCCATATTCAAAATTGCTCATAAAACGATGTTAGAAAGATTTAAGCTGTTTTAAAGCCTACTACGATTTAGTTACGTAACACATTGGGGGGTGGGGGTATGGTCTAGTGTTATGGTGCATTACATGGGGGAGGAGGGGGGTCTGAAATGACGAAAAAATGCGTTACGTAATATGTGTGCATGACCAGCTGATGTGACGTAGATGGGCTTGCAAAAATAGTAAACAAACAATGTCTTTAACAAAAAACTGACATTTCAGCAGACTAAATAATTGAGATTAGCAGCCATGTCATTGGCTGCGCTAGCGGTAGCGAGCCCATCTACGTCTCATCAATGATCATGCACAGACCTCTCTTTTATACATCTTGATTTTCGCACACCTGTTGTCTAAAGTAAAACTTTACTCCCTCAAAACAAAGAGGAAGCAAACATTTTTCCCCTCTAGTGAGGGGGGGAAGAGAAAATTGTTGTCTCCCTCACAAGTCCTATACATTTATAAGTAAAAAGACGGGAGGGAATAGGGAATTATTTTGTCTCCCTCCCACACTTGTTAATTTGAGTCATATGTTTTATTACACCGGACAATTTTAACAATGCGAATGTTTCACAATGTTCAGCTTGCTGCACGATCAAACAATTGCAGCCAACCTTAAAGTGTTTGTTTTGTGAAAACTTTTGTGTTGTACTTTTTATTAATCAAAACTGCATGTCGGGAGCAAATGTGTGTATTTCGGGATGTTACACTTTACCACCTTGGACTCAAATAACTATTTCTGCCTCTCCCTTAAAAAAAAAATACCCCCGTCGCAGCAAACCTGCGTACTCAGCGAATTTCCAATGCATATGTATGGGTATCACTACTACCTAGAGCCACTTACCAAGTTTCACAAAAATACATTCATTATAAGTGATATATAGCATTATATTAATTCTCCATAAGAATAACATTATAATTGAGTACGCAGGTTTGCTGCAACAAGGAAGATAAGAAATGTGTTTTTTGCAATTATCAATATAACTCAACCAGGTGAAGCTACATACCAAGTTTTATTAATTTAGATTCATAACTGAGGGAGGTATAAAACTTTACTTATTCTCCATATGAATAACATGGGGGCTGAGTATGCAGGTTTGCTGCTGCCGAGAAAATTAACAAAAACAATTTTTTTGTACTAATATCAATATACCACAACTATTTGAAGCCAGACACCAAGTTTCATCAATATAAATACGTAAATAATCGAAATATAACATTTTATTTATTATCCTTCAGGATAACATTGGACAACGTACTGTGTTAAGTACTTTTTAATATCACTGCAACGGTTGGACGTAAAACAACAATTAAAATACCAAAATGATTGTTTTGTAGAGCTAAACTGATTGTTAGAAAGAAATGTGGAGTTTTTAGTGAAATTTTCTGAGGAAAATCTAAAAACCGTATTCCCATTAGATTAACATGGGAAATTTTATGGACACATTTTTTGACTTTTCTCCACAACCACTAAACATAGCTTAATGATTCAAAATACTAAATTAGTAGAACGTGGGACGCTATGGCACAACTTCTGATTGGTCGATAGCCGTTCAGAAGCCACGCCCCCAGAGGTCCTGATTGGTCGATAGGTGATCAGGTTACCGATTAAGCCCCGCCCCCAAGCCCCACCGCCAAGATGGCGGCGCCGAGGGGTTTTCCCGCCTCGGAATCCGCCATCGCGCTCGGCCCTCGCCCCCGGAATCCGCCATCGCGCTCGGTCCAGAATGATATTTCGCCACAGCAAAAGCATTTTGGGGTAGTGTCCGGAAACAATTCCACTATTTCTTGTTCTTTCATAAAAACCACGCAATAGTGTATTCTGGAGCACAGGAAGCACTGGTACACAAGTCGGTTTTCATACCTTCGACACAGCCTCTCTTCGTAATCATCCAACCTTAGCGAAGGACGTCTGAACACCCCTCGTGTGGCCGAACTGAGCTCCAGCGATGTCGTCCTGCAGTGAACGGGGCAGTTCTTCAACTCGGAGACCGTCCCGCACAATGTTTATGATGCACAATTTCCTTAGGGAAAACAGCGTTGATGTGATGCTGTCCATCGGGATCTGCAAGAAAAAAACAGGTTTAGTGATGAATTCACTACAGGTACCGCTGTGCAGCCTACTGGGCAGGGTTTGGGACTGCCCGAGTGTATGACACCCCCAGGTTAGAGTATTATATAATACAAACGCCGATCCAGATTGGCTGGTTGTTACGTATGTATCACGTAATACCCCCCTCCCTTATTTTAGGTAGGGTGCAGAGCGGTCCCGATCTACGAGAAATAAATGTCTATCCACGTGATAATAGGTGTCCTGCAGAGTGGACACCGGAAGAGACGGTTCGAGCAGGCGGGGCAGCAGGCGTGTCCGCAGGGTCGGAACAGCACTGTAGGTAGTGCAAACTGGCACACGAGGCAGAGAATCAACCTCGGCGATTCCTGTTCCCGCGTGGGCGTTCTCCCGGCGGCAGCTCTCGCCTGGCGTTCCTCCTCGACCCACTCCTGCATTCGCACCAGGAGTGATTCCAGAGAATGCTGGACGAGGTTCCACGTCTCCTGAGCCACGCGCAGCCTTTCCTGCTGAGGGTACTGCGACAGCCGGTTAAGGATCCAGACAAGATCGCCCAGATCCCAATGTACTCTGTCGGTACACTGCAGAGCAAAGCCTGGTACCCCAAGCGTCCCCATAGGTGTTTGATAGTTCTGAAAGTAAAACACATTGTTAGGTGCATGTTTAGGTACGTGTGTGTGTGTGTGTGTGTGTGTGTGTGTGTGTGTGTGTGATCTAATTACCTGGAACACGCGCAAGACGGAGGTAACCCGTTGTATGAATCTCCTAGAGGTATACCGGCTAGCCTCCTCCTCGCAGTTAAGACATTGTGGCTCTGGTGAAGAACCCCCACTGCTGGATGACATACTCTGAAAAGTAAAACAGCCAGTAGAGAGGGAGAGAGAGAGAGAGAGAGAGAGAGGGAGAGGGACACGGGTGACAACCCACCTCATCACATTCCAATGGTCTTGGGAGCGATAGGTCCAAAGGATGTTCCTGCTGGAATGAGGGTCCCGGCTGGGGGTCCAGAGCCGCGACGTAGACGTCGGGTGACATCTCTGCTCTAGCAGCTCTAGCAGCTCTATCTGCTCTAACACGTTCCTCAAAGGCCTGGTCAAGCGAGAATACGTCAGGTGAAGAGTCCTGAAATTCCAAAGGTAACTGTGTAAAAGGGACACACACACACACACACACACACACATATATATATGCTAACTTCGAACAGGTGAACATACTCGATCGTTTTCTTCACAGTCCTGGGGAGGTGACGATTGGGGGTCCAGAGCCACGACGTCGGGTGACGTATCTGCTACAATCCACTCCTCAAAGTCCGGGTCAAACACAAATACGTCAGGTGAACCCTGGAAAAAAAAAAAGAATTTCGAGTACACGCTAGCTCAGTGTCCGTCACTGGAATCCTAAGCCTGAGAGAGTGTTATGGAATTCCAAAGGTAACTGTGTAAAAGGGACACACACACACACACACACACATATATATGCTAACTACAGGTGAACATGTACCTGATCGTCTCCTTCACAGCCCGGGTGAGGCGGCGGCTGCGCAGCACACGTCACAAAAATAAACCAGACGATCGACGCTGTGATCATCTTGGAATACTGCAAAGAGCCCCGTGTCACTTATATACTATCCTCCCCCCACTCTTGGTCGCTGTAAATACCCTACTCTGCATTGGTCGAAGGTTGAAAATAAAACACAATGATTGACTAACTAATCTTTATTCAGCCAGGTGTTACAGATGGACCGGATTACATATGAATATCTACATTCACGATTCCTCGTACTAGTGTTACTTCAAGCTTGTAGACGTCGTCCACAAGTTCTTTGAGGTCGTCCTCGGTAAGTACGTCGTTGAACCGGCGTGGCAAGAATATTGAAGCCACAGATGATTGGCCCAGGACGACGTCCAATTCTATTGCGCTTGTATTGAAGCGGGCGTTGTAGACCCGACGTGCAGCCAAGATCCTGCAACTCCCCCGAGCGAGTAAATTCTCCAGCTGGAGGGATGTGTCGGCTGGCATTTGTAGAAGTTGCAGCTTTGTGTCCAGGTCCATCTGTAATACCACACCATCGGTTTAGTGTTGGAAGATTTTAACGTCGGGTGAACGACCGCCGGCCCCGGTACACTGGACGCTATACTTTCCTGACCCCGAGAGGTCATTCAAGTCGCTGTCCTTGAGGATGGTTTCAAAGCGTGACGGCAGAAACACCACCCGATCTTCTCCATCCGCAGTCTCGACCTCCAGAAGTATAGCAGGACGGTCGAATCGTGTGGCCACCCTCCTGGCAGCCACGATCTTAGCTGGTCTCGTTAGCTCCCGTATGGAGATCTTCGGGATGTCCCGCTGACTCTCACATGCCGACAATCGCGCAGAAAGATCCATCTGAAACAAACCCAGGTTTTCAGGAGGGGCGGGATGGCAGACAGGAAAAATTACGAGCTTACGTGGCACAAGGACCTACCTTAGTAGCAGGTGTGGTGTGAACGGGAGATCAGAAGCGACTGCATGCAGCAAGGGGGTACCTGGATTTATACCCCCGGAGGTGTTCCGTACATGGGCATGTGGAACGGTGCCAACGCGGCTCACGTTACACTCGGTCTGGCCCCCGGAGGTGTTCCGTACATGGGCATATGGAACGGTGCCAACGCGGCTAACGTTACACTCGGTCTGACGCGCCAAGAGCCCCAGGGGCCTTTGGCGCGTTTCCCAGTTTGACCCACATTTCCACACCACGATAGGTTCTTCACCATGTCGTAGGGGTCTTAGGCGCGTTTTTTTTTATAGTGAGTGTCCCCTGTAGGCCTAATCTCACTGGACGGGCCCCATCCACCGCCCGTTCCTAGTGGTGACCACTCCATAACAAAACTGTCACCCCCTAATCTTTTTTTTTTATTTTTTATTTTTTCTCTTGTTTTCCACCCGTTCATTGTGTATACATCAACAGGCTATTTACTAGGAAGACCGTTCATTATAGCCGTCAACTTGTTACATTTACTAAGGTCGGAAAAACATTTTCCCTTTACCCGATGCACGCAGGAGGAAAACGCAGTGTTTTACAGGTTTTACCCCAACCCTCTACCCTAGGACCAGGGCCCGGTAGGTGACCATTCACTCGAGGGAAAACGCATTGTTCTACAGGTTTTACCCCAACCCTCTCTACCCTAGGACTTACCAGGGTTTAGCCCTGCCTGGTAGGTGACACACACACACACACTCACGCACACGCACATCGGGTAAAGGAAGATTCTAAAGCGAAGAGTATCTTTTGCACGCCGCATGCAGAGCGCACATAGCAACACCTCCACCATGTTGGGGTAATATACAATTTACATTTAACGTATCACAGCTCCCCTCCCCCTCTGGATACTCTTGCACGTTGGGGTGAAAACGTTTCAAAAACGTCACCTTCTCCAGACCCTTAGAGTAGATTAAATGAAAAGGTGAGCACAAGTTACGTATTATTCCCTCGTCATATGGAATTTTGCCATCGTCCCAGCGGATACGGTGATGATGACGTGTAAGCCACCGCGCTGTACGGCGCATCTTTTCATTTAAGGTGTAAATTTCATAAGGGGGACGAAAGATAAGTTGGCAGCATAATGAATCACCTACAATCGCCAACTCCTTTACAATAAAACCGTTGTTATTATCTTTGAATGCTTGAAATTCAACAACTGCTGTCGGTAAATGGCCAGCGTTTGTACAACTGCAATTCATTGTAGAGATAAGTGGAGTACCGTGGCAGTGGTGGAGGATTTTCAGATCCCTCGGTATTGTTCAACACTTCCGCAATAAATTCTTTAATAAGACCAACGGAGGGGGACAGATCTGCGAGATGCGTGTACACTAGCGGAAGGCTATTAATAAACTGGACCCACTCGGCGCTGTTCAGTGCCAAAGTATGCTCCCCGTCGTGCAGGAATACGTGTGGCTTGCCAAATACGGAATTAACCTTGATGCTCTCACCCGTGTCTAAAACATGGCTGAATTTCTTCCTCTCCTCCACGGCTACAGTGACATTGTTAAAAGTGATAATGTTGAGCTGATTGAAAACATCATTAGGCCAGAATACACCCCCTTTTTTCCCCTTGAACAAAACACCCAAACTATCATTTCGATTTTTAAATATACCCGTAATGACGCATTTTGTCAGTTCGTGGTCTAGGAAAAAGACCATCTTTAAGAAAATTCCCGTTAAAACGTTAATTGTCTCTTTAGGTTTAGGTATGGCGCTCGTACTTACCACTCCCGACGACTCCATGACTACAACTGAGCTCTGTGCACAGTGTCATACACTCCAGCTTGGGATACCCCCTCCACTTGTTTCACACCGTGTCGTTACCATTTCCCAAGGAAACTACCACCCTGGTGACGTCATCATACACATCCACCTCGATTTCCTCCTCATCAAAACCGTAACTGTAGAGCTCCACACCACCATCCTTTGTGTACTGATATACATCCACACAGTCGTACGGCTGGTAAAAGGCCACACGCTGAAGGATCGTTTCTAGGGGTAAACCTCCGCCGCCTTCCAAAAACATACCGGTGAAAATTTCGATTTTAATTTTGTCAAAATTACAGCCGTTAAATTCCAGGAGGCCGTTATTGCAATCCAATGACCGTCCGTCACCTGTAAACTGATCGTCCTTGAAAAGTGAAACTGTAACCATCGCCACCTTCTCCCTGATGTAGGTACGGCAGAAGTGAAAGTTGGCTTCGAGGACCTTCACGGCTGGATCCATCTTAACGACTGGTAGATACCTCGCTGTTGTCTGGCTCCTCCTCGGACTCCTCTGTACTCTCGTCAGAGTAGGAATTTGAAAATTTAATTGACACGTAGCGCACATCCTCTCTATCGAATTCCTCATAGTCCGTCAGGTCGATGCATGGATGACCGTCGTCCGGTTCACCCCAGTCGTCATCCACCTGAAATGACTCGCGCAGATGCCCAAGCTCACCATGACCACAGTCGAAGTAAATGTGAAAAGCTAACTGGTTGTACTTGGAAACCAAGTTGACTTTCTCCAGAATCTTTTCCCTTGAGAACCCACTATAAAGCATCGCCCTACCGCTCAGGAATTCCACTTCGACTCTGTCAAAATTTGCATTAGATTTCACTTCCAGCTTTAATGGCTCCCCGTCAAAATTTATCTTCCGAACAGGTCTTCCGTTACGTAACAGAGTTATAAAAATCCAACCAACTTCATCCTTCCACTTCTCCAGTGACGCCTCACAGGAGCTGACATCGTCACCGGGAGGATCCATGTTGAAGACTGAACAATCTCCCTGCTGCTTCTCGAGGTCTCTCTCAATCCGCTCCACCTCTTGCTCTAGCTTGTGCAACTCCCACATCCGGTCTCTTGCAGCAATCTCCCACGGTGAGCCCCTATCCTCGTCGGGTAGAGGAATCAGCTGTGTCACGAGTGGGTCAGAAAACGAAACACGCATTATATGGTCACCTTACTCACCCCACCCGTAAGAAGCTTGTAAGTCATGTGACTGTCGTGCAAAATGAGGCAATAAGCTGTAGTTCCGGCAGCAACATTCGCCTTTGTTTCAAAGTCCACACGTACGTCTACCGGGCCCGACTTGATTGTGTCGTTCTGCTTGGAACAATCAATCACGTACAGAGGGGCGTGGCTTTTGTACTTCCCCAGCTCCACTGTTGTCTGACCCGATTTATCTTTACCGTAATAGGATTCCTGGAAGCGGCAAAACATCTCGTAGAAAATCGTGTAGTCACCGTTTATGTTGTCGTAGGGGAAGTACTGTGAGTTCAAGTACACTTTAACGTTGGTCAATTCGCAGTGGTCAAAGCATGACATGTCCTTGGTATAATCATTCTTCCTCTCTGTTTGAAACGCCAGGATTACGTAACGCGGTTTTTCCATCTGCGAAGATGTCTTCACTGTCCAGGAATGTACGTTTGATAACGGTAGTGTTGGGTACTCATGCAACTCCCACGATCTGAAAGGTAAGTGTACGCTCGCATCCTTGTCTATCATCTGAAATAAACTTAACCTATATTTGTCGGACACTGTTACGTGAGGTACACGCCAGTACACGTTGGAGATCGATATATCGATATTTGTAGCCTCATCACTGATCACCGCGTTTTTATCTGAAGCGGAGCGTAAGAGCACCAACTCCTGTCTATTATTTACAATCACCCGCCTATAGTCCTCGGCGAAGCCGAGCAGAGTACGTAAGGGAATGGAAAATGAAAAGACTTCTTCACTAAGTTTTTCGCCTGGTCCTAACCAGCAGGCGTTCTTCAAGGTGTTTGCCTCACTCGGTCTGACTGATAAAAGATTCTTAATGGTTGTCGTGATGCCTACATTTTTTGTTCGATCCACTTCTACGCCGCCAATCTCGTAGCGTATTTCGTCAAAGAGGAACGCAATGGCGTTATTTACAAAGTGCCACTCTGCTTTGGCACCGGCAGCCTTTGTGGCCTTTACTTTACCTTTAATGTGTAGGCTACTGTCAAACGGTGCGGTGATAATGTCCTGCTGACTTAGAGGTATACGTATCTCGTCATTATTCTTAAAGGTGGAAGAGGCATAAGGTTTGTGAGTGTGAAACTCCATCCCGGTGATTACATCACTGTATTCTGCTCTTGTTTCGATGTCCAACATCTTGCACTTTGAAGCCGAGAGAGCGAAGAAACTTTACACTGGACGAAGTTAACTGTGCAATGTCTTTCGACTTACTGACACCTATCGTAGCCGTAGTCTCCCTAAATACCAGACCCATAGCCCTTCTTCTGTCTCATATGTAGTCGCACCGAAACCCTTTCGTTCCTCAAATTGATTAGATCCCCGTCCTGATCCCTGAGAGAGACCGATACGATGTTTACACTCGTAACGTTCACGGGTAAATAGATGATAGTGTTGGGAACCTCCACTATTTTGTAGCCTGGTCCTACATTGGGGTAAAACTCGTGTATCACATGACTCTCACTTCCGTTGTCATAGGATCCGCGGACGATATTACACTCAACACGGATGGCATCTACCTTCATTATGTTAACTGTGTTATCAGAAGTGTGTGTCTTTCCCGCTTCCAGAACCCTACTGGAGAATCCAAGCATCGCACCGATAGAGTCCTTCTTTGTGAAATCAACCTGTTGTGAACAAAATAGTTCAGACTTGAGCGTACTGTTGTTAGCTGCCAGTTTGAACTCTACGGCGGGGGTAAGTTTAGCTTTCAAAGTAGTTTCAAGATTCTCCACCTCATACGCTCCCTCGTCTATGACGATTACGCTGTTTTTACCATAATAAAACTTGTCATTTATGTTCATTTCCACATTTGGTATGGAGTGAAACGTCATCAAATCTACAAGGCCAATCTCCCATTCGCCCTTACTCACGTCCAACGGGGGAAAATATTCGCTGGAAATGTACGAACCTCTACCACTAAGGCTGAACATTGCAGAGGAACTTTAAGCACAAATGCCCGCAAACGACTGAATCAAAGTTTTGTACTCTGCGGTAATTATAGTAAACCCTACAATCGCCAAAGTATCGTATGAGCTCCCATGGTGGTTTCAGGTTACCAAAACTATCGAAATAGTGCACAGTCTTACCATCCTTTCTGTAACTCACCCAATGGGTACCTTCTCCTAGGCTAGAGTCCAGGTTTACAATTGCCGTTTCGTATGGTCTCGGCCGTGTAGGTAGCGCATCTCTCATGTAGATCCCGCGAAAGTATGGGATTTTTAGTATTTTCGCATAGTGTTCGAGATCGTAGTTAGTCAGAGGTCTTAACGGGATCCACGTTTTTTTTTAGCCACCTTACGTTTCTTCTTTCCACCACCACTACCCCTTGTAGGGTACGGTCGCAAGTATAACCCCTTTCCAGTAGGCATTGTTCTTCTTCTGCTCACCCTACCGGTACGCTTCTTTTTCCTTCCACTGCCGAGTTTTGTTTTTACCTTCATCGCTGTAGTAACCGCCCAAGCGGCTGCCTTTTCACCCGCTGATGAGTCTGACGCTTTGAATCTACGCCAAGCTCGCTCCGCCAACTCTTTGTCCGCCCGACTTCGCCTAGTTGAGTCTTTGTATTTTGAATAGGCAATGTCGTGGATCTTACAGGCTTCGTCCAGGCCGTTTATTCCCTTGTCACCACGAGCTAACCTCTGCTGTAGTTTGGTCCCCGGACCACAGTAGTTATAACCAGGTAGGTGGGCTTCGAAAGGTAACAAGTCCACGGCTTTGTTGATGACCGATGAGATGATACCTCCTCCTTTTACGACAGCTCGATTGCATCTGACCGATCTTGACTTGCGTCCCGCCATCTTATAACTGATCAGATATTCTCCAGTCCTGCTTAAATAGCTGATCCCATGTGGAGTTCTCCTGCACAACCTGGAGTGTCCAGTCTTCCTTATCGGGTGTAGCTCTAGAACCGCTGTTCATTCGTTTGTACAGAGCAAATGCCAAATCCGCTAGGGCTTCTTTCAAATATCTCTTGTTCACAGCATCGTTCAATCCACGGGGCTTAGCAAGATTTGTTAAACGTCTTGTGCCCGCGTCCCAACTCTTTTCATTTTCTTTTTCTTCAAATTTTATAGTGTTTTCCTGAAAATATGTCAAAGTAACCGCGTCGTGTACATGTGAGGGTGATGCGATCTGTCCCAATCTTTTATTCCTAAAATTATACACGTTTTTCCCGGGCAAGTAAAGGCGATTGTCTAGATAACTCTTGTTTACAGCGTCACCACCCGCAGTGGGGGGAGCCAGGTTTATTATTGTAGTGTTGTTAGCATCGAAAGAACCGTTGACGTTTTTCTTCAGTGTATTTTTTTGCATGTAAGATAGATTGACTGCATCTCCGACGCCTTCCGGTGGGGCCAAGTTTCTAATCAGATTGAGTTTTGCGTCAAAGGACCCATCTTCCTTCTTAGTTATTGCATTATCTTTTACGTATATCATGTTGACTGCATCCCCTTCGTTTATTGGAGCCGCTACGTCCTGCATGCGATACTGGTGTAGTGAGTATGATTTTATGCCGTCAAATCTTTTTGGTGTGTGCGATTCCATATATTTTTTTGTCACCGTATCCTGGTCCTCCACTGGATGAGCCACGTTACACACACGCGTGTTTTGACCATCAAACACGCCATTTTGTCTGGAAATACAGTTTAGAAACGCTCTCGTATGTGTTTCAAAGTTTACAGCGTCGAGCTTATCCGCCGGCTCCCACACGTTTCTCAAACGTTTCCTCTGTATATCATAGTCACCTTCAGGTGTCAGGTTAAAACCTTCACCCTTGGGTCCTACCAGACTCTTGTCCTTCTTGGAGTAACGTCCAAACTTGTCAACGCTCATTGTAAAAGTGATTTGAACCGACTGTTACCAGCTCCTTTTATGTACCCTGCCTCCCTTAACTCCTCTATGATGTTGAGAATCTCGTTTCTGTGTGATTTATTTCCCGATTCTGTAGACATTACAAGTAACTTAAGCCTAGCCACCAGTTCACCAGGGTCGTCCCAGTGCACGAGATCGCGTGACCCCGCACTTTTCCATGTCATTCCCTTACCTAATTTGGTACCCGCAGGAAATAGGTCTTTAATAACGTTTCTGTACTTAAGACTGTTGTCCCTTCTGACCGTATTGCGAAAGTTGTAACCTTTCTTATGGGCGTTGGTAGCTTGTAGAATCTCCTTGTACGTTGTGAGGTCATCAGCTGAATACTTGTCTGGAACTCTCTTAAATATAAGCTCGTACAAACCTTCGCTTGGCTCATACCGTGTGTCGTTTATTCGTATCGCTCCATCAGAATCAAACCCTAATACTTTATCCCCAATCATCAAGGTGTTACCGTCTTCATCGTATCTTGGTCCAAAATCATGATCGATTTTCCGGTCTTGACCAGCGTCCTTTATAAACTGTTTCATGTATTTTCGTGTCAAAGGGTTTTCAAATTGTTGATCAACGTATCTAGACGGTGTTTCCAATTCGTCCGGGTGACCCACGGGTGACGATTCCTGTGTATCTGCCTCATCCTCCTCGTTCTCCTCCTCCTTCACCTCCTGTTTTATATCGACTTTGGGTTCCAATCCTGATTTTTTCAACCCTTTAATCAGCGGTTTGTACTGCTTCTCTAGACGTTTTTCACTTTCGACACTGCCGTCCTTGAATTGTCTGTATTTCCGTCGTATGGACTCTTTGAGAGAGGCGATACGCAGCGTAAGATGTTTCTTGGTGTGCGACATGGCTAATAATGACGTTCTGTTATGCATTCCCCTCCTTAAGGGAGCTCTACCTGACGGAAGAAAAGAGCCCTCCTCTTGTGTCTCCGTACGTGGCGGACAACCTCCAACAGAGTAACTCCGGCGGTTAAATCCAAACCTCGGTAATATCGACTTTCCCTCGAATCAAACCTTGGTATCACTTGACGTCCGGTGAGACTCTTGAATACCCATGCCCTTTTGACATTATCTCTCCATTGGGATACATGTGTTACGACATACTTGTCACTTTCAATAGTTCTCTCCATGTATCTACGCAACATCAACAGCGGTTTGTCGTGACGTCTATTGTGCATTAGATAAGAGTTTAAAAGCCAAAACTCGCAAGGATTTGTGCCTGTGAATTTCCGCCATTGTTCAAAGAGTGTCTCGTTCGACACAGTGTACACACCGTTATTCAATGTTATACCGAACCTTTTACACTGCTCAGGGACTGTGGGTAAGGCTACTTTGAGAAATTCAACAGTGTACAACCCTTGGCAGTAGTTATTCACGGCGGCAAAGGGTTTCCCTCTCGGACCTTTGGGGGTACCATCAGGGATGGGACCCCAAGCTGTATTGTAACTGATGTCTATGTAACAGTTAAGTGACATCGCTGTTTTGTAAATAACAACAGGGGATCTAATTGGTACAGTTCTTTCAGTCAACACTATGCACCTCGAAGCGTACGGTATCTTACAGCCATAGTCTAGCATGCTCAAGACTGTCTGCGCAAAGTTGATACCGCCATGACGGTTTCGCAATGGGAGCACTTTACCATAAATATCCGGGAAGGGTCTGAATCTCGAGATCAGGTTTTGAGGGTCCCTAACAGTGGAATTTGTCATATCCTCGTGATATATGACTAACTCCAATGGTACGTTACTATCTTCACATCTGATGAGAAAACTAATCCAAATGTCGCGGTTGTAGATTCTTTCACTCGACGATATCATGAGTAAAACAACAGGAGGAAACATATTCGTAGCCACCATATCCTTTTTGTGCCTCCAACACCTTTTGTTAAATATTGACCCATGCGGTGGCTTCCTACTGCAGTAGTTACCGCAAAATCGTCTCTTGTCTCTGTAATAGTATGTGCACAAATTTGACTTTACATTGTGTAGTCTAGTGTTGAACCCTCGCAAATCGTTGTAGGTGTATATACGTACCATTACAAGTCTTGGATACAACTGTCGAAACTCAGTCTGTATCGGCCTATATTAAGGTCTCTGGTCTTCCCCCTCCTCCACTTTGTTGCCCTAGAGTAACCAGCACCCGTGTTACATCATCATTCACGTCTACCTCTACAACTAAATGGGTTTTCAGTTCAAAACTTTTAAATTCACAAGTTCCGTCTTGTTTATGTAGATACAAATTTACACAACTAAATCGTCTGTGATAAGCTACTAGATTAAGGAGCTTCTCCGGAACACAACAATCGCAAAAGTCTGAGCCTGAAATAGTACGGATTTTTAAACTGTCAAATTTTCCGGTCGGTATGATGTCGATTCTTTTACCACCGCCACTACGATCCCATTCTACCATTTCTCTACAATGTCTTCCGCCCTTTGAAAACGCAACGGTCACTTCAGCCACCTTATTCGCTACATATTCCCTGCATGCTCTACGTCTGAGAACCTCCGCGGTCGGATCCATCTTGACGACTGAGACCTTCTAGCTCACGTTCCTCCCCTCCTCATCGAAATCATGAGTAGGAGGAATCACCCCTTTTTGACCCTGTACCATTACAAGTCTTGGACAAAACTGTCAAAACTCAGTCTGTATCGGCCTTTATTAAGGTCTCTGGTCTTGTCTATAACGATAAAGCCATGATTGTCTCTCCACGCGAGTGCACATAGTTCTTTGAATTTCTCAAAGCTCATGTCAGTGTTGACATGGTCGCTGTAGACATGTCTCAGGTTCATATCGTCCTGTCTAAATAGTATTATGAAATTACAGTTGTCTCTGATTAGCTGTTTAGGAATCCTGCTGTAGGACTGACCTAAATAAAATGTGTCAATATCCCTATGTCTCCCCATGGAGAAATAAGTACGGATATTGTTGTGTTTTTCGCAGGAAATATCATCGAATATCATGATTGAATTTTGCTTGGCATCTGCAGGATTCAGGATTTGTTCATTTTCATCGAATGGGAAATATCCAATCTCTTTCGGTAAGGTCTTTGACAGGAACTGGTATTTGGACTGGTACAGTGATTTGGAAAAAACGTAGATATTTTCAAACACCAGACCGTTGGGGTCAAACAGTAGATTGAACAAAACGTTTGTCTTTCCAGAGTTTGAAGGACCCGAGATGATGCAACGTATAGAGGCTGGTAGTAGGGGACCGTGTTTGTTCCTTGCGCCTAACATTCCTTCGCCGAAATATTCGTCAAAGTTTTGCACCGTAATGCGAGCTCTTTGCGTTGCTAACCGCATTGTCACACTAACCTTATTTGGGACTTGCGCTAGACATATAAATAGCACAGCGAGCAACGGGGACGCAGAGATTTTGGGACGCCGCGGGCGGGCTGGCCACGTGCCAATGCTTCATCCGGTATCTAAATAAGGATACTGCTTTTGTCCACCCATGTGTCATCTTTTCCGTCGAAGCCGAGCCACCGGACGAGGACTTTATCACCTTTACGTCTCAACACTTTTTCCACAAGATAGACGTCTCCTGTTTTTGACCGGCTCAACTCGTGCTCATAAAATCCACCTTTTAGAAATTCACCTTTGGAGTCCTGCAGAATATAGGTGACAGGTTTGGTAGGCTTAATGGAAAATATTGTAAACGTTTCATTAGTCCAATTGGGCATGTATCCCTTTGTAAATATCCGTTTGTATTTACTTATCCTGACGCTATCGCCGACCTTAAACTTGGGCTTTGACACTGGAATCTTTTTCCTATTCATTCTTGTCAATATCGATTTTACATGTTTTTGCCTCACATCCTTAGGTTTCATTCCGATCGTCCTGTGCACGGAGCTATTGTACTGATTTATGATATCCGGTAGAAGCGATACCCACTCGTATTTTCCCCTGGCTGTAAAAAGTCTCCACATCCTTTCTTTCAGTGTGCGATTAAATCTTTCAACTATGCTGGCCTTCAATTCAGAAAAAGTGGCGTAATGATTAATTTTGTATTTTTTCACGAGGGCATTGACGCTTTTATTGAACCACTCCTTACCATCGTCGGTCTGCAGGTGTTTCATTTTATGTTTTGCGAGAATAGGTTCCAGAGCCTTGGCCACTTCAGTCATAGTCTTATCTTTCAGCGGGACGGCAAACGCGAATTTGGAGAAACAGTTCAACATGGTGAGTATGTATCTAAACCCCTTATTTTCGCTCGCGTAAGGTTGCATCTCAACGAGATCCGCTTGGTAAAGATCATTTATACCCTTGAGAGTCACCCTGCGTCTAGGATACTTTCTACGAGCCGGTCTGTGAAGCTCTCGGGCAATAGCCTCTCTAACGTCCATCTTTGTACTGAACAATTTGATGACGCGTATTTATAGAAAAACGTCGCGGTGGCACCAGATGTTCCGCGCGCTCACACGTCTTTTTGTACGTGGGAGAAGGGGGCATGTGCGGTCACACACTCGACGCGGGTCAGTGCATCATGTTCTGTATTGTGAGCTGTTTCGGTTTTGTCTTAATCTTTCGTGCTAAGCGAAACGTCGAACCTACTGCTGACAGGGTTTTCAGACGACCTGAGCACACGTATCCGAGAGTACCTGCCTCACCTCCCGGGAACCCTCCAGAACACCTGATCGTATTAGGACCTGCCCCACCGTCACTGCCTCCCAGGAACCCTACAGAGCACATGTATGAGATCGTATCTCCAAGAGGACCTACTCTGCTGAATCCGCCACTACCTCCCAGGAACCCTACAGAGCACATTTATGAGATCGTATCTCCAAGAGGACCTACTCTGCTGAATCCGCCACTACCTCCCAGGAACCCTACAGAGCACATTTATGAGATCGTATCTCCAAGAGGACCTACTCCGCCGCCCTAAAGGTAAGAGATTTTCCCCGAAGGGATGTCATAGCCCCTCCACCGCTATGACACGTGAAGGCCTTCCGCAAATCTAGTTGCCTCCTCCGGAGAATTTTCTCTGCAACCGTCGTGTGGCGGGAGACCGGACCTTCCCGACCGCGAAAAAAACACGGGGTACTCCGAGGGGGCAACTCGGAAAGTTTTCACACACACACAGTGAGTCGAGGGAAACGCAATGTTCTACGGATCTTACTCCAACCTTCCCTCACACACACACACAACCTGTGTGAGTCAAAGGAAACTCGTTGTTCTACGGATTTTACTCCAACCTTCTCTCTACGCTTGGACTTACAGGATTTTAAGCCGGCCTTCACGTAGGTGACACCACACAGGTTCGACACAACTTTCCGAGCAAACCTCCCGCGGCGAGACGCGGCGACGAAAATAGCTCCTCCCACCACAGTGTGGTGGTGGGGGCTCCAGACAACGCCATAATTGGTTATAACTTCAACGAGACATGTTGGGTCTTTTGTTATATTTACATAGTGTTTTAAGGTCGTTTTTTGAAGTGGAATACGATTCACGTGAAGAGAAAGTTGTTGGGCAACGTGTTTGTGTTGTTCAACCGACCGTTAGGAGAAGGTTGAGTTCTGACTCTACCACAAGTAGTACCCTGTGGAACTTCGTACCCGGATCTAGCAGTGAGGAGGAGGAGGAGGAAGACGAGACTTTTGATTGGAGATATCATAACGGAGGCGGATGGAACGGATGGAGGGAATATTAGGTGAGTGAGGTCTTTGTTTTTTTATAACCATACGGAAGAGTGTCATAGTCCCCTTCACGTTTACGCTTCGGCCCCGTAATCTTGAACTGTTTCGTCTCCCAGACAGTGACAACGTCTTTACTCTTAGTTCGTCTTATTCTACTCTCTGTAACTTCATGCACTGGGCAGTCACCGGTGGCGGCTAATACCATTTCTTTAAGCTTTTGGAAGTTTAAACTCTGGCTAGTTTTCATGTTAAGTGTTAGGCCTTTGATTTTACACACAGACACAAGACGCGGTCTTACACCATTGTTGGTGTATACAATGTAAGCGTATGTTTTAGGACCACCTGAAACAAAAGCTACTATAAATGACCCGGGTCCGTACTCAGTCAGCTCGTCAGTCATCTCCCCAAGGTAGTCGCCGGTAGACACTTTGTATAGTCCTCTTTTGTATACGTACAATACTGAGTCTGTATCATAATATAGAACTTGACCTCCTAGACCCTTGAGGTGTTCATACAACTTTAAGCGAGCTTGTGCTGTTGTATAAGCAGCAATCGCAACGTTTACACTTCGCAGAGATTCGCCGACCTCTTCGACATTCTGCCAGTTTACAAGTAATGTCTCCTCATTTACGGCCTGTATCGTGTTAACTTGTACAGCGGGGTTGGTTAGCATGTTAAACAGTGTTTCAGGATCTCTTATTATTGTCGCTTTTGTTTGGTTTTCTCGCTGGCCAAATTTACCCCAGAAACTGTTAAGCATCAGCTTTGCAAGCGATCTCAATCCCCCGTTCTTATTGATTTTGTCAGCGTCCAGTGTGATACCTTCGTGAGTGTAATAGTCCTCAACGTACCGAGTTCTGTCTTCATTGGACTTACACCATTCTGGGTAACCTGACGCCTCTTGTTTTAGTTTCAGGAATTTATTGATGAACTCTGTAAACAGACCGCCTTTTTCGAAAGTAGCCACTTGGTATTCCCACAACTCGTAGCGCTCAATGATCCTGTATCCTGTGTCAACTGCGGCCCGGATTTCGTCCATCACCCAGGTTCCGGTGAGTGCTCTTTCTTCCTCTGAATGTGTACAGTCTTCCTGGTTGAGGTCATCGCCGCATTTTTTACACAGGAGGAACATTAGCTTACCTCGCATTCTTGTTGGGAGGACTGGGTGATACAGAGCTTGCGGCGGAAGGATTTTACACTTCAGCAACCCCTCTGCGTTCATCCCTCTCTCTGCACATTCTGTGTCACCCACGTGGATTGTCGGATGGCCAGTAGGATACTTTCCGTACTTACAAACGTAGGGATATAGGGAGCACACATCTACGTATCTGATCTCTTCACCAGACTCACATTCATGGAAAGTTTTCACATTCCCAGTACGACCACCAAAGAATGCGTCTCGTGGGACTAGAGGGAGGGTGTTTAGCACAGGGTGCGACTCAAGGTGGGTGAGGTTTTCACGTTTTTTCAATTTGAAAAACTCACATTCCCACATTTCATTCACCTCGTAGGGTGTCCGGGCGAGTTTTTCCATCTTTGCCACCGTTTTCTGATACCTGTTGTTGAGTGTGTCTGATGGATCGTCTTTGAGGCGTTCGTCACGCTTGTACGGGAAACATTTCTTACAGCCGTGATAGTAGCAACCGTGAAACTCGTATATACATTCTCCGTCAAACCCGTCCACTTTATGTCCATCGATGACTACCTCACGTTCTCTACCAGCATGTTGGATCCTTACGTTCCGTTGTGTCTCCTCCCACGTCAACCATTGGAGAGCAGCGGCTGATTGGTTGTCACACAGTCTATATCCGTTCTTGGGAATCAAACCTATCGTGTTTGCTTTCAGAAAGTTTCTTCGGAACGCAAGGCTGCAGGCACTGGCTATAGTCACAGCCTCTAGGAACGGATCTACGCGACACTGATCAAGGAACATGTTTCTAAATTTTATACATGCTAGGGCTAAGATCTCTACGTCGGATATACAGTATTCTACCAGCTCCTTTTGAAAGTCAAACGTGTAGTTGCTGTTAACCTGCGTGTCGTACCATTCTTTGAAGTCCTCATGTGTCTTCTCGAACATTGTGTCGGGGCAGTAGTATTCCTCGGGGGGCATCGCACCACTATACTTTTGATTGGCTATCGTGTTGAAGAGATGAGGAAAGTACCCTTTCTTCTTCTCCGGTGGTAGGTCAAAAGCTTTCGGGAGTGAAGACAGGGGCATGGGGAAGTAATTTAAAGAATCCACGAATCTCACGTTATCAAATTCTATAAGCACAATCTTTGATCCGCGCATAATCAGATTCGGTGTGAATTTTGTCTCTTCCAGAACGTGTTTTAGGATGAACTGGAAGTCGAAACCCTGACCGTTGTGCGCGATTGCACATACCTCTTTGTGTTTTTTCCGTAACCCCATCACGTAGTCCATGAATCCCTGAACAGGCGTTTCCCTGAATATACGAGTACGCGTTTGACAATCTTCACACGGATCTTCATTGATACATTTGTGGCAGAACCGTTGAGACACACATAGATTTACTTTGTGGACTTTTTTATCCCGCTCCGTCGCAGACAGGTTCTCGTCTTGTCTAGTTTCAAAATCAAAAAATATAAAGAGGAAATCTTTAGTTTTTGGTTTACCAGTGTCCACCTGCATGTAGCATTTGTGATTCGCCTCCTTAAAATCAACACATATTTGACACCACCTCTCTCCGCACCTGTGCTCGGATTTTCTTTTTTTAAGCCAAACGAGTTTGTCACACTCCTCGCACTTTTTAACCGATTTACACACACCATTCTGGTGTGCGGTGAAACAGAGCTGGTTCTTAAAGTGCCTGTTACAGTTTGGGCAGATCACGCCGTCGTGTTCTAGTTTGCAGGATGGAGAAGTAGTCAAACAGGCTGAGCAAATATTTTGACATCGGTGATCACCCACATTGTTGTAGGGCGTGCGACATTCTTCACAGTAGAATCTGCAGGCGAAGGCCCCGATAAGATTAGTTATGACATTGTAGTGACCTTCGTGGAACATTAGGTTGATTTTGTATTGCGCGTTCTCTATGCTACCACAAAAGTATACCTCACGACCTTTTGTGTCGTAATTGTACACGGTTATTTTGTACTTTTTCAAATGTGATTGGAACTTTTCCAACTCTTCCACACCCGCCCCACCTGCTGGAATCTCGACCCCCGCTTTTGTCACTAATTTCTTAGCTTTAATTGTCTGACGCTGTTTACGATTCATTCGAATTGCCTTGTAGTCTGGATCTTTTTTCGCAAAGGCTTTAGCTACTACTAGGGCTCGAGGGAGACATAGGTTGTCTCTATTTTTTATTGCTAAAATAGATCGCCTTCCGGCACATTCTTCTGAGAAATTGTCAAAGGACCCTGGACGTCTACGGCCACTTCCCACGGGGAGATTGACTCGAGTGCATGTGATTTTAAACGTGTCAGTGGATTTTATCAGATCAGTATTACTTTGAATTATACCGCCAAAGATTTCCCACAGAATGTCCCCATTAACCTGATCCGCAGGTCTAAATGCTACAAAACCGGGTTCACTCTGTTTTAAATTCAAGCTCTGTAAGGTGAAACCGAGCTGGTCCGTATCGGATGATTCGGATTTTACTTTATCAACTAATTCTGAAAATCCACGCCTCAACCAGTCCAGCTCGTCTACACCGGCTGGTGGCCTATTGAATTTAAACACGGTTCTAATACCATACATCCTAAACCTCCGGACGTAGGTTTCGTTTGAACTAATTATTTTACACACGTCCATGGAGGAGATATTAATAATCCTATGATAAGTATGCCAAACCACCAGGAAACCATGCACAGAGAAGAGAGACTTACCATTGAGCGATCACAGTTCAAGACTGACTTGGTCCGCATAAGACAGCTCTTTTATACAGCGCAGTGAGCTAATGACCATGTTTGGAGCGGAAGGAGGAGTCACCGCGAAACAGTAAGAGGATGAGTTATCGGCGGAAGTGTCATGACCATGTTTGGAGCGGAAGGAGGAGTCACCGCGAAACAGTAAGAGGATGAGTTATCGGCGGAAGTGTCACGCGAACGCCCACCATCCGTTATTGCATCCCGGGGCACACGTTGTGCGGGTTTCCGAAGGCCTATCCGTCATCCTGACTACAATCCTAGGGCAACTGATGATTACGGTAGGAGGCCGTCATTGCGTGCTAACACACGCGGTTGCGCGTAACTGCAAAATCGACGGTGCAGAACGTGCGCAGCCAACCGTAGGCGCGGCCGCACCCGCGCGTAACGGGGTGAAACGCACGTGTGCAACCAACCGTAGGCGCGCGGCAGCAGAACGCACCCACGCGCAGCGGGGCGAATCTTTCACGCACCGCTCGAGACTGCCCGCAACATCATTGTTAGTTCAGCTCGCAGACCACACGGACTAGGGTATGTAGTTTTCTCTTGTAATTGTGATGTTGTTTTATATGCAAACGTGAATTTTTAACGAAGTTTTATCGACGGTGAGGGGCGAGGGCCGAGCGCGATGGCGGATTCCGAGGCGGGAAAACCCCTCGGCGCCGCCATCTTGGCGGTGGGGCTTGGGGGCGGGGCTTAATCGGTAACCTGATCACCTATCGACCAATCAGGACCTCTGGGGGCGTGGCTTCTGAACGGCTATCGACCAATCAGAAGTTGTGCCATAGCGTCCCACGTTCTACTTAAATTGTTTGTTTTTTAAGCTCTATAAAATGACTATAGCCAAAATCTAGTGTTTTTAAAATCGTAGGGTAAAAAGTTCAAAAAACTGATTTTTGGAGAATTTTAAACCCCCAGAAAACCCCCTTCTCATAGACCGATTGATCTGGTTTTCGAACTTAAAGTCATAAATGTTACTCTCCACATTTGCGCCAAATTTCATCAAAATCGGGCGGTTCTTTCAAAAGTTATTGCGGTAATTCGCTAAAACCACTTTAGCTATTAATAGAGTAAGTAAATTTATTGATTTCATTCATCATACTGGATACATCACACTTATTCCTATTACAGATTGTAAATTGCGTTTTCAGTACAGGCTTCACTTTGTAAGCGATCAACGCCATGGCCGGTGTATTTACGCGTCCATGCCATTGGGAACAGAATCACTTTCAATATTGGTTTTCCAATCAATCTCTGTACTAACGATATCGTGATCACGTAATAGCCAAATCCATAGCAATAATTTCTGAGTGATTGTAAATTAAATACTCAATTACACTATGCCTAACTGAGTACGATCAATCAGAGGTACGTGTTTTTTGTTTCAGTATCCACTTTTATTGTCGATTCTTAGACTTCGATTTAAAAAATATTTGTTGAATAGACCAAAGGACGGATTTTTTTAGAAAACTTTGATTGAAACAATTTATAAATCCGGCCTACCACATTTGGTAAAATTATTTGGGATTTAATTTCATCCCCTATTGAGACGCAGGTAATTGAAGATCCACTGTAAGCCTAGGGAGGGTGATACAATATTGGACAAAATGTTGCAAGAGCATTAAGTGTTCCAATGGTGACTATATTTCCAGAGATGCCCCCATAAATACCTGCAATGAACATTATCTTGAACATATTATGATAATTACATTTTCTTTCAGCACTATACTAAATTGACTGGATTTTCGATTATATTTAAACAATACGAATGCATTTCGTAGAGGAAATTCGAGAAGGCGACACAATAAAACCACGCAAGAAAGCTCAAGGCGTAGTTGAAACTAAAATAACATTCATAAAACATATACATAAATTATGTCTCTAACTAATCTGTTTACTTTTATTATATTTGTAATTAATAAAAAATATAACCAAAGTGTGAGCGTAATTTACAATTGTACAAATAAACGGAATTACAATATAAGGTTTAGATTATCGTGAAAGCTGATGAGCTAATTTAAGACTATTTATGACTCATTGTCTTAAAAGATATTAAAACTGAACTACCACGGAACAATACGTAAAAGCTAAACTCACTCATCTTCAGCAACATTAAATTTATGGTTTACCACAACAATGACCCATCAAGTCGAAAAATACAATAAAAGGGATTTACCTGCTCCTTCACACGACGCGAAGCCGATCTCCACCCTCGATGACGTAATCTCTGCCCTCGCAGTTTCCACGTGCAGTTGTATTTATAAACAGGGTGAGTTTTAAATGAGTCCCCCCTGTTTTTTTTTCTACATTTCTTAATATATCGACTCCGGTCCACCCCCGATCATTGTCGACCAACTTATACTTCATTTTGACTTACTTAACATTTTTGGCCGCCATCTTTGATCATATTGGATTATTGGGCCATATTGGATTCAACTATTTATTTTTAAATGTAAAGGTGGGGTTGTGACTCATCATATAGAAGTACCTTTTTTACGGTGAACACAATGCCGCAATCCGTTTAAAAAAACATTATTCGTTCTCAAGATATTGGCAAATAAAAAAAAAACGAACTTTGGAGAGAGTTTTAAAGGTCCCATCCTTAAAACATGCCTACCTTTAAATTACTCAACCCTACCTTTAAATTAGAAAACAAGTATCTTATTCCAAAATGGCGAATCCAATATGGCGGCCGAAAATTTGAATTTTGTCAAAATGAAGCAATGGCCACTCAACAATGATTGGTAGTAGTTCATGGTAATTATTTAATGTAATGATGAGAATATGGGCATGTTTGAAGGCTGGAACCTTTAACACTCTCTCCAAAATTCATTTTTTAATTCGCCAATATCTTAAGAACGAATAATGATTTAAAAAAACGGATTGCAGCAATGTGTTCACCGTAAATAAAGTATTTTGATATGATAGGTTACAACCCCACCTTTACATTTAAAAATAAATAGTTGAATCCAATATGGCGGATCAAAGATGGCAGCCAAAAATGTTAACTAGGTCAAAATGAAGTATAAGTTGGTCAACAATGATCGGGGGTGGTCCGGAGTCGACATATTAAGAAATGTAGAAAAACGCAGGGGGCCTCATTTAAAACGCACCCTGTACAATGAGTTGTATAACATCTTTCATTGGCCTACATTCACATTATTGCGTTATTTTGGTACTTGCTTGGGGAATATTATAAACAGATGTTTGAAAATGTGGACTCATCTCGCTTCTTTACCATAGATTACTATAACTGATATTGTTTATGTTCCTAAAAGGAGGTGGATTACTTTTCTTTATGGAGTATGTATAAACGAAACGATAAGACCAAGGGACAATAGAAGGGCACGCATCTTGGTAACAATTTACATTTGTTGTATAATTAAAGGTTTCCAACTAAAAAATTAAAAGCAAAATGAAGGAGATTAAAACATTAAAATTCTACCTAAAAATTGAAGGTATAGTATTTAAACCAATTTAAATATTTATACATTCAAATGGTTCACTTTTAAATTTTGTTTAAGTGACATGATTTATTTTAATTTATAAACTGTATTCAATATTGCAGTCCCAGATTGCGAAACAGTCGCAGACTAAGTTTCTTCAAATACTTACAGTCCTTTGTCACATAAAGTGTATTTAATACATTTCAAAAAGTAATCAGAATTGAAGAACAACCGGCCAACCACAAAATAGTAAAGCGCGGTTGTCTACTTATTTACAATGAACGTGACGCACACAGTGTAATTGTGTATTTCACTTACAATCATGAGAGAAGCTGTACCCTTCGGACAAGGTTATTACGCGGTCACGATATCATCAATACTAAGATTGATTAGGAAAACCAATATTGAAAGTGATTCTGTTCCCAGTGGCTGTTTGGGCGCGTAAATACACCGGCCATGTTGGAACTGTTTGCAACGTTGATCTCTAAAAAAGTGGAACCTACGCTGAAATAGTATATTTCATCACTAGGGCCGAAAGAGACGCTTTCCGATACGAGCTCAAGTTTAACGACCGAGGCGAAGCCGAGGACGGAAAATGACCGAGGATCGAAAAGCAACTTTTGGCCCGTGTGATGAACTATATTTTTCGTCATACGGCACAATATATTAAGCTAACTACTTCACAAAACTAAAATTGTACAACTTGTTTATCTTTAAAAGTTGTCTCCCAAAATGACTTGAATCTTGTTCTCGCTATTTAAAACACACAGCTGTTACAGATGTATTCAACTAACGTCTGTTTAGTTTGTGTTGGTGTTAGGTTAGACTCACTATAACGATTGCTATATCTAACGCTGTAGACTATCATTAAACCGACAACAATGCAACAATGAATTACAATCGATAAAATAATCGATTACTACTCTCGATTCAATCGACGTACACATACGTTTTCGGTTTTACTACAAACGATATAAACGGCAGAATTGGAACAGCTGATGACCTCGACACCAGCTGATTCTTTTCCGTCCTAGGACTGAAAAGAACTACTTTCGCCCCGCAACGCATGTATTGAAAACAGACGTTTTGCAAGCAGTATAAGGTGAGCACTTTTTCGTCTACAACATTTAGAGGTTGTGACGTCACGACCAGAACCACCGAATCATCAACCGATTGTTTGTTTGTTTTATCGAATGAACTTTCAACTACGATTGTTATTGTTTTGTGGTGGAAAAGCATAAATGGTGATTCGATTAAAATTCAAGCAGATATAAGTTAAATCAAAAGTTGTGGATACAGTGTTAAATTGGATCTAAAAATTGATGTACGTGAACAAACAACTAGGTTGCAGTTCACGACAAAATTATAGTAACCTAACTTAACCTAACTCCACAGAGCGCTGTATGGTGGCTGTTAAATGGATCTAAAAATGGATGTACGTGAACAAACAACTAGGTTGCAGTTCACGACAAAATTATAGTAACCTAACTTAACCTAACTCCGCAGAGCGCTGTATGGTGGCTGTTCGTTGTGCAACATAATTACAAATAAAGGGATTAGTATAAGTAAATAAAAGTCAAACCTAAAAAAGTTAACAAAAAAAGTGAGATTTAACCCCGAACAAATTAAAGTAATCTTTAAAACACATTTCAGATTTCAAAAAGTAAACATCAAAAGTAAGATATGAACACGGGACCGCACGATCATGGATCTGACGCCGTATCCACTGGGCTACCGAGGCCTACCGCCATAGCCGAAAGTTTCATACATCAGGCAGTGAGCAACGATTCATTCGATAAAACAATCGGTTGGTCGGTTGATGATTCGGTGGTTCTGGTCGTTCCGTTTCATATTGTCGTGACGTCACAACCTCTAAATGTTGTAGACGAAAAAGTGATCACCGCAGTATAACGAAATAGTATATTTCGTCACTAGGATCAAAAGTGGATCTTTTTAATACGAGCTCCAGTTTAACTGCCGAGGTGAAGCCGAGGCTGGGAAATGAGCGAGTATTAAAAAGACACTTTTGATCCGAGTGACGAACTATATTTTTCGTCATACTGCCAAAAAACTTAAGGTTTAAATAAAAACAAAAGTAAAATTTACGTACTGTGTCTTCATAACCTCAAATGTTTCTTTCAGCTTGTCTCTTGAAACAATCAGCTGTTGCACATGCATAACTTCGGTTCATTCATATCTATCGGTTGTTGAGTCGATCACTTCAAACCAATCATTGTGGTTCGAATCAATCGGTTGTTCTTCAAAACAAACATTCGTTCGATAATAACAATGAATGTTTCGATTATTTATAATCGAAAGAATTGTAATCGATTTATGACGACCTCGAATCAAAAGTATCATCAACAATGATCTTTTTAGTACTAGTACGATAATGATCATCAAAAAATATGTTATTATCCAAAGACTAAATAAACGGTATCAGGAAACTGACACATACTTTCTCCCTTTTAGCTCAACTTTAATGAATAAATTACTTTTTATTTACTAAATATAGAATACAAAGCACGGTCGAATATACAGAAAATCTTGTAAACAAGTTGTTTTAAAAAACATCCACCCAAATCCCTGCTTTTGAGGCACTACAGAATCCAGAATCCATTGCTACACTCGTGGTTTTAAGAGGGGAAATGCCCCCTATTCCCCCCCAGAGTTATTAAGGGGTAACTTATTTCGAATTTCCTCTGTTGGTCAATGCTAAATTGACAAGCATATCAAGTTTGAATGAAATTGATCAGTAAATAAGAGAGAAATAGTAATTTTTGTATTCCCAATAAGAATAACATTGGACAACGTACTGCGTTTACTGCTAAATGAAAATTTCAATTTTCTCCGAAACCAGCAATCGTAGAATAGTAATTCAGGATACTAAATTATTTAGTTTTTTGAGCTCTTTTTAATGGTGAACAGTAATATTTTTTTATATTTATGTGTTTTTATGAAAAATCAAAAAAACGGAATTTTGGATGTTTTAAGTCCTGTAATTTCTGAACCCGAATTTTTACAGGAATGCGGGTGGTGTCATTTTGTTGTAAAACTAAAGTTTTACAAACGACTAAAATTTAATCAATTTCGTTAGAGCCGTTTTTGAGAAATTTTGATTTTTCATGTTTTTTGGCGGTTTTTGGGGGATAATTACCCTAAAAAATCAAAAATTCAAAAAAATGAAAATAATACCTGGAGATATCGTAGATTAGTACCTACATACCAAATTTCATTAAAATCGGCCCATTGGTTAGCTCTGTACACATCCACACAGACACACACACACACACACACACACACACACACACACACACACACACACACACACACAGACAGACATCACGTAAAAACCACTTTTTTGGGTTCAGGGAGCACCAAAACGAATATTTCCACTAACAACTCAAATTCGAAAATTTTGACGAAAACAATACTTTCTCCATATACTATATATAGAGGGAGAAAGTAAAAGAAGAACTTTTGAATCTCAATGCATCTGTCAAAAACAGTTGTTTTTGAAGCAGTATGACGAAAACGTAATTTACAACCGCTAATAGGAATGCGTGTGATGTATCCTCTACTATGGACAAACAATTTAATCCACCTAATTTTAATTACTAGCTCTGAAGGTGAAAGACAATTAATTGTTGTGCTGTTGACCTAAATAATATTTTAGTAATTTAAAGCATACACTTCTTAGTAAGTGAGTATGGGTATGATTTTTCAGAGTGTTGACTATTACTGTCGATTTATTTATTATTTATTTGGACTTTACCTATTGCTTCTAATAGTTAAAACTACTTTACTGCGTTTCGGGAGGTAAGGAAACTCTCCTGTTGTTAAGTGAACTCTATTTACCTGTAAATAACAACTAATTTACACCTAACTGCTAAATTATTTTTACATTTTTTTTTACACAAACACAGGGTTCACTTGATAACGGGTGGAGTTTCCTTTCATCTTGAAATGAAGTGTAGTTTTAAACACTAGAAGCAATCATTAGTAAATTAAAATTCATCGCTATTATTATTGAAAAAATAATAATACAATTACTATAGCCAACAATTACTGGCTATATAAATCAGAATAATGTGACAGAAATCTTGGTTTTGGGTTTTGGTAAAAATTCTGATATTTCATACAAGCTGCACAGAAGGTGCCAGAAAGGTGCAGTTGGTGGAAGGGTCAGCCAAGCGTATACCGCAGAGGTCTGGCGAAATGCAACGTCAACCAGAAAAGTGCAATAAATCTTTTAAATTTGTAAAATGTTACTACCTTTGAAAGTAATTTCACATTATATATATTTGCATAACAAGCCTAGTAATATGTAGTACAGTAACAAGGTATTTATATACATTTTTTTATGGAAGGGAAAGTTATTAAATATATACCTTTTTCCTATACTCTAATATGAGTAAGGTTTGCTTGCTTGCTTGCGACACTGATCTCAAAAACGGCTCCAACGATTTCCTTCAAATGTTCGAAATAACTCATTTCTTTGATAAAAATAAGTTCTAGACAGGCCTCATCCCCAGGAAAAATCAAATAATGTAAAACAAAACTAAAATGAAAATTTAAAAAAATTAACATTGGGCTTATGGAGTTTCAAATCAAAACAAAAGAATTGTAACAGCTGTTCATAATCAACCAGGGAACTGTCAAAGTAATATTCATGTTGTTTATGATTATTAACATGTGGTTTCCTGAGAGCAGAGATTAAAATATTTGAGTGAAGATTACATGCATACATAGAATAGTAAATTAAATCAAAGGGACATTGAGCTATAAATAACAACTGGAGTGACCTTAAAAATGTGGAAAAGAGGCAAATGAGTTATACAAATCTGATTGCCAGTAGGGGGAAGTGGTGAAATATGCTCAAAGTCATCTAAACAAACTGAATGGCCTTCCCCCGAGCAAAGCTCGGCCCCAGGTACTAATTTATAATACAACAAATTTAATATTGCATCTATCTTTATAATAGTTGTTACCGATTAATTATCAGTTAAGTCTTCACGAAAATTTACAACAGTAATCTAGTTAACGTTTATAACTGAAAAAGTATTTCTGATTAACGAATAATAAATACTATTCCAACAAATACAGTAGAAAAAGAACCACCACACTATTCTTACAATGTCAGTAGTTATTGAAAGACTAGCCATCACTAGGTTTGAGTTGCTGAGCATAGTCGTTGTGTAGTTTTTAACTTGTTTGACTCTGAACCGCAAGTAACTGAACCTTTGTTTATCCAATACATTTATTTAAATAGGTATTTTCTGCAATTTTTGTTTCGAGTGCCTTTACATACAATGTATTCATAACCGAATAAGTAGGGACACGCTTATGGAAAAACGCCCTCCAATATAGATAGAGTCACAATCGCCTATTTGACTCTATTCGGACGAAAAAATTTAATTGTTAACATTCTAACAGCTTGCTGAAATACATTGACAGGAACCTGTTATTTATTAGTTTGTTTAGAAACAAACATACTCATTTAGACGTTTTTAAAGGTAATCAGTAGCGCGCGCGACGGGACCACGGTGAATTAGCAGGGACAGTCAGCGCTATATTCTCCTCTGAACTGAAAACAGAAATATAAACAATAGGTACCCCCGTCGCAGCAAACCTGCGTACTCAGCGAATTTCCAATGAATATATATGTCTCAATAACTTATTAAGCCTCTTACCAGAATTCATAAGAAATATATTCATAAATAAGCGATATTTAAAATATTCTTTATTCTCAATTAGAATAACATTAGGGATGAGTACGCAGGTTTGCTGCAACAAGGAACACAAAATAATGGGTTTTTATGCAAATATCAATAGAACACATCTAAGTGAAGTCACATACCAAGTTTCATCCATATACATTCATAAATAAGCGATATATAACATCTTTATTATTCTCCATAAGAATAACATGGGGACCGAGTACCTAGGTTTGCTGCTACGGGAACCATAGGCGAAAAATTAGTTTTTTGTTCAAACAACAACAAACCACAACCAGATGAAGCGATATACCAAGTTTTGTCAGTTTATGTTTATAGATAACCGAGATATAAAATTTTTCTTTTTCTCCATAAGAATAACATTGGACAACGTACTGTGTTTAGCACTTTCAATATCTCAGTAACCAATTGACGTAGAGCAATGATCAAGATACCAAATTGTTTTTTTTTTAAGCTGAATTGAATTGTATAAATTAAAATTTGATTTAAATGATAATTACATGTGAAAACTCCAAAAACCCATTTTTGGGGTACAAAACCCCCCAAAACCCCCCTTCGGATGGTGCGATTTGTCTGGTTTTCGAACTCGTTCAAATAAATGGTACTTTACATATTTTTACCAAATTTTATTAAAATCGGACCTTTTTTACGAGAGTTATCGTGCTTACGGACACACACACACACACACACACACATATATATATATATATATATATATATATATATATATATATATATATATATATATATATACATATATAAAAATTTGAACGAATGGTGTTTTTGGCATCTAGGGACCTCAAAACGAAAAGTTACCATGAGACCTACGGTAATAGCTTCTTCCCTATAAGGGAAATTCGCTAAACATAAAATAACATGGGGTGTCCCTAATTATAGGGTTATGTGTTAATTTTTACATACCACAATATTCACATCACGAACACATGATAAAATTATTTCACAGAAATGAAAATTATAAAGAAAAGAGTATCGGCTCACTATATTGCCTATCCACAGCCTACACAACTGTTGGGATTTAGATAGGCTAAAAGGCCCTACATCACATCAACCCCCAAATGGCGCCACTTCTACGCAGTATATATTCTATGACAATAAAGGCTACCACGGATACCACGGATACAACCATAAACATAAACAAATTACTTTCTTAGCATATGGTTGAGTTTATTTATTTGTACTAATATTATCGTCTGCAGGGGTCTGGGGGGAAATCAGGGAACACACTGTTATTTTGATATATCCATGGGAAATAAAAACGAACTTGTTTACATTCGAACCACTACCACTTCATTTGTTTATGTTTATGGGCCTTACCGTTTTTAGCGAATTTCCCCTATAGGAAAGAAGCTATTACCGTAGTCGGCATGGTAAGAACTAGGCCCGGGACCATGATAAATTTTCGTTTTGAGGTCCCCAGACTCCAAAAACTCCATTCGTTCAAAACTGTATATATATGTGTGTGTGTGTGTGTGTGTGTGTGTGTGTGTGTGTGTGTGTGTGTGTGTGTGTGTCCGTGGGTGCGATAACTCTCGTAAAAAAGGTCAGATTTTGTTGAATTGGTACAAACGTGTAAAGCAACATTTAAGACTTTAAGTTAGAAAACCGGACAAGTCGACCCAACCGAAGTGGTTTTTTGGGGGGATTTGTACCTCAACATTTTTTTGAAGTTTTTACATGTAATATTTAAAAAAGTCAAATTTTATTTTCCACCATTGGATTCAGCTTTAAAAAACACACAATTTGGTGTTTTGATAATTTCTCTACGTCAATTGGTTGCAGAGATATTGAAAGTGTAAAACACAGTACGTTGTCCTATGTTATTCTTATTCAGAATAAGACAAATTCTATATCTTGCTTATTTATGAACGTATAATAACGAAATTTGGCATTACTTAAATGGTATTTCTGTTACATGCTAAAAAAAATAATTTTTTACATATTATTGACCTAGCAGCAAACTTGCGTACTGATCCCCCATGTTATTCTTATGGAGAATAAGCAAAATGTAATGTCTCCCTTAATTATGAACATAATACAACTTGGTATGTGTCTTCACCTTGTTGAGTAATATTGATATTTGCATAAAACCCCATATTTGGTGTTCCTTGTTGCAGCGAATCTGCGTATTCATCCCCCATGTTATTCTTATGGAAAAAAATCAAAATCGTATATATCGCTTATTTATGAATTGATGTAAATTGGAATGTGGTTTCACCTGGTTGAATTATATTTATATTTTCATATATACCAATTGTTTGTGTTCCTTTTTTTCAGCAAACCTACGTACTCATCCCCAATGTTATTCTTATGGAGAATAATCAAAATTGTATATATCGTTTATTTGTGAATATATTTCTATGGAACTTGGTATTCGGCTTCATGTGGTATTAAGACATATATTATGCACTGGAAATTCGCTGAGTACGCAGGTTTGCTGCGACGGGGGTGTTTTTTCTAGCCACCGTGCGGGCTACCGGCGACAATATCATAATGCAGTTACAACAACAAAATAATGGTTCTGCTTTACTACTTAGATAAACAAAATTCATTTTAATTTTGTTTCTTTCAGATAAATCTTGAAATGAAAAGTAACCAAACCGAACTCATCCACTGTGGCACGCTGAAATTTCATGTTTTAAATAGGAAATACCAAAACACTGTTACAAAAACACAAAAGAAAACCTAGACTAAAAGCCGAAAGTTTTAGCGGTAGTCTATTGGTCACAGACCAGGGAAAACGTATGATGAAAGATCAATAATATAATAAATAAACGGTATCAGGAAACTGACACATACTTTCTCCCTTTTAGCCAAACTTTAATGACAAAAATATTTGTTATTTACTAAATATAGAATATGAAGTATATAGATAAATGTACAGAAAATTGTCTAAAATAGTTGTTTTCAGAAATATCCACCCAAATCCCTTTTTGGGAGGCACTATAGAGTCCGTTGCTACACACAGTGGTTTTGAGAGGGGAAATGCCCCCTTGCCCCCCAGGGTTAAATAGCGACACATTTCGAACATCATCTGTTGGTCAATGCTAACTTGACCTGCATATCAAATTTTAATGAAATTGATCAGTAAATAAGAGAGAAATAGTTATATTTGTATTCCCCATAAGAATAACATTGGACAACGTACTGTGTTTACCGCTAAATGAAAATTTCAATTTTCTCCGTAACTAGCAATCGTAGAATAGTAATTTAAAATACTAATTTATTTAGTTTTTTGAGCTCTTTTTAATGGTGAATAGTAATCTTTTTTAACATTTATGATTTTTTATACAAAATCCAAAAAATTGAATTTTGGATGTTTTAAGTCCTGTAATTTCTGAACCCGAATTTTTCAAGAAATGCGGGTGGTGTCATTTTGTTGCAAACCTAAAGTTCTACAAACCACGAAAGCTTAATCAAAATCGTTAGAGCCGTTTTTGAGAAATTTGGATTTTTCATGTTTTTTGGCGGTTTTTGGGGGATAATTACCCTTAAAAATCAAAAATCCAAAAAAGTGAAAAAAAGCCCTGGAGATATCGTGGATTAGTACCTACATACCAAATTTCATAAAAATCGGCCCATAGGTTAGGGCTCTAGCTCTGTAAACATCCACACAGACACACACACACACACACACACACACACACACACACACCACACACACACACACACACACACACACACACACACACACACACACACACACACACACACACACACACACACACACACGGACACACACACACACGGACACACACACACACACACACACACACACACACACACACACACACACACAGACAGACATCACGTAAAAACCACTTTTTTGGGTTCAGGGAGCACCAAAACGAATATTTCCAATAACAACTCAAATTCGAAAATTTTTACGAAAACAATACTTTCTCCATATACTATGTATAGGGGGAGAAAGTAAAAATGGTCTGTTTTATCAGTTACTGTTAAAATTTGCAAGTTACCATTAGTATTTCAATATATGTTAAAGGCTGCATAGCTGAGAACCCGAAAAACAGAATTATTTGCTCGAACAATAGTACACTGAAATGCGTTGCCTTGTAGTTTATTTTCCAAGAAGTTCAGGCAAGTTTTTTTAAGATACACACATAAAGCTTAAGCCATATATATTGTAAGATTGTAGTATATATACTTGATTAAAAACTCTGTGTTTACCATTATTACGAGTCAGTAACATTGTTACTCAACTAACAGGATTATTATTCTATAGATTACTCTATAGATTATTTTATGAGTAAAATACTCACGTAAAATGCCTTACGATGCCAAATTGCTTCTTAGCGGAACTAGTTTCTAGCTAACTACAGCTCATCCTCAGCCGCTCCACTTCATGTTAAAATAAATCCCATCTTTTGTGATGTTTGTCAAACAAAAGTGAACTATACATACAAACGAACACTTAAGACGAAAGTCACAAACACTGGTAAAAACATTTAAAATTCAACGTAGGCCTACAACCTTGACAGTGAAAGTACGGAGTAAAACCGGTGCCGGTACAGCGATTTTGCAACGTTTTCTCCAGTAATAGTTAAACGATTCTATGTTTTTTTTTTGTGGTAGACGATGACAATTTTTGAATATAGAAATCAATCAAATCATATGAATTGTTTGTCCACGTACTTCAAAATGGCGTAAAAATAAAATACCATCATGTTATCACAAAGACAACTAATTATTAATGCTAGCTGTGTTTTTGTATAGTTGGCCTAAATAGTAATTTCGGTTATAAAAAAGTATTCACAATTTAGAGTAAACTACGTCAAGTAAAAAATAGTTGTTTATTGCTCTTCAGTAACAATTCTAGGCCTTAATTAAATATTACACAAAATATTGTATTTTGAACTAGGTATTTTTACAGACTTAATCAACTTTATGGGGTCCTGAACTAGTTTCAGAGCTAATCGAAATAACCCTATAAATAGAAGTACAGTTTTAAACTTAGTGGGAATGAGCGTAAATGTGGTGAACTATAACTATATGACTGCAATAGCAAACCCTCAATATTAGTAACATTGTGGAACCAATATTTTCTACACTTCATTATGAATCCCCGTTCATTAATTGACCATTAAAGACATTTTCGATCGTATAAGCGTTGTTGACACAGAATGATTTGAAACGAAAACAAACGCATAATTTATGTGTTTGGTTAAGTTTTGCATGAAAATATATCAATTACAAATACTATTAAAATTAGGAAGAAACTCTTAGCTAAAATGAAACCAATTTAGTTTCAATGGGAAACGCGTTCGCACGTAGCACGCTGACGTGAGGGAAGTGAATTTCCACAAAAAAACTTTTAAAACTCAAAATAAGTGTAAACATGTATTCCAATTTTTATTGAAATCTGAAAACATTGATTTTTTGGCTGTTCTGATGCTCCTGGTTTCATTTACCTGCAAAGCTGGGAATACAATTTTGCGCATTATAATGTTAGGAGAAGGTCCAAGCAAGCTTGAAAGTAGGCGTGAGGTTGCTGGGGATGATAAAAGTACTCTAACAAAGGAATAACAGGCTTTTCTTGTGTAAAACCCCCATAAGACAACGTACTGTGTTTAGTCGAAACACATTTTCTTTAATAACTCGGTAAATATTTATGCTAGAATTATGAGAGAGGGCTTAAAACTTTCGCCTCGCTACTTCCCATCTTTTTACATGCACTAATTTTACATCCGGGGCTTTTCTGACCCTTTTTGGGCCCAAAAACTAGAAATTTGATAGATTAATCCCCCAAAAAAGGGTTTAGAGTTTTCCGATTGTTTTGCCCAACGAACTTGTCCAACTGATTACAGAAAGGAACGTCCCTACCAAATTTGAAGTTAATCGGACAAAAAATGTGACCGCTAGAGTGCATACACATATATATATATATGTCTATATATATATGTATATACATATATATATATATATTCCTAGCCTTGGGCCTTTGGGTATTCCGTGTACAAATGGCATTTGGGATATCCATTTGTTAGTGTTATACTTCAAATATGGGATGAATTCGCCATATTTCTATTACTTATATAGCTTATATGGTAATATTCTAGCCTATATATACCATAATTTCATAAACAATGGCTTTGAATATAAATTTACGGTTTTATATAGTTTTTTACATAGACGATACTTTGAGTACTCCACAAAATGGCGAGCTTATATAAAACTTTACAAATACGCCTGTTAGGGTACTCCTTCTTCCTCAGTTAAAGATGGAGGCGTGGCCTAGCTTCTGCGCAACCGGAGTACCCTAAGGTGTGACTGTGTGAATCTTGCACAACCGGAGTACCCTAAGGCGTGACTGTGTGAATCTATTTATAAACAATTTAAAATTGCAGTAGTGTTGTAGCTCATTTGTCTTTTTGATATTTGTGTTTTTTTTCCATTGACTTGACTGTATTAATAATTAGTTTCATACGTATGTGCGTTGTACAAATTTACTTAAAAGTAAATACTGTCTGCCACTCTGTAGAATCTTTTCACATACCTAGGAGAACCGCCTTCAATAAATAAAAAGGTAAAACTTAGTGGAAATACCTAATAATAACACCAATCTATATTCGTGGTGAACACAGTAAAGAAGAAGTGATAAAACAAATTAAATTCATGAAAGTGAAATAATAATCGTATTTTAAAGTAAACATTGACTTTTGCTAGTATCTTAAAAAAATACTATCTTATTTAAAAAGTCTACATGCAATCTTATAAGTTTTATTATCAAACTTAAAAATGAAAAAAAAAAAATCAGGAGCAAAAAAATGATTGACATACAATAATTATACTCTACCAGCAGGCACTAAGCTGGGGTTTCCTAATCTAACAACAATGACTGAATTAATTAATGACAATAATTATATGATAATTATATTACTTTATCAAAAAAGTATGCTAAAGTTTTCCCAATAAAATATTTGTAATTTTCCCTGACTTTTTTCATTTTTCCACAACTTTTCCCTGACCTTTTTTAGTCCTCTCTGACTCTCCCTGACTTTCCAGAAAGTGTGAACCATTAAAAACATGTGATTTAAAAAGGCACTGGTAACCAAAGAACATAAATATGACCTTATTCACTGGTAGCCGATGGCCAAATGAGCTCAGGGGGTGGAGGAATACGGCCGCGCCGAGACAGGCCTTTGATGTTTACCGACTTTCCACGGGAAAGCCCGCGCCAGCCCGGACGCGCCTGATGGACCGCGGGCCTCGTCGGGCCGAACTGATACACGGCCTGTTGTGCAGCAGGTTTTATGGCCTGGCCTGACAGATAACGGGCCGTGTATCATAGGCTTAAGCCTCGTTCTCACGACGCGTGGCTTGTCCAGTCACAGATGATCTTGATCTGTCAACGGTTGTCGAGTCGTCTGAGTATATTCAAGCCTTACTGTTCTCACGGCGTGTGGCAGCCTGTTGATTTGAAAAGCCACCGACGGGCTTGGAGAAAAAGACCGAGCCAGAAAAAATATTGGAGAAAATCGAGCTTGGAGAAAAATTGTTACAAAAGAGATGAGAAAACTAAGGACCTATCCTACTAGCATTGAATACAAATATTTTCATACATATATTTGATAATAATGTATTTTTCTTGGTCTCTCTTTAAATATGTAGTCTACAGTTATATTTATCTTTTTGTTTTAAATGTACCGAAAGTAGTTTAAGCTCGATGAACAAACTTTTAAACATTTAGGCCTAATGAAATGTAACTAGTTTTAAATGTTGTACGGTGGATTCCCATTTTATACAAGCGATTCAAAATTAGCTTTTGAAATGTACATTTCTAAATAGCAAATTTTAAGCTAATTGAAATTTATTTCATAACTTAATAGTTTTTTTTTCTACCCGTAATTTTTTATTGGTTATAAGATCTAGTATTTTATCAAAGAAACTATTTCAAAGACTTGATACATATCTTGGACTTTGTACACTTTAGTTTTTTAAGAGTTATAAAAGCAACCGGTTTAAATGTATTTACTGTCCTAGTATTGGCATTGACGTGTTGCGTGGTTGGATTAAAAAGTGTAGCTATTGCCTGGTTTATATGTTTTGGTTAAAATATACATATATCAATAAACAAATAAACAGAAAGTGACACCAAATGTACTCCAGCGCTCGGCTCGACGACTGAACAGGCCGTGAAAACAGTGTATCGAGCCAAACCAAGGCTGGCGGTCTGACTGTCCACAGGCCTTTGATGTTTCATGAGTTTAACGAATCGGGCGGGAACGGCTCGAGACTTAACACGCCATCTCGAGCTAGCTGGAAAAGTCACAGACGAGCTGTTCTCACGACGTGATACTCAACAATCGGTAGATCAAGGCCATCGGTAACTCGACAAGCCACACGTCGCGTCGTAAGAACGAGGCTTTATGCGATCCCACACTTGTCGCGAACACGCCCGAACATTCGGCCGAACTCCGAATGTTCGGGGTATACGCGATAATGTGTGGGAGCTGCAGGAACGATTGAATACATGCGGAAATATACAGGACGGAACGTTCAGTGAACATTCGGGATTGTTCAGGCCTGTTCGCTAGAAGTGTGGGACCGCCTTCAGGTGTGCGCAGCGTACAGCCGCGGAAACGGTGACGACTGTGCCCTTCGGGTGTTTTTGGAAACTCACTTATGCTTTCGTATCGGTTCCGTTGGACCACATGGTCTATACACTGTACAGTTGTTTTTGTTGTTGCTTGGTTATCTTTTGATTTTTTCTCGTAACTTTAATATAACTATATGTTATGCTCAGGCCTATCAAGTACCTCTCTGCCGAATTTCAAATCAATCAGTCCAGTGGTTAGAGCGTGGTTGAGCCAAAAATATCTAACCTACAAACAAACGAGTATTAGTAGGAAGTATGATGTTAAAGGTTGTAAGTTTGTTTCTATGTTCGTGGCTCAATCACGCTCTAACCACTGGACTGATTGAGCTTAAATTTGGCAGAGAGGTACATGATAGGCCTGAGTAACACATAGGCATATCAAACTTGCTTTCATATTAAAATACTGAACAGACTTTCTTTCATGAATTAACAAGTCACTAAACAAATGATGCAATTCTCCATATTTTTGTCGTTCCTTGTTTATTTCATGTATCCAAAAACGCTTTTGACGTTTTTCTTCCTCCTATGCCTGGGGTAAACAAGATTAAAATATATTTTCTTCTTCTGAACTTTAAGAAGTTAAAATCGGCTTGGAAATAACGAAGGAGTCCTTTTAATAAAAATTTACTTCACGTATTGTTATATAAGGTACAAATAGGCCTATTGCACCCTAATACGCCTTAAATTTGGTTAATATTTCAATAGACTTTTGTTTTTTCAATCACCTGCTTCCCCCATAAGGCCATTCTTAACTTTCCGTCCATTAATTAATTGTAAATGTATAGTTTCAAAGTTTTTTAGGAATGTTGTACTGCTGATTATCTAGCGAATTCAGAGGAAACCTTTTCGATTTACGTTTTATAAATCGATAAAGCCCCGTTTCTTTTCTAACAGTTTCTGCTCAAAACATTGTTTTGAGCTCAACTCAAAACAAATAAAATTCAAGTAAAACGTTTAATGGAAACGCTCGCAAACTGTTTTGAACATTGTTGGCCAACAAAATGTGTTTTGAGCTGATGCAGCTGACAATAAATGTTTTAGGAGAACTCAAAACATAATGGAAACGGTGTCCCAATACCCAACACTGTTGTGAACGAGTTCACGCATGCGCAGTGACCGGTAGTAGTCAACACCACGGACCCCGCACCGTCACGCCTTTTGTCGCCGCGTCCTTTCCGTATTGTCCTTCAGCCTGTTAGATAGTAGTTGGACATTTATTTTGAACATAATTAAATCGTTCTACATATGTATTTAAAAAAATTAAGCACAGTAAACCAATTTATATTGTATTGATTTACTAGATATTTTGTAATAATCGTCAGAATTTTAATTTACTTAAACATTGTAAAATAAGACCGATATTTTCTACTTTTTTTGTTATATAAATAACAAAAAGTGATTTAAAGTTTTGAAAATCCGTAATATAAAAATTGACAATATATCCGTTAATTTGATAGGTCTCTCGTTAAAATCGCACTTTGGCCGTTTCGGAGGTGTCATACCGGAAACTCGACTATGCACAATTTCTGTGCGGACACTAGTGTAGTTCATGATTATCCTCATAGATTGCAGCATTCCAGCATATGGAATTTGTCATCCTTTGTAAAAAATCAATTTAAAAAATCTAATAAAAAATAAGGCATTTCCGTAAACGGGCTTCCAGCGAAACTATTATATAGGTTTACAATTATGGCTGATGTGTTATTTGAATGTCCTTGGCATCTATATGTGCCTTTTGGGGGTTTGGATGACATCAACCTTCAGCCTTCAGGCCTTTAACCCCTGGGCACCCAAAGTTCCAATGTTAATCTTATGTAAGAATAGAAATAAATGTAATTTAACCTTTAACAGCTGTTGATACTAAGAAACAGAACGGAAAAAAGATCAGCTGATTTCATGTCTGGAATGGTATCTCAATGTAAAATAATAAGACTGTATGAGCTGGATATTACCAAAATGGAAATAAAATTTGCTCGAATTTGAGCAGCTACATTTGCTGTTCTATATTTGAAAAGCTAATTTTTGTATATATGTAATCAGATGAAAAATCCACGTGCCAAACTTAAAGGTGTTTTCTTTGCACACCCCGTACATGATAGAGCCACGATTCGATGTAATCACGCTTATTTTATCGTTGTATAGCCTTTACAGGCATATTAAATCCAGTCACTTGGTCTGAAACCTTTGCCAATTGTTGGATTTGTTTTTAATGTATTGTTTACAAAACAAACGTTGTATTAACATTTGATGGGTTGAATGAAGCCCCTCATGGAGCCAAGGAGAAACAATAGGCCTACGAACATCAGCGCTATGTTTTACTCTCAGCTCAAGGACGGAAACTAAAAATGATTAAGAAGGTATTCACTAATTGAAGGGTTATGTATACATTGTAGATTGTATCAATTAATACCATAATAATTGCACCATTAAAAAAAAATCTTTGGGCCAGCCTAAATCGACTTCAGTAATTATAATATATGTATCGTTGAAATATACTGGTCACTAATGATTTTCTATAAGCCTGATAATTCCATTTGATACTTGTCTGTTCTTAGATACACAATTTACATATTTCAATAATCAGCTGGTTAGCGAAAGTTAAAATTGTGATAAAATCGGTTTTAAAAAGTTATTTTGTTGTATTCCAAATTAAATTATTTCAAAAATGTAAGTAGATTGTGCAAATATAGAGGGATTGATCTTTCATTAAAAAAAACCGCATGTAAAACGGTTCAGTGGAAACCTCAAGTGAACTTTCCAAAGGAGTGCAAAGTTGAAATTTTACCCCATGTTAAATTTCCATAAGAAAACTTGCAATTTAATTTTTAAATAGTTATTGACCAGGTGAAAAAATGTAAGGTAAAATGTGCAAATATAGAGGTTATTCCCTTTCATTTGATACCACCCGCGTGTAAATCGGTTCAGTGGATTTCTCACATGTTCTTCCGGAAACTTTTTAATTTTGTGTTTTAATATATAGGATTAGGGCCTATACTCAACTTCTATTCGACTTGTCAGGACAAATTACAAGGATAGTTTATTTGAAATCAATGTATGGAAATAGTTTGTTGTTGTAAACAGTTTTAACAAGCGCTGTAATAATTTTTGCGTTACATAGCATTAACATACTTGTGGGAAATGTTGGCACAAGTTGGGAGAATGTAAACGGCCTCCAACAAAAAAGCCCAAGTAAAAGATTAATGGAAACGGGGATTAAGAAAATTTTTTTTTTCGTATTTTTAGCTGAAATTATCTATAAAACAAATTGGAAACTTTGCTCAGGGAAATAGCTTTGTTATTTCCTTATCTTTATAAAACAAACCATAAATCAACAATATCTGACCACCGTTTTAAGCTCGATGGAACTTGAAAGATGACGTTGCTCTTATGGGCGTAGAAATCTACCTAGATTTACTGGTGCGGTTTGTTTTTAAAACGCGGGAAAATTCCTGGACGAAGCTTCTCGTGTGAAAGGCGTCATCTGCGCCCACACCCGCGGTCGTATGATGTGGCCTTACAATCATTATAAATGTTACAGCCCCAATGCAATAAATATTTTAACTTACTTCATGAATCTTGGTTAAGCCTTAATTTTGTTGTCGTAGTTAGTCGATACTTTTGAACAGTGTTTTATTTAAAATTCTAAATAAAGTTAAGCTAACTTGTGGGAGCCCGTCAAAATTCGACGGATACAAAATTAGGTTTGAGTAATCTGACGGTATCCTTTAGGAACAATCATCGACGGTAAAATAATTATCTAAAATATCACAAATTAAAATAAAGCACATTTATTTGTGGCACAATACAACTAAAAAGTCACAAAAACACAAACTGAACAATAAAAAATAATTAAATTTTAAAGATTATATTTGATGTTTACTATACACGAAAATAAATCAAAAGCTTGATGAGGTCATATCAGCTGTTTGATGAAAATCACCGAGTCAGGATTATAATTAGCTGATTGTTGTAAACAAAACATACTATAAATTCCACCAAAATAGTTTTTAGACATTGACATTTTGTATCATTTAGCAAATTTAAAAGGAGAAAGTTATAAATCTGAAAATATTTGGGAGTATCAGAATGTTTCAGCTTCGAATTGGTACAAATCCCATCATCACACGTTAGGGTGCGTTCACGTAGAACGCTATTTACAAGCAACTAGTATCCGACGGCTTGCCACAGGCGCCTTCAAGCGCGTGCAAATGCTTATGGCCTATCACATACAAAGCCGGAAACAAGTTCGAGCCCTCAGTCGTCGAGATGTCTTCCTGGAAGTGTCGATGACATTTTTCTGGAAGAGAATGTTGAGTTGACTGGGAAGAAAGAGAATAGGAGTTCATGGGATTAATTAAGGATATCCGCCTACTGTGTACAATAAAATTGGCCAATTTTGCAAGAAACACTAAATAATTGTTTGAAATAAAAGGTTATTAAAATTAATAGTAAACAAGGCTCAGACTATATTCAATTAATAGTTTAGTGATAAACGTAATTTATAAAAGAATTTTAACATTAAAATCAGGCGTTTTTGCCTACACAGTATTTTTTAGTTTCCACAACAATCTAAATGTAATTTCCCTTTACAGATGAGAAGGCCTGTATGTAATTTATTTAGTAGGGTACAGGTGCAATTGTCAATTAAATGAATGTTAACAGAAGACAAACATCTTACCTGCAACTTTCATTTTAGGATATATCTCCTTCCAGCGCTTTTCAACAGCGATCTGTTACTATGAAGTTTAAATATTTTATTCCATATGGCTGGTCTTTGAAAAACGGGATATATCAGTTCTTGTGTATCAACTATTTTGACAAAAACTCGAAAAAAACAGTAAAAATCATCAAAACTGCAACCCACTCATACATAGTTGGAATATTCCACAGCAATAAGCCCTGGAAATAATGTTTCAAACATTCTTGTTCACCGGTCGGTGCTTGCATCTCGCGCTTATACGTCTGGACAAGCTTTGTCTGTGAACGAACACACTAGAAACAACGCAGACTGTTACTCGCACCTATGTTGGCGCTTAGCTCCAGGCGCTTATAACCAGCGTCCTACGTTAACGCACCCTTACCTGGTTTTCTCAAACTAAGGCCGAGTTTTTGGTAAAATATTATCCATATGAATAACATGAAGAAATTCTACGACCTTATACTTTGTATGATTTAACAAATCTACAAGGACAAAAATATAAATCTGATAATAACTAAGGCCAAGTTCCAAATATTCTCACATATGAAAAACATGGAGCATTTTTTTATTTCCATATTAAAAAAGCGGTATTTTTTTAATTTAATTTTTATGTTAATCTGGAGTGTACAAACTTTAAAATGACACATCGATTGTCCAAATCGGTTGAGAAATAACGACGTAGTGGTCCTAAAACTAAATTTGTTAGCGAAATAATATATAAGATTATGCCAACTTTCAGTCACTAATATATGTTTTTTCTTCAAATTATTGAAACCAGTGTGTTGTTTTTTAAAACAGTAACAAAATATGTAACTTATAGGAGTAAGGGGAAACCCGGTTATTCAAATGCTAATATGCGTTTGAATTTGTTTTAAGACTCATTTCTTAAATATATAGCCCAATTAAAAGCTTAAATAAAAACAGGAAACTTAAAAATAATACTAACTTGTACATTAGAGCCTAACTTCAACAGTAGGAGTGCCTATTTTAAGTTGTATAAACAATAAAAACCTTTACCAAACCTACTACTGAATGTTGTAAAACATAAACATTACAAACTGATAAACACTGTTACGTTGCAACAAACTTTAAAATCGAATCTTCTAACATGATCCCTTGCAAACATAATTTTGATGGTAATTATACCGACTTTATTCAAAATTGATAGCCTGCCCTTTATATATTGTACTTAACCTTCCATAATTGATCAAGGGGAATTATAGACATCATCTGGGAAATTTAACCTACTTTAAGCCTTTTTATGCTACAGATTTTTGAATGAAACAAGAGAATAGGCTACTATTAGTTTGGCTAATTATTTTGATGTTGACAATTTTTTTATTACAAAGAAAATAACAAACAGGAGACTACACAAGTTAAATAAATAAATACAATGAAAATGAAAAAAATACTTATTTATTTCTGTGATCGCATGTAACACACCGAGCATGTAACGCACCGAGTTGTTTAATATCAGTGAATAAGCACATTTATTCACCACTGAGGGGGGGGGGGATGCGCACTTGTTTCCTATTGGTTGGATTCCAGCGGATTGCTTAAGTATTCAAGTTTGTATGCAATTTATGTTTATTTCAACAGAGAGTGGACAAGTGTGCACCATTGTAAAAACAATAGACTATATAAGTTTAAGAAGTTAGGTTAGGATGTTTACAATGATGCAGCTTTGGGATATCCGGAGATCCCTAATACGGGCTGGAGTACCCAAAGAGCAACGGATATCTCCAATACGCAACTTTTACACAGGTGGATATCCCTAAGGCCCAGGGCTGTACCTATATATATATATATATATATATATATATATATATACATGTATAAAATTTTGAACGACCCCCCAAAACGTGTTCAGGGGGTCACGTTAGGAACTTCTATGGTGGTCCCGGGCTTAAGTTTCACCGTGCGGGTCATGCTAATAGTTCACTTTCCAAAGGAAATTCACTAATATTACATTTTATAAATATGCGCATTTTATAAAAAGACAGATTGTTCGTCTTTGTTTCCTATATTTGACTGAAGTCAACATAAATTCTATATATGATATGGTTTTAAAACATATTATTGTTTTACAAATTTACTTTAATTAATTAAACTATTGTAATTTTCTTATATTGTAAGTTTTTTTCAATTTTCCGATTTTAGAGCAAAGAGTCTATCTATGGTGGGGTTTTTATGTTTTAATTTGATGAATTGACTATAATTTTTTATACAAGTAGGTTTTTTTATTTTTTTATTATACCATTTCAGTAATACTGGTATATATTGTCCACATTAGGTTAACATGATTGACTTGTTCAAATTGTCAAAGCATGACTTTATCTATTATTCCAGTCTCGTAGTAATTTATGGTGGATGCTACCATATCACAGGAAACTAACAGTATTCTGTAGCGGCAAATTTACACAATTATTACCGCTTTAAGGGCTGATGGCAATCTGCCCCCCTCCATAACCTTTATACTTCACACTCAGGTTTACTCACATTGTATATAATCTTGTTTAGTTTAGTTTATGACTGCAAAAGTTACGAATTTACTGAATGAATATATTTTAAATAAATACTGTTATTTCGTAATATTGAAGGAGTAAATAATCAGTAAAATAATGTGGAATTGATTTGACCAACATGAAAAAAGTCCAATATATGCAATGACGATCCCCAAGCGACAAGTGTCGGTGTTCATTTTACACAAACGCAATACTACCACCGACCATAGAAAGTATTTACTGAATCAAATTAAGTCAGAGTGTTTATTAGTGAATTTCCTTTGGAAAGTGAACTATTAGCATGACCCGCACGGTGAAACTTAAGCCCGGGACCACAATAGAAGTTCCTAACGTGACCCCCTGAACACGTTTTGGGGGGTCGTTCAAAATTTTATATATATATGTATATATATATATAGAGAGACATACATATATATATATATATATATATATATATATATGTGTATGCACTCTAGCGGTCGCATTTGTTGTCCGATTTACTTCAAATTTGGTAGGGACGTTCCTTTCTATAATCATTTGGACAAATTCGTTGGGCAAAACAATCGGAAAACTCTAAACCCATTTTTTGGGGATTAATCTTTCAAATTTCGAGTTTTTGGGCCCAAAAAGGGTCAGAAAAGCCCCAGATGTAAAATTAATGCATGTAAAAAGATGTGAATTAGAGAGGGGAAAGTTTTAAGCCCTCTCTCGTCATTCTAGCATAAATATCTACCGAGGTATTAAAGAAAATGTGTATCGGCTAAACGCAGTACGTTGTCTTATGGGGGTTTTACACTAGAAAAGCCTGTTATTCCTTTGTTAAAGTACTTTTATTATCCACAGCAACCTCACGCCTACTTTCAAGCCTGTCTGGACCTTCTCCTAACCTTATAATGCGCAAAATTGTATTCCCAGCTTTGCAGGTAAATGAAACCAGGAGTATCAGAACAGCCAAAAAATCAATGTTTACAGATTTCAATAAAAATTGGACAAATGTATGTTTTTAGACTGATTTTGAGTTTTAAAAGTTTTTAAGTGGAAATTCACTTCCCTCACGTCAGCGTGCTGCGTGCGAACTCGTTATTACTTCGTGTTGTTTTTTACTTGTATTAATTTTAAAGTTTGCGGAGTAAAGCAAATTTTATTTTAATTAATTCACTCTTTTGTGAATATCAACATGACAAAATGTTTTAAGAGAGCGAAGGTTAGGGGCGGTGTGTTTAAGTTGTCATTGCTAACCATTTTGAAATCGCTTTTAGAATCATCTTTAATAAGAACATAGTTCATCAAGGTAATGTTTTAAAACGAAAAAACTTCATACATTGTTTTTTATTTTTAAAACTTTCACCAAGATCAATTATTACAATAACATATCTAAAATATACAAGAGAAAAAATCGTATAGTTACTTCAGTAGTACATTTTCATTTTAGTATTATTACGAAGAAATGAATGGTAAGAAAGAAGGGTTAAATGTGACGCGCCGTCTAGCGCCAGTTCGTGATCGAGGGGCGAGTCTTTGGTCGGATCTCCATCGATCACGACATCCGTGTCCAAAAATGTGTGGGCTCTCAATAACCGGCGATCATGAGGTATCTGGAGGGGCTTGGGAATGGTTGAAAGTGATCTGTTAAGTAATGAATAATAACTTATTGTTATTGAAGAGTTAATATTTTATTGTTTTGAACTCTAAGGCAATATTTATGTGTCCAAAACAACTTCTTGAATCAATTTAATAAAACATTTCTTTTTTATTATTGACACCTTGATCTAATTAAAAAACTATCAGGGAGTCAGGGATTGCTAAGGGTTAAAAGGAGAACCTCAGATTTTGAGACTAGCAGCTAAAACGAGGCACGAACCTAGTGAAGTGGAGACATTTCCTATGAGCGCTGTCAGCGTAAAACTTTGAAAACACACCGAGCGCTACCCATCGAATTGGTGGCGCTACCTGTGGAAGATTTTAAAATCACAGCACTGTCTACTGTTTGATACATTGTAACTGATACTTAGTTAAACTCGCTAGGGCGCTAGGGTAGTCTAATGGATATGGCACTGGATACACGACCATGCAGTCCCAGTAATTCTACTTTTTAGTGTTTACTTTTTGAGGTACCTTTTTTTGTTATAATTTACACAAACCCATTTTTGTAATATGTTACAAAGCAAAACGCCGCCGCATAGAGCGCTCTGTGGAGTTAGATTAGGTTAGTTTACTATAATTTTGTCATAACTATAGCCTAATTTTGTAGAATATAAGCCTTCTGTTTACATTCTAAAATTCTACATTTCAATGGTAATTTAAGACACATTGTTTTCTCATAATAAAACATCTGATGCGGATAGTTCGTTTAACATCGGACGAGTTCGTCTACCTTCGGGTGGCAAAGTCTCCACTTCACGAGGTTCCTGCCTTTTTTTAGCTGCTAATGATTTTTGAAGTGTAGAATTCGCTCTGCGACCGCAGAAACTGGGCAAAATCGAAATTCCTCAATTCATCTGATGAATACTTCATGCAAACCTGGTTGACGATAAATAGTGTCTTGTTTAAGATTATGAAGTTCTATTCCATAGTTTACCGAGTAATAACGCAGTTGTGTAATAGCGGAATGTGTATCTCTTGTCTCATTGCGTGAGTTCTACCCTAACCCCAAGATGTGTAAGTAGGGGGCATTGGACAGCACGGCGTGTGGCGGGTGTGTGGGTGACGTCATGCGGGTGAGGTCAATGACCTCCGCCTCCGCCTCCGCCTCCCTCCACCCCCCGCCCCACCCCGCCTACTCCTTCTGCTCTTTCTACGCAGTTGCTCTTTCTACGCGTCACTTCTGCGGGTGAGGTCAATGACCTCCGCCTCCGCCTCCGCCTCCCTCCACCCCCCGCCCCACCCCGCCTACTCCTTCTGCTCTTTCTACGCAGTTGCTCTTTCTACGCAGTTGCTCCTTCTACGCGTCACTTCTGAGAACAATGGACTTCTAGGAAATGGAGACGGGCACCGACGGCTCAGAGTAAACAACTTTAATAATCTTGGCGCCTTTTGTCTGTCACCTTCCCGCGGCACCAATTCCTTTGTATGCCTAGATCCCTTCAGAGTGTATCGGGAGCTCACAGTGTTCGGACGTATGTTCTCAGTGCTGTGCCGATTTACATTGTGACTTGTGGTTTTTGTATTTTTTCTTGGATTATTAAACGTAAGTGTATTTTTTAATTATTATTATTAGATATACTGTAGACAAATATTAAATTTTATAAATTCATTAAAAAGAAAATATATTCTTGTATGCATGATGTAATAATGTACAATCTTCAACTACCATGTTACATTAATGAATGAACACATTTCAATATATAGTTTTAGAGATTTTATAACGTTAACGTTTTTATTGTCATATTAATAGATTTTTCCCCAGATTTTTGTTATTTTAAATGGATGTTAGCGATTAACTTTAGTTAGCACTTTTCAATTGACATTATATAGAGTGGCGGCTTACACTTCGTTAGTTTATTTCAAAAATATATTTTTATTTATTCACATTTATTATAAATAAAAATAAATAAAACGAAGTGGGGTTCAGGTCAACCTCCAGTTAATTGAAAAGTACTAACTGTTCATAGTAGAAATTATGTCTCAAAGTTAACCTTACATTATTACTATCCATCCCTGGTTCTGTTAGCAACTCTTACTACTGCCCGTTTACGATTTAGTTGGCGCATCTAAACAGAGAAATAGCTATATCTCTGTTGTTTATCGGTCGATTTCGACGAGACTCGGTATCTAGACATTAAAATTGATACATGTATCAATGACGTCATCATTATGTACCATGATTCTTTTTCAAGGTCGCTTCACTGGGAGCCGAGACCTAAAAATGGCTGTATCTCCGTTATTTCCGGCCCGATTTCAACCAAACTTCGTCTACCCCCAATAACTATTTTCGGGTCTTGTGTAATGCGGGTTGCCTATCCAGAAAATTGAAGGCGCTGTAAACTTTAAAAATTCATATCTCACAAACTAATTGGAATTCTTTGACGAAACTCAGTATTTAAGTATAATAAATTACGCTCTATAAGACTAGCTGACCACCGTCTGCCAGAACTATTTTTCAAGGACACTTTACTGGAAGACTGAAATATTTTAAAAATCGTAAAAAATCCGTTTATAGGTGGATTTTTACGAAACTCGGTATTTGGGTTTAGTATTGAATAGCCTAACAAATAATGAGTAAATATTACGTTTAACCTATGTTTCAAGGTCACTTAACTGGAAGAGCGAAATATAAAGAAATCTATAAAAAATCTAGCCATCGGAGGATTTTCACAAAACACGGTATTTAAGTTAACTAATGCACAGTCTAACATGTAACGTACAGACAGTATGTCTATCATATGTTCAAAGATCACGTAACTGAAAGAACAAAGTATAAATTGTATTTTTTTATTTTTCGAAATTTACAGCACGAACGTGTGTCGTTTTCAGATCATGAATGTCGAAAGACGTTTCACCTGCGGAGTGTGCGGCAGCGCATTTCGGTTGAAACATCATGTAGTACGTCACGTACGCACGGTGCATGGTGGCGACCCTTTTGTCTGCACCGATTGTGGAGCCGGCTTCAAGAGAAGCGATGATCTGCGGCGTCATGCGACAACGGTTCACCGGCCCCAACCCCCGCAACCTCAGAATCCCGCTTTCAGACCAGGTCATTATTTTATTTGTTGTTTTGAGAGACTAGGTATGGACACTTATCGATTATTCAAGATAATAAGTAATCAACAGCTATTTCCGTTTAGTTAAAAAAAAATAAAACGTTATTTAAGAGACAAAATAAAAATAAAAAACTATGATGAATTAAAATAATTTTACAAAGTCCATTGTACTCATACTAATATTTAACGGGGATGACTCAGATGTCGCTGCCCGGGTTTTCGAGCCAACACCTGGTCCGTCATCTGCCCCGGACGTCATGCTTGCCCCTGATCACACATTCAATGAAGACCCGCTAGGTATGCATAATTTTTGTATGACACTTCACTCATGTTTTTATATATTGAGGTTTAATAGAAGCCTTTAATGTAAATGTTAAATATAAAAAAAAAAAAACAAATAAAATGAAATTAAAAAAATATATAAAATAAATTATTAATATAATTACAGAAGAGTCTTATAGGGCGTAATTTATTATCCTTAAATACCAAGTTTCGTCAAAAAATTCCAATTAGTTTGTGAGATATGAATTTTTAAAGTTTATAGCGCCTTCAATTTTCCGGATAGGCAACCCGCATTACACAAGACCCGAAAATAGTTATTGGGGGTGGACGAAGTTTGGTTGAAATCGGGCCGGAAATAACGGAGATACGGCCATTTTTAGGTCTCGGCTTCCCGTGAAGTGACCTTGAAAAACAAAGTCGGTAAATTATGATGACGTCATCAGTATATGTATCAATTATAATGTTCATATACCGAGTCTCGTCGAAATCGACCGGTAAACAACGAAGATATAGCTATTTGTCTCTGTTTAGATGCGCCAACTAAATCGTAAGCGGACAGTAGTAAGGGTTGCTAACAGAACCAGGGATGGATAGTAATAATGTAAGGTTATCTTTGAGACATAATTTCTACTATGAACAGTTAGTACTTTTCAATTAACTAGAGGTTGACCTGAACCCCACTTCGTTTTATTTATTTTTATTTATAATAAATGTGCATAAATAAAAATATATTTTTGAAATAAACTAACGAAGTGTAAGCCGCCACTCTATATAATGTCAATTGAAAAGTGCTAACTAAGGTTAATCGCTAACATGCATTTAAAAAACAAAAATCTTAGGGAAAAAACAATTAATATGAGAATAAAAACGTTAACGTTATAACATCTCCATAACTATATATTGAAATGTGTTCATTCATTAATGTAACATGGTAGTTGAAGATTGTACATTATTACATCATGCATACAAGAATATATTTTCGTTTTAATGAATTTGGAAAATTTAATATTTGTCTACAGTATATCTAATAATACTAATTAAGAAAATACACTTACGTTTAATAATCCAAGTAAAAATACAAAAACCACAAGTCACAATGTAAATCGGCACAGCACTGAGAACATGCGTCCGAACACTGTGAGCTCCCGATACACTCTGAAGGGATCTAGGCATACAAAGGAATTGGTGCCGCGGGAAGGTGACAGACAAAAGGCGCCAAGATTATTAAAGTTGTTTACTCTGAGCCGTCGGTGCCTGTCTCCATTTCCTAGAAGTCCATTGTTCTCAGAAGTGACGCGTAGAAAGAGCAACTGCGTAGAAAGAGCAACTGCGTAGAAAGAGCAAAGTGGTGGAAGGGGGAGGCGGAGGCGGAGGTCATTGACCTCACCCGCAGAAGTGACGCGTAGAAAGAGCAACTGCGTAGAAAGAGCAGGAGGAGGTGGCGGGGGGTGGGGGGAGGCGGAGGCGGAGGCGGAGGCGGAGGCGGAGGCGGAGGCGGAGGTCATTGACCTCACCCGCAGAAGTGACGCGTAGAAAGAGCAGAAGGAGTAGGCGGGGTGGGGCGGGGGGTGGAGGGAGGCGGAGGCGGAGGCGGAGGCGGAGGTCATTGACCTCACCCGCATGACGTCACCCACACACCCGCCACACGCCGTGCTGTCCAATGCCCCCTACTTGTGTAGGATCGATGCAGACTGTGTTAGGGACAAGGAATCAGCCCGAATCACGCAACGCGTCAATGTTAATGACTCTGTAATTTGTTCACAACAATCTTCTTTTATACTTAACTAGTTGGTAGCCGCGACTTCGTTCGAATTGTTTTTCTTGATTTCCGGTGATCCTTTTCCCGGTATTATTATATTGTTGCCATGAAAACTCCATTATAAATCATTATTCCAAGGAAATTATAAATATAAAAGTTCAATAGGGGAGGTATAGAAGTCCCCAACTTCTGTTAATGGTTGGAAACTATCCTAGGGACAACCTAAATTACCATGAAACGTTTCATTGCAATTTAAAGAATTATATATGAACGCACAATCGACGAAGGAACAAAGAAGCAGTAATTTGTATACTTAGAGATTGTAAGATTATTTATCAACAAATCGAAACATTTGTCGGACACTTCTAATAGAACTATATTAAAACTGATAAGGTCTATGAATATTGTCATAAAAATACATTGTTTATTTATTTAGGTTAGTGTTTATTTAATCTAAATAAATAACAGAAGGTTACGAGAGTACAGCATGCAGATATTCGTAATCGGGGGACCTACCAGTGTTAAGTTTAGCAAAAAATACAAATTTTTATCCGGTTTTAATTATGATTTTTTAAATAAGAACCTATTAATCATTTAAAACACTTATGTACGAAAAGTGTGAAGCAATTGAAGTTACAATATCCAAATTCGTATTTTTAAACAACTTTAAATAGCTTAGTTTATTTTCAGTTGTATTCTCTATGGTTACAATACACGATTTTTACATAAAACTATTGCTATATACTTTTCCATAAGTTTTTTTATCCTTGGAAACATAACCAATCAACTGAGGTAACGAAGCTTTTATAGACTTTGGCTCTAAAAGGTAATCGTGGTTTTTGCATTTTAACATCCCACTCAAAGGCCTATGTGATGGCATTTTATGCCTAAACCTCTTTAATGTAAGGGTCGTGTACAGTCAGGTCATAAACGTTTTGATTATAAAGGATTCCGTACTGTGAATGGTAGGTGGATTGTTACAGTATTCTGCTATTAGCTAATCAGACATCCCTTTAATATTCAACAAATGTGATTAAAATATGTCGATTTTAATAGTCTAATTAAGGATGCCATTTTACCACCTGGTGTAAAACTGCCCCAGAATGCAGAAATTGTGAAACTGTTGTAATCCCCGATTAAAGAACTGCTAATATAAAGCTGTTTTATATATTTAAAGCTGTTTTTCAACTACAAGACTATTGGCTACTTGTCTACCTCTTAACTGCCCTTAAAGTTTTTGGTTTGAGTTTTTTTTTTTTTTTCAGTGGTAAATTTAAACTTCAGACTATGACTTCGTGTATATATTACACTAGCTGATGTACCCATTCTTCCCACAGGTGTTTTCTTTACCCGTTCTATAGTCAATGCAATTTGCATTTGAGTTAGCTTGAAACAGCTGTTCTTGCTTCTGCTCTTTAAGTTGTCAAATGGAAGTGCCCTCAACTGTTTGCATTACAGTTTCTGAATATTCACTTTCTTCTGAAATGTAAACATTGAAACTTAGGACGTTCACGGGGCGAAGCCCGAGGAGATTGTAAGGAAGTGAATAGGCCTATGTGTTGCATGGGTTCAAGATTTACCTATGTGTAAATTTTCAGCCCAGTCGGTTCAGTAGTTTTTGCGTTCACCCGGAACATCAGACAGACAGGCAGACAGACAGAAACCATCTCTTCTTTATAATATTATAGATGAGTTAATTATGAGACGAACATAAATAAGGTTGTTTTCTCTCAAGTTAAAAACGTATTGATACTCAGAAAATAAATCTTGAAGGGTGTAAATAACACCAAATATTAACTGACTAGATTACATGTCAAGTGAACAAATGTAGTGGGTTGAGAGGTCGCCTCGTAATCTAAGGTTTAAGAGGCGAAAAATCATTCCAGAGCACACGCTAACCGCTAACCAGAAGTCAAGCACTGTGACCCGAACTGTACCAGATCGACCCTGAGACAATTTTGAAAATGTTGTGACGGTTACATATTGGATCCAGCTGCCATTTGTCATTGAACAAAATATATGACGCTATAAAAGACAAGAAGTTTTCTAAGAAATCGAAGCAATACCAGGATGCCTACCCTCCAAAACGTAAAAACTGTCACTGACATATAAACACAAAAACCAAAATAAAATATTATTTTTCTTGTTCCCCTCTAATTTTTCCAAACAATAAAGCTTAATCACTGATCTTCCTATTATATTTTGAGTTGACAAAATTATCTATCAAAATATTCCTATTCTGAGTTGTGTTATTTAGGTAACTTTATGTTACGACATACAAATCTTATTATTTCTAAGATTGCTTACTGCAAGACTTTTTTTATATAATAATGTTTTGAACTCAGCTAATAAAAATAAACGGCATTTCGAGTTTCAAATGATCAACAGCTTCCTAGGGAAATAAAAATAGTACCTTTTTAGATAACATGTAAAGAGAAATTGGACAAAAGGCTTGAATAATTCGGACAACTGCTGGCTTCCACCACTTGAATAAATCCATGTAGATTGGGTCGAAGCTAGGAAACACGACCCGCCACCAATGCCACTCTTACATAGGCAATAACACCCACGAAAGACGCTTTTTAAGTGGAAAATAATTAGTAATGAATAGCTAGCAATTAAAAGAAACATCTAAAACTCACCGGAGCTGTGGGGGGAACTGTTTGATGACCCATATCCATCATCTAGTCCTGAGAGCTGGGGATTGAAGGTCCGGCCCTGCGCTACCACCACCTCCTCCTCCGTCCCCTTGATGACCAACAACTCCATCCCCTCTCACGGCATCTCTACCGCAGCTCTGTAACGTAAACACAGCTATAGGCACAACAAAACGCGCTACCACCACCTCCTCCTCCGTTCCCTTGATGACCAACAACTCCATTCCCTCTCACGGCATCTCTACCGCAGCTCTGTAACGTAAACACAGCTATAGGCACAACAACACGCGCTACCACCACCTCCTCCTCCGTCCCCTTGATGACCAACAACTCCATTCCCTCTCACGGCCTCTCTACCGCAGCTCTGTAACGTAAACACAGCTATAGGCACAACAACACGCGCTACCACCACCTCCTCCTCCGTCCCCTTAATGACCAACAACTCCATCCCCACTCACGGCATCTCTACCGCAGCTCTGTAACGTAAACACAGCTATAGGCACAACAACACGCGCTACCACCACCTCCTCCTCCGTCCCCTTGATGACCAACAACTCCATTCCCTCTCACGGCCTCTCTACCGCAGCTCTGTAACGTAAACACAGCTATAGGCACAACAACACGCGCTACCACCACCTCTTCCTCCGTCCCCTTGATGACCAACAACTCCATCCCCACTCACGGCATCTCTACCGCAGCTCTGTAACGTAAACACAGCTATAGGCACAACAACACGCGCTACCACCACCTCCTCCTTCGTCCCCTTGATGACCAACAACTCCATCCCCACTCACGGCATCTCTACTGCAGCTCTGTAACGTAAACACAGCTATAGGCACAACAACACGCGCTACCACCACCTCCTCCTCCGTCCCCTTGATGACCAACAACTCCATCCCCACTCACGGCATCTCTACCGCAGCTCTGTAACGTAAACACAGCTATAGGCACAACAACACGCGCTGCCACCACCTCCTCCTTCGTCCCCTTGATGACCAACAACTCCATCCCCTCTCACGGCATCACTACCGCAGCTCTGTAACGGTAAACACAGCTATAGGCACAACAACACGCACTACCACCACCTCCTCCTCCGTCCCCTTGATGACCAACAACTCCATCCCCTCTCACGGCATCTCTATCGCAGCTCTGTAACGTAAACACAGCTATAGGCACAACAACACGCGCTGCCACCACCTCCTCCTTCGTCCCCTTGATGACCAACAACTCCATCCCCTCTCACGGCATCACTACCGCAGCTCTGTAACGGTAAACACAGCTATAGGCACAACAACACGCACTACCACCACCTCCTCCTCCGTCCCCTTGATGACCAACAACTCCATCCCCTCTCACGGCATCACTACCGCAGCTCTGTAACGGTAAACACAGCTATAGGCACAACAACACGCACTACCACCACCTCCTCCTCCGTCCCCTTGATGACCAACAACTCCATCCCCACTCACGGCATCTCTACTGCAGCTCTGTAACGTAAACACAGCTATAGGCACAACAACACGCGCTACCACCACCTCCTCCTCCGTCCCCTTGATGACCAACAACTCCATCCCCACTCACGGCATCTCTACCGCAGCTCTGTAACGTAAACACAGCTATAGGCACAACAACACGCGCTGCCACCACCTCCTCCTTCGTCCCCTTGATGACCAACAACTCCATCCCCTCTCACGGCATCACTACCGCAGCTCTGTAACGGTAAACACAGCTATAGGCACAACAACACGCACTACCACCACCTCCTCCTCCGTCCCCTTGATGACCAACAACTCCATCCCCTCTCACGGCATCTCTATCGCAGCTCTGTAACGTAAACACAGCTATAGGCACAACAACACGCGCTGCCACCACCTCCTCCTTCGTCCCCTTGATGACCAACAACTCCATCCCCTCTCACGGCATCACTACCGCAGCTCTGTAACGGTAAACACAGCTATAGGCACAACAACACGCACTACCACCACCTCCTCCTCCGTCCCCTTGATGACCAACAACTCCATCCCCTCTCACGGCATCACTACCGCAGCTCTGTAACGGTAAACACAGCTATAGGCACAACAACACGCACTACCACCACCTCCTCCTCCGTCCCCTTGATGACCAACAACTCCATCCCCTCTCACGGCATCTCTACCGCAGCTCTGTAACGTAAACACAGCTATAGGCACAACAACACGCGCTGCCACCACCTCCTCCTTCGTCCCCTTGATGACCAACAACTCCATCCCCTCTCACGGCATCACTACCGCAGCTCTGTAACGGTAAACACAGCTATAGGAACAACAACACGCACTACCACCACCTCCTCCTCCGTCTCCTTGATGACCAACAACTTCATCCCCTCTCACGGCATCTCTACCGCAACTCTGTAACGTAAACACAGCTATAGGCACAACAACACGCGCTACCACCACCTCCTCCTCCTCCGTCCCCTTGATGACCAACAACTCCATCCCCACTCACGGCATCTCTACCGCAGCTCTGTAACGTAAACACAGCTATAGGCACAACAACACGCGCTACCACCACCTCCTCCTTCGTCCCCTTGATGACCAACCACTCCATCCCCACTCACGGCCTCTCTATCGAAGCTCTGTAACGTAAACACAGCTATAGGCACAACAACACGCGCTACCACCAACTCCTCCTCCGTCCCCTTATGACCAACAACTCCATCCCCTCTCACGGCATCTCTACCGCAGCTCTGTATCATAAACACAGCTATAGGCACAACAACACGCGCTACCACCACCTCCTCCTCCGTCCCATTGATGACCAACAACTACATCCCCACTCACGGCATCTCTACCGCAGCTCTGTAACGTAAACACAGCTATAGGCACAAGAACACGCGCTACCACCACCTCCTCCTCCGTCCCCTTGATGACCAACAACTCCATCCCCTCTCACGGCATCCCTACCGCAGCTCTGTAACGTAAACACAGCTATAGGCACAACAACACGCGCTACCACCACGTCCTCCTCCGTCCCCTTGATGACCAACAACTCCATCCCCTCTCACGGCCTCTCTACTGCAGCTCTGTAACGTAAACACAGCTATAGGCACAACAACACGCGCTACCACCACCTCCTCCTCCGTCCCCTTGATGACCAACAACTCCATCCCCTCTCACGGCATCTCTACTGCAGCTCTGTAACGTAAACACAGCTATAGGCACAAACACACGCGCTACCACCACCTCCTCCTCCGTCCCCTTGATGACCAACAACTCCATCCCCTCTCACGGCATCTCTACTGCAGTTCTGTAACGTAAACACAGCTATAGGAACAACAACACACGCTACCACCACGTCCTCCTCCGTCCCCTTGATGACCAACAACTCCATCCCCTCTCACGGCATCTCTACCGCAGCTCTGTAACGTAAACAAAGCTATAGGCACAACACGCGCTACAAGCACCTCCTCCTTCGTCCCCTTGATGACCAACAACTCCATTCCCTCTCACGGCATATCTACCGCAGCTCTGTAACGTAAAAACAGCTATAGGCACGACAACACGTGCTACCACCACCTCCTCCTCCTCCGTCCCCTTGATGACCAACAACTCCATCCCCACTCACGGCATCTCTACCGCAGCTCTGTAACGTAAACACAGCTATAGGCACAACAACACGCGCTACCATCACCTCCTCCTTCGTCCCCTTGATGACCAACCACTCCATCCCCACTCACGGCCTCTCTACCGCAGCTCTGTAACGTAAACACAGCTATAGGCACAACAACACGCGCTACCACCAACTCCTCCTCCGTCTCCTTATGACCAACAACTCCATCCCCTCTCACGGCATCCCTACCGCAGCTCTGTAACGTAAACACAGCTATAGACACAACAACACGCGCTACCACCACGTCCTCCTCCGTCCCCTTGATGACCAACAACTCCATCCCCTCTCACGGCATCTCTACTGCAGCTCTTTAACGTAAACACAGCTATAGGCACAACAACACGCGCTACCACCACCTCCTCCTCCGTCCCCTTGATGACCAACAACTCCATCCCCTCTCACGGCATCTCTACTGCAGCTCTGTAACGTAAACACAGCTATAGGCACAACAACACGCGCTACCATCACCTCCTCCTCCGTCCCCTTGATGACCAACAACTCCATCCCCTCTCACGGCATCTCTACTGCAGCTCTGTAACGTAAACACAGCTATAGGAACAACAACACACGCTACCACCACCTCCTCCTCCGTCCCCTTGATGACCAACAACTCCATCCCCTCTCTCGGCATCTCTACCGCAGCTCTGTAACGTAAACAAAGCTATAGGCACAACACGCGCTACCAGCACCTCCTCCTTCGTCCCCTTGATGACCAACAACTCCATTCCCTCTCACGGCATATCTACCGCAGCTCTGTAACGTAAACAAAGCTATAGGCAAGACAACACGTGCTACCACCACCTCCTCCTCCTCCGTCCCCTTGATGACCAACAACTCCATCCCCACTCACGGCATCTCTACCGCAGCTCTGTAACGTAAACACAGCTATAGGCACAACAACACGCGCTACCACCACCTCCTCCTTCGTCCCCTTGATGACCAACCACTCCATCCCCACTCACGGCCTCTCTACCGCAGCTCTGTAACGTAAACACAGCTATAGGCACAACAACACGCGCTACCACCAACTCCTCCTCCGTCTCCTTATGACCAACAACTCCATCCCCTCTCACGGCATCCCTACCGCAGCTCTGTAACGTAAACACAGCTATAGACACAACAACACGCGCTACCACCACGTCCTCCTCCGTCCCCTTGATGACCAACAACTCCATCCCCTCTCACGGCATCTCTACTGCAGCTCTTTAACGTAAACACAGCTATAGGCACAACAACACGCGCTACCACCACCTCCTCCTCCGTCCCCTTGATGACCAACAACTCCATCCCCTCTCACGGCATCTCTACTGCAGCTCTGTAACGTAAACACAGCTATAGGCACAACAACACGCGCTACCACCACCTCCTCCTCCGTCCCCTTGATGACCAACAACTCCATCCCCTCTCACGGCATCTCTACTGCAGCTCTGTAACGTAAACACAGCTATAGGAACAACAACACACGCTACCACCACCTCCTCCTCCGTCCCCTTGATGACCAACAACTCCATCCCCTCTCACGGCATCTCTACCGCAGCTCTGTAACGTAAACAAAGCTATAGGCACAACACGCGCTACCAGCACCTCCTCCTTCGTCCCCTTGATGACCAACAACTCCATTCCCTCTCACGGCATATCTACCGCAGCTCTGTAACGTAAAAACAGCTATAGGCACGACAACACGTGCTACCACCACCTCCTCCTCCTCCGTCCCCTTGATGACCAACAACTCCATCCCCACTCACGGCATCTCTACCGCAGCTCTGTAACGTAAACACAGCTATAGGCACAAACACACGCGCTACCACCACCTCCTCCTTCGTCCCCTTGATGACCAACCACTCTATCCCCACTCACGGCCTCTCTACCGCAGCTCTGTAACGTAAACACAGCTATAGGCACAACAACACGCGCTACCACCAACTCCTCCTCCGTCCCCTTATGACCAACAACTCCATCCCCTCTCACGGCATCTCTACCGCAGCTCTGTATCGTAAACACAGCTATAGGCACAACAACACGCGCTACCACCACCTCCTCCTCCGTCCCCTTGATGACCAACAACTACATCCGCACTCACGGCATCTCTACCGCAGCTCTGTAACGTAAACACAGCTATAGGCACAAGAACACGCGCTACCACCACCTCCTCCTCCGTCCCCTTGATGACCAACAACTCCATCCCCTCTCACGGCATCTCTACCGCAGCTCTGTAACGTAAACAAAGCTATAGGCACAACACGCGCTACCAGCACCTCCTCCTTCGTCCCCTTGATGACCAACAACTCCATTCCCTCTCACGGCATATCTACCGCAGCTCTGTACCGTAAAAACAGCTATAGGCACGACAACACGTGCTACCACCACCTCCTCCTCCTCCGTCCCCTTGATGACCAACAACTCCATCCCCACTCACGGCATCTCTACCGCAGCTATGTAACGTAAACACAGCTATAGGCACAACAACACGCGCTACCACCACCTCCTCCTTCGTCCCCTTGATGACCAACCACTCCATCCCCACTCACGGCCTCTCTACCGCAGCTCTGTAACGTAAACACAGCTATAGGCACAACAACACGCGCTACCACCAACTCCTCCTCCGTCTCCTTATGACCAACAACTCCATCCCCTCTCACGGCATCCCTACCGCAGCTCTGTAACGTAAACACAGCTATAGACACAACAACACGCGCTACCACCACGTCCTCCTCCGTCCCCTTGATGACCAACAACTCCATCCCCTCTCACGGCATCTCTACTGCAGCTCTGTAACGTAAACACAGCTATAGGCACAACAACACGCGCTACCACCACCTCCTCCTCCGTCCCCTTGATGATCAACAACTCCATCCCCTCTCATGGCATCTCTACTGCAGCTCTGTAACGTAAACACAGCTATAGGCACAACAACACGCGCTACCACCACCTCCTCCTCCGTCCCCTTGATGACCAACAACTCCATCCCCTCTCACGGCATCTCTACTGCAGCTCTGTAACGTAAACACAGCTATAGGAACAACAACACACGCTACCACCACCTCCTCCTTCGTCCCCTTGATGACCAACCACTCTATCCCCACTCACGGCCTCTCTACCGCAGCTCTGTAACGTAAACACAGCTATAGGCACAACAACACGCGCTACCACCAACTCCTCCTCCGTCCCCTTATGACCAACAACTCCATCCCCTCTCACGGCATCTCTAGCGCAGCTCTGTATCGTAAACACAGCTATAGGCACAACAACACGCGCTACCATCACCTCCTCCTCCGTCCCCTTGATGACCAACAACTACATCCCCACTCACGGCATCTCTACCGCAGCTCTGTAACGTAAACACAGCTATAGGCACAAGAACACGCGCTACCACCACCTCCTCCTCCGTCCCCTTGATGACCAACAACTCCATCCCCTCTCACGGCATCCCTACCGCAACTCTGTAACGTAAACACAGCTATAGGCACAACAACATGCGCTACCACCACGTCCTCCTCCGTCCCCTTGATGACCAACAACTCCATCCCCTCTCACGGCATCTCTACTGCAGCTCTGTAACGTAAACACAGCTATAAGCACAACAACACGCGCTACCACCACCTCCTCCTCCGTCCCCTTGATGACCAACAACTCCATTCCCTCTAACGGCATATCTACCGCAGCTCTGTAACGTAAAAACAGCTATAGGCACGACAACACGTGCTACCACCACCTCCTCCTCCTCCGTCCCCTTGATGACCAACAACTCCATCCCCACTCACGGCATCTCTACCGCAGCTCTGTAACGTAAACACAGCTATAGGCACAACAACACGCGCTACCACCACCTCCTCCTTCGTCCCCTTGATGACCAACCACTCCATCCCCTCTCACGGCATCTCTACCGCAGCTCTGTAACGTAAACAAAGCTATAGGCACAACACGCGCTACCAGCACCTCCTCCTTCGTCCCCTTGATGACCAACAACTCCATTCCCTCTAACGGCATATCTACCGCAGCTCTGTAACGTAAAAACAGCTATAGGCACGACAACACGTGCTACCACCACCTCCTCCTCCTCCGTCCCCTTGATGACCAACAACTCCATCCCCACTCACGGCATCTCTACCGCAGCTCTGTAACGTAAACACAGCTATAGGCACAACAACACGCGCTACCACCACCTCCTCCTTCGTCCCCTTGATGACCAACCACTCCATCCCCACTCACGGCCTCTCTACCGCAGCTCTGTAACGTAAACACAGCTATAGGCACAACAACACGCGCTACCACCAACTCCTCCTCCGTCTCCTTATGACCAACAACTCCATCCCCTCTCACGGCATCCCTACCGCAGCTCTGTAACGTAAACACAGCTATAGACACAACAACACGCGCTACCACCACGTCCTCCTCCGTCCCCTTGATGACCAACAACTCCATCCCCTCTCACGGCATCTCTACTGCAGCTCTGTAACGTAAACACAGCTATAGGCACAACAACACGCGCTACCACCACCTCCTCCTCCGTCCCCTTGATGACCAACAACTCCATCCCCTCTCACGGCATCTCTACTGCAGCTCTGTAACGTAAACACAGCTATAGGCACAACAACACGCGCTACCACCACCTCCTCCTTCGTCCCCTTGATGACCAACAACTCCATCCCCTCTCACGGCATCTCTACTGCAGCTCTGTAACGTAAACACAGCTATAGGAACAACAACACACGCTACCACCACCTCCTCCTCCGTCCCCTTGATGACCAACAACTCCATCCCCTCTCACGGCATCTCTACCGCAGCTCTGTAACGTAAACAAGGCTATAGGCACAACACGCGCTACCAGCACCTCCTCCTTCGTCCCCTTAATGACCAACAACTCCATTCCCTCTCACGGCATATCTACCGCAGCTCTGTAACGTAAAAACAGCTATAGGCACGACAACACGTGCTACCACCACCTCCTCCTCCTCCGTCCCCTTGATGACCAACAACTCCATCCCCACTCACGGCATCTCTACCGCAGCTCTGTAACGTAAACACAGCTATAGGCACAACAACACGCGCTACCACCACCTCCTCCTTCGTCCCCTTGATGACCAACCACTCCATCCCCACTCACGGCCTCTCTACCGCAGCTCTGTAACGTAAACACAGCTATAGGCACAACAACACGCGCTACCACCAACTCCTCCTCCGTCCCCTTATGACCAACAACTCCATCCCCTCTCACGGCATCTCTACCGCAGCTCTGTATCGTAAACACAGCTATAGGCACAACAACACGCGCTACCACCACCTCCTCCTCCGTTCCCTTGATGACCAACAAGTACATCCCCACTCACGGCATCTCTACCGCAGCTCTGTAACGTAAACACAGCTATAGGCACAAGAACACGCGCTACCACCACCTCCTCCTCCGTCCCCTTGATGACCAACAACTCCATCCCCTCTCACGGCATCCCTACCGCAGCTCTGTAACGTAAACACAGCTATAGGCACAACAACACGCGCTACCACCACGTCCTCCTCCGTCCCCTTGATGACCAACAACTCCATCCCCTCTCACGGCATCTCTACTGCAGTTCTGTAACGTAAACACAGCTATAGGCACAACAACACGCGCTACCACCACCTCCTCCTCCGTCCCCTTGATGACCAACAACTCCATCCCCTCTCACGGCATCTCTACTGCAGCTCTGTAACGTAAACACAGCTATAGGCACAACAACACGCGCTACCACCACCTCCTCCTCCGTCCCCTTGATGACCAACAACTCCATCCCCTCTCACGGCATCTCTACCGCAGCTCTGTAACGTAAACAAAGCTATAGGCACAACACGCGCTACCAGCACCTCCTCCTTCGTCCCCTTGATGACCAACAACTCCATTCCCTCTCACGGCATATCTACCGCAGCTCTGTAACGTAAAAACAGCTATAGGCACGACAACACGTGCTACCACCACCTCCTCCTCCTCCGTCCCCTTGATGACCAACAACTCCATCCCCACTCACGGCATCTCTACCGCAGCTCTGTAACGTAAACACAGCTATAGGCACAACAACACGCGCTACCACCACCTCCTCCTTCGTCCCCTTGATGACCAACCACTCCATCCCCACTCACGGCCTCTCTACCGCAGCTCTGTAACGTAAACACAGCTATAGGCACAACAACACGCGCTACCACCAACTCCTCCTCCGTCTCCTTATGACCAACAACTCCATCCCCTCTCACGGCATCCCTACCGCAGCTCTGTAACGTAAACACAACTATAGACACAACAACACGCGCTACCACCACGTCCTCCTCCGTCCCCTTGATGACCAACAACTCCATCCCCTCTCACGGCATCTCTACTGCAGCTCTGTAACGTAAACACAGCTATAGGCACAACAACACGCGCTACCACCACCTCCTCCTCCGTCCCCTTGATGATCAACAACTCCATCCCCTCTCACGGCATCTCTACTGCAGCTCTGTAACGTAAACACAGCTATAGGCACAACAACACGCGCTACCACCACCTCCTCCTCCGTCCCCTTGATGACCAACAACTCCATCCCCTCTCACGGCATCTCTACTGCAGCTCTGTAACGTAAACACAGCTATAGGAACAACAACACACGCTACCACCACCTCCTCCTTCGTCCCCTTGATGACCAACCACTCCATCCCCACTCACGGCCTCTCTACCGCAGCTCTGTAACGTAAACACAGCTATAGGCACAACAACACGCGCTACCACCAACTCCTCCTCCGTCTCCTTATGACCAACAACTCCATCCCCTCTCACGGCATCCCTACCGCAGCTCTGTAACGTAAACACAGCTATAGACACAACAACACGTGCTACCACCACCTCCTCCTCCTCCGTCCCCTTGATGACCAACAACTCCATCCCCACTCACGGCATCTCTACCGCAGCTCTGTAACGTAAACACAGCTATAGGCACAACAACACGTGCTACCACCACCTCCTCCTCCTCCGTCCCCTTGATGACCAACAACTCCATCCCCACTCACGGCATCTCTACCGCAGCTCTGTAACGTAAACACAGCTATAGGCACAACAACACGCGCTACCACCACCTCCTCCTTCGTCCCCTTGATGACCAACCACTCCATCCCCACTCACGGCCTCTCTACCGCAGCTCTGTAACGTAAACACAGCTATAGGCACAACAACACGCGCTACCACCAACTCCTCCTCCGTCTCCTTATGACCAACAACTCCATCCCCTCTCACGGCATCCCTACCGCAGCTCTGTAACGTAAACACAGCTATAGACACAACAACACGCGCTACCACCACGTCCTCCTCCGTCCCCTTGATGACCAACAACTCCATCCCCTCTCACGGCATCTCTACTGCAGCTCTGTAACGTAAACACAGCTATAGGCACAACAACACGCGCTACCACCACCTCCTCCTCCGTCCCCTTGATGACCAACAACTCCATCCCCTCTCACGGCATCTCTACTGCAGCTCTGTAACGTAAACACAGCTATAGGCACAACAACACGCGCTACCTCCACCTCCTCCTTCGTCCCCTTGATGACCAACAACTCCATCCCCTCTCACGGCATCTCTACTGCAGCTCTGTAACGTAAACACAGCTATAGGAACAACAACACACGCTACCACCACCTCCTCCTCCGTCCCCTTGATGACCAACAACTCCATCCCCTCTCACGGCATCTCTACCGCAGCTCTGTAACGTAAACAAAGCTATAGGCACAACACGCGCTACCAGCACCTCCTCCTTGGTCCCCTTAATGACCAACAACTCCATTCCCTCTCACGGCATATCTACCGCAGCTCTGTAACGTAAAAACAGCTATAGGCACGACAACACGTGCTACCACCACCTCCTCCTCCTCCGTCCCCTTGATGACCAACAACTCCATCCCCACTCACGGCATCTCTACCGCAGCTCTGTAACGTAAACACAGCTATAGGCACAACAACACGCGCTACCACCACCTCCTCCTTCGTCCCCTTGATGACCAACCACTCCATCCCCACTCACGGCCTCTCTACCGCAGCTCTGTAACGTAAACACAGCTATAGGCACAACAACACGCGCTACCACCAACTCCTCCTCCGTCCCCTTATGACCAACAACTCCATCCCCTCTCACGGCATCTCTACCGCAGCTCTGTATCGTAAACACAGCTATAGGCACAACAACACGCGCTACCACCACCTCCTCCTCCGTTCCCTTGATGACCAACAAGTACATCCCCACTCACGGCATCTCTACCGCAGCTCTGTAACGTAAACACAGCTATAGGCAGAAGACCACGCGCTACCACCACCTCCTCCTCCGTCCCCTTGATGACCAACAACTCCATCCCCTCTCACGGCATCCCTACCGCAGCTCTGTAACGTAAACACAGCTATAGGCACAACAACACGCGCTACCACCACGTTCTCCTCCGTCCCCTTGATGACCAACAACTCCATCCCCTCTCACGGCATCTCTACTGCAGCTCTGTAACGTAAACACAGCTATAGGCACAACAACACGCGCCACCACCACCTCCTCCTCCGTCCCCTTGATGACCAACAACTCCATCCCCTCTCACGGCATCTCTACTGCAGCTCTGTAACGTAAACACAGCTATAGGCACAACAACACGCGCTACCACCACCTCCTCCTCTGTCCCCTTGATGACCAACAACTCCATCCCCTCTCACGGCATCTCTACTGCAGCTCTGTAACGTAAACACAGCTATAGGAACAACAACACACGCTACCACCACCTCCTCCTCCGTCCCCTTGATGACCAACAACTCCATCCCCTCTCACGGCATCTCTATCGCAGCTCTGTAACGTAAACAAAGCTATAGGCACAACACGCGCTACCAGCACCTCCTCCTTCGTCCCCTTGATGACCAACAACTCCATTCCCTCTCACGGCATATCTACCGCAGCTCTGTAACGTAAAAACAGCTATAGGCACGACAACACGTGCTACCACCACCTCCTCCTTCGTCCCATTGATGACCAACAACTCCATCTCCTCTCACGGCATCTCTACCGCAGCTCTGTAACGTAAACACAGCTATAGGCACAACAACACGCGCTACCACCAACTCCTCCTCCGTCCCCTTGATGACCAACAACTCCATCCCCTCTCACGGCATATCTACCACAGCTCTGTAACGTAAACACAGCTATAGGCACAACACGCGCTACCAGCACCTCCTCCTTCGTCCCATTGATGACCAACAACTCCATCCCCTCTCACGGCATCTCTACCGCAGCTCTGTAACGTAAACACAGCTATAGGCACAACAACACGCGCTACCACCAACTCCTCCTCCGTCCCCTTGATGACCAACAACTCCATCCCCTCTCACGGCATCTCTACCGCAGCTCTGTAACGTAAACACAGCTATAGGCACAAGAACACGCGCTACCACCACCTCCTTCTCCGTCCCCTTGATGACCAACAACTCCATCCCCTCTCACGGCATTTCTACCGCAGCTCTGTAACGTAAACACAGCTATAGGCACAACAACACGCGCTACCACCACCTCCTCCTTCGTCCCCTTGATGACCAACAACTCCATCCCTACTCACGTCATCTCTACCGCAGCTCTGTAACGTAAACACAGCTATAGGCACAACAACACGCGCTACCACCACCTCCTCCTCCGTCCCCTTGATGACCAACAACTCCATCCCCTCTCACGGCATTTCTACCGCAGCTCTGTAACGTAAACACAGCTATAGGCACAACAACACGCGCTACCACCACCTCCTCCTCCGTCCCCTTGATGACCAACAACTCCATCCCCTCTCATGGCATCTCTACCGCAACTCTGTAACAGTAAACATAGCTATAGACACACCGACAACTTGAAAATCACATTTTACTAGATCCATACAAGAAGTGTTTATAACATTATTAGTGGTCTAAATTTACCTTTGCGGTGTCCAGTTCTTATCAGGTCGAATTTGCGACCTAGGTTTCAGTGCATAATTGCTATCTATCTATCTTCAGGCTTCAGCACGAAATCGGTCCATTGGACGTCGGCGTTGTTAGATTTAAAACTTCTTACTGTTCAAATATAACGACGTCCAATGGACCGATTTCGTGCTGAAGTCTGAAGAAGGTGCAATTATGCACTGAAACCTAGGTCGCAAATTCGACCTGATAAGAACTGGATGACGAAAAGGTAAATTTAAACCACTAATTGTGAAATACCAGTTCTGGGGGCAATACGACATTTTTATGGTGTCAAAACTATAAAACCAGCTTACATAATCAGTTGTGCCGTCTTACGGGTTAAGATTTCCTAATGAAACCTCTGCTGGCTTGTGGAAAAAAGAAGAAGAATATGCGTTTTCCCAAAAAAGGGCGTAAGGGCATTATTGAAACTGCAGCCTAAATTTCACTGTATCTTCAGAAGTTTTTATATTTTAATTTTAAAGGGCAACCACCCCTAAATCCTTAAAACACGTAAGAACAATAGAAATTTAGCAAAATCGGGTGCTATGAATTGATTAAAATGTAGTTAATTGCATCACTCAAGAACCTCAACAAAAATAACTTCCGCATTCCAGGGTAAATTCTGGGTAAAAAATTAAAAAGCTGGGATGTTTTGGCATTATATTATATAGATATGTAGAAAATCGAGAGGAGTTTAACTGATGAAAAAAATCAATTGATATGGAGTTAAAAGAGTCAGTAAATGGAGTAAATGTGTCAGTAAATACAAATCCTGCTCGTTTTACACAAGTATTAAAGTAACAGTTGTATATTACAAAAAGATAATTAATAGGAATACATTATTCAATTTGTTATAATTTGTTCTATTGCAAATGCTATTACAAATCAACGTATATTTAACATGTATGGATATTACACATACCACACGATATTACGTGGATATTACGTGGTAACACATACCACGTTACGCTCAATTCATACCTGGGTACATTAACCAAGACACCACGAGGTTGTGTGTGGGAGTTACATTAGAAGCACTTCTGATGATATCGTTACTCTATTGTTGGCCCCTTTACGTAGTAGAAAGCTCTAACTGAGAAAATCTCCTTTAGAATACAAGCCATTTCGGAAACACTGTTGTGTTTACTAAATCCAAACCATATATATCAACTTTAGAGTCAACTTCTGGGCAAATTCTAATAAACCAAACACATAATACAATTGTCATATATTACTGAAATTGTCATATAATTAAAATTAGTATGGTTAAAACACCAATTAAAATATCAGAAGTTTACTAAATAAAAAAATAAAGATGATATAACGTTAAAGTATATTACATTATGATGTTTATGCGAATTATGCAATGTTACAAGCGGTGTGTCATCAGTGTAATACGCCAACATACAGCCTTGATATTTATAAACTGGAGGGAGTTAAATAATTAGTTGTTCTGTCTGCACCACAAGTGCCCTGACCTGTACAATCAGGGCAGTTTTCCTCGATACATTTTGCTGTGTTGCGCCGCTAAGCCTGAAAGTTTTATTTTTAAAGGAGAGGGATGACGTGAGCGAACATTACTTGAAAAATTCAATTTTAAATTCAATTTTAGTTCCAATAATTTAGAACTATCCTCATGTTGGGTCACCAATAGCACATTAAACAAAATATTAATATTATATAGATATGTAGAAAATAGAGAGGAGTTTAATTGATGAAAGAAATCAATTGATATGGAGTTAAGAGTTATATGCCAGTAAATAAAAATCCTACTCGTTTTACACAAGTATTAAAGTAACAATTATATATTACAAAACGATAATTAATAGGAATGAATTCTGTTATAATTTACTTAAACCTTACTGACTGAAAATTAGATAAAATGTAAGTAATATGTATATAGGTAATCCGTATAACATAAGTCTATTTTTACACTGCTCACAAATCAAATAAAAAGCTGCCACACTGAACTTGAGTGGATTGATCCACTCAGATCCAACTGAGGGATAGCGAGGTACAACGTAGGCCTGTTTCAAGTGAATGAAGGGTCTAAAGCTCCGCGGTTGCCAATGTCGCTGATGTCTTTAGGGTTTTAGAGATAGCGTGGTCAGTAGTTAAGCCACGACAAACACCAAATAAAGGCGACACTAATAATACGCAGTCAATTGTTTATCAATCTATATTATTTTAAAAACAATTTTATCTGAGAGTTGTTTTAACACTTTTTAATTAAATCCGTGTAATTATTTACACACTAGTGTTACAACCTCTCGGGGTGATATTCCTGAAAATTTTCATTCGTAAACGTAGACCTTGAAAATATATCAAAGGAAATTACCCTCAAAAATTATAACTAAAAAAAGTGCACTACAACCAATTTAAAAAAATCTGTATTTAATGTTATCTTATGTTTAATATATTTGTTAGTATCTTTATCCAATACTTCAATTATTATGCAGAATATAGTGTAATGTAACAGATCCAGTACCAGTGCATTATAAATTAAAATTACTACAAGACACGCTTCAGTGAATAATTAGTTTTCTTCTACCTTGCTGTGTTACGTGATTTTATGCGTTATCAAATTTCAAGTGTAATAGCTTTATCGATTTCCAAAATTGATTTTTCTTATGGGAGACAAAATTTAAATATCATATTCACAAAGATTAATTTTGCCACTTCATATAATGTTGGATGTAAGTGACTGTTCAGTTTGTTATGCCTATGTTTGTTGATGAAACCAGTTTTCATTTAGCAATAATTCATTAATCTCTGAAACCATATTCATAAAACAGTTTTACAAAGTGACATTTTGGTTTTTGCATAAACTTTACTCTTGCTTAATATCGCAAACCCAAAACATAAACATATGGCCAAGTCACAGTTGAATGCCTTGACGTAATTCAATATCCCTTCCCATGTACGGTAATATAAACAAAGTTTTAAATTGCAGATTCGAGGATCGTTCATGTTTATTTTAGCTGAGGGAGTTTACTAGTTAAATCTGCGACTATATTTATAACTTTAACGTATAAACGCACTTTTCACTTGCAAACTTACTCTATATGAGTTTTATGTTGAGATTTAACAACAACATGACAACATTTTAGCGAATTTCCCTATAGGGAAGAAGCTATTACCGTAGGTCTCATGGTAAGACTTAAGCCCGAGACCATGATAACTTTTTGTTTTGAGGTCCCCAGATGTCCAAAACACTATTCGTTCAAATTTATATATATGTATAATGTACATATGTAATGTATATATATAATATATAACTATATATATAATTATATATATATATATATATATATACATATATATAAATTTGAACGAATAGTGTTTTGGACATCTGGGGACCTCAAAACAAAAAGTTATATATATAGCTATATATGTGTCCGTGAATGCGATAACTTGAGTAAAAAACGTCCGGTTTCGATGAAATTTGGCTCAAATGTGTAAACTGACATTTATGACTTTAAGTTCTAAAACCAGAAAAATCGGACCACGGGAGGGGGGGTTTATGGGGGTTTTAAATATCCAAAAATCGGTTTTTTGCATTTTTCACCCTAAAATTTTTAAAACACTTAATTTTTGTTTTGACCATGTTATAGAGCTTAAAAAACAAATAATATAGTATTTTGAATTATTAACCTAGGTTAAGTGGTTGCGGAAAAAATCCAAAAAACATGCTCATAAAATCTCCCATGTTAATCTTATGGGAAAAAGGTTTTTGGATTTTCCTCAGTTAATTTTACTTTAAACTTCACATTTGCTTTTACCAATCACGTCAGATCCACAAAACAATCATTTTGGTGTTTAAATTGTGATTCTACGTCCAACCGTTGCAGAGATATTCAAAGTGCTAAACACAGTACGTTGTCCAATTTTATCCTTATGGAGAATAAATAAAATTTGATATCTTGATTATTTATGAATGTATATTGATGAAACTTGGTATGTGGATTCACGTTGTGCTGGTATATTGATATTTGCAGAACAAATAAATGTTTTGTTGGTTGTCCCCGTAGCAGCTAACCTGCATACTCAGCCCTAATGTTATTCTTATGGAGAATAAGTAAAGTTTTATATCTCCCCTAATTATGAACATAAATGAATAAAACATGGTAAGTAGCTTCACCTGGTTCAGTTATATTGATAATTGCATAACAAATCATTTCTTATCTTCCTCTGTCAGCAAACTTGCGTACTCAGTCCTAATGTTATGCTTATGGGGAATAAATAAAATGTTATAAATCACTTATTTATTAATGTATTTTTGTCAAACCTGGTAAATGGCTTTATGTAGAATTGAGAAACATATAAATGCATTGGAAATTCGCTGAGTACGCAGGTTTGCTGCGACGGGGGGGTATTTTATTTAATCTGGCAAATTAAAGAAATGAAATAAAGTGTTTAAATATATTATATTTTGTTTAGCAAAACTGCCTGGTAAAATATACGATTTTTTTGATTAGTTTCAACTATTAGCCTAAATTACAAGTACCGCTAGTGGACCGTTTTCTCGAAATTAAACAAACTTTTTAACCAGCTCAAAAATATGATAACAGTTGTTTGAGATTGAAATTGAATTACAATGATTTCCATGTTGCCCTTATGGGAAAAACGAGATTTAAGGCCGTCCTGTGTCGTTTTAAAATTGAAAATAACTTTGAACAACTAAAGATCCAGACCATCCGTTTACACTATGTTGTTAAAATCGTTTATTTTGAAACGGTTACAGCTAGAAACGCCCAATTCAATACTAGTCCTAAACTAGCATAATACATGTGCCAAATTGCAAGTAAGTTCCTCAAGGGGTTTATAATATATGCTGCGTTCATTAAAACCACATGAGGGCAAACAGACGGAAAACAAATCAATTTGGAAAAAGGTTTTTAAGTAGTTTTTGGCTCCTTTTGATTAGTCCTACCAAATTCTGCATTTGTGCCGTGCTCTCGCGGGACACCCTGTACATTACCCGCCGCTTCGCCTGCTAAATGCTGTTTAACAGTTTAAAGGTCTTAGCGACAAAATACATTCATAAGCGAACGGATAATGGAACTTTGCTCTTCCACAATGTAAACAAACAATTCAATTACACCGTTAGAACATATAAATCTCAGCTGGGGTCAAAGAAACAACTAGAAACAACATGAATCTCATTTGAAAAGTTTTAAAACTATGCTTCCGTAATATTAAAATTGGAATTTGAATAGCCTTTGGGGCGAAGGCTTTATTATAATAAGGAGATGACAATATTTGGGCATGTAAGCTACACGCAGGCAACATTTCAGCTTAATATTTCCAATAGTTTTTGTTTAATAGAGTAATGTGAGTTGTGATCCAATATAGGCATATGCATTTTTCAAAGTACCCGATAATTATAAGACGTTGTCATAGTTATTAAGGAGGTAGTGACCTTCATTAGGTTAAATAAATAATTTATTGAGGCTCATTATCATAAAATTTGCTAAGACATTACTTTGAGAAATAAGTTGTCAGTGAAGTTATCAGCTACCGATCCAAATTTCATTCGTCGCAGAGAAACTTGATGTTGACTTTGAAAACAACAATAATTTACTAACTGTTCTGAGATTTACATAAACTCAATTGTCAACTGAAACTGAAGGTGATCTTTCTTAATTTTCATATCTCCTATATGGAGAGTATGTTATTAGAAATATATAAGCATTAAACTTATTTTAGCTTATTTTTCAGTGAATAATATCAGGTCAAGATTAAAGATAAAATACCATAAATTGTATTTATTTTGATAGCTAATCTTATACAATTATACCTATGCAAAAATGAGACAACGACATTCATCTGTATTTATAAAATCGACAAACATAATTTGTACCTGGGTCCCCAAATCCTCGAAAGTTCATTTCGCATTTTTTTACTTAATTATAAGCATTAATTTACTCAGTTTTAGATCAATTATTATTGAGAGAGTTAAAGAGTTGAAATAAAGTTAAAGGTGAGCTGAAATAAAATGTTAACAGTTTAGGTAAGTTTAAACAGGGTTTATTCTACAAAAAACAAAAATTTTAGTACGATATTAAAAACAAAGGACCTAAATAAAAAGATAAAATAAATCAAATATGCAGCTGTTTTTAAAAACGTTCTTCCTCCGGATGTGGCCAGCCTGTTTCCAGAACTTGCGATTGGCAAAATAAATTTACTGCACATTCTCGTAAACCCATCAGCATCAAAAATGTGCTAAGACCCATAGCTTTCAACGTACGGGACCCCGAGGAGATCAGACACTGGGTGGTACTATTCAATCAACACTGCAAACACAACTGATATTTAATGAGTTTTAGACTAAATCTTTTTATAACTAAGTTGATTATATTTGTCAACAAAAGGATAATCATATTTTGATTTTATTATGAATCCTCTTAATATCTGTGATACATTATTTGAATAAACTATAAACCATCATAAGTAAAACTAGGGTTGAAAACTTGACTGTTTAATAACTATAAACACAGTCTACAATACTATTCAAGCTAAGGACGATACATGTGGAGGGTTTCCAGTTTGCATGCGGTAGCGTACCTAATTAGTGTGTTAGTGTGTTGGAATGTTTGTTGTCTGAAAGTGTGTTTTAGTTAGCAAGGGGAGTGCTGGTTTCTTGGGAATCATTCATAAGTAAATCTGGGGATGTATACATTAAAATTACATCAGTTGAAGTAGATTAGTAGTGAATCCTCTAATACAGACTTGCCTGTTGTATTAACAAAATACCCCCGTCGCAGCAAACCTGCATACTCAGCGAATTTCCAATGAGTATATAACATAACACATTAAAAGACTTAACAGGATTCATAATAAATATATTCACAAACAAGGGATATTAACAAATATTAATTAATCTCCATAAGAATAACATTGGGGATGAGTACGCAGGTTTGCTGCAACAAGGCACACAAAATAAAGGGTTTTTATGCAAATATCAATAGAACTCATCTTAGTGAAGTCACATACCAATTTTCATCCATATACATTTATAAATAAGCGATATATAACATTTTAAGTATTTTCCATAAGAATAACATGGGGACCAAGTACCTAGGTTTGCTGCTACAGGAACCATAGGCAACAAAATTGTTTTTTGAGCAAACAACAATAAACCACAACCAGATGAAGCCATATACCAAATTTCGTCAGTTAATGTTCATAAATAAGCGAGATATAAAATTTGTCTTTTTCTCCATAAGAATAACATTAGACAACGTACTGTGTTTAGCAATTTCAATATCTCGGTAACCAATTGATGTAGAACAATGATTAAAATACCAAATTGTTTTTTTTAAGCTGAATTCAATGGTAAAAATTAAAATTTGATTTAAATAAAAATTACATGTGAAAACCCCCAAAAACACATTTTTGGGGTACAAAACCCCCCAAAAACCCCGCTTCGGATGGTGTGATTCATCTGGTTTTCGAACTCGTTCAAATAAATGGTACTTCACACATTTGTACCAAATTTTATTAAGAGCGGACCTTCTTTACGAGAGTTATCGTGCTTACGGACACACACACACATATATATATATATATATATATATATATATATATATATATATATATATATACATATATAAAAGTTTGAACGAATGGTGTTTTTGGCATCTGGGGACCTCAAAATGAAAAGTTATCATGGTCTCGGGCTTAAGTCTTACCATGAGACCTACGGTAATAGCTTCTTCCCTATAGGGGAAATTCGCTAAAACGAGTTCGCACGCAGCACGCTGACGTGAGGGAAGTGAATTTCCACATCAAAACATTTAAAACCCAAAATCAGTGTAAAACCATACATTTATTTCAATTTTTATTAAAATCTGAAAACAATGATTTTTTTGGCTGTTCTGATGCTCCTGGTTTCGTTTACCTGCAAAGCAGGGAATACAATTTTGCGCATTATAATGTTAGGAGAAGGTCCAGACAGGCTTGAAAGTAGGCGTGAGTTGCTGGGGATGACAAAAGTCCTCTAACAAAGGAATAACAGGATATTCTAGTGTAAAACCTCCATAAGACAACGTACTGTGTTTAGTCGAAACACATTTGATTTAATAACTCGGTAAATATTTATGCTAGAATGACGAGAGAGGGCTTAAAACTTTCGCCTCACTAATTCCCATCTTTTTACATGCATTAATTTTACATTCGGGGCCTTTCTGACCCTTTTTGGGCCCAAAAACTCTAAATTTGAAAGATTAATCCCCAAAAAAGGGGTTTAGAGTTTTCCGATTGTTTTGCCCAACGAACTTGTCCAACTGATTACAGACAGGAACGTCCCTAGCAAATTTGAAGTTATCGGACAAAAAATGCGACCGCTAGAGTGCAAACACCACACACACACACACACACACACACACACACACACACACACACACACACACACACACACACACAGATATGTATATAAAACATTTTGAACGACCCCCCAAAACGTGTTCAGGGGATCACGTTAGGAACTTCTATGGTGGTCCCGGGCTTAAGTTTCACCGTGTGGGTCATGCTAATAGTTCACTTTCCAAAGGAAATTCACTAATAATTCGATGAAGTGCATTACTATCTGCAACGCTTCAGTGATCTTCTTGTGATACAATACTGCATTGTATTGTATTGCATGCGTTGTATTTAGTAACATAGCAGACAGATATTAGGTGTAAAGTAATTAATGCAATATACCTGATTGTTGATAAAAAATTATTCACATTGGTAGGATGTTGGAGGAATGAAATAAATTTGTATTAGCGTAATATTTAAATTATACTTCGTCTTAACCAAATCTAATATGTCAGTACTCCCAACTGAGAATTTATCAGGATTAAAAGGCGTCGGTTATCAAGTTTTCTTTAATGCTTAATTCAGTAAACCAAGCAAGAAAACTTGAAAACCGACGCCTATTAATCCTGGATAAATTATAAACCTGAAGGTTTATTTGTGTCTGTTGTGTGTGTATTTGTTTTTGATCACAACTATATAAAAGTCATGTAATTTTAACACCCCTTTGCAATTTAAATAAATAACATCTAGTAATGCTTTAATATTCTAGGAATTTTAGCACGATTCAAATAAAAATGTTTCATATTTAATCCAAATTTGTGTTGCATTTTATTCATATTTCAATCAGTTTTGACGGGAAAAGTTAAAACTGACTTATTGTTAAATGTTGTTGCTAGGAAACATAATTTAAAAGTGATATTTTGTAACTAAATTTGATTCAACACGCAAGATATTTACGTTCCAGCAAGATCAATGAAGAGTCGGGTTTGTGAGTACATGGAAAAGTATTTTTTTTGTATTTAAGTATAAAAAAGTCTAAATATGAAGGGTCTTAAACATACGTATAACTTGATTGCTTTCAACCTATTAAATTGTTCTGGGGATTGTAATTTATCTTTAGAATGAATTCCAGCAGTAAAATTAGATAAAGTCTACTAGTCTAATTTAAACAGAAGCTTAAAGTGTAACATTTCATACTTTATCATATATATATTTTTTTCTGATATATCATTCAGATATTATTAGTGTTTTTAGATATATATTATCTACTTCATCGTATATTCATCATATATTAATAATTCATCGATTTAAGATCTAACAGTAGACTAAGAGTGAGTAAAATTCATGTTCCTAGCGGGTCTTGGACTGTTGGGGTCGACGTTTAGGCCTCTAAAGGAATGTCGTCATATTATATATCCAATTCTTTGGGCTATCGTGTTTGACATACTTCCCTTTCACCTTAGCAACTCAATATCTTCACACAGACGGTTTTATTTACATATTTAGACCCTTGACTGAGCCTGCCAGACCTTAAGTAGATCCTCCTAGCCTACCTATTGCCACGTGGGAAGAGACTGGGAGGAAGCCTACTTAACAAGTCTCTTGATGTCTTCATGACCAGACCTCATGAGGTCATGAGGTCATGAGGTCAAACCAACCGGGGTAACGACTTTTCACTGGATTGGAACTAACGACAGCCAGATAGGTTGGAAGGCATATATAGAGTGGAGGTCTATGAACCATAGAGAAAATCAAGGGCAAAAGGGCGAATCAGCCAGGGGTTGCCTGCCTTGGAGCCTCCCCCCTGAGCTGGATAGAAGAGGAGCATAATCCCTTATGGGGTGACGCGGTCCCTGTCTTGTCTTTTCCATCCTTACAGACCTATTCCTTCCGGTGATTGTAGGCATACTGCCCTTAGCCTACTAATGTTGGGCCCTTCTAATCCATTCAATCTAACACTTTATCTTACTTACGCTCGAAAATACACCCTAATGTTACGAAGAAAGGAATGAGAACAAATAAAATATAAAGCTAATATCATCTACAGGTCATTTGGGAAACATTTTTTTTGGTGTATCATAAAAAATTATGACAAAGTAGGCCTATTTAATTTCATTGGTTACTACGAAAGCGTACTGAACAAAATTGAAATTATTTCACAGTATGATGATTACTTTAAAGATTAGTGAGCCAAAACAAGAACTGTAAACCTATGTTTTTAAAACTGAACTATCTTACCTTCGCTTTTCACATAAACCTTGTATTATGATAATATAAGTAAAATTATTTAAAAAAAATTGTCCTTAGGATCGGTTCAATTTCATACCCTATTCGAACCGAAATAAAAACCTGTGATTATAGGATGTTAAATGGTTACTCGGAATTAAATTGTGGATTCCTGACAGTGCCTGATACCATATATTATACATACTCCTTAGCTGATACACTTTACTACATTTACTTAATGTGTAAAAGTATTCCTAATATTCGGGTTTAGCCTTATTTTTCCAGCCAACTTTTAAAATATATTTCTAAATGTAAGTTCTCTCGATCCACCGACCCACCAAGGTAAGTTTAGTTGTTATTTCTTTTACTTATTAGTTCGTTATATGTTTTTGTTATTATAAGATCAAATGCAATCTATGGTCACAAACAATTTATTACGTACATTATCCTCTGGTTTTGTAATAACAACTGAATGAGTAATTAGTAACAAATAAGTTAGCTAACTTCGAGATTTTCAGGTTGAAACTTATAAAACTGATACCACGATGATAAAATACTTAAAATATTGAATCCAATTTAAGTTTTAAATTGTATCGACATTCTACTTGTTTTATTTTAGGAAGTTTTTAAAAGCTATAACGAATTTTTTCTTTATATATATATATATTATACAGTCGAATAATATATTTTTGGCATTAACTTGAAATACGAAAAATGTGCTTTGTTTAGTGTTACACACCTCTATACTATATAAAGTTGTGTTTAATGGCTCCGAGTTACGCAGAAATTATATTGAAAGAATATGGGATATATGTGGGACAGATATTTTTAAATATTCAGTGGTCTTTCAGTGATTGAATGTAAAAGGCCTAACACGGTTAACCAAATAAAATATATATTTACCTGAATCCCAGCATTTGTACCTAAAGTTATTTTTTAATTACTTTCCAAAAACAACATTTATCCGTTTTAGAAGTCAGCTAATATGTTAGAAATAAAAATAATCATAACAACCCTTTGACCGACAGATTAAAAACCGAATATATCAGTTTCTTGACGCTTAAAGGGTTAAAAAATATGTCAAAAGAATTGAATATCACGGTTTTCTACAAAAGTGTTTGATTGTTCAGATAACCGAAGACATCCCTGCGGGAAGAAGATGTGGACTCTGACAACACTACGGCGTGTGACTGTCCCTGCCCGCGTCTCATTTTTACTAATATGAACTTAAAAACCCCTTTAGTAAAATTATAGCTAAACATATATAGGGTAAAAATGTGATGTAATCGAACCATTATTTTATATGCATAAACGATAAATATACTTAATTCAATGTTTCTGTAAATAGGGTAAACAGAAAACATACCAAAAGTATTTTAGATGGTAACTAAATTAAATAATATGAATAGATATACCAATGATAGCTAACCGGTTAATATCAGCTACTACAAGAAAAAAATTAATAAATTATATATTTAACACTAAAAATATTATACATAACAATATTTTTGGAATAGTTTTAGGTTATAAATATTTCCAGTTTAGCTACAACAAAATTATATTAAAAATATATTGGTAAATTTAGTAACTGTATCAAACCCTCTCTTAACCAAACCCAAACCAAACTGTTTAGATGATGACCAAACCCTCTCTTTTAAAACCAAACAAAATGTAAGTGTAACAAATTACTCATAAAGCACCTAACCTATATGTCAGTAATTATTTGCTGTATACCTTTTGATACAATTGATTTAGAATTTTTTTAATCGGTTGATTTTTCTTTTACATTCGTTTTATAGTAAAGGATTTAAAAAATCTTATAATAATAAAATTAATGACAATAATTCCCTATGAGACGTAGGCCTAGGGAGCCATCATCATCAACATTCCAGCCTCATCAATCAACATCAACCTCATCTGCGTCTGCACCTACAAAGAGAATGTCCAACAATCTTACAATGTTCTACGTAGCTGTCCGCGAGCCCAGCAGCGAGGCCCCAAACTCCGCCCCCGCTCACTGTGAGAGGGCGTGACTAATGTCCAAGGACCCCTCCGCCCCACAAAGAAAACTGAAGAATTCTGAATATACATTCAAGAAAGCGTCGGTAACCAATAGAAACAAAGAACATCAGAACGCAACACAGACAACAACTGAGGGCATCGGTCTGAGAAAACAGTGGTGGAAGAGAGGCCAAGAAGAGGAGAGAAGGACATATTGTGCCATCGATTTATATTTTGGGTACGTAATTCTATGGGTTTATTTTAGATTTAGAGTACAAGTACAGTTTTCAACTAATGGAAATCACTTCCTGCGGGTCAGGTGAGTATCTTTAGCTGTTTAAAAGTTGGCTGGAAATATATTAGTGAGGTTTTTCTTTGTAAAACATTAAAATGTGCCCAACAATGATTTATAGATAAACTTACAGTGGTGTAGTTTATTGGGATATAAAATAAACATTTTTTCCCCTAGAAAAAGTGTAGGTAGAATATTTGTACATATAGGTTTATTTTTACATACGTGGTTACACGTTTCTTATACATGGGGATGTTTTTACCGATCGCAAACTTATAACTGAGTAAATTTATGATATTGTATTTTTTCATCATCCTTGGGCTAAGGGAAATCTATTGACACCAACCTGGCTGCTCTACGTTCAGTAGTTTACTCGAAATAGGTGGTTACACGTCACTACACGCGTTTATTATATAGGATGATTGTTTGTCTAATATAAAAATACATAACTCTGAATAAGCCAAAAGAATAGTTAAATCGCAATATTATGCTAATGCAAACCTAAGGTTATAAGTTAAAGCTTCCTAGGTTTACTTCACGAGAAATATCAGTAAATATTTACCGAAATATTACAGAAATATTTCTAATGTAATCAGAGTTTTATATTTATATTTATATTTTTTTTTAGAGAAATAGATGTTTGACAAGGTGAGGTCATAACTATAGAGGCATTTCTGCAAATTACCACCTAACCTGGCCGGGTATGGCCGTTTTGCAATCCATTTCCGGCCTAGGTAGGATGAAAAACCGTGGAAAATCAACTCAGAATGGCCGGTCAGAGATATGAAAACGGAATGTGAGATGAAAATGTTATCATTGTGCTCAAAAAAGTAATTATGTTTGACTAAACGTTACGTTCAAAGCTTATTATGCTTGACGCAATAATAATTTCCATATTTACTGGACTAGAAACGAAGTAGGACAGCCCTACAAGATGGGGTGGTTAGCATCTAAACAATGAACTGATGATGGGATAATAAGCCGGGTGTAACTGGGTGTCATGGGATTCTTGACGTAAAACTAAAGCTTTTCCTGCTTTAATTCAAACATTTTTAGACTAGATATTATTCTGTAACTAGCATTTCGAATTTTTACTATGATTTTGTTTTGATTTAGTTTTATAAATTCTTAATTGTTTGAATTTAAAATAAATTAACCGTTTTAAACAAACCACAATAATACGATGAATAAAATATGAAAATAGTAAGTACTAATAAACAAAGGAGATATGCCTTTAGCATAACACACACAGTACATTACCGGAGTTTTTTTTTTCAATGACAGGACAGTACCAACTTTAATAACCTAATGCAATAACTTTATTTCTTGTATTATGTTTTATTTTCAATGTTCTTAATATAGGTTATAGCAAAATTCCTGGATCACGAAGAGTTCTCCAACTTACCATAATGCCGAAATGGGAAATTGTGTACACTGATTATTTAGGACAAAAGATAGGAAAAGCAAAAAGGGTTAAATTTGAACTTTACCGTAGGGCTCAGCCCCAAGGGTCGTCGAGGTTCTACTTTTATTCTTATGGGAATTCATTTTATTTGACCAAATGATTACTTAAACAGATGTTCATTATTCGAAATAACTCAAAAAGTAAACCAAATAATGCAGCACACACAATTATTATATTAGGAATGAGACCGGGTACTATGGTGGGTACTTTATAAGTAAAACTTTAAACTATTCATTATTCGAAATAACTCAAAAAGTAAACCAAATAAAGCAGCACACACAATTATTGTATTAGGAATGAGACCGGGTACTACGGTGGGTACTTTATAAGTAAAACTTTAAACTATTCATTATTCGAAATAACTCAAAAAGTAAACCAAATAAAGCAGCACACACAATTATTATATTAGGAATGAGACCGGGTACTATGGTGGGTACTTTATAAGTAAAACTTTAAACTATTCATTATTCGAAATAACTCAAAAAGTAAACCAAATAAAGCAGCACACACAATTATTGTATTAGGAATGAGACCGGGTACTACGGTGGGTACTTTATAAGTAAAACTTTAAACTATTCATTATTCGAAATAACTCAAAAAGTAAACCAAATAAAGCAGCACACACAATTATTATATTAGGAATGAGACCGGGTACTATGGTGGGTACTTTATAAGTAAAACTTTAAACTATTCATTATTCGAAATAACTCAAAAAGTAAACCAAATAAAGCAGCACACACAATTATTATATTAGGAATGAGACCGGGTACTATGGTGGGTACTTTATAAGTAAAACTTTAAACTATTCATTATTCGAAATAACTCAAAAAGTAAACCAAATAAAGCAGCACACACAATTATTGTATTAGGAATGAGACCGGGTACTACGGTGGGTACTTTATAAGTAAAACTTTAAACTATTCATTATTCGAAATAACTCAAAAAGTAAACCAAAGAATGCAGCACACACAATTATTGTATTAGGAACGAGACCGGGTACTATGGTGGGTGTGGGTACTTTTTAAATAAAACTTTAAACTAAGCATGGTATTCAAACAGCTACTTACTGTGCACCGGCTACAACAACACTGGACGGCGCCGCGTCCGCACTCTAGTTAACCCGGCAATCGGCTCAGTCATTATCAAGCGTTATTATCAAACTGTTTCTCAACAAGCTCAACCAGTGCCATATCATGTTTTACAGCTGTCAAAGACTGTTGAAGTCTCTTAAAATAACTTTAGAGCTCAATATAATACGTCTAAGGATTTATGATATTAAATTTACGTTTCCCAGATACAAGTCACTGAATATAAAGGTAATTAATTTAAATCGGGAATTCCGATTGTCATCAGGCCCAATGAGAGACTGATTTACAATACTTTTTAGAGATAAATACTATTTAAATTATATTAATTGCTTATAAGAATGATCGTATACTAAAATCTTAAATCCTTTTTATCATTTAGTTAAACTAAAACACAAATTTGTATATTGGAAAATAAGAATATACCCTAATTGGTAATGAGTGGTAAAGAAAATTAAATAAGTCTGGGAATTTTAAAGTCAATACAATTTTAAATTGTTTTAACAATTATATTTATTGGTGTCCTCTTAAAATTTAAAATTTGTGATACCAGACAAAACTGAATAATTGTTTGATATTTTCATTGGTGCAAATACAAGTAAAGCGAGCAATTTCAAATAATTACTGCTTACAACTCAACAAGGCTGATAAACCGCAGTAGTTTGAACTGATAAATAAAAACATTACTACATTTAAACTGGAAAAGCACTTGTTAACATTTTGAAAGTATACTATTGAGGATTCATGATGCAAAATCCCTTTTAGGAACTGAATGATATTGTAATCGAAGATATGAGATTTTACATTAGAATCAAACACGCGTAGAAACGAATACGCGAGGAGATAGAAGCGATATTGTTCATCGGTCTGTGACGTCTGGGTGTTCTGGCGGGAAGCGATTGGAGTACTTCCGGTTTTCTGCGCCGGTTTAACGCTCAACATCGCGATATTGCATTTTATTGTTTTATTGAAAAATCTATCTTTTTGATTTTTTGAACACTCCACAACGCGTCTTTATAATAAATTGTGATATATTTGAATCTGTTGTAATAATTCACGTATTGTGTTAAAAATAAAATCGGTATATTTAAATACAATCTATGAGTAATATAGTTTTAACAGTACGGATTATAGCACTTTGAGAACTTTTGTACTCACTGCTCATTCAGCACATTCAAGATATGTTTCCATAAATAAAATGTAACTAAGCCAATCATTACATGCATGAATGGTTTTTCGTCCAAAACTTCCTCTATTAATTAAATACAACACTAAAAACAGGGTTTCGTATTTGCATTTACCTCTAAACATCAATGTAACTCAAACATCCAAATATAGTACTGTATCTACTTAGTCTTCAAACAAGACCGATACTATAATTTTATAAACAAATATCAGATAATCTACGTTCGCTTTGATGTATCTAACAAAGCAAACCGTTACCCCCCCCCCAAAAAAAAAATAAGAGAAAAACCTTACAATAACATTAAAAGTCACTTGTTATCAAACAAAAAACTAATTGCTTTTAATAAGCACAATAAACTTATTTAAGCTTTGTTTTAGCGAATTTACCCTATAGGGAAGAAGCTATTTCCGTAGGTTTCAAGGTAAGACTTAAGCCCGAGGCCATGATAACTTTTTGTTTTGAGATGTCAAAAAACTATTCGTTCAAATTTATATATATGTGTCCGTTATCACGATAAAATGAGGAAAAAACGTCCGATTTCGATCAAATTTGGCTCAAATGTGTAAAGTGACTAATGTAAATTACAATAGTATTGTGCCCATTTTGAACAAAATACATTTCTAACGGTGTGCTTGGATTTTTCCTACTGTGCGCACGAGCTGAGACAAACGTACGACAAAAATCATTCTTGCCTATTATTGTAATAGCTATATATATATGTGTGTGTGTGTTTGTGTGTGTGTTTGTGTGTGTGAGTGTGTGTGTGTGTGTGTGTGTGTGTGTGTGTGTGTGTGTGTGTGTGTGTGTGTGTGTTTGTGTGTGTGTGTGTGTGTGTGTGTCCGTGGGTGCGATAACTCTCGTAAAAATTATCAGATTTTGATAAAATTGTGTACAAAGATGTAAAGCAACATTTATGTTTTTAAGTTCGAAAACCAGCCAGAGCTGGTTGGGCTTCACTCTATCCAAAGGAGTATTTTGGGGGGGATTTTGTACTCCAAAAATTGTTTTTTTGAGTTTTTTACAAATAATATTTTTGTAAATCCAATTTTAGTTTTCACCATTAAATTGAGCTTAAAATTGGTATGTGTATCCGATTTGGTGTTTTGATAATTGTTCTACGTTAATTTGTTTCAGAAATATTGAAAGTGCTAAACAAAGTCCGTTATCCAATGTTGTCCTTGTGGAGGATAAGACAAATTGTATATCTTGCTTAATTATCAACTTATCCTGACGAAACTTGGTATATTGCTTCATATTGTTGTGGTCTATTGATATTTGCACGAAAAACGATTTTTTGCCGATATTTACCGTAGCAGCAAACCTGCGTACTCAGCCCCCATGTTATTCTTATGGAGAATAAGTAAAATGCTATCTCCTTTAATTTTGAACATTAATTAATACAATTTGGTATGAAGCTTCACCTAGTTGAGTTATAAAAAGATTTGTATAAAAACCCATTTTTTGTGTTCCTTGCTTCAGCAAACCTGCATCCTCAGACGCCATGTTATTCTTATGGAGAATAATTAAAATGTCATAAATCAATTATTCATGATTGTATATGGATGAAACTTGGTATGTGTAATATCGCTTAGTGAAACCTTCGTAATTGGTATTAAGATACATGTATCTGTATTGGAAATCTACTATATATATATATATATATATATATATATATATATATATATATATATATAAACATCCGATTTTGATGAAATTTGATAAAAACGTGTAAAGCAGCATTTATGACTTTAATTTCGAGAACCGGATAGATCGACCTAGCCGAAGTGGTATTCTGGGGGGGGGGGTTGTACCCCAAAATGGGTATTTTAACTTTTAACATGTAATATTTTAAAAAACCAAATTTTTAATTTTTACCATTGCATTCAGCTTTAAAAACACACACTTTGGTGTGTTGATCATTTCTCTACGTCAATTGGTTACAGAGATATTGAAAAAGTGCTAAACACAGTACGTTGTGTAATGTTATTCTTATGGAGAATAAGAACAATTCTATATCCTGCTTATTTATGAACGTATACTAACGAAACTTGGTATACGGCTTCATCCGGTTGTGGTCTATTGTTAAATATACAAAAAATAATTTTTACTGATTATTTCCGTAGCAGCAAACCTGCTTACTCGTCCTCCATGTTATTTTTATGGAGAATAAGTAAAATGTAATGGCTTCCTTAATTATATGCATAAATTAATTTCAACTAGGTATGTGGCTTCACCTTGTTGAGTTATATTGATATTTGCAAAAAGAAAACATTTTTGGTGTTCCTCGTTGCGGCAAACCTGCGTACTCATCCCCCATGTCATTCTTATGGATAAAAATCAAAATGGTATATATCGCTTATTTATGAATTCATATTGGTGGAACTTGGTATGTGGCTTCACTTAGTTATATTGATATTTGCATAAAACCCATATTTTGTGTTCCTTGTTGCAGCAAACCTACTTACTCATCTACATGTTATTCTTATAGAGGATAATTATAATGTTATATATCGCTTATTTAGGAATGAATATTGATGAAACTAAGTATGTGGATTCACCTAGTTTAATTATATTTATATTTGCACAAATACCAATTGTTTGTGTTCTTTGTTTCAGCAAACCTATGTACTCATCCCCAATGTTAATCTTATGGAGAATAATTAAAACTGTATATATCGCTTATTTGTGAATATCTTTTTATGGAACTTGGTATATGCCTTTATGTGGTATTAAGACATATATTATGCATTGGAGATTCGCTGAGTACGCAGGTTCGCTGCGACGGGGGTATTTATTCCCCAGAGTTACTTAACAGTTTGGTAAATGATTTTTCAGTAAGTATTTTCTAACTACTTGTTAAAAATAAGGGGCTACTACTTGTAAAGTTGTTACATCACAAAGGAGCAAGTGACATCACGAACAACCTGAGTAAGGGGTTACTACTTGTAAAGTTGTTACATCACAAAGGAGCAAGTGACATCAGGAACAACCTGAGTAAGGGGCTACTACTTGTAAAGTTGTTGCATCACAAAGGAGCAAGTGACATCAGGAACAACCTGAGTAAGGGGCTACTACTTGTAAAGTTGTTACATCACAAAGGGGCAAGTGACATCACGAACAACCTGAGTAGGGGGCTACTACTTGTAAAGTTGTTACATCACAAAGGAGAAATTGACATCACGAACAACCTGAGTAAGGGGCTACTACTTGTAAAGTTGTTACATCACAAAGGAGTAAGTGACATCACGAACAACCTGAGTAAGGGGCTACTACTTGTAAAGTTGTTACATCACAAAGGAGCAAGTGACATCACGAACAACCTGAGTAAGGGGCTACTACTTGTAAAGTTGTTACATCACAAAGGAGCAAGTGACATCAGGAACAACCTGAGTAAGGGGCTACTACTTGTAAAGTTGTTGCATCACAAAGGAGCAAGTGACATCAGGAACAACCTGAGTAAGGGGCTACTACTTGTAAAGTTGTTACATCACAAAGGGGCAAGTGACATCACGAACAACCTGAGTAGGGGGCTACTACTTGTAAAGTTGTTACATCACAAAGGAGAAATTGACATCACGAACAACCTGAGTAAGGGGCTACTACTTGTAAAGTTGTTACATCACAAAGGAGCAAGTGACATCACGAACAACCTGAGTAAGGGGCTACTACTTGTAAAGTTGTTACATCACAAAGGGGCAAGTGACATCACGAACAACCTGAGTAAGGGGCTACTACTTGTAAAGTTGTTACATCACAAAGGGGCAAGTGACATCACGAACAACCTGAGTAAGGGGCTACTACATGTAAAGTTGTTGCATCACAAAGGGGCAAGTGACATCACGAACAACCTGAGTAGAGTTTTTAACAGAAGAGTAAATAAAAGAAACAGACGAGTGACTGAATGAATATATAAAATGTTCAAGTTTAATAATAATTTATGATAGTGCTGCCGAGAAAAACTTAATTTATGGCAGTAAAATGAAATGTTGGAGTTACAAGATAAGTGGCGCGCCATAACCTAGCCAAGCTTCGATCGTGAGATACTGTGGTATCAAGAAGGTTGATGTGGACTTTTAAGAACCGGTAATTTGCGATGGCACTTTAGATGATGTACCCAACTTCACAGTTGACTCTTCATTTCATGACAATTCTAATGTTATATCTTAAACAAAAAGGGAGTTTTTTTATTAATGGCTATGTGCAGTTATTTTTTGTTAACTGGGCATCGAGATATTTTCTAAATTTTGGCCCAGAAACGTATTGGGCCTAGTTATAAATGACTGCCGGTGTCAACGAACCTGAATTTTATTCCTTCATACACTGAGTCAGAAATGACGGCCGGACAAACTTGTCTATCAGTGGAATTTTCAAAACAAAAATTAAATTACATCCTTTACAATCGTCCTTTCGAGGGTTCGGTTTGTTGTATTGTTTACACAACGCATCACTGCTACAAAAGACTTTAATATTAATTTGACATGGCCATGTCTACGTTAAGACATACTACACATCTACTAAGGGACGACCATTAGAGAAAATTTTGATTAGTGAGAAAATACCAAGTACCAGAACCGATTTAGTTTTTAATAATCAAATTGAACATCACCGTCCAACAAAACATACTCAGTTACCTGTTATATTTAATTATTTGTAAATATTAAAATAATCGTTCAACATATTTAAGTAGGTCTCCGTGCCCCCAGAGCCCAGTTTTGGTTCAATTACTTCCGAGTTTGAAAATAGAAGTTTAGTCCCTTAAGAGTGTTTAATTACACCATCTACATTCCATTTACACATTCATAAGCCGTAGTGAAAAAACTTTATCCTTTAAAATAAATTGCATTTTATTAGGTTAAAACAGTTTGGATTAAAATCATTAATTTTAAAGTATCTTGAATGCTGTTCTGGCGAACACTCCCTAGTGAAAAAATAGTTTTCTGGCCCATATCTGGGCCAGATATCTGGGCTCTTCTAGAATTGGCCAGATCTGGTCCAGATCTGGGCCATAACTGGGCCAGAACTACATATTTTTTTAAAATTTAAACGGTTATTTTAATTTGAAAAATATGATTTTTCCAATTGAATAGCTTGATAAACCAATGATATAAATTTTTAAAAAGAATTTTAGTTTCAATACCATAACGACCAGGATGGGTCTTAAACCTATGATCTTTGACTTACTGTCCACACGTCTCAACACACGCGGCCATCCTGACTCGTGTGTGTACATGGATGGAGTGGGATATACAAATTACCAATAGTCTACACCTACGCGACGCAGAATACTTCAGTTTTATTTTTCTAAGCGAAATGAAAGTTGGAACAAATTCAGATTGTTCATTTGATTTATGTATCCATTCTTGCCTTGTAATATGATAAACTGAGAGCAAATTAATATATATTTAATATAATTATAATAAAAATTTAAAGTTAATTTATATAAACTTCACCATTTTGTTGCAATATTTCGAGGTATTCTCTTTATCGAGCAGCGACACATGTATATATCAATGTATAATTAAGATAATTAATTTTAAAATAATTATAACTATGTACCCTTTAAATATTTGTACTAAGATAATAATAATATAATATTAATGTAATGTACACAACAATTAATCAACCTTGGTCCAACAATATTAATGATATTAAAAGACGATTGCACCACAGATTACCGTTTTGAGGACATAATCCCGTCCCGAAATAATCCCGAGGTAAAATAAATCTTGCCCGGAAAACAGAATAATTATTCCTGAAAAATTCCCGAAATTTCTGAACCCGTCAATCCGTAATCATGAGCTAATCAACAACTAAACTAAATTGCTGTCAAACCACAGAGAAGAAAGAATTCTTTCTTCTCTGTGGTCAAACTGAAGACCGAAAAGGACGCGCGGAAATAAAATTCCCTCTAACCAATTATCACCGCACTTCTTAGATCAATAAAAAAAATTGAGTCTCTTGACTGACTGGCGCGCTAGGCTGCAGCCTAGTCAGCCTAATGGTTAATCAGGAATCAGGCTATGGTTTTCACTTGTGCAACACATTGCATTTCATTGTCATTGGCTTATAAGTTTGATAGCAACACCCTTTTTATAAACAATTGTTTCTTACCGGTAATAATTACTATCCTCCTCCTACTAACTAATTAAATATTTGTATAGCTATTTCACTACTTATTACCAATTACATGATTTCAAACAATTTGAAATTATATTTGTTGTATATTTTATTTTTGTTCAACATTTCATGCAGTGTTCTCACTTATAACTTCCATCCTAAGACATCCTCAAATTTGGCTCAGACATCCCCAGTTATGGCTTTGACATCCCCAGTTATGGCTTAGACATTCCCAGGGTTAGTCCAGACATCCCCAGATCTGGCCCAGACATCCCCAGATCTAGCCCAGACATCCCAGATCTGGCCCAAACATCCCCAGATCTGGCCCAGACATTCCCAGTTCTGGCCCAGACATCCCCAGATCTGGCCCAGAAATCCCCAGATCTGGCCCAGAAATCCCCAGATCTGGCTCAGACATTCCCAGTTCTGGCCCAGACATTCCCAGTTCTGGCCCAGACATCCCCAGATCTGCCCCATACATCCCCAGATCTGGTACAGATCTGGCTCAGACATCTCCAGAACTGGTCCAGATCTGGCTCAGACATCTCCAGATTTGACCAGAAAATATTTCTTCACTAGGGGCTGTCATACGAACTCGAGCGTTTTTGTTACACTTATTAAAAGCACCAAAAAAAAGTATTGGATATATTATTCGCTCTGACACAATATGATGTCGATGATTTTAAACACATTTTCAAGATCAGAACATGATACAGATATTTTCACTCTAAATAGAGATTTTTCACCCCAAAAAAAGTATCTTAGCTTCAAGAATAAAATTATATTTCTTAATTCCGTTAACAAATTGTATAAATAAAATCTTCCTATACTTACGGTCCTTAACAATATAAATCACACCTACTCGCCAATTTCCCTCTACTCGACTGAAGCACTCACAAGAACACTTAAACAGAATTATCACAAGTAGGGAACTTGTGAAAGGAATCGTTGATAGACTGAAACCTAAATTTATTCAAATTCTATTTTCTTGTCTTTTACAAAACATACAATCACAAGATTAAAACTCCTTGTGAAATAATTTACCCCAATTGTAAAATTATTATTCACTGATAGGCCGAATTTATTTCACAAAATGATTATACAGTTTGCATTATATTTACAAACCGCCCTACTACAATTAATTGTTGTCTTTTTGGAAAGAGAAATATTTAGATGTTAATCAACTACTTGATAAAAGCATATTATAAAGTAAACGTTGGATATGAAGGATTACATCTACATTTACATAGAGGGACAGAAAATCCCAGAGGCGCGGAAAGGGTACTAGACCCTCCTTGTCTTCTCATCCTGCTACAGTTTTGTTGTTTAAGGCGTGTTCTCTTCTGCATAAAAGATTATGTTGGTTCGCGGCCCTGTATTATTCGGGAATGGGAGAAAACTGCAATTCCTCTAATTCTGAATTAGCTCTAATACGGTTGGGTAAATGAGAGCTTTTAACTATTTTAATTGCATTGAAATAATTACCTGATAATTTACCTGTGATAAATTTACCTGTAAATTAAGTAAAACGATTTTCTAGATTTGCAATCCTTGCACCAAAAAAACGATCACTGCAATGATATAAATTCCAAATTTTTAAATTGTATACTGGAGAATCAAAAACCTACACAAGTGTGAACAATTTAACTACCGAAAATGATGGAGAAATTCTTCAGTTTCCCACAGATTTTTTGAATAGCCTTGAGCTCAATGTGTGTTTTGAACCTCCTCACATTTTAAAATTAAAAGCGGGCGCTTTTTTAAATTTATATATATTTATATATTTATATTTAATTTTTAAAATTATCATGCTTCTAAGAAATATAAATGTTGCACAGGGTCTTTTAAATGGAACAGTTTAATCGTACGAAAAATGAATGAAAACAGTTTAGAATTAGAAATTATTGATGGTGTTAAAGTGGGAGAAACAGATGTATTGCCAGTAGATGTAATACCTTCCGATGCAACTCTTCCTTTCGAATTTAAAAGAAGACAATTTCCGGTAAGACTGGCATTTTGCATAACGATAAATACCCCCATCGCAGCAAACCTGCGTACTCAGCGAATTTCCAACGTATAATATATGTCTTAATACCACAAAGCCGCATACCAAGTTTCATAAAAATATATTCACAAATAACCGATAGGCATATATACAATTTGAATTTTATTCTTCATAAGAATAACATTGGGGATGAGTAGGCAGGTTTGCTGCAACAAGGAACACCAAAATGGGTTTATCAATATAACTGAACAAGGTGAAGCCACATACCAAGTTTTATTAATTTATGTTAATAATTAAGGGAAACATTACAATTTACTTATTCTCCATAAGAATAATATGGGGACTGAATAAGCAGGTTTACTGCTACGGGAATTATCGGTTAAAAATATTTTTGTGCAAATAACAATAGACCACAACCAGATGAAGTGGTGCACCAAGTTCGTTAGTATACGTTCATAAATAAGCAAGATATAAATTTGTTCTTATTCTCCATAAGAATAGCATTAGACAACGTACTGTGTTTAGCACTTTGAATATCTCTGTAACCAATTGTACATGTACATGTAAAAACTTCAAAAACCCGTTTTGAGGGTACAAACCCCCCCCCCCCGAAATACCACTTTGGTTGGGTCGATCTGTTTGGTCTGTTTGGTTTTCGAACTTAAAGTCATAAACGCTGCTTTACATGTTTGTACCAAATTTTATCAAAATCAGATCTTTTTCACGAGGGTTATCGCACCCACGGACACATATATACACACAGTTTCGAACGAATGGTGTTTTTGGGGCCTGGGGACCTCGAAACGAAAAGTTTTGGGGGCCTAGGTTTTACCATGCCGACTATGGTAACAGCTTCTTCCCTGTAGGGGAAATTCGCTAATAAAGCGCGGGGCAAACTGTAGATCGAGTCGGAATTTATCTTCCTCAGCCTGTTTTTAGTCATGGTCAATTATATGTTGCAATATCCAGAGTACGGTCATTTAAGACTTGATAGTTGATAATATACCTAAAAGTAGTGAAACTCTGGGCGGTTTAGGAGTTCGGGTTTATCTTTGGTCTGAGCCATAGAACTCTATTAATACCCCTGGAACGCTCGGGCTGTGACAAGAAATCGGTCTTTACCCCCACCCCTTCAATGGCACTCACGGCCGCTCAGTGGATTTCAGCATTGTGCGCCCTATCGTTTACACGCTTTTGCGCCTCGCCTGATTCATGTAATTACAATACAGTTTATATATTATTGTTCTGCATTAACTACGGAACCTAACCATATAAACTTCTTGTAGTTTGGAATTTATTTTATTCGTAGTAATGAAAACTAGTTCAAACTAAACTAGTGTTTAACTAGTGTTTTAAAAGTGGGACACGAAAAAGTCACAAAGCGTAAACTTTTTTGTTTTGGGGTTAAAAAGAAAATTCCAGCGGAAAAGTTTTAGAGAATTAGTTGATCCACAATTTTTATCATAAAAATGTTTCAAAGTTGATTTATTTGTTCTGTAAAGATGGTAACAACATTTCCCGCGCTCAAACCAATTCGCGCCGCACTCATTCCAGCTAACTGACGCATCACTTTGTTATACAACACGAATTTGATTGTATTAACAAGCTGAACTATGACTTATTATTTTACAGGCAGTAAGTGGTCTATGGTTGCTACTCTTTTTTATTTTGGAAATGGATACCAACATATACGAATAGTGGAACCAACATATACGGTACTATGTAAAATGACACAGGGAACAGGTTAATATTCAAAATGAATTTGAAACCCAATTTTAAATGAAATTTTATTATAATATAAGATTATAAAGTTGTTCTTAGACATCTTAAGGGTTATTAAATAAAATTAACTTATTTAATTTCTGCCATAGGGTCATTGATGCTTTATTTTGTTCCATGGATTGAGTCCAGGTTAAATCATGGCATAATAGTTTCAAAATAATAGCAAATCGTTTTTACAAGTTGTAACACATGCCGATCATCATAATGGGAGGTGATTGGATTTGAACAAAATATTTTGCCACCAAAGTAATTTATATCTCTGTTTATAAAATGAGGAATGCCTCCCGCGAAAAATAAAAAAAACTGTAGTCACTGCGGTGTTTAATCGTATTCTAAGGCTACCAATTTAAATTAATCTGGTTAAAAGTGCTGACTACAAAGTCTACTTGAATCTGACGGAAAAAGTGTTTTATTTTCGTATAAATTGACCCAGTTTTCTTTAAGGCCCGGGTATGAAGGAACACTGGAAATAAACCATGGGAAATAATGAACAAGAAATTTTAGGGAGTTCGATTTAATGATTAGTTAAGCTTATTCCTTATACCGGGTTTCCATCTTTACAAATTGAATCGTGTGTAGAACGTAATATAGTAGTATTTTAGTGGGGATAGATTTTTTTCTAACACTTGATCTTAAGTTTGTTAATTTTTGCATAGTCTTTACTTATTTACCTCATCAAAACTATCTATTTAAAAAATTTTAGTTTCCTCGTGTAGGGCTTAAAGTGCTTTGTTTATTTTGTCCTACTTGAATTGTTTGGCACATGTTCTGTTGTTCTCTGGTCGGATATTGGTTTTGTCTAATGTACGTTTGGTTTTGTTGAGTGTTTCTATAGTTCACGTTTTGTGGTTTATTGCCCCCTGATTGGTAGTCATGTTTGTATTGTCTGTCATCTCTATAGTTTTCATTGTTCCTGTTAGGATTTTCTGATAAGTAGTTCCTATTTCTCCGGTAGTTTTGATTGTCATTTCTGTCTTCGTGTCGATTCATCCATCTCCCGTCGTTTCTTCTTCCATCTACTATGTTTTTGTTCCTTATCTGTCCGTTCTTCTCTTCTACGTCTTCTCTACTAAATAGTTTTTCAAAACCTCTGACTATATATTATATTCTGCACTCTTCTTGCATCTCTTACACGCTCGTCAAACTGCTCACTCAAAAACTCTACAATTTCTTCCTCGGTCATCGATGGTGTCATGTTTTTAAGTGTCAGGACGCGGTCAATAAAATATTCCGCGCGAGTTAGCCTGCCTCCTGGTCTGTATCTTTCTAGCTCCATTCTTCTCTTGATTCCACGTTGAGTTTCAGATCTCCAGTACTTCTCTATTAACGTGTGTTCAAAGTCTTCGATTGTTCTTACGTCACCTTTTATTACTTGCCACCATCGCGCCGCACTGTCTTCCAAACACGACTCTAGAATGTCCTCAAACTTCACCTGGTCTCTTCCCCTTCTGCTTTCCAATCTTTCTACGTGTCTTTTAAACCTATTTATAAATTCTATTGGATTCTTTTCACGTCCGTTAAATTTGATTGTATTGTCATTGGTTTCCGTGCCTGAGCAAGTTATATATATTTCTTTAATCCCCGCTCCATTGATTGACTGTGCATCTCTTTCGACCTTTTCAATTTTTTCCTTTAACTCATTCGTCGTCCCTCTTATTTCCTGCACTTCCTGTGCTACTTTTGAGAGTTCTTCTTTCCCATCCCCAATTTCTTTATTTAAGTTAGTAAATCTAGCTTCAGATGTTTCTTTTATCTTTTTAGTTTCGTTTTGCATTTGTTTACTGATAGTTTTGTTGTTTTTAAGTTCGATAGTCATTTCGTTAGTCAGTGTTTGACAAATTCCAATAGTTTCCTGTATGCATGCTTCTTTAGTGGCCTTATTATTTTCCGATTGATTTATCTCCCACTCTAGAATCTTCTCGTCTAATGTTTGGATAATTTTCTCACTGTTCTTCTCAATTTGAAAGGTCATTTCCTCTCTCAATTCCTCTTTGATAGTTGCCAGTTCTGGTCTGATTCCGATTAACTCAGATTTTTGTGTAGCTAACGTCTCAATTATTTTATTATTCTGCGCTTCTATTTGTTGTTTTGTTTCCTGGTTTTGTAGTTGGATTTGCTGGAGTAAATTAAGTATCATTTCATTTCCCCCCATGTTTATTTCGGTTGGCTCTGTTGTGGATAGTGTAGTGATTGTTACATTCCGGTTTCCTACGTACTCTCCCCTATCAAGTCCTGTATTGTCAATAGGTGTTGTATTTTCTTGGGTGGTTCCTACTGTTTCTGTCTCTTCATTGTTATCTGTGTCGATAGTTATTGTTTCTTCATTAGCCCCCGTTGTTTTGTCGGTGTTGATAGTTTTACGTTCTCTACTTTCCTCACGTGTGTTTGATACTGATCTACCCTTGTCCGTACGTTGTGGGTTTTCCCTAAGGTTGTACTGTTTGTCTTTCCCCTCACTCATTTTAAATTTCTTTACAAAATACAATTTAAATCGAATATAATAGTAGTTTTATTTGGCATTATCTTAAATTTAAGAAACTTGTTATCTTCCCTATTAACTAACTTATTGGTTAAACTTAGGCCTAAGCTAAATTAACTTATTCTAAACATGTCATACATATAGGCAGATTTAAAAACTTAAAATTATTTTCTCTCTCTCCTAACTTATATGCCGTGGCAAATTATCCCTTTTCAATTAAATTTGATTTTGGGTGTAGCTTAGATTTATATTTCCCTACTAAACAATAAAATCTTCCGAAATATTTGTTTACTGTTACAATTTCTTAAAAATTGCCTACTCGTTGGGCGCCATTTTTATATTACCAAACTAACTTCTATTATTAAATTAAGTTATATGTCCTTGAAGAGGATATCTTTTAAGTACAAAACAGAAATATAATTAACAAACTTTATTCAATTTAGGTACAATTCGAAACAAACAACAAAGACTACTCAAAGATCAAATAAAAATATAAATAATGCTCCGGTGCTCAACAAATTAGGTAGATAACTTATAATTAATGAGGTTCTTATTCAGGGAGGGGTTCTTTGCCAAGGCATACTAGTTTATTAACCCCTGATTCAAATTCGGCAAAATACAAAAAAATTAAATTTAGTTATTGTAAGTTACTTCAATATATTACTGTGGTAAAATCCCCTCCAGCTTGGTTACCAAGATACCTATGTGCAATGTCCATGTGGTAAATTTCAATAAACAAAAATAATGTCCCTGGAGATCTTCTTGGGTTTAGTAATTTAGAAAAACAACTTTAAAACATAAATTTAGTACTTTCTAACAGGTTAATTCAATCATTTAATGGATGCAATTAGATAAAAAATTATAATAAATGTGGAGCTCTGAGTTAAATGTTCATCTTCTTTCAAATTTTCACAACAGTTGCCTTCTTGTTTAACTTTGTCTTCCAGATGTTGGTGTATTATTGAGCACAGCTCTTTAATTTACTTTCTCAACTTGGATTTGTATACTATATGCAGTACATCTGATAACCGTGATTCACGTTAAATGTTATTACCTTTCTTCCAAAATAGGTTAAATTTAAAATAAAATATAAACTAAAATTTAATTTAAATACTTGAATTTCGCGCTATGAGAGAAAATAACTTTCTTACATTATTCTTATAACTAAAATATTACAAACATTCATACTTTTGCCATGTTAAAAAAATATTAAAATCAGTTTCCCTTTTATTTAAATATTCAATAATTATTATCTAAATTAAATATGCAAGATGCATTATAAATCAAAAATATCCCATCTGGCCATAAATTAGTAATAAGGTGCATTACATCAGTTTGTTTTAACATCTTATTTTACTCTACCTACACCATAGTTTTAGTTGCTCAGTTGAATTCTAACTTCTGCTGTGGGCCCTAGTACAGTGTTTACATTTTCAACAGCCAACGAGCTGATCCTTTTAGATACTCTATTTCTTTGCAAGTAATATAATTTTAGGCCCCCTTATACAAATTTGGTTATTAAATTCGTCCTTGATACATCTAGATTTGAATTTTGTATAACAGAATGCTTCAATTCTTCATTATAACTGTTTAGTTGATTGAAATGCCCGACTAAGCGTTTCATGGAGGATTGAGGTTAAATGTTATCTTACTGCTTGCATTGAAGTATTTAACGTTCTATAGGCTATTCTGACATTCTTGTTATAATACAAATGAACTTAAATTCTACAAGTTAGCTCCCCTAAATGTAAATAAAATGATTTTAATGAATACTGTAAGTGCAGGTGGGTTTAGCTGTAAGTTAAATTTTAGGCCTATGATTATTTTACATTGAGTTTGCTCACATAGTATATTTTGCTCTGTTATCTTACAATTTTAAGTTAGGGTAGGGTTGTATTGTAACAGTGGCGATATCAAAAGCGCGCGGTTGCCCTTTAAATGTGAAAAAACTAAAGACTTTACAAATAAATGTTTCAAATAAAAGTGTTTATTCAACTCATTTCCAACATTTTTCTCGCTTGAAGTTTGTTTCTATCCCAAAAATAAAAAAGTTTACGCTTACTAACGTTTTGTTCCAATTTGTTTAGCTAATTATATTTTGTATTTTTATAATTCTGTTAACTGACTTATCTGTAAGTTGTTTACTCCGTTAGAATCCTCAGTTGCTCCAGATAATAAATATATAAGTTTCATTAGAATCGGATTATCCCTGTGCAGTGGAGGAGCGTGTTAATAAGTGTGCGCATTAAAATATTTTCCGGTAGAAATCTCTTAGTTGACGAAGTTGCCCATTATGTGGAGGGGGAAGGACCGTTTTTCGCTTCAAAAACTCCACTCCACTAGCATTCCAGGTGTATTAATAGAGTTCTATGGCATAAGCTTAAATACCAGTGAAAACTGGAATCTGAGCCGCAGCTTAAAAATTGACCTCAGGAGCTCGGGTTTAACGTTAGACTCGGCCTGGAGATAGTCCTGGCTTAAATATGGGGGGGATAAACCGGCGCTCAAAAATTCCGCTTCACGAGTCGGCCTAGATTACCTCAGGCTTAAGAGATAGACTCTGTTGGTTCAGGAGTCCAACTTCAAGCATAAGTTAAATAGACCGCGGCTAAAAATCAGCGAATTTTCGCTCCAACTTAGACCTGAAAGGGGGCAGGTTTAAGTCGGAGCCTAATGAAAGATCGACAATTACTCATTACTTAATAATTTGTTGCTAAAAGTAATACCATATTCATGTTCTGTGTTGCATTCCGCACAATTTCATTACCCATAAGTAATATTTGAGAAATAAATTTTTTTCTGTTGAATTGGTTTTCTTTACTTGGTAATAATAATAGAAAAATGTGTTGTAGTTTTTACAAACCTAGCAATTATTAGTGGATTTCCAATGGAAAAGTGAACTATAAGCATATAAGCATGACCCGCACGGTGAAACTTAAGCCCGGGAACACCATATAAGTTCCTAACGTGACCCCAACACGTTAGGGCAAATGTTAAGCCCTCCCTCATCATTCTAGCACAAGTATTTACCGAGTTATTAAAGAAAATGTTCATTGTCTAAACACAGTACGTTGTCTTATTGGGATTTTACACTGCAAAAGGCTGTTTTCATATCTTGATGTAGTTTTATCAACCCCAATTAAAGTATTTAACAAGTATTAAAGCAATTAACAAGTATTCCTACTTGTTATCCTGATCATACCTCCTCATAACCTTATCATAATAGTGAATTTAAATTAAACCAGGAGCATGAGAACAGCCAAAAAATAAAAATTTAAAATTTGCAACACCAGTTTTGTTTCAAGCCCTTTATTAGATGTTTTAAATGCGCAAATTTACTTCCCTCATATCAGCGTGCTGCATGCGAACTCGTTTGTAATATATTTGTCATGATAGCTGATTTAGGATTATTACTGTAGCTGACAAAAATATAGCCTACTTTTATTTTTTGTTTACAATCATAACTGTCTGCATTTATTTAATAAAATAAATAAATATAAAAAGGTAAAATATAACCGTATTCATAACTGTGAAATATACATTTTCTAGGCCTAATTTTTAATTATAGAGTTTGGTTGTAAAAATCAGCGAGTGCAGCTCCGCCTCAATTCATTTATCTGATGGCAATGTCTAAGTATGCTGTAAACCTGCTCATTTGCAAAATATTTACAGTTAACTATTGACAATATACCATGATAAAGCCTAAAAGTTCCTGCACCACACGCAATTGGGCAAAACGTTTTATTTCATTCGGTTCAGAATTTTTTTGTGAAATGCGGAACAAGCCTAGTTAATAAACAATCAGACAGATACACAAAGTTTAAATATCTCCGTTGAATTCAACATTTTACTCCTCAAAGGAATGTAGAAACAAAACTTATTTTATTTATGTACTGTTTTTAAATACATTCCTAACTTGTAACATCTGGTATTGCTAATTACCTGTCCATAATGTGTTAACAGCTTCATTTCAAATACAATTATTCCCCATGTTAATCTTATGGACAACCTTACGATATGAATTCCCAGCGATTCCCTGCCTATTAGGCTGTGGACTGAGTTAGAGTCGGCTTAACGTAAACTCGAGCATAAGTAATGTTGTTTTTTTAAGACCCACTATAATGTTAAAATATATTTTTCTGTGATTAACTTTTTTTTTAATTAGTCTTAAATAGAAATAAATTTATTTCGATGGGCACCTCCTAGTAATCAATAAAACAATAACAAAAAGCCTGCGCTACTTATTCTTCCAATTACCTTCATCGTATCGACATACGTTTGGGATGGCAAACTTATTGAATTAACCTAAGTTGCCAAAGTTTCGCCGGAAGGACGGAAGGTCTTCGTCAGTCGACTTCCGTTTCCACAAGTTAGATTATCGAGCTACTCACACTTCACAAGCACACTACTCTACACAGTGGCGGGAGACCTTGATTATTAAATACACTGCATACAGTTAACAACAATTATTTTTTTCTTATAAATTTAGTCGTTAATGTGAATGATCATAATTCGATACTCTACGAAATATTTATTTCTCAATCTTTTTAACTATTGATTATTGATTAAATTGTTGCTAACTAAAGATATTTCTTGGTTGAAAGTTAACATAGTTGTTTAAGTTCACGCAGTTGCTTCTGAACGCGATCTTCAGAGTTAATTTTTAATCTTTACATTTTCTCGTAATGTTGAATTGAGGTCTAAATAGAAACCGATTAAACCACTTACAAGTATTGCAGTTGCGGCTACAACAGGCCGAGCAGTGATCGCTAACTGTAAGCCGAGATGGTTCACGCTTCCTGCGATTACTTTTATAAAATTTGTATTCGTTAGTACCAAAGTTAAGTAAGCTACCCACTAGACAACACTCTGTGTCACATTTGGGAGGTACCGGGATCAAACCCCAAACAGACCATTCTAAATAATTGTATGTTTCTCACCTCGACCTAGACAAACGCCAGAATGGGTCCCAAAAGAGTCGTGCCCCACAAGGTTAGGTGGTAGAAATGGTTCTATGGTCTCAACCTCGCCTAGTTAACCATATCCCTCAACCAAATGTAGGTTCTGTCAGCAACAGTAATTTTACAACAGCACAAATCCTAGAGTCAGCGATTTTTTGAGCGGGCGTAGTTTGTAGTTTTTTTTAATGCCCTCTTTCAAGGATAGCCCTTATTATACGCTATCGAAAAAAGTTCAAATTTATATCTTTGACATCAACGGATTCTGTTCCATCATAAAGTATCCAATTTTAAATATCTTAGATTAGTCGTTTATTCTAGTCATACACACGCCCCTCAGGTCATATCAGTGGCGTGGTCGGCGTGGATGTGGTTAGTAAATTTACTACTGTGATAAACGTGAATGGCTCTTAGTTAAAGGTGGGGTGAAAAAGTAGATAATGCGATTAAAAGCCAGTCTCACATAAGCACAATCACCGTCAAGTAGGATGTCTGTATTGGTTGACATCGGTTGAGCGGTCGGAGCAGCCGTCACGTGATAGCGGCATAAAACACCGGACTCATGAGGTGGGACAACCACTCCGGCGATCACCTGCTGGTGGGACTCTGACAAATTTAACTGTTGGAGGACTGCGTTAGTGAAACTGTCTGAGACTGATTGATTCCTTCAAAACTACAAACTCTTCCGCTCGAATTAAACCATTTTTGTCCGATAGTATTTTGAAACGAGCTCTTCAAATTGTTACTAATATTTTGTTTAATTTAATTTCACGTAACTAAATTTCTTTAATCTTAAATAAATTAACTGTTAAAGTAACAGTTTTAAAACAAAACACAATAAAGTGATGCATAATGGGTGGCAATATTAATGTAGGTGTTTCATTGATGTTTAGTGCGCAGCCTACCGTAGGGTACAATTACTTTAAACCTTCATATATTTAAACTAGGGAGATCATCGAAAGTGATCCAAGTTATACTTGAACCGAATAGGTGAAATTTTGTACACAGATTATTTAGGACTAAAGTATCAAAAGTTAGTGGTTTTATTGCACTTTTAACGAAGGGCTCCAGCTCTAGGATCGTCAAGGTTCCAATTATATTATTATGGACATATATTTTATTTGACCAAATGATTACATAAGCAGATGTTCATTATTCGAAATAACTCAACAAGTAAACGACAATAGCAACACACACAATTATTGTACTGTATTTCCGGGTGAAAGCTTGGCGTACTATGGAGGCTAGTTTATAAATACAATTTTAAATCAAGCATGGCAGCTCAAACAGCAAGCTAAGAACCTCATTTTTGGTACTTACCTAACCACCAGCCACCGGCCAGAACAACACTGGACGACACTCTAGTTAACCCGGCAATCGGTTCAGTCGTAATCAGGATTTATTAACAGACTGTTCCTCAATCGGCTCAACCGGTGCGATCTAATATTGTACAGCTGTCAAAGACTGTTGAATTCTCTTAAAATAACTTTAGGGTTCAATAAAATACGTCTGACAAGGTTTTAAGATATTAAGTTTACGCTTCCCAGATACAGTCACTAAATATATGAACAACTGATTACAATCGAGAATGCCGTTTCCATTAAGCCTAGTGAGAAAATTATGTAAAATAATGTTTACAGGTAAATACATTTAAGATATTCGAATTGCTTAAATTATCGTATACTAACATCTGAAATGCTTATAAACATTTAGTTACACTAAAACCCAACTTTTTATATCGAAAACTTATATTTTTAACCCGATTGGTAGTGTGGTCACCAAGAACAACTTAATAAGGCTGGGAATCAGTTTAGAAATAATTTGTTTCAAAGTTCAACGTAACCTACTGAAGACTCGAGATGTAAAATCCTTTGTAGGAACTGAATGATATTTCAAAGATATGAGATTTTACAGTAGAATCGGATACGCGTAGAAACAAATACGCGAGGAGACAGAAGCGATATTATTTATCGGCTTCTGACGCCTGGGTGTTCTGGCGGGAAGCGATTGGAGCACTTCCGGTTTCCTGCGCTGGTTTAACGCTCAAGATCGCGATATTGCATTTTATTGTTTTATTGCAAAATGCCAGTTTTTGATTGAGTTTTAAAAATTCAAGAACATATATGTACAATACATTTTTATATTGTCGAACCACTTAAATCCGTTGTAATTATTTAAAATAATTAAATAGCCTATATTTCACTGCAAGAGTAACATTGTTTTAACAGTATGGTTTGAACAGGACTCAGAACATTTTTGGTCACTACTCATTCAGCACATTCAAGATATGTTTCCATTAATAAAATGTAACTAAATAAATCAGTACATGTATGAATGACTTTTCATCCAAAATAATTCGTCTATTAATTAAATACGACTCTAAAAACAGAGTTTCGTATTTTCTTTTGTATGTAACTCCAACGGAAAAATATAATATTTACTTAGTTTTGAAAGAAGACATTTACTATAATTTTATGAACAACTAACAAATAATCTAAGTCTGCATAGACGTGTTCAACAATCCCCCCCCCCAAAAAAATACCCCCGTCGCAGCAAACCTGCGTACTCAGCAAATTTCCAATGCATAATATTTGTCTGAATTCCACATAAAGCCGCGTATCAAGTTTCATAAAAATATATTCACATATAAGCGATTTTAATTATTCTCCATAAGAATAGCATTGGTAATGAGTACGTAGGTTTTCTGAAATAAGGAACACAAACAATTGATTTTTATGCTAATACAAATATAATTTAACTAGGCGAAGCCACATACCAAGTTTCAACAATATTCAATCATAAATAAGCTCAATATTACATTTTAGTTATTCCCCATAAGAATAACATGGGGCTAAGTAAGCAGGTTTGCTGCAACAAGGAACAAAAAAATGAGTTTTTATGCAATTATGAATATAACTCAACCAAGTGAACCTACATACCAAGTTTTATTAATTTATGTTCAAAATTAAGGGAGTTATTACATTTTACTTATTCTCCATAAGAATAACATGGGGGCTGAGTATGCAGGTATGCTACTACGGGAATAACCAACAAAAAATCGATTTTTTGTGTAAATATCAATATACCAGTACTACGTGAAGCCACATACCAAGTTTCATCAACATACATTTATAAATAATTAAGTTATCAAATTTTATTTATTCCCCATAAGTATAACATTGGTCAACGTACTGTGTTTAGTACTTTGAATATCTCAGCAACAGTTGGGCGTAGAGTCACAATTTAAACACCAAAATGATTGTTGTGTAGAACTGAACAGATTTCTAAAAGCAAATGTGAAGTTTAAACTAAAATAAACTGAGGAAATGCCAAAAACCTTTTTCCCATAAGATTAACATGGGAGATTTTATGGGTAGGTTTTTTGGATTTTCTCTGCAACCACTTAACCTAGGTTAATAATTCAAAATACTGTATTATTTGTTTTTAAGCTCCATAACATGGTCAAAACCAAAATTAAGGTTTTAAACAATTGTAGGGTAAAAAATGCAAAAAACTGATTTTTGGAAAATTTAAAACCCCCATAAACCCCCCTTCCCATGGTCCGATTTTACTGGTTTTCGAACTTAAAGTCATGAATGTCATTTTACACATTTGAGCCAAATTTCATCGAAATCGGACGTTATTTACTCAAGTTATCGCATTCACGGACGCATATACATATACATTTGAACTAATAGTGTTTTTGTCATCTGGGGACCTCAAAACAAAAAATTATGGTCTCGGGCTTAAGTCTTACCATGATATCTACAGTAATAGCTTCTTCCCTATAGGGGAAATTCGCTAAAACAAACAAACAAACTTAGACTAACATTAAATGTAGATTGTAATTTTAAAAAGTTCGTTTACTAAACATAGTAAACTTTTTTATCAGTTTTTATTTCTCGAGAGGTACATCTACAGTTACTTAACAGATTGGTAAACGACTTCTTAGTAAGAATTTTAAATTTGAACTACTTGAAGTTGTTATATCACAAAGGGCCAAGTAACATCACGAATAACCTGAGTGATTTAATAATAGTAAAATAAAAAATAGTTATGACTGAATGAAGATATACAATGTTAAACCCAACAATTTACTATTGGGATGCCGTGAAAAACTTAATTTATAACCGTAAAATGTAATTAAGTTACAAGATAAGTGGCGCGCCATAACCTAGCCAAGCTTCGATCGTGAGATATTGTGGTACGAAGAAAATTGTTGTAGACTTGAAAGAGCAGGTAATTTGATGGCGCTTTAGATGATTGTACCATTGATTATACATCCTACGGAAGTATATTATTATGTCGTAGGATGTATAATCAATGACTGTACCCAACTTCACAGTTGACTCTTGATTTCATACCTTAAATCATCAACAAGATATTTTTTAAATTGTGGCCCATAAACGTATTATTTATAAGTGGCTGCCTCTGTAAAAATACAACTAACTTGAATTTGATCCCATCATACAAATTAACTGTCACAATAGTGTATATACATTTGCAATTTCATCCACATTTTATATTATGGAAAAACTCACCTGAATTTAATACTATGTATGCAAAGCTTACAAACCAATAGGGTCTCAACTTTTCTTTCAAATTTGTTTTTACGATGCCCGTAAAAAAACTGAAGGAGTAGAAAACATTAAGGTTTGACTAGCGGATGATAGTGCAGAACCCCGACCTCAATCGAAAAATTGAATCACACATGACGGCTGGACACCCCTTTTTTTAGTGGTATTTTAAAAACTAAAAATATCATATATCAGTCCTGAGATTAAAAAAAGAGTATAGTTCTTTCGAGGTTCTTTGTTGCATTGTTTAGACAGCGCATTATTGTTAAGACTTATAACAATTTTATTTGACAATGCCTACGTTAAGACATTAACACCTGTAAGGGGTGTCCTTGAAGGTATCTTGATTTATGTAAAAAAATATTAGAACCAATTTCTTTCATTTACTAATCAAATCAAACGCCACCGACCAACAATTCACTTTTAGTTATCTGTTACGTTTATTTTTTTTAATATCCGAAGCAAATATCGTGTATTAAATTAATCGTTCAACATATTTACGTAGGTAACCCCCCACAGTACCGGTTTGGTTCAATAACTTCAAGTTTTAAATGTAAAGTTTATTCCCTTAAGAGTATTTTATTGCACATCGGTACGGTGCGCACATTCACGAGCCGTGGTGAATTAACTTTTGCCTTTAAAATAAATTGCACACAGTTTTGTGTACTTTGAAATTCTTTGGATTAACACCATTACATTTAAAAACCACTTTACACTGACTGGCGTACACTGTCATACACACTAAAGCGTTTTTGTTACACTTGTTTGGAATTCCAAAAAATTGACAAAACATTGAATGTGATAGCAAGCAAAATATAAGACTGATGATTTTAAAAATATGTTGTTTAGATTATGATAAAGGTCCTTTCACCCCAAATAGAGTTTACAAAGAGTTTCTTAACTTCAAGATAAAAATATATTTCCTGATTTCGTTACTACTTCATAATTTAAAGATTACTTATAAAAATGCCCATAGATAAATCAAGATAAATCAAGATTGTAACTCGCCAATTTCCCCCTCCTCAAGTGAAGCCCTCGCAAGAACACTTCAACAAACTTATCGTAAGTAGGAAACTTGTGAAAGGAATTGTTTGTAGACTGAAACCAATAATTAACTCTCTTTTCTAAAACATACCGGTACCCTAACAAAATTAAAACCCACTTTTGTACGCCAAATGTAAAATTACTTAATTTATTTTTGGCTGAAGATTTTGAGGTTTTCAATATTACGATTAGTTTGCGGTACTCGGCAATTTATAACAACAGAATAACAGCAAGACAGCTTTGATAACAGCCAAACCTTGCTGGGGAGCGTAGTGGTTAGAGGGCTTGTAAAGGGAGATTCACCAGATCGATCTTGAGCAACATCTGATAATGTTATAAAGATTCGATACTCGGCCTAGGTGATTTTGACTTTGAACTATTAATTAATTATGCTCGCTAAGAATATGTCAATCCTAAAACACCCCCGTCGCAGCAAACCTGCGTACTCAGCGAATTTCCAATGCATAATATTTGTCTGAATTCCACATAAAGCCGGGTGCCAAGTTTCATAAAAATATATTCACATATAAGCGATTTTAATTACTCTCCATAAGAATAGCATTGGTAATGAGTACGTAGGTTTTCTGAAACAAGGAACACAAACAATTGATTTTTATGCTAATATAAATATAATTTAACTAGGCGAAGCCACATGCCAAGTTTCATCCAAATTCAATCATAAATAAGCTCAATATAACATTTCAGTTATTCTCCATACGAATAACATGGGGCTGAGTAAGCAGGTTTGCTGCAACAAGGAACAAAAAAATGGGTTTTTATGCAATTATGAATATAACTCAACCAAGTGAAGCTACATACCAAGTTTTATTAATTTATGTTCAAAATTAAGGGAGTCATTACATTTTACTTATTCTCCATAAGAATAACATGGGGCTGAGTATGCAGGTATGCTGCTACGAGAATAACCAATAAAAATTCAATTTTTTGTTCAAATATCAATATACCAGTACTACGTGAAGCCACATACCAAGTTTCATCAACATACATTCATAAATAATTGAGATATCAAATTTTATTTATTCTCCTTAAGGATAACATTGGACAACGTACTGTATTTAGCACTTTGAATATCTCAGCAACGGTTGGGCGTAGAATCACACAAAATGATTGTTTTATGTAACTGAACAGATTTCTAAAAGCAAATGTGAAGTTTAAATTAAAATAAACTGAGGAAATGCCAAAAAACCTTTTCCCATAAGATTAACATGGGAGATTTTATGAGTAGGTTTTTTTGGATTTTCTCCGCAACCACTTAACCTAGGTTAATCATTCAAAATACTATATTATTTGTTTTTTAAGCTCTATAACATGGTCAAAACCAAAATTAAGTTTTTAAAAAGTTGTAGGGTGAAAATGCAAAAAACTGATTTTTGGACAATTTAAAACACACATAAACCCCTCTTCCCATGGTCCGATTTTTCTGGTTTTCGAACTTTAATGTCATTTTACACATTTGAGCCAAATTTCATAGAAATCGGACGTTTTTTACTCAAGTTATCGCATTCACGGACACACACACATATATATATATATATATATAAATTTGAACGAATAGTGTTTTTGTCATCTGGAGACCTCAAAACAAAAAATTATCATGGTCTCGGACTTAAGTCTTACCATGAGACCTACGGTAATAGCTTCTTCCCTATAGGGGAAATTCGCTAAAAGTAGTATCAAGACCAGGGTGTGGACTGTTCCCTTTTAAAACGTTAAAACATTCCAATGACACTCACAAAAAAACAGCAATTAAATTGTATGTATATTATTTGAATATGGTATTGGCCTGTAAACATTTTGTTCCATTAAAATTGTAGCGTCGATATCAGTTTTCCAGCCTTGGCAAAACATTTAGTTGTGTAGTAGGATTTTATATAGATTTCGTAATATCAATTGTAAAAGCACCGATCTTGGTTCAGAGTTTTAAGTTTAACATTAGTTTTACATTATCCCTTATAAAATGTTCTATATTGTTGCCCATAGAGATAGTGGGGTTTCTAGTAGATCTAGGTTAATCAGTTGTACCATAGACTATAAATACTGAAGGAGACATCCCATCCATATGGTCCAGCTGTCCCACTTTTAGGGTATGCTAGAATTTAAAATTGAAGTAGTTTGATTAGGTCACCGACAGATTGTGCTGCTGTCAACTATTTATTTGAGTTATTTTCGTTAACTTTTAAAATATCTCCACCCCAGAAAGCAAGTGATAATCAACTTATGTTTGCTTCCTGACACACAAACTGTTGTATTATCCCCTCCTTGAGAGAATAAGTAATAGTTGACAGCAGTATGCTCTGTTGGTGGTTACTGTAAACTACGACCTCTTTCAATCCTGGCAAAAAAAAAACTAGGGACACATTTTATAATGGCAGTGAGAAGTCTACTTCAGTATTTATAGTCAATGGTTGTACTAAATGCAATTATGGTATACATTCTGATAGTTTGTATAGAAAACCGATGTCCCCAGATGGCTGAATTATGAAAATGTTTGAACATATTATGTGTGAGGAAGTACTAAACTAGGTGTACGCTCATTCTTCCCGTAAGAGGATGAACGAAGACTGAATTTTTAAAGATATGTAGGCAGGTACTAGATTGGTAAACTCTTCTGTTATCCGTTTTAACTCCACAACAGCAAGAACAGATAATTAATAAACCAAACATTTTACTAATGGAATGGTAACACCATTCCCATATCCGTTTTAACTCCACAACGGCAAGAACAGATAATTTAGGACTAATGTAAATAAAAAATACTACTGACTACTGGAGTGGTAACACCCTTCTCATATGCGTTTTAACACGACAGTACCTGGGGGGCCCAGCTTTGCTCGGGGGAGGGTCAATCAGTCAGTTTAGATGACTTGGAGTAATATTTCATCACTTTCCACTACTGATAATCAGATTTGTGTAACTCATTTGCCTCTTTTCTAGATTTTTAAGGTTTCTCCAGTTGCTATTTATAGCTCAATGTCCTTTTCATTTATTTTACTACTCTATATATATAATCTTCACTCAAATCTTTTAATCTCTGTTCTCAGGAAACAACATGTTAATAATCATAAAAAACATGAGTATTACTTTGACAGTTACCTGGTTGATTATGAACAGCTGATAAAATTCTTTTGTGTTGATTTAAAACTCCATAAGCCCAATGTTAATTTTTTTAACTTTTCATTTTAGTTTTTTTTACATTATTTGATTTTTCCTGGGGATGAGACCTGTCTAGAACTTATTTTTATCCCAGAAATTAGTTATTTTGAACATTTGAAGGAAATCGTTGGAGCCGTTTTTGAGATTAGTGTCGCAAGCAAGCAAGTAAACCTTACTCATATTAGAGTATAGGATGATACCTGGGGGCCGAACTTTGCTCGGGGGAAGGCCAGTCAGTTTGTTTAGATGACTTGGAGCTTATTTCACCACTTCCCCCTACTGATGATCAGATTTGTATAACTCATTTGCCTCTTTTCTACATTTTTAAGGTCACTCCAGTTGTTATTTATAGCTCAATATCCCTTTGATTTATTTTACTACTCTATGTATGTAATCTTCTCTCAAATCTTTTAATCTCTGCTCTCAGGAAACCACATGTTAATAATCATAAACAACATGAGTTCCATGTGGTTCCATAAAATCAGATAATAAATCCCTTGAATGAAGATTACATGTAGAGTGGTCATATCCAGAATGACTCAAAGGTGCATTATAATAACAACTGTTGTGACCTCAAAAATGCTCGTTAGTAGGGTACATGGTGAAAAACAACTCCAAGTCATAAACAAGATTGACCTTTCCCTAGCAAAGCTCAGTCCCAGGTAGTACTTAAACTATATGAGTATAACTTTGAGAGTTCGCTGAAAGATTTTGAACAGCTGTTATGACTCTTTTGCTTTTATTTTAATCTCCAAAAGCCCAATGTGATTTTTTCAATTTTCCATAGCGGCTTTTACATTATTTGATTTTTTTGGGGGATGGGACATGTCTAGAACTTATTTTTAACCCAGATATCAGGTTTTACAACACAAGTAGTTGGAAGGACACATTAGTTATTTTTTAAGAAAATCGTTGGAGCCGTTTTTGAGATAAGAGTTGCAAGCAATCAACCAAGCAAGCGAGCATGCAAACCTTACTCATATTATAGTGTAGGATAGGATTGAGTCAAAATAATTCAGCATTTGTATTGATTGACTATAACATATTTTTACTCTTAGGCACATAGAATGTACACGAGACAGGGACAATGATTCTGGATTCTAGCATGTTTGAAGTTCTGCATACAGACGGCCAGGGCTGAATTTAGGTCTGTACAGGCTCTGGTCTACACCCTAAATGCAAGTGCGGGCCCTTACCAGCCCGGCCAACTTTCCTGTTTGATTTATATAATATAACCTACGCTTATATCAGGCTCTACAGATGGCGTTGTGCAGTTACTTAAATTTCAAATTGCTAAAATCCGTATTGCTGCCTAGTGTATATTAACTTTGTCATGGCAAGATATTATTAAGTGATTTTCATTATCTAAATACATAAAACAAAGTCGGGATTGTATGTTAGTTATTTAGTGTCATCAAACAGCTGTTATAAGGATGATATCTAAACATACTTGAAAAGCATATAAACATATGTTTATTATAGACATAATAAATCTATTTGAATAGCAACTCATTTTCAATACCGAAGCAAGCTCTATATAAACATAGGCAAGTGAGCGTAGCTAACAAGCTCATCTTGAAAAAGAACGAAAATCTTTGACATAAAACAAATTCAGTGACATTAGGATAGAATAATGTCTGTCTGACCAGCTAGTAGTACTCAACCCGAATGCTGACCCAACTCCCGAACGCTTACCCAAGGATCATCTTTCCTCCATAAATTTAACAAGGCAACTTTTAAAGCCAGCGAGGTGGAGCTCTAAGGTCGGGGTTAAAAGAAAATAAAAAAAATTTTTTGTATAATTGAAAATTTTCTAAAATTACTAAAAAAGGTGTATATAATAACAAAGAAAATGTTCTTGTGCGGTGGAGGTCTATGGTTGAGTAGGGCGGCGTATCAAACGTGGGGACATCTTTCAGGAGATGCTGCTTTAACAAAATAAATCCAACGAATCATACGTTAAAATTAAAAGTTGGGAGTGATAGTAAAGGCAGAGCCCTGAGGGAAGAACAAAGAGGTATCCATAATATTTTGGTACCCAACAACGTAGTATATAGGTCTGGAGCAGTTTTGAGGAGCCGCTTTCGAAATCTTTGGATTTTTTATTTGGTGGTTTATATTAGGTTTCTAATAAAATATACCCCCTGATTTTTTAGAAAAATTTGGGTTCAGAAATTACAGGGCTTAAGAGATCCCAAACTTCAGTTTTTTACCTTTCTTAGTACCATAAACTTTAAATATTTTTAGCAGGTTTCAACAGTTTTATCTCATTGCCATAAAAAGCTCTAAAAGATGAAAAATTAGTACTCCAATCCACACACGGTTAAATTAGTATTTCGTTAGTAGGCTATTCGGCTAATGGTTGTGGAGAATATTTCAATTTCCATTCAGCAGTAAACTAAGTATATTGTCCGATGTTATTCTTATAAGAAATAAAAAACATATATCTCTTGTATACTTATTAATTTTATTAAAACTTGGTGTGTTAGCATTGACCAATAGAGAATATTCGTCCCAGGACAACCTTAAAACTGGTCTATACCAGTTTGGATGCTGACATTGGGTACAGCAAATGAAATTGTCATTACATATGAAGTTTTTTGGATGTCCATTATGACAAACTTCCCTTTCACCTTTGGTCCCTCCACTTGCAGCGGCTCGGGGCGGAAACTCAGGGGTTGGTCCCCAACCTGAGAATGTATGGTCCCTGGCTGTTGTACATGGATACCCCATCCGTTGAGTTGGCCAGTTGGAGGGCAGAGCGGGTCCACATTGAGCCTGATCACAGCTGTCACAAGGCACGGGAGTTGGTACTCTGAAAGGCCAATTTGGCTGCCTGTCCCATCCCACCCTTTCCTTTCCTGCTATATCCTAACCTTCTGGTAACCTGCGCAAAATTCCCGCTTATGGAAAACGTGCCTATAGCAGCTATGCTGGGGTTTCCTAATCTAGCAACAATGAATAGAGAATATGCGGAATACGTTTCCATCTAACCCTGGAGGGTGAGGTGGAGCAATTAACCTCTTAATACCACTGTGTGTACCTAGCAAATTAGATTAAACTGATTGTGTTTATTTGGTCACATGTCCTAGCTCCTGTTCACGCTTTTTTAAGACTCGGCCAATGACTAACATATTTTTGGTACCGGATGGTTTTCGACGAGTTTTAAATATATAAGTCTTAACCTGAGAGAAAAGTTGCCAATAATTATTAGACCTATTAATTTCCAGCTCCAAAATCAGGGGGTTAAACATACAGAAATATACTTGTTTTAAACCCATTTAATGTAAAAAAAGGTATTCAATGATTTATTTATATAACAGTATCTTATAAAATTCATACCTTAAATTTAAAAATGTTTACATCATTAATATATGTTAGTTTGAACTGAAATCGCAGCACGAGAGATTTAAAAGCAAAATCCAACATCTACATTAATGACAATTTTTCAGGAGGGCAATCTGTCTACATCGTAATTAGTTGAACAATGTAGACGGTTGGGATTACGGAGTTTTGGACATCTTGATTGTTTATGAAAATCAATATTAACCACAGAAAATGCAAACAAATATAAACTGTAACCAGACTATTTTACTGACCGGTAGATTACAAAACTTTAATCCCATGTCATTAGGTGACAGTGAGGCTTATTTGGTACATTACATGTAATAAAGATAGTTTGCACGTATGATAGTTTAGTAAGTCTGCCATCAAGTAATTTGTTCACAATGTAAAGAAACTACTATAGGTCTACAACACGCTTGATTATCAATCACAGTCAGTCGTGTTACAGAGTTATACTGTCCCAGTAATTCAAAAATTCCAAAACCTATTGTATTAATTTATCATCACTAGTCCAAACACTTAGCTTTTACATCGAAGTTTTCCAGTAAAAAATAAACTGATAATAAATCTAAATAGATACAAGCATTGTTTTAAACACGACAAAACACTATTAATTTACATAACACTCACATTTTAAACTATTTCGAAATAAACAAAAATTGATGGAACAAAACATAACCAAATCCATAGTTTTGGTTATGTTTACATTTGAGTAATTAATAAACAAATATGCAGTGTTTCCACTCTACGGTAAAAATATGCCACGCACTGATACAAAAAATCCCACTTTATCCCAGACTCTCCCTTATAGTATACCTCGTCATATCCCACACTTTCCCACTGATTTGTTAAACATTGCAACACAATTAATGCTAAATATTATATGATTATTGAATAATGTATTAGTACAATATTTATACCGTTAGATAGAGCTTATTTAGATCTACTAATTACCTATAGGTATTTTACATTTTAGTACCTCAAAGGATTTTGAGCAATGCGACATAGGTTAAATGATACGGTGAATTAACTAAATTAAATAATTTATTTACGTGAGAGGTACTAATATTTTTAATGGTAGTACTAAAGAGTACGAAGTAGGTACTAGATAATGGCAAATAGTTTGCTTGTTAATTCCAACATGGCTCGGCCAGCGAAATTGACATGATTCAGTGTTCGTTCTGTGACGTTTATAAAATCATAATAGGTGCGCGGACAGCGAGGTTAAAAATGGGAAACCCCGCAACTGCCAGTACGGCGAGAAAATCCACTAGAAGTGCTACTGCTAAGGTGCTCTTGTCGTAAGTTGTAAGCAAACTAGCAGACGTAATGCCGATTTCAAAAAAATCCCACTTTATCCCACAATCCCATTTTATCCCACAAGCAGTCAAAATATCCCATATAGGGGATAAAAATCCCTCAAGTGAAACACAGACAAATCCCAGCTGACATTTTAAAGACAACCATAGTCAATAGCTTACTACGAAAACCAATTCAACTACTGAATATCAAACATTAAAATTAGTTTTAATAATTATTAATAATCCAAAATAAAATACGAATGCTGTGTTAAAACATCCCTTTGGTATCCCAAATGACTCCTTCAAAATTTCATTAAGAAATGTTTTACAGTTATTTAGTATTTCAATAACACACCCACACACACACACACACACACACACACCCACACACGGCCACTGAAACTTCTTCATCAATACAGTGATTCACTTCGTTCATCAATTATGTCGCCAAAGTACTAAATTTTATAATATTAATAAAAAAGATTATTTATATTAATCAGCGACTTGATAGAAGTATATTTTAAAGTAAACGTTATGAAAGATGACATTTACATTTACTTGAAGGGGCGAAAAATCCCAGAGGTGCAAGAGGGGTACTAGTCTTTGCATACTGCTACAGTTTTGTTGAAAAAACGCAGTTCTCTTCTGCATAAAAGTTGATTGGGGTGGTCCTGAATTATTAGGGAATGGGGAAAAATAGCAATTCCTTCAATTCCGAATAAGCTCTTATTTAATTTATGGTTTGGTAAATTAGAGCTTTTAACGGTTTTAATTGCTTCTAAACAATATTTGTTATTCTATAATTTTATCCATCGTAAAATTAATCTCATATATCAATTGTAAATTAATTTGTGACAAAAAAGAAAAGGGAAAGTGGTGACAGAGCATGAAGTGTTTTAGATGAAAAACATAAGTTGTTATATGCACTACATAAGAATTTTTTTTAATTGAATTAATTTGTAATATTCCTAAGGTAATCATTTAAATTATCAATTGAGAAAGCTACTACAAAATGTTTTTGATCACCATCAATAAAACCATACCGAATAGCCTCAACTACTTAATCTGTCAATTACCTTAATCGAATCAACTACATTTGGGATTTCGAACTAATCGAATTAACCTAAGTAGCCAAAGTTGCGCCAGAAGGACGGAAGGTCTTCGTCAGTCGACTTCCGTTTCCACAAGTTAGATTATCGAGCTACTCACACTTCACAAGCGCACTACTCTACACAGTGGCGGGGGACCTTGATTATTAACGATACAGCATACAGTTAAAACAAAATATGTTTTCTCAAATTTTTTTTTAATGTGCATGGTTCTAATTCAATACTTATACGTAATTTTTATTCGTCAATCTTTATAACTGTTATTTAATGATTAAATAAATTGTTGTTATCCAAAGAAATTCATTTACTGGAAGTTTAAACATAGGTTTTCTATATGTAATATTCATTGGTAATATTTATCTATATTAACCTAGGCTAATCCAATTACCTTTAATAGTTAATTATTACCAAATACTTTCTATAATAAAACATTGTTATGTTCAAAAATAAAAATACTTCTAGAAAAATATGAATGCTTAAAATTTCATTTCATAGTTGTAACAAGATTACGCGGTTGCTTCTTAACGCGACCTACCCAGTTTTGTTATTTATAGATTTGCTCTGAATGTTAAAATTGTGTCTAAAAGGAACCTATTAACCCAGTAACCAGTAAGGCAGTTGCGGCTACAGACGTAGACGGTCGAACAGTGATCGCTAACTGTAAGCCGAGATGGAACACGCTTCCTGCTAGTACTTTTATATAATTTGTATTTGTTAGTGAAATAATGTAATGAAGTTAAGTATAGTACCCACGAGATAACACTTTGCGTCGCATTCAGCAGGTCCCGGGATCAAATCCTGAACTGACCATTCTAAATTATTGAGTTTATACGGCTTTTTATCACACCTAGGAAAATGGCAGAATAGTTTACAAAAGGTCGTTCCCGCAAGGTTAAGTGATAGAGATTGCTCTATGTCCTAACTCCGCCCAGTAAAACAGGCCACTCGACAAAATGTACTTTCTGTCAGCAAGATTCAACCAAATGCAACAAACGAATGCTACAAAACTCTTCGGGACAGTCATCTTTTAACTGACGAAGGTTGAAGTTTTGAAATGCATAATTACAAGTATAGGGCGTATTAGAAGTGATCGAGGTTTTGAGAGTTTAAATTTATATCTTTGACATTACCAGATCCTGCTGCATCATAAAGTATCCTATTTTAAAATCTTACACTAATTTTTTGTTCTAGTAACAATTACACCATTCAGGGCTTAACAGTGGCGTGTATATAGTGAGTAAATTTACTTACTGTGATAAACGTGAATTGCTCTTAGTTAATAAAAGTAGAGTGGGAAAGTAGATAATGCGATTAAAAGACAATCACATAGGCGCAATCAGTGTTAAGTAGGATGTCTGTGTTGGTTGACATCGGTTGAGCGGTCGGAGCAGCCGTCACGTGATAGCGGCATAAAACACCGGACTCATGAGGCGGGACAACCACTCCGGCGATCACCTGCTGTTGGGACTCAGAAAAATTGGACTGTTGGAGGACTACGTTTGGACTGCGTTAGTAATACTCATACAGATTAATTGACTCCTTCTAAGTTTCTTTACGCAAACTTTGGTGCATTAAAACATTATTTGACTACACTTTAAGTTAAAGTTTGCACATTTTTTAAACATGTCCTTTAAAGAGAAATCGGGAAAATAACTATATAAACGTGGTTTTTAACATAAGTTATTTTATCAAATATACGTATAAAAAATAGTATTAGCCTAAATCATTAATTAGCTTGTCTAAGTAAATACACCCATCAATCTTTATATCCAATCATATTTTCGAAAATTATTTTTTTACTGAGTTACACTTCACTTATTAAAGGACTTGAATTTAAAGGCTAGCAGTTTCCATTTATCAGTCAATTTTTAGATAGTTTTAATCATTTTAAAAAGCTAATTCAATACACGATCTAATTTAGCTTCGCCTACTAAATGCTATTAGGTTTCAACTTCAAAAACAAGCGGGTAGTGGAACTTATTTTATTCCACAAATGTAAACAAACAACTCAATTACACCTTTTAGAACACATAAATCACTGCTTATTATAAAAGAACTGGAAACAACATGAATCTCGCTCTAAAAGTTTTAAAACTATTCTTGTAATTGGAGTTTGAATGGTCATTGGGGCGAAGGCTTAAAATAAGAGGGAGATGACAATAGGCTTATGTATTATTTGGGCATGTACGCTACGCACAACATTTCAGCTCAATAGTCCCAGTGGAGTCACAAACAAATACACACACAAACAGACAAACATACATTCAGATTTATAAATTCAGTTGGATTAATTGGCTTCGGTTATCAAGTTTTCTTTTATGCATAAGTCAGTACATATTACTTTGGTCAAGACAACGTATAGTTTAAATATAACACTAATACAAATTTATTTAATTTCTCCAACAACCCACCGACACGACGTGAATAACACTTTTTTAAACAATCAGATATATTTTATTAAATATTTTACACTTCATATTTGTCCACTATTTTACTAAATACAATACAGTGTTGTCACAAGGTCATTGACGCCTCGCAGATAGTTATCCAGTTAATCGAATACCCTTTTGTAAATAACACAATCATGTAGCCCGTTTCAGAGGATTCATGATTAATGTCATAAACTGATGTCATTTTAATGTGCATACTGCCGCAGATTTATTAATGACTCATTCCTAACAAAACAGCACTCCCCGTACAACATGGTGCTAACAAAAACGCACTTTCAGACATGAAACACTCCAATATACTACTAACACACTAATTACGCTACCGCATGTAAATTGGAGCCTCTCTACACATATCTTCCCTAGGTTGAGTACTTGAGTAGTATTATAGACAGAGTTTATAAGGACACAGTGACAGTGGCAGTGGTGGTAGAGACAGTGTTTCATTGAATAGTTACATTTTCGTTCTTAATTTGCTTGTTATTCTTATTACTTTACTTGTTATTATTAATTTTAAAATAAATATAACTATTACAATTTTACGAATATTAGATTTAGTTAGACGAATTACAATTTAGTTAGATTTGATCGCAAAAATTACGTTTGGTTTTTGCTTTTACTATTTTATTTAATGAGTTTTTACACAGAGTTGGAGCCCCACTATCAAGATAAATCATTCACACAGCTATTAAGGAAAATCAGTAATAAACAAAATTAAAACAATTAGTTATAAAAAGCCTATAGCTCATTAAATATGAGTTGTATTTGTAATGTTAATTGAATAGTACAATCGCGGTATCCGTTTTCCTCAAGATGGCACGGGTTGAAAACTATGGGTTGTCTTAGTACATTTACAATGGTAATGGGTTTAAGAGGATGTGAAATATAATTTATGTTGTCAAATTCAAATTCTGAAGCCAGTTAGGCTGTTCACCCACTTAGGGAGCAAAGTTTGTAATAACAGCTTTCTATATGATTTAATTTAAAGTTTTATTGTTCAATATGATTTAATTTAAAGTTTTATTGTACTTTGCCAATGTCGTATTAAAATGTACGTTTTTTAAAATAATAAAACCAATTTAAACTCAGCTTAACTGTTAACTAGCTCTTAAACTCGCACTCTCCCAACAATAATTTATGGAAAATAAAGTAAATTTAATGCTTAATCTGTATAAAGTAAAAAATGTGAAAATAAGATTTTGAGGCTTCGGGGGACCCTGGTTAAAATGATTTAATTTGAGTAATTTTGTCGTTTTTATAATGCACATGAGAAACAACTTCGAAGGCTCAGTGTATTGCATACCGAATAGTTCATATTTGATTGTCGAAATAAATAGATTGTATACTCATTTTACCTTTCTTGACCTGTTTCCATTTGCTGTAAAGTTCGCCAAAGAATTATCTTACGTATAATAAACATTGTATCTGTATGATAATTCTAATGACATAAACTCTAAATAAGAGATATGAAAATTAAAAAATCAATTTCACAATTCTCAGTTAACAATTGAGTTGGCTTAAATCTCGGAACAGATTGTGTTGTTATTTTCAAAGTCAACATCCAAGTTTCTCTGCGGTAAATGAAGTTTGGGCCGGTAGCTGATAATAACTTCATTGACTTTAAAATTATGTCATACTTAACAAATATATTGATAAAGAGCTTCAATAACTGGATTTTTCTAACTTAATGAGGGACGCTACGATCACTTTAATAATTATGAACACGGTTAATGGTTATTGGTTATTTCTTAAAGTAGTGCATTAAAAACGCAACGATAAAAGCAGACAAGTATTTTGCACCCTTTTACTTTTGCAACTTAAAATGTTTAAGTTCTATTATTAAATTGATATCCTAGGAATTTAAACATGGAACCTTATATAAAATGTTATATTTTTAATCTTAAACTAGAATTTCCTATGCAGCTTGCGCATCCCGTTTTGAGAAGCGAGAATAGTAAATGGTTAAATCTATACTTATTTAATAGGCGAGCAGGATTTTTGTGACAATCACTCCTCCTAAACTACTGAACCGATTTTCATGTTTTTGGTGTCATTGGAAAGAGCCTATCGTGAAGTTGTGCAGGAAACTTTTTTTATAGATAAATAATTTGTGAGTGAGGCCCTGGGGCCCCTTAAAGTTGAGTTTTTCCCATAAGCTTAACATTGGGAAATAATTATAAGTTTTAGCAATCAGCTGGATAGAGTAAACACAGTTAATCAGCAGGCCATGTTGGCTTTGGAACGGTAACACAATATTTAAACGGGAATGTCAGTGTAATATTACGTTGTTATCGCGAGCGAAGCCGCGAAAGGCTACTAGTACTAAACAAAACAATGACAGTCTTTAGTTAGATATAATCCTTGTAATAGCTGTATATTGAATTAAATTAAATTAAGAAAATCCACCTGTGACATAAACAAATAAAACTCTCCTCCATATGAATAACATGGGGACTTGGAAGTCCCGTGGGGCAGAGCCCTGAGGCCTAAATCGAAAATCTATCATTCACATCAGCACACCTAGACGCTTGTTTTAGTGTATAATATGTGGGGGTAAATCTTAAAACAAAAACAAACCTTATTGATTACAGAGTTTGCATGTAGAGAGTCAGTAATATAGAAGATAGAAGATAGATTCATATTGCATAGCCTAATTTTGTTAAATCATCCCAAGTAACTTTAACAGAAAAGTAAAACCTTTCTTATTGTTAAATTTTGTTGCTAGGAAACGTAATTTTACGTAACATTTATTTAAATTTTTCACGATGTGACGTGCAAGATCGAGGTATTCTTACTTTGAATTTGAAACGACGCGACGTTCCATCGAGATCAAGGCTTCGTGAGTACATAAAACAGTGTTTTATCAAGAGCGTAAAGAAGGTCTTTAACGCTTGAGTATTTGAATGCACATAAAGTTGATCTGCAGATATTAATTTATCTTTAAAAATAACTACAGCAGTAAAATAGATAATATATTATGCACCATGGGGAAAAGGGTACAAGCTCGTCACGAGAAAGCTCGGGGGAATGGGGGCCAGCAGTGCCTCTATGCCTGCAGGCACGATCACGGCCATCGTCGATGCTCTCTTCCCAAGTCACCCTGTGAGGCGAGAGGAAAGAGTAACGGGGCCGGTGCCTGATGTTCCTTTGTTCACGGAACAGGAGCTCGTGGCAGCGTCGTCTGCCATGCACAACAACAGAGCTCCAGGCCCTGATGGCATTCCGGTTGAGGCTCTAAAGGTTGTGGCGGGAAGTCACCCTAATCTGCTGCTGCGCATGTTCAACGCGTGTTTGGCGGCGGGTGTGTTTCCGTCACGCTGGAAGACAGCTAGACTGGCGCTCATCAGCAAAGGCAAAGGTGACCCGGAGTCCCCGTCGGCATACAGACCACTCTGTATGTTGGACACGGCGGGCAAACTCTTTGAGAGGTTGCTGAAACCCAGGTTGAGGTTGGCCGTTGAAGCCGCTGGGGACTTGTCCCCCCGGCAGCACGGCTTTCGGAAGGGCCACTCAACCTTGAATGCCGTGGCTGAAGTCCTGGGCGCCGTCCAGCGGGCTGACACGGCCTGCCATCAGGCCAGGCCGATCGTGCTGCTGGTCACCCTGGACGTTAAAAACGCTTTTAACTCGGCCCGTTGGGTGGACATGCTCGAGGCGTTGCAGCGGGACTTCAGGGTACCCGACTATCTCTTGGTCGTGGTACAGGACTATCTGAAGGAGCGCAGGCTGCTATATAGCACAGAAGCAGGGGTCCGTTCCAAAGTGGTCACCGCCGGCGCGGCGCAAGGGTCGATCCTTGGCCCTGACCTTTGGAACGTGGCATATGACGGAGTGCTTCGCCTCGAGATGCCACCACAAGCCTATCTCGTGGGCTACGCAGATGATGTAGCCGCAGTCATCACGGCTCGGAATCCGGAGTTAGCCCAGCTTCGCCTCAACCAGGTGATGTTTCGGGTCAACAGATGGATGAGCGGTCATGGACTTGAGCTGGCGGTCGCCAAGACCGAGATCGTCATGCTCACGCGACGGAGGATCCAAACAGTAATCCCTATGACTGTTGGTGACGTGGAGGTCCAGACGAAGACTGCGGCGAAGTATCTGGGAGTGGTGCTTGACCGCCGCCTCACATGGTGGGAGCACATCCAGGCGGTTTGCAACAAGGCGACGAGGGTTGTTCTGTCGCTCAGCAGATTGATGGGGAATGTCGGAGGCCCGAGGTCCAGCAAGAGGCGACTTCTCATGTCCACCGTCAACGCGACTCTCCTGTACGGCGCAGAAGTGTGGGCGGGTGCCATGAGAGTCAAAAAACACAGCAAGAGAATTCTCTCCGTTCAGCGCAGGGCGGCTCTTAGGGTTGCCTGTGCGTATCGCACTGTGTCTGGACTGGCTGTAATGGTTGTGGCTGGAGTGTTTCCCCTTGATCTGCTCGCCGCTGAGAGGCAGAACATCTTTCGCCGTGCGCCAGATCTTGGAAGAGACCAAGCTGCTGTGGAAGCCAGACTCGAAACTCTGCGAGTTTGGCAAGAGCGTTGGAACGGTGGACTGAAAGGGCGATGGACGTTTCGTCTCATCAGAGACATAAGCCCGTGGTTGAGCCGTGCATTTGGGGAAATTGACTTTTTCTTGTGTCAATTCCTGACGGGCCACGGGTACTTCAGGGAATACCTTTTCCGCATGGGGAAGGTGAGGTCACCTCAGTGTAGGTACTGCCCGGAGGAGGTGGATGATGCTCATCATACTTTCTTCCGGTGCAGTCGTTTCGCTGAAGACAGGAGGAGGCTCGTCTCTGCTGTCGGCGATCTGTCCCCGGACGTCGTGGTGGGGGCGATACTTCGAGATGAAGACTCCTGGAGAGCGGTTGCGCTCTTCGTGCAATCCGTTCTTCGGGGAAAGCGAGACGAGGGATGCTTAGGTGACCTCTAAGTTTCCCGAAACGGTGACGTGACCCGTCTGGGCGCAAGACACGCGGGCCAGTGCCGAAGTTGTCCGATAAGGGTTCCGGCCTGGTTTTTCCCCCGCGGCTCCGTAGGAGGTTTAGTGGGTATACCTCGTAAGAGGGAGTCCCACACTGTTCCTTTGGGTTCGCGCATTAAGCGTTCCTCCTACGTAAAAAAAAAAAAAAAAAAAAAAAAAAAAATATATTATGCTAATCTACTTAAAATAAATGCTAATTTTCTGAGAATTCAAGTGTGCCATTTCACAGCACATTACATTTTCTATGAGACTTATTTTCGACATAATTATGGATTTTGGGAAAATATTGTATATACTTCTTCAAAGCCACATGGTTTAAGATCCTAGTAGTAGCCTAAGAGTTATTGAAATGCATGTTCCTAGAGGGTCTTGGACAGTATAGTGTTGGTTCGACATTTGGGACTACACATAGAAGTCATGGTCTCACACATGCAATTCATGGTGCAATCGTGCTTGATATGCTTCCCTTTCACATTAGAAACTCATGGCAGGGTGCACGTTTTTTGATAAATTAGACCCCTGACTGAGCCAGGCCGAGTCTTAGGTGGTTCCTCCTTGCACACCTGGCTTGAAGTGGGCAGAGCCATTGAAGAATCCCAAGCAACTGAGTCACATGAGGTCTTCTTGACTAAAGCCAACAGGGGTGATGACATTTCATAGGATTTTAAAAGCCAAATAGGTTGGAAGGCATATACTTTAGAGGGGAGGTCCTCTCCTGATAAACCCTAGAGATCAAGGGCAAAAGGTCGAATCAGCCAGGGGTTTCCCTAGCCTGGACCCCCCCCCCCCCGAGCTGGTAGTAGAGGGGCATCATCCCTTATGGGGTGGCGCGGTCCCTGTCTTGTTTTTCCCTTCTTTGCAGAAGCACTCCTTCCGGTAAGGCTGTAAGCATACGTTTATGTGCCTACTGTTGGGACATATTAATCTATTAAATCTAAAATGTTATCTTACTTATGCTTGAAAATGCTCTGTCACGAGGAAGGGAGTGAGAAAATATAAAATACAAAACTAATATCATGTAAAAGAAATTTGGAAAATTGTTTTTATGGGTACATCATTAACAATGATGAGAGAGGTACCTTACCTATTCAATGTTGTAGATTACTACGTAAGCAAACTGACCAAAATATCAGTAATCCTTTCGCAATATGATTTTTACTCCTAAAAATAGTGTACCGAAAATAAATTAAGCCAATTTGTTTCAAAACTGAACTATTTTTTTAAATTTTGCATAAACATTGTTTATGATTATATTAGAAATACTGTATTTTTTACGTTTTCTTAGGATCATTTCAGTTTTACTTCCTGTTCCTCTTCTTTCCAGCGATTTGTTAATGGTTACTCGAGATTAAATTGTGGTATGATACCCCTTACTATTCAGTTAATATGTAAAAGTAACTTAATATTCGGGTTTAGCCTAAATTTCCAGCCAACTTTTAATATATGATTTAATGTCAGTTCTCTCGATCCACCAACCCTAAAAGGTAAGTTTGGTTGTTATTTATATGTAATAGTATTTCGTTATATGTTTTTATTATTATTTATTTATTTATAAAAGATCAAATACAATGGTCAGAAACAATTTCTTATCTATTCTCTGGTTTATAAAATAAAACTTCATGCTAACAACTAAACTAGCGAACTTTGATAATTGCAGGTAGACAATTTATAAAACTGAAACTGATATGATAAAATGCTTATATATATACTGCGTAACATTTTATAAATTGCAACCACGAAAAAATGTCCTATTTTAGAAATCGAAATTTTGTAAAGGCTATGTAACGGTAACAATTTATATTTACAAATATTTCTTGAGTATGTACGAATATTACAATATCGACTAATATAATGGTAGATTTTTTTAACGCAGTTGTCTTTCCGTGAGGAATTGAATTTAGTTGCCTAATACGGTAGACTAAATAAAGCATATATTTGTCTTAAGTCCGTCTCTCGTCTTATTTGTTCTTTACTTTCTAAAACCAAGATTTAATTCACGTGTGTTTGTTAAAATTCAGCAAATTTGTCGGTCATTTACAAAATAATTACAAAAATTAACCCTTTGACCGATTACTCCAGCCCTTGGGGCTCTAAGGGTTAAAACATTCTAAACAAATTAATGTCATAGTTTTCTATAAATGTTTATGCTTGTTCAGATAACCGAAGACATCCCTGCGGAAAGAAGATGGACCTTTGCTTACCGCATGCACCACTAACCCTTAACAACCTTTAATAAAATTATAGCAAAACTTTTATAGGGTAACAATTATAGGTAAACATTTTATGTTATAGTCCACATTACTTAATTCAATGTGACTGTCAAAAAAGTGAACAGATAACATATTAAAATTAGTTTTGTTGGTAGCTAAATACAACAAATCTAAATAGGTATCCCTATGATAGGTTTCCGGTTAATAACAACCACTACAAGCAAAACATAGAAATAAAATACCAATTTATTACCCAACAAATTAGACAAAATAATAGGTTTAGGATATAAATATTTCCTATTTAATTATAAAAATATTATATTTAAAACATATTTAAATTTAGTAACTGTTAAAATTACAGATGAAATATCCCTCAACCTAACAAAAAGTAGGTGTAACAAATCCCACATAAAGCACCAAACCTGTATGTCAGTAATTATTTGCGTTTGATCCAACTTCTTTAGAGTTTGGTTTTATTTGGTTTATTTTTTTTTTTTTTCATTGTCGTTTTATAGAAAATGATTTTAAAAATCGTATAATAAAATCAATAACAATAACTACCCATGAGACGTAGGCTTAGGGAGCCATCATCAACAACACTCCAGCCTCATCAACAACACTCCAGCCTCATCAACAACACTCCAGCCTCATCAACAACACTCCAGCCTCATCAACAACACTCCAGCCTCATCAACAACACTCCAGCCTCATCAACAACACTCCAGCCTCATCAACAACACTCCAGCCTCATCAACAACACTCCAGCCTCATCAACAACACTCCAGCCTCATCAACAACACTCCAGCCTCATCAACAACACTCCATCCTCATCAACAACACTCCAGCCTCATCAACAACACTCCAGCCTCATCAACAACACTCCAGCCTCATCAACAACACTCCAGCTTCATCAACAACACTCCAGCCTCATCAACAACACTCCAGCCTCATCAAAAACACTCCAGCCTCATCAACAACACTCCAGCCTCATCAACAACACTCCAGCCTCATCAACAACACTCCAGCCTCAACAACAACACTCCAGCCTCATCAACAACACTCCAGCCTCATCAACAACACTCCAGCCTCATCAACAACACTCCAGCCTCATCAACAACACTCCAGCCTCATCAACAACACTCCAGCCATCATCAACAACACTCCAGCCACATCAAAAACACTCCAGCCTCATCAACAACACTCCAGCCTCATCAACAACACTCCAGCCATCATCAACAACACTCCAGCCATCATCAACAACACTCCAGCCTCATCAACAACACTCCAGCCTCATCAACAACACTCCAGCCTCATCAACAACACTCCAGCCATCATCAACAACACTCCAGCCATCAACAACACTCCAGCCATCATCAACAACACTCCAGCTTCATCAACAACACTCCAGCCTCATCAACAACACTCCAGCCATCATCAACAACACTCCAGCCATCATCAACAACACTCCAGCCTCATCAACAACACTCCATCCATCATCAACAACACTCCAGCCTCATCAACAACACTCCAGCCTCATCCAGAACACTCCAGCCTCATCAACAACACTCCAGCCTGATCAACAACACTCCAGCCTCATCAACAACACTCCAGCCTCATCAACAACACTCCAGCCTCATCAACAACACTCCAGCCTCATCATCAACACTCCAGCCTCATCAACAACACTCCAGCCTCATCAACAACACTCCAGCCTCATCAACAACACTCCAGCCTCACCAACAACACTCCAGCCTCATCAACAACACTCCATCCTCATCAACAACACTCCAGCCTCATCAACAACACTCCAGCCTCATCAACAACACTCCAGCCATCAACAACACTCCAGCCTCATCAACAACACTCCAGCCTCATCAACAACACTCCAGCCTCATCAACAACACTCCAGCCTCATCAACAATACTCCAGCCTCATCAACAACACTCCAGCCTCATCAACAACACTCCAGCCTCATAAACAACACTCCAGCCTCATCAACAACACTCCAGCCTCATCAACAACACTCCAGCCTCATCAACAACACTCCAGCCTCATCAACAACACTCCAGCCTCATCAACAACACTCCAGCCTCATCAACAACACTCCAGCCTCATCAACAACACTCCAGCCTCATCAACAACACCACTTTATCTGCGTCTGCTCCTACAAAAAGAGGATGTCCCAAAATCCTACAATGGTCTGCGTAGCCGTCCGCGAGCCCAGCAGCGAGGCCCCACACTCTGCCCCCACTCACTGTGAGAGAGCGTGACTAATGTCCAAGGACCCCTCCGCCCCCTTAAAGAAGACTGAAGACTTCTGAACATACATTCAAGAAAGCATCGGTAACCAATAGAAACAAAGAACATCAGAACGCAACACAGACAACTACTGAGGGCACTGGTCTGAGAAAACAGTGGAAGAAAAGGAGAAGGGGACAATAAAATTGCGCCTTCGAATTCTATTTTGGGTACGTAATTCTTTGGGTTTGTTTTAGATTTAGAGTACAAGTACAGTTTTTAACTAACGGAAATCAGTTTCTGCAACTCATGTGAGTATCTTTGGTTGGTTAAAGGTTGGCTGTAAATATGTTAGTGAGTTGTTTCGTTCTAAAACAGTGAAATGTACTCAACAATGATTTATAGGTAAAATTATCAGTGTTGCAGGTTATTGAGAGATGATAATAAATATTGTGTTAACCAATAAAAAATGTAGGTAGAATTTTCCCTACCTAAATTTGAATGTTTGTACATATGGCGGAAAAAATCTTTTTAGTTAAAAATACTGTATAAACGTTATTCCGGACTTAACTCGTTTTGTCTTGAAATAGACTCGCTAGGTTTATTCCATAAGACATTATTTACTTACGGCGTGGTCGTTTGTATTAAAAAAGTCGATAATTGTTAAACTAAATACTATTATTAAATTATTAATTTTTAACTAAAAATGTTATTAAAATTCATATTTTTAGCCCCGTAACTGCAGTTAGACATATTAGGTTATATAAATACCTCCGTCAGCAGTTCCAAAATTAATCCAACGTGGGTTACATATGATTCGGCTCTAAGCCATTTTCAAGCACCAGTACAGGAAAAATCCGCTTGCATTGCTTCGTTAAAGTTCAAAATCCACATCAAAGACGAAGAAATGCAAGCGGATTTTTCCTGTCCTTGTGTTTGGAAATGGCGTAAAGCCGAAACGTATGTAACACACATTTTGATTAATTTTGGAACTGCTGAGTTATTTATATCCTAATATATTTTGATGTGTATCCTAATATACATAAAAATGATAAGTTTTACAAAACTCCAAACTTACTAAAGGACTAGAAACAAAGTAGGACAGTCCTACAAGATGGGGTGGGTAACATCTAAACAATGAACTGATGATGGGATAATAAGCCGGGTGTAACGGGTGTGATGGGATTCTTGATTCTTGATCTCTTCTGCTTAAATTAAAACATTTGTTTCAAGAAGACCAGATTTTATTCTGTAACCAGCTCTTCAAATTTGTACCATAATTTGGTTTTATTTAATTTTATAAATTCTTAATGGTTATAACCCTAAATAATTAACGGTTGAATTAACAATTTAAAACAAATCACAATACTACGATCAATAAAAGATTACTCCTAAATTAAAAAGTATTTCATTGATGTTTAAGGTACAGTAAATGCAAGTACAAGCAAATGGTTTTATTGCGATTTTACCGCAGGGCTTCGCCCCAAGGGTCGTTAAGGTTTTAGTTTTATTCTTATAGACATTAATTTTATCTGACCAGATTATTACATAAACAAATGTTTATTTTTCTAAATATCTCAAAGGTAAACTACATAATGCAGCACACTCAATTATGGCATTCCCGGGTGGGTGGTTAGTTTTAAATCAAACTTTAAATTAAACGATGGCAGATAAACAGCTGTCTAAGAACCTCTATTTTACTACTTGCTGTGCACCGGCCAGAACAACACTGGACGACACTCTAGTTAACCCGGCAATTGGTTCAGTCATAATCAAGCGTTATTAACATAATTTTCCTCAACCAGTTCAACCAGAGCCATCTAATGTTTTACAGCTGTCAATTACTCTTGAAGTCTCATCAAATAACTTTAGGACTCATTAAACTACGTCTGACAAGGTTTTAAGATATTAAGTTTACGCTTCCCAGATACAGTCACTAAATATATGAACAACTGATTTCAATCGGGAATGCCGATTGCCATCAAGCCTAGTGAGAAAATTAAGTAAAATAATTGTTACAGGTAACAATTATTAATAAAAAAATTATAAAAAAAATTATATTATATATAATTATAATAATAACAACAGGTAATTGTTACTATTTAGGATATTTGAATTGCTTGAATTATCGTATACTAAAATCTTAAATGCTTATAAACATTTAGTTACACTGAAACCCAACTTTTCACATCGAAAAATTATACTTTTAACCCGATTGGTAGTGTGGTCACCAAGGAAAACTAAATAAATTATGAAAAATAATGTTTACAGGTAAATACTATTTAAGATATTCGAATTGCTTAAATTATCGTTTACTAAAATCTGAAATGCTTATAATCATTTAGTTACACTAAAACCCAACTTTTGATATCGAAAAATTATATTTTCAACCCGATTGGTAGTGTGGTCACCAAGGAAAACTAAATAAGGCTGGGAATCAGTTTAAAAAGCATTGTTTCAAAGTTCAAAGTAACCTACTGAAGACTCAAGATGTAAAATCCTTTGTATGAACTGTATTATTTTACAATCAAAGATATGAGATTTACAGTAGAATCGAATACGCGTAGAAACAAATACGCGAGGAGACAAAAGATATAATTTTTATCGGCTTGTGACGCCTGGGTGTTCTGGCGGGAAGCGATTGGAGCACTTCCGGTTTCCTGCGCTGGTTTAACGCTCAAGATCGCGATATAGCGTTTTATTGTTTTATGAAAAAAATCACTTTTTGATTGATTTATATTATATTCCCTGCGGAACGCATCTTTACAATGCATTTTGGTATAATTAAACCACTGAAATCCGTAGTAATAATGTATTGAACCAAAAAATAAATATTTTAATACATTCCAGTTAAAGAGTAGTATAGTTTTAACAGTGCGTATGAGAGAACAATGAGAACATTTTTAATCGCTACCCATACAACACATTCAAGATATGTTTCCAAAAACCAGTTTAACAAAATCTTACATGCATTAATGACTTTTCGTCCAAAAACCTATCTCCATGAATTAAATACGACACCAAAAACAGGGTTTCGTATTTGCATTTACCTCTAAACATCAATGTAACTCAAACATCCAAATACCGTACTGTATTTACTTAGTTTTGAAACAAGACTGATAGTATGATTTTATAAACAAGGAACAAATAATCTGCGTTCACTTGGATGTAACTAACAAAGCAAACCGTTACCCCCTCCCCAAAAAAAGATAAAAACCTTACATTGACATTAAAGGTTACTTGTAATTAAACAAAAATGAAATTGCTTTTACTAAGCATAATAAACTGATTTAAATTTTGTTTTTATTCCCCGGAGTTACTTAACAGTTAAGCAAAAGTTTTTTTCTAAATTCCATTTCAACTACTTGAAATTGTTACATCACAAATGGCCGAGTGACTTCACGAACAACCTAAGTAGATTTATTAAAAGAAGAGTTTATGACTGACTGAAGACATAAAATGTTAAATCTAATAATTTATGATAGTGCTGCCGAGAAAAACGTAATTTATGGCAGTAAAATGTAATGGAGTTACAAGATAACCGGTGCACCGTACCCTAGCCAAGCTTCGATCGTCAGATATTGCGGTAGTAAGAAAGTTTTTGTAGACTTGTAGGAGAAGGTAATTTTATGGCGCTTTAGATAATTGTACTCAAAGTTGTACTTCACAGTTTACTTCATTTCACGACAATCATAATTTCGAACCTCAAACCATCAACAAGATATTTTCTAATTTTTCCCCACATTGATATTGGTTACAAATTACTGCCTGTGTTAAAATTGAATTTCATCCTCTCATACAAGTTAACTATCAGACCTATTGCCACTTTAGTGTGGTTAAATTTAGTTTGTAATTTCATGGATATTGTTATCTAATGGCAAAAACTCATCTTATTTTAATACTAGTTGTAATAAACCTTGCAAAACGTAGGTTGTCAATTTTTCTTTCAAATTTGTTTTACTTTAGGAGTAATAACACATCAAATAGGTTTTCCTAGCGGATAATATTACCGAAACCTGACCACAATCAGACCACTGACTCAGAAATTACGGCCAAGCAAATTTTTCTTTAGCGGTATTTTCAAAACTTAAAAGTTAGATTATATCCGTTACAATTTTTCTTTCCGAGGGTCTGGTTTGTTGCATTGTTTACACAACGCTACAAAAGAGTTTCAACATTAATATATGTTGTGATATGTTGTAATATATGTATGTGATATGAGAAATGCCTACGTTAAGACATGGTAAACCTCTCAAGAGATATTTCCACTAGATGAAATCTTGCATAATGTAAAAAAACTAGTACTAAAACTAATTTTTTTTAGTTTTGTGTAGTTTGAAAAACTTTGGATTAAAACCATTACATAAAAAAATCTGTTGACTACTGTTCTGGCGTACTCTGACATACGCCGTCACGCATTTTTGTTACACTTGTCCAAAGTACCCAACAATTACAAATCATACTATATGTGTTAGCGAGCAAAATAATATTGATGATTTTTTTTATATTTTATGTTTAGATTATGGTAAAAGGTCCTTTCACCCCAAATAGAGTTTACAAAGTATCTGAACTTCAAGAATAAAATTGAATTTTCTAATTTCGTTATCAAATTATCAAATTTTAAGATTAGCCTACCCAAGACCCAAGACTACGACCCAAGATAAATTAAATACAAGATAAATCAAACAGTCGCTCGCTAATCTCCCCATTCTCCATTGAAGCCCTTGCAAGAACACCAACAGACTTATCGCAAGCAGGAAACTTGTGAAAGGAATTGTTTGCAGACTGAAACCAATTATTAACGTTCTTTTCTAAAACATATCCTCATAAAATTAAGTGAAATCATTTGCACCAACTGTATAATTGTTTAGTTGATTTTTGGATGAAGTCTTTGGGATGTTTAATAGTAAGACATTTTGCGTTACCTGGAAATTTATAACAACAGAATAACAGCAGAGACAAATATGATAACAGTCAAACCTTCCTGGGGAGCGTAGTGGTTAGAGGGCTCGCTTTGTAAAGCGAGGTTAACCAGATCGATCTTGAGCAAGATCTGAAAATGTTGCGGAGGTTCGATACTGGACACAGATGATTTTGACATTGGTCTATTAATTGTTTCCATTTTAGATAGAGAAATCCTGAAACCTTAATAAACGATTTGTTAAAAACATATCTTAAAGATTGGATATGAAATATTACATTTACATTTACTTAGAGGGGCAGAAAATCCCAGAGGCACGAGAAGGGTAGTAGACCCTCCTTGTCTTCGCATACTACTACAGCTTTGTTCTATATAGTGCAGTTCTCTTCTGCATACAAGTTTTTTGTGGTGGTTCTGTATTAATTGGAAATGGGAGAAAATTGCAATCCCTCCAATTCCGAATTAGCTCTAATTCCTTTTGTGGTTGGGTAATAAGAGCGTTTGCTTGAAATCATTGCTTGCTTTTAAATCATTTTTCTTAATCTATAATTTTGTCGATCGAAAAATTATCCTAGTATATTTGTGACAACGAAGGATTGGAAAAGTAGTGACAGAGAAAGAAGTTAGTAAGTGAGTTTTTCGTGTGTAAGTTGTTACACACTATATAGGCATCTTTTGTGATTGAATTAATTTCTCATATTCCTAAAGTAATCATTTAAATTATCTATTTAAAAAGTTACTACACATTGTTTTGATCACCATCAATAAACCATATCAAAAAGCCTAAACTACCTACTCTTTCAATTACCTTCATCGTATCGACATACATTTGGGATGTCGAACTAATCGAATTAACCTAAGTCGCCAAAGTTGCGCCGGAAGGACGGAAGGTCTTCGTCAGTCGACTTCCGTTTCCAGAAGTTAGACTATCGAACTACTCACACTTCACTCGCACACTACACAGCGGGAGACAGTTTTGGCGGGAGACCTTGTTTATCAACGAAAATTATTTTTCTAAACAATTTCGTTTTAATGTGCATGATTCTAATTCAATACTTATTTCTCAATCTTTTAACTGTTGATTATTGATAAAATAAATCTTTGTTATCTAAAGATTTTTCTTTACTAGAAGTTTGGTCACAGGTTTTCTATGTGTAAAAGTTATCAGTAATATATTTAGATTTATATAAACCTGCTCCAATTACATCAAATATTTAATTATAACCAAAAACTTTGTACGATAAAATATTGTCGTGTTTAAAAATAACGACACTACACCTGGAAAAATATCAAAGCGTAATTTTTCATTACACAGTTGTTTAAGTTCACGCAGTTGCTTCTTAGTGTGACCTTCCCAAGTTCATTTTTCATTTGTAGATAGAATTTCTTTAAATTTTAAAAATGTGTCTAAATGGAACCTCTTAAACCAGTAACCAGGACGGCAGTTGTGGCAAAAATGGCCTAATAGTGATCGCTAACTGTAAGCCGAGATGGTACACGCTTAGCTACTAGTTTTTTTTATAAAATTGTATTCGTTAGTACCGAAGTTAAGTAGGGCTACCCTCAAGATAACACTCTGCTTCACATTGGGGAGATCCCAAGATCAAACCCCAAAGAGTCTATTCTAGATTTTTGAGTTTATATATTGTTTCAAATGTCACCTAGACAAACGCCAGGATGGTTCCCAAAATAGTCGTATCCCGCAAGGTTAGGTGTTGCAATGGCACTATGGTCCCAACCTCACCTAGTAAAACATACCCCTCATAAAAATTTAGTTTTTTTTGTCTCAGGACAACCTTAAAACTGGTCTATACCAGTTTTGAGGCTGACATTGGGTCAGCAAATAAAGTTGTCATTACATATGATAAGTCTTTTGGCTGTTCATTATGACAAACTTCCCTTTCACCTTTGGTCCCTCCATTTGCAGCGGATAGGGACAGAATGTCTGGTTTTGGTCTCCAACCTGCCAATCTGAGAATGGATCGTCCCTGGCTGTTGTACATGGATAGCCTGTCAGTTGAGTTGACCAGTTGGAGGGCAGAATGCGGGTCCCCAGTCTGAGAGCCTCATCCCAGCTGTCACAGGGACACGGAAGTTGACCCTCTGAAGGGTCGATTTGGCTGCCGTCCCATCCCACCCTTTCCTTTCCTGCTATATCCTATCCTTCCGGTATCCAGCCCAATATTCCATCTTGAGGAAGATGTGCCTAGCAGCTATGCTGGGGTTTCCTAATCCACAACAATGATGAATTATGAATGTAGTTTTTGTCAGCAACAAATAATTTTAAAAATGCAACAAAAATCCTCGGGACAGTGATCTTTAAACTGGTGTAGGTTGATGGTTTTTAAATGCCTTCTTTCAAGAATAGGCCTTATTATACGTGATCGTCAAAAGTTTACATTTATATCTTCTTATGGCATCAACGGATTCTGTTGCATCATAAAGTATCCAATTAAAAAAATCTTAGACTGCTCGTTTATTCTAGTAACACCTACACTACTCAGGGCTTAACAGTGGCGTGTATCTGGTGAGTCAATTTACCTACTGTGATAAACGTAAAGGCGGAGTGGAAAAAGTAGATAATATGATTAAAGGGCAGTCTCACATAAGCACAATCAGTGTTAAGGAGGATGTCTGTATTGGTTGACATCGGTTGAGCGGTTGGAGCACCTGTCACGGTGATAGCGGCATAAAATACCGGAGAAGTACACGCTTTCTGATATTACTTTTATTAAATTTGTATTCCTAAATACCGAAGTGAAGTAGAGCTACCCACGAGATAACACTCTTCTTCTGATTTGGGAGGTCCCGGAATCAAACCCCAAACAGGTCATTCTAAATTATTGAGTTTACACTTTTTCTCACCTCACCTAGAAAAACGCCAGAATGTTTCCCAAAAGAGTCGTGCCCCACAAGGTTAGGTGGTAGAAATGGTTCTATGGTCACAACCTCACCTAGTTAAAACATATCCCTCAACCAAATGTAGGTTCTGTCAGCAACAGTAATTTTGTAATAGCACAAATCCGTGAGACAACGATGTTTTTAACCCGCTTAGGTTGTGGTTATTTTAAATGCCTCATTTCAAGTATAGGTGTTATTGTAAGAGAACGTCAAGAGTTTAAATTAATATATTTGACTTTAATGGATCCTGTTTCATCATAAAGTATCCAATTTTAAAATCTTACACTAATATTTTATTCTAGTAACACCTACACCACTCAGGGCTTAATAGAGGCTTGGATCTTGTGAGTAGATTTACTTACTGAGATAAACGTGAATGGCTCTTAGTTAAAGGTGAAGTGGAAAAAAAGATAATGCGATTAAAGGACAGTCTCACAAAGGCACAATCATTGTTAAGGAGGATGTCTGGATTAGTTGACATCGGTTGAGCGGTCGGAGCAGCCGTCACGTGATAGCGGCATAAAACACCGGACTCATGAGGCGGGGCAACCACTCCGGCGATCACCTGCTGGTGGGACTGTGACAAATTGGGCTGTTGGAGGACTGCGTTAGTGAAACTGTTGGAGACTGATTGATTCCTTCTTGAAAACATTATTTAATTGCATGGTAATAACAACACATTCTTACAATTCCTATGTCCCAGGTGCGGCCAACCAGGGGGGAACAATACGTATGTTGTTGCTCGTCTAAATCAAACCGGTTTGGCAGGGAGAGCAATCCGTTGAATAGTATTGTAAACCGTTTTTTAGGTAAGCTTTCGACCATAATAATAGTTTTACTTCCGAAGGTGTACTCGTTTATAATTCTACTGATATTATCAATGTGAAAAACTGATCATACCCCAGGACAAACCTCTATACATACAACCACAAAATGTGGCACATATATTCTTTCCTAACGTAGGTAACCATTAAGAAAGGATTTAAAGAAAATCCCATAGGGCCTCGCCCCACTGGGAGTCAAATGTCCAATCCAGTGTTGTTAGAATAAGACAGGAATAACTCAAGGGAATGTCCATAAGAATGCTGCGCACGCCAAAAGTTTTATTCTCGAGTGAAACCGGGTACGATGCCACTTAGATAGTTTTAAAATAAATATAATTTTTATAATTTAACGACAATTTACGTTATTAAAAAACAGGATTTAGTTTGATTTGTTAGAAAAATATCACTTTTTATTCTGGTCTTTTGTTTTGTAATGATTTGTTTACATATCTGGAGCCCCATAGTCGTACCCGCACGGTAACATCAATGGGTTTATTTGAATTTATCACAGTTATTATAAAAAATCATAATCAAAATAACCCAAATAAAAATACTTGGTTATAAAAAGCCTATAACTCATTAAATATGAGTTTTATTTGCGAAGTTGATTGAATAGTACTATTCCGGTCTCTGTGTTCCTCAGGCTGGCATGGTTTGAAAACAATGTGACCTAAGACATTTGATGAGATTAAGATAATGTGCAATCCTTTTATTTTAATCACAAAAAAACTATAGTTAATATCACTAAATGCAAATTATGATTACAGGCTGGCCTCACACTGAGGGGCAAGAGGTTTAAGAACAGCTGCATCTACGAGTTAATTTATCTTTTTATTTACTTTGTTTACGTTGTTGTACTAATTTTTTTTGTTTGTAAAACAACCAATTTAAACTTGCCTAAACTGTTTAACTGTTATTTTAACTCAAATTTAACTTAAATTCAACTCTTAATCGCATACTCTCCCAACAATAATAATTTTTGGAAAATGGAGCAAATAGCTCCATATAATTTATAATTAATAATTTAGTTATAATTAGTTATTAGTTATAATTAATTAAAAGATAAGGCAAAATTAAGTTTTTTGAGCCTTCGGGAAATCCTGGCAAAAATGGTGTAAAGTTCTGTTATTCTGTCGATGTTATGAAAAAGTGTTTGCCTATAGATGAAAAAATATTGATGGCTCAATTTTGCATAGTTGTTACGTTTGATTGTCAAAATAAATACAGTAGGTATACATATTGTAGTAGGAGGTATATATATATATATATTTACCCATTGATATTTGATCTTTAATCTTGACCTGATCCCATTCGCTGAGTAATACGCTAAAGTTTATCTGTATGACATTTCTAATAACATACACAAATAGAAGATGTTAAAATTAAAAATATAAGTTTCAGTTGTCAATTGAGTTAGTTTAAATCTTGGAACGGTTTGTAAATTGTTATTTCCAAATTCAACATCTAATTTTCTCCGCGGTAAATTAAGTTTAGACCGGTCACCGATAGTAACTTCATTGACAACTTCTTTTTCAAAATAAAGTCACATTTAACAAACATTTTGATAAAGAGCCTTAATAAGTAAATTTTACTTACTAAATGAAGGGCACTACTATCATTATAGTAATTTTGAAAACGTCTTATGGTTATCTGGTACATTTAAAAATACATATATCTGAACAACTATATAAAAGGCAAGTACAGTAATTTTAACACTCCTTTGAAAATTAAATGAATAAGATCTAGTGATGCTTTGATATTTTAGATATTTATGCCTAACTCCAAACCTTAATAAAATGTCACATATTTAATAAAAAACTCATTCCGCACAATTTACTTAAAGGCTACAACTCAACACCTAAGTTTAACAGAAAAGTTAAACCTATCTCATTGTTAAATTTTGTTGCTAGGAAACGTAATTTAAACGTGATGTTTGTTTAATTAAATTTGATTTGTCTTGTAATATATTCGCGTTCCAGCAAGATCATTAAAGAATCGGATTCGTGAGTACATAAAATAGTTATTTATGTATTAAGAGTTATTAAGGTACTTTGCGACCTTAATAACGTGTCTACTTGAAAGAAAACTGCTACTTTGAGCGGAAAAGTGAGGCTCAGCTAGCGAAAAAGATCTTTTAGCACCCACTTTACGATTTACTTTTACGATTAAATTTTATTTCGTAAAGAAGCACTAGGCTTGGTTGTAGAGAAAATTAGTTTGTCTTATTTAAGTATTAAATACCCCCTCGCAGCAAACCTGCGTACTCAGCGAATTTCCAATGAATATATATGTCTTTATAACACAGTAAGCCTCTTACCAGAATTCATAAGAAATATATTCATAAATAAGCGATATTTAAAATATTCATTATTATCCATAAGAATAACATTAGGGATGAATACGCAGGTTTGCTGCAACAAGGAACACAAAATAATGGGGTTTTATGCAAATATCAATAGAACTCATTTAAGTGAAGTTACATACCAAGTTTCATCCATATTCATTCATAAATAAGCGATATATAACATTTTTATTATTCTCCATAAGAATAACATGGGCACCGAGTACCTAGGTTTGCTGCTACGGGAACCATAGGCGAAAAATTGGGTTTCTGTTCAAACAACAACAAACCTCAATCAGATGAAGCGATATACCAAGTTTCGTCAGTTTATGTTCATAAATAACGGAAATATAACATTTTTCTTTTTCTCCATTGGACAACGTACTGTGTTTAGCACTTTGAATATCTCAGTAACCAATTGACGTAGAGCAATGATCTAAATACCAAATTGTTTGTTTTTTAAGCTGAATTCAATGGTAAAAATTAAAATTTGATTTAAATAAAAATTACATGTGTAAATCCCGAAAAACCCATTTTTGGGATACAAAATCCCCCAAAAGCCCCCATCGGATCGTGCGATTCGTCTGGTTTTCGAACTCGTTCTAATAAATGGTGCTTTACACATTTGTACCAAATTTCATTAAGATGGGAGCTTTTTTACGAGAGTTATCGTGCTTACGGACACATATATATATATATATATATATAAACATTTATAAAAATTTGAACGAATGGTGTTTTTGGCATCTGGGGACCTCAAAACGAAAAGTTATCATGGTTTCGGGCTTAAGTCTTACCATGAGACCTACGGTAATAGCTTCTTCCCTATAGTGGAAATTCGCTAAAAAAGCATAAAATTAAAGGTCGCAAACTTATGTGCAGATTAATGGTTAATGTACATCAAGTTGTCTTGTGAATTATAATCCATCTTTACAAAGAATTCTAGCAGACAAATTAGATAAAACATGCTAATCGACTTATTTCTAATTCATTGCTATTAAATTCTAATTTATTGAAGCTTCAAATGTGAAATTTCATAGCATATTTTCATTTTTCTGAGGCCTCGTTTGGACATTATCAGGTTTGTATCTACTAAATTATGAAGTTTTTTTAGATTCTAACAATACAATTGAATTAGTAAAATTCATATTCCTAGAGGGTTTTGGACTGTATACCATTGTGGAGACCGTCACGGTAATCTAATGGCAATTCTTTGGACATGTATTTAACATGTATGTTCTTTTTTGTATGTATTTGACATGTTTCCCTCTCACCTTAAAAAATCAATATATTTACAGATGCAGGTTTTTTGACATCTTAAACCCTTGACAGCCAGTCGAGACCTTACGAAATCCTCCTATACCACCTGGTCCCATGTGAGGGGGACCTGGGAGGAAGCGTATTTAAACAACAAATCTCCTAAGGTCTTCTTTACTAGAGGTCAAACAAACCGGGTAACGACATTTCGACGGATTTTAAAAGCCAGATAGGTTGGAGGACATATCCTGTCCAGGGAGGTCCTATCCTCATAAACCCTAGAGAACATATAGGCAAGAGGGCGAACCAATTCTTTTTGTATTTCCTAATCTTACATACCTAATCCTTCCGGTAGCTGTATGCATACTGTTGTGAGCCTAATAAAGTTGGGACACACTAATTTATTAAATCCAACATTTAATCTTATTTAAACTAGAAAATACTCTCTGATCCATGAAGAAGGTAGGCTACTGAGCAAAAAAATATTTAACCATTTTCATATAGGTAAAGGAAATTTTGTAGAAAATGTTTTATGGGTATATCATCAATAATGATGTCAAAGGTATTCAACTTCGTGCGTTACTAAGAAAGCGATCAAAAGATGCCCACGAAAGTGAACAAAATAGTAATTCCTTCACAGTAGGATGTTTACTCCAAAAATATATTGTGCCAAAACAAAAACTGTAATCCTATGTTTTAAGAACTATTTCTCCCTGTCTTTTGCATAACATTTTATTCTGATAATATAAATTAATCTATTTCAAAAATCTTGTCTATGAATCAGTTCAGTTTCACCTCTTAGTCCTGTCCTATCTTGTGATTGTTTAATGGTTACTCGACATTGAATTTAGATTTCTGACATTGTCTGATACACTTTACTAAATTTACTTAATATGTAAAATTATTTTAATTATCAGGTTTAGCCTGATTTTTCCAGCCAACTTTTAAAATATGATTTTTCGGTTATGTAAGTTCTCTCGATCCACCTACCCACCACGGTAAGTTTAGTTGTTATTTATTTTCAATATTAATTCGTTATATGTTTTTGTTATTTATAAGATCAAATGCAATGGTGAGAAACGATGTCTTACCTATGTTATCCTCTAGTTAGTAATAACAAACTGAATGAGGAATGTAGTAACAACATAATTAGCTAACTTTGATATTTTCAGGTTTAAAATGTATACAACTGAAACCGTGATGATAAAATACTTAAATAAGACATTGCATCTTATTTTCTAAATTTTAACGACATTAAATTTGTCCCATTTTGGGAATCGAAAAGTTTATAAGCTATTAATAATTGTTTCTTGACCATATATGAATATGATAATGTCAAGTAATATCAAGTTATTAATTTTAACTTAAAATAAGAAAATGTGTCAAGTTTAATTTTACAAACCTCCATATAAAGTGGTGTGTTTCATGGTGGCCATTAAACGCATACCTATATAATGTATGGAAAAGTATAAGGGATGTATGTTTGACAGATTTTTTTGAATATTGAGTTGTCTTTCCATGAGGAATAGTATTTAGTTGCCTAATACGGTAAAAAAAATAATGCATATATTTATCTGAAGTCACTCTCTCGTATTAGACGTTCATTAATTTCTTAAACAAACATTTATTTATTCATGTGTTTGATAAAATTCAGCAAATACGAACGGCATTTTAAAAATAATCACAAAAATTAACCCTGTGACATCAGCCCTTGGCTTTCAAAGGGTTACAACATTCTTAACAAATTTATTATCACGCTTTTCTACAAAAATGTATGCTTGTTCAGATAACCGAAGACATCCCTGCGGGAAGAAGATGTGGACTCTTGCAATACTCCGGCGTGCGACAATCCCTGCCCGCGTCTCATTTTTATTAATATGAACTTAAAACCCCTGTATATGTAGTAAAATTATAACTAAGCATATGTAGGGTAAAAATTGTATGTGATCTAAACATTTATGTGCTATGCATAAACGATAACTATACTTAATTCAACGTTCCTGTAAATGGGATAAACTGAAAACTTACCAAAGTAGTTTAGATGGTAACTAATTAAGTAATCTGAATAGGTATCCCCAATTATAGGTAACCAGTTAATATCATCTACTACAAGCAAAAAATAAATATAAACTATATATTTAATACCAAAAATATTAGTCAAAACAATATTCTTTGAATAGTATTGGTTTATAAATTGTCCTGTTTAGTTACAACAATATTACATTAAAACACATTGGTAAATTTAGTAACTGCATGTTAAAATTACAGATGGTGAATCCCTTAATCTAACAAACTGTAGGTGTCACAAATCACTCATAAAGCATCTAACCTATATGTCAGAAATTATTTGCGGTACACTTTTTAATAAAACGAATGTAGAATTATTTTAATCGGTCTATTTTTATTTCACTGTCGTTTTACAGATTAGCATTTTAAAAATCTAACAATAATAACAATAATTCCCTGTGAGACGTAGGCTTCGGGAGCCATCATCATCAACATTCCAGCCTCATCAACCAACATCAACCTCATCTGCGTCTGCACCTACAAAGAGGATGTCCCAATATCTTACAAGTTCTACGTAGCCGTCCGCGAGCCCAGCAGTGAAGCCCCACACTCCGCCCCCACTCATTGTGAGAGGGCGTGACTAATGTCCAAGGATCCCTTCGCCTCCCAAAATAAAACAGAAGACTTCTCAAGCATATACTCAAGAAAGCGTCGGTAACCTACAAAAACTAATAACGTCAGAAAGTAACAACAGACAACAATTGTGAGCATCGGTCTGAGAAACTAACGGCGGAAGAGGCAAAGGAGGAGAGGAGAACATATCGCGCCATCGATTTATACTGTCGGTACGTAGTTCTGTGAGTTTGTTTTAAATTTAGAGTACAAGTACAGCTTTCAACTGATGGAAATCTTCCTGCGACTCAGGTGAGTATCTTTAGTTGTTTAAAAGTTGGCTGGAACTATGTTATTGAGGTGTTTCGTTCTAAAACATTGTTCATCCCCCAATAAGCTTATTGGGGGATGAAATAAATATTTTATTAACCAAGAAAAATTTTAGGTAGAATGTTTTTACTTATAGCGGAAGAGTTTTTTTAGTTATCAAGTTCACAGTATAAACGTTATTCCGGATTTAATTCCAAACTCGTTATGAAATAATTGTTTTATTCTGAAGTAGACTCGGTAGGTTTTATTCACTACGGTAAGGTCGACTGTAGTTTGTATTGGTGGACTACATTAGTCCTAACGTTTCAGTGTGGTCCCTGTTGGAGTCAAATAGGTACCACCTAATGTGATGGAGATGCAGCCTAATGGATCGGAGCGTTCATGTGTCCATTCAAATATTGGCAGGCTTTTGAGTTGATAGGTTTGCTTTTGAGCTGTCTCTGTATAGGTGTTAGATTAGTGGATTAGAAACTCCGGCAGAGCTTAGTGGAGATTTCTAGTAGAACTCTGGATGGAAAGGAAACAGTAAGGATGTAAACGGTGGGTTGGGGTAGAGCAGCCAATTAACCTTTTTAGAGGGAACCCCCCTGTGCGACAGCTGCTTTCCAGCATTCAAACTGGTGGTCTTCCCTGCTCTCCTAGCTATAGGCTATCCGACAATGTATCCATGCATGTTCATCAGCCGAAGACCACGGTCGTAGCGAATACGTCCCGTCCCCCGTTGTCTACATGGAGGATCCTAGGTAAAAGGGAGGCTTGTCATAATGGATGCCCAATAAACTACCCACATGCCATGAAATCAAAAGTAATTGATTTCAATCAGGATTCCGATCGCCATCAGGTCTAGTGAGAAATTATGTAAATTACTTGTTATAGCTAAATGCTATTTAAAATATACAAATTGCTTAAATTATCGTATACTAAAATCTTAAATGGTTGTAAACATTTAGTTAAACTAAAACACAACTTTGTATATTGGAAAATAAAAATATAAGCCCAGTTGGTAACCAGTGGTAAGAAAAATTAAATAATACTGTGAATTTTAATGACATTCATAAATCATTATGATCATTCATAATGATTCATTCGTTGTTTAAGTTACTCATTAAATATTAATATATATGTCTAATAAACTTGTCATCTATAAAACGTAGTAAATTAGCTTTCAAATGCCATTGTTTGTTTAATTTTTGTGTAAATATTTGTAGTCTGTAAGATGAATTTGTCTCACTTGTAAAAAAAGGCTCTGCCGTTGACGAAATAAATTAAATGAATAAATGAATTTTTAAATCACGTAATAAAATTTAAACTGGTTTTAACAAATCATTCATCGGTACCCTGTTAATCAATATTTTAAATTTGTAATACCAGACAAAACTGGGTAATTTCTATCCATTGGTGCAACAACTAAAGCGAACAATTTTAAATGATTGCAGCTTACAACTCAATAAAGCTGATAAACCGTAGTAGTTTGAACATGACCACAAACCGGAAAAGCGCTCATTGTTAAAATGATCAAAGTAAACTATTGAGGATTTTGGATGAAAAATCCCTTGTAGAAACTGAATGATATAAAAGATATGAGATTTTACAGTAGAAACAAATACGCGAGGAGACAGAAGATATTATTTATCGGCTTGTGACGCCTGGGTGTTCTGGCGGGAAGCGATTGGAGCACCTACGGTTTCCTGCGCTGGTTTAACGCTCAAGATCGCGATATTGCATTTTATTGTTTTGTTGCAAAACTTCACTATTTTACTTTGTATTTTTTAACAATTCAGAACGCGTCTTTATAATTAATTGTGATATTTTTGAATATGTTGTAATAACCCACGTATTGTACAAAAATTAAATAATATTTAAATACATTTGACTTCAAGAGTAAGTAACACAGTTTTAACTGTACTTATGAGAGCACTTTGAGAATTCACTACTCATTCAGCACACTCAATACATGTTTTAATACATCAAATTTACCTAAATTAATCATTATATGCATGAACTATCTGCCAGTATATTTCGTTAACTTTTATTTAATTGTATATTAAACATGTAAAATGTAATTTTAATATTGTAAAATGATGTGGGTTGTTATTTTCTTTAGTTAATCTACTATTTATACATACAACCCGTACGAAGGACGGGTACACAGCTAGTTGTTAATTAAATAAGACATTAAAACAGGATTTCGTATTTGCATTTGTATTTAGGCCTATACCCTCATTTATCAAAGTAACTCGAGCAGCCAAATGTAGGTATTTACGTAATTTTGAAATAATACCGTAACTATTATTGTATGAACAAGTAAAAATAATCTGTGATCGCTTGGATGCGTCTAACAAAGTAAACCAATAACCCCCCCTTAAACAAATTTTAATTAAAACTAAAATAAATAAATAAATACAAAACATACACCAACATTAAGTGATTTGCAATTTAAAACAATTAAATACTTTAAATAAATTCATTTAAAAACTTTTCAGTTTTTGTTTTTGGAGAGTTACATCTACAGTTACTTAACAGTTTAATAAACAAATTTTTATTAAGCATTTTCAATTTTAACAACTTTAAGTTACATCGCAATGGCCAAGTGACATCTCAACCAACCCGAGTAGTTTTAATAATAGTAAACGAATTTATGACCAACTGAAGATATAAAATGTTAAACCTGATAATTTATGATAGTGCTGCCGAGAAAAACTTAATTTATGGCAGTAAAATGTAATGTTGGAGTTACAAGATAAGAGGCACGTCGTAACCTAGCCAAGCTTCGATCGTGAGATTGTGGTAGCAAGAAGGTTGTTGTAGACTTGTAAGAGCAGGTAATTTGATGGCGCTTTAGATGATTGTACCCTACTTCACAGTTGACATTTCGCGACAATCGTAATTTCGTAGCCATTACGATATTTTTTAAATTGTTTGCCCATAAGCGACAGTTATTTATAAATGACTGCAGGCGTCAAAATGCAACAAACTTGAATTTGATACTCTCATAACTAGGTGTACGCTCATTATTCCACCGTAAGAGGATGAACGAAGACTGAATTTTTAAAGATATATGTGAATAGACATGTTGCGTATTTAGCTTTTGCTAACTTACACCTTGTTTTGCCAAACACTTTTACAATAGGTCAACAAATATCTAGACCATATGCAACATATATAAATAATTATAAGTACCTGGGCTGCGAGCTTTGCTCGGGGGGAAGGCCAGTCAGTTTGTTTAGATGACTCGGAGTAATATTTCACCACTTCCCCCTACTGATAATAAGATTTGTATTATTCATTTGCCTCTTTTCTACATTTTTAAGGTCCCTCTAGTTGTTATTTATAGCTCAATGCCCCTTTGATTTATTTTACTACTCTATATATGTAATCTTAACTCAAATCTTTTAATCTCTGCTCTCAGGAAACCACATGTCAATAATCTGAAATTCTGAAAACTGAAACAACATGACTATTATTTTGACAGTTCCCTGGTTGATTATGAACAGCTGTTACAATTCTTTTATTTTTATTTGAAACTCCATAAGTCCAATGTTAATTTTTTAGCGAATTTCCCCTATAGGGAAGAAGCTATTACCGTAGGTCTCATGGTAAGACTTAAGCCCGAGACCATGATAACTTTTCATTTTGAGGTCCCCAGATGGCAAATACCTACACCATTCGTTCAAATTGTTATATATATATGTCCGTAAGCACGATAACTCTCGTAAAAAAGGTCCGATCTTAATGAAATTTGGTACAAATGTGTAAAGCACCATTTATTTGAACGAGTTCGAATACCAGACGAATCGCACCATCCAAAGGGGGGTTTTTGGGGGGTTTTGTACCCCAAAAATGTGTTTTTTGGGGTTTCCACATGTAATTTGTATTAAAATGAAATTTTATTTTTTACCATTTAAAACAGCTTAAAAAAACAAACAATTTGGTATTTTTAGCGAATTTCCTCTATAGGGAAGAAGCTATTACCGTAGTCGGCATGGTAAGACCTAGGCCCGGAACCATGATAACTTTTCGTTTTGAGGTCCTCAGACCCCAAAAACACCATTCGTTCGAAACTGTATATATATATATATATATCTATATATATCTATATATATATATATATATATATATGTGTGTGTCCGTGGGTGCGATAACTCTCGTAAAAAAGGTCCGATTTTGATGAAATTTGGTACAAACATGTAAAGCAGCATTTATGACTTTAAGTTTGAAAACCAGACGGATCGACCTATCCGAAGGGGTATTTTGGGGGGGTTTTGTACCCCAAAAATGGGTTTTTGAGTTTTTTACATACAATTTTTGAAAAAGTAAAATTTTATTTTTTCACATTGGAATCAGCTTAAAAATACGCACAATTTAATGTTTTAATCATTGCTCTACGTCAATTGGTTACTGAGATATTGAAAGTGCTAAACACAGTACGTTGTCCAATGTTATTCTTATGGAGGATAATACAAATTGTATATCTCGCTTATTTATCAACTTATCCTGACGAAACTTGGTATATTGCTTCATTTCATGGTGGTCTATTGATATTTGCACAAAAACCCATTTTTTGGCCGATAGTTCCCGTAGCAGCAAATCTGCATACTCAGCCCCATGTTATTCTTATGGAGAATAATTAACGTGTTATCTCCTTTAATTATGAACATAAATTAATAGAACTTGGTATGTGGCTTTACCTAGTTGAGTTATATTGATATTTGTATAAAAGCCCATTTTTAGTGTTCCTTATTTCAGCAAACCTGCATACTCAGCCGCCATGTTATTCTTATGGAGAATAATTAAAATGTCATAAATCGCTTATTTATAAATTTATATTGATGAAACTTGGTATGTCGCTTTATGTGGTATTAAGATAAATTAATATGCATTGGAAATTCGCTGAGTATGCAGGTTTGCTGATACGGGGGTATTATCATTGCTCTACGTCAATTGGTTCCTGAGATATTGAAAGTGCTAAACACAGTATGTTGTCTAATGTTATTCTTATGGAGAAAAAGAAAAATTGTATATCTCGCTTATTTATGAACATAAACTGACAACATTTTGTATATGGCTTTATCTTGTTGGGGTTTATCGTTTTTTGCACAAAATAAAAAATTTTCACGTATGGTTCCCGTAGCAGCAAACCTAGGTAATCGGTCCCCATGTTATTCTTATGGAGAATAATTAAAATGTTATATATTGCTTACTTATAAATGTATATGAATTAAACTTGGTATGTGACTTTACTTAGATGAGTTCTAATGATATTTGCATAAAAACCCATTATTTTGTGTTCCATGTTGCAGCAAACCTGCGTACTCATCCCCAATGTTATTCTTATGGAGAATAATTAATATTTTTAAAATCGCTTGTTTGTGAATATATTTCTTATGAATCCTGTTAAGTGTTAATGTGTTATGTTATATATTCATTGGAAATTCGCTGAGTATGCAGGATTGCTGCGACGGGGGTATTTAACTTTTCATTTTATTTTATTTTTTCATTATTCGATTTTTCCTAGGGATGAGGCCTGTCTAGAACTTATTTTTATCCCAGAAATAAGTTATTTCAAACAGTTGAAGGAAATCGTTAGATCCGTTTTTGAGATCCGTGTCACAAGCAAGCAAGCAAAAGCAAGCAAGCAGGCAAGCAAGCAAACATACAAGCAAAACTTACTCATATTAGAGTATAGGATTAAAAATAATTAAACCTGTTTATGTGGGGGTGATGAGTGACGGGGAGAGGATGAGTTGGAGAGGTTTCGGGGCATAAATAAAAATGCTACTGATTACTAGAATGGTAGTAACGGCCTCCTGATATGTGTTTTTACTCCACATTAAACGGGGAGAGGATGAGGTGGAGAGGTTTAAGCCATAAAAAAACGCTACTGACTGCTGGAATGGTTTCGCCCCTCTGTAGATATCTGTTTTAACTCTACATTTAAAATATTATCTATTGGGAAGGGTGAGGGAGGGGTGGGAATGAGAGGGAGGGAAATGAGCGCACTAGAACCCACCAGATATTAAACTAAATTATTAAATTTTTTAGTCGAATTTCGACCATTGGGCGGTCTCTAGTTTAGCAACATTGCACCACAAAAGCTTCCGATAGCTATCACTTAGGCGCTAAAATCAATGCTAAAGCTTCTTTAAATAGAATTAGATGAGTACACTCTGTCATCCCGTAAGTGTATGAGCTCAGCTGTCATTACGAAAAAATGTTTAAAATCAGCAATACCTCATGAGAACTCAATTGTTGTTTCGACTTTACAGTGTATTTCACACAATTTTACAAAGATCTTGAAGAACACTGAGGTCTGAAATTAGGAAGTCTGTCAGAACAAGCAGAATCAGAGTATTTACTCGCCCCCTTGGTCTCAAGTGGGGGGGACGCGCCCAAAAAATAGATGCAAAATTTAGAGAGGACAATGAGGTCTGTCAGTCCAGGTAATATTGAAATAGTTATTTGAATTTTTGTATTACTGGGGGGCTACGCCCCCCAGACCCCCCATTGTTATTGTAGCTTTATTTTGTTTTTCAAAATTATTTAAATACGCAACTTGAAGAAAAATAAGGTTTAAATTGGTTTTGAAATCCTTCAAGCAACACACAGTAAGTATAACTGCTCCACCCATCGGATGGGCCACACCACCCAGATCTGACCATTTTGTAGTACTTTTAAAATAATGTTAAAATATAAACATATAGATCATTTGGAGGACTATGACTTCCAGAGTCCGTCAGTCAGTCAGGTCAGATAAATCAGTCAGGCCAAGAACTATTGATTTCGTTTTTTTTTTACTTTGGTCTCACTACGGGGCTGTGCCCCCCATGCCTCCAGATTTTTTTGTAAGTTGTTTGGAACGCTTAAACATTGAAAAGGATAAAATCACGTTCTTCAAGATTACTTCAAGGATAGTTACTCGTCCTCAGACCCTCTTTCTTATAATTTTAAATATTATAATGTTTTGACTTCTTTTTTCAGAATATTATGGAGAACAACGAGGTCCACGTGATCCAATCAGTCAGGATATTTTTTATATTACCGTAGTTATTTGAACTTTGGTCTACTGAAGGGCTATGCCACTGCCTATGTTACTGTAACTTGAAAACATAGTTAAAAAACAAAAAGGCTTAGTAATATTTTTAGATTCAAGCGAATCTAGTTGCTCGAATCGAGCAAAAATCATATTTGGTCATTATCCATCTCATATTTGGTTCTATTAGTTTATATAGTGATGCCCTTCTAGATGTTACCTTGAAGCAGCTGTTTTTGCTTCTGTGCTATGTTTTTTTATAGTAATAACAGCTGTTGTTAAATGTTCATAATGACAAGTATAAGGAGTAGTTTCTACTATCGCAGAGAGGGATGCGCTCATGGAAATACCTTTATGAACAAAATGGTCTACTCACTATATTCTGCGACACCTTGGTAACAACCCATTACCACCCAATAATTCCATTGTTATTGCAGATTGACAATATGTTTCAAATACACATAAATAATGAACTTGGAGAAAAATGAGGTCTAAAAGCGAATCGGTCAGTCATACCAAGCGGATATAGAGAATACTCGTCCCCTCAGTCAAATACGGACTGGGTTCCCCCATACAAAGACATATGCCATTTATGGGACAATCAGCCATTCAGAAAAAGAACTACCGAAGTAGTTAATTGCACCTTCATCTAACTGGGGGGCTGCGCCCCCAACCCCCTCCCCACGCTATTATTGTTCTTCTATGGTATTGTTAAAATGTATATAAATACAGAACTGGAAGAACAACATTCTTGGATTGGTCACTCAAACTAAGTGACTCAGGTTTACAGTCACTCCAGGTTTTATTATAACCCAATGTCCCTTTAGGTAACCATTCTATATGCAATCTTCATTCAATGGTTTTAGTCACTAATCTCAGAAAACAGCAGTTTTTGAGATCATAGTTTCAAGCAAGCAACCAACCAAACAAACAAACCTAACTCATATTAGAGTATACCTACGAGTACGCATTGACTATACGAGTATATTATACTACAGTATTTATAGTCAGTGGTATAGGATATTACCATAGAATAAATAATACAAATAATAATATATTATTTTTTGTTCTATGATATTACCATGTGGTTCCATAAAATCAGATAATAAAACCTTTGAATGAGGATTACATGTAGAGTGGTCATATCCAGTATGAATCAAAGGTACATTATAATAACAACTGTTGTGACCTCAAACATGCTCGTTAGTAGGGTACATGGTGAAAGACTACTCCAAGTCATAAACAAGATTGACCTTTCCCTAGCAAAGCTCAGCCCCAGGTAGTACTTAAACCTTAGTATAACTTTGAGATTTCGCTGAAAGATTTTGAACAGCTGTTATGACTCTTTTGCTTTTATTTTAATCTCCAAAAGCCCAATGTGAATTTTTTTAATATTCCATAGTGGCTTTTTACATTATTTGATTTTTTTGGGGGATGGGACATGTCTAGAACTTATTTTTATCCCAGCTATCAGGTTTTACAACACAAGTAGTTGGAAGGACACATTAGTTATTTTCAAGAAAATCGTTGGAGCCGTTTTTAAGATCAGAGTTGCAAGCAATCAACCAAGCAAGCGAGCATGCAAACCTTACTCATATTATAGTGTAGGATAGGATTGAGTCAAAATAATTCAGCATTTTTATTGATTGACTATAACATATTCTTACTCCTAGGCAAATAGAGTGTATACGAGACAGGGACAATGATTCTAGCATGTTTGAAGTTCTGCATACAGACAGCCAGGGCTGAATTTAGGGTCTGTACAGGCCCTGGTCTACACCCTAAAGGCAAGTGCGGGCCCTTACCAGCCCGGCCAACTTTCCTGTTTGATTTATATAATATAACCTACGCTTATATCAGGCTCTACAGATGGCGTTGTGCAATTACTTAAATTTCAAATTGCCAAAATCCGTATTGCTGCCTAGTGTATATTAACGTCGTCATGGCAAGATATTACTAAGTGATTTTCATTATCTAAATACATAACACAAAGTCGGGATTGTATGTTAGTTATTTAGTTTCATCAAACAGCTGTTATAAGGATGATATCTAAACATACTTGAAAAGCATATAAACATATGTTTATTATAGAAATAATGAATCTATTTGAATGGCAACTCATTTTCAATAACGAAGCAAGCTCTATTTAAAAATAGGCGAGTGAGTGAAGCAAACGAGCTCATCCTGGAGGCGAGAGAGTGAAGCGAACGAATTCATCTTGAAAAGAACGAGAATCTTTGACATAAAACAAATTCAGTGACATTAGGACAGAAGAACGTCTGTCAGACCAGCTAGTAGTACTCAACCCGAACGCTGACCCGAACTCCCGAACGCTTACCCAAGGATCATCTTTCCTCCATAAATTTAACAAGGCAACTTTTAAAGCCAGTGAGGCGGAGCTCTAAGGTCGGGGTTAAAAAAATAACAGCAATTTTTGTATGATTGAAAATTTTCTAAAATTACTAAAAGAGGCGTAAATAATAACATAGAAAATTGTCCTGTGCGGTGGAGGTCTATGGTTGAGTAGAGCGGCGTATCAAACGTGGGGACATCTTTCAGGAGATGCTGCTTTAACAAAATAAATCCAACGAATCATACGTTAAAATTAAACGTTGGGAGTGATAATAAAGGCAGAGCCCTGAGGTAAGAACAAAGAGGTATCCATAATATTTTGGTACCCAACAACGTAGTATATAGGGGTGGAGCAGTTTTGAGGAGCCGCTTTCGAAATCTTTGGATTTTTTATTGGTGGTTTATATTAGGTTTCTAATAAAATATACCACCTGATTTTTTTAGAAAAATTCGGGTTCAGAAATCACAGGGCTTAAGAGATTCTAAACTTCAGTTTTTTACCTTTCTTAGTACCATAAACTTTAAATATTTTTAGCAGGTTTCAACAGTTTTAACTCATTGCCATAAAAAGCTCTAAAAGGTGAAAAATAAATACTCCAATCCACACACGGTTAAATTAGTATTTCGTTAGTAGGCTATTCGGCTAATGGTTGTGGAGAATATTTCAATTTCCATTCAGCAGTAAACTAAGTATATTGTCCGATGTTATTCTTATAAGAAATAAAAAACATATCTCTTGTATACTGATTCATTTTATTAAAACTTGGTGTGTTAGCATTGACCAATAGAGAATATTCGTCCTAGGACAACCTTAAAACTGGTCTATACCAGTTTGGATGCTGACATTGGGTACAGCAAATGAAATTGACATTACATATGAAGTTTTTTGGCTGTCCATTATGACAAACTTCCCTTTCACCTTTGGTCCCTTCACTTGCAGCGGCTCGGGGCGGAAACTCAGGGGTTGGTCCCCAACCTGAGAATGTATGGTCCCTGGCTGTTGTACTTGGACACCCCATCCGTTGAGTTGGCCAGTTGGAGGGCAGAGCGGGTCCACCTGTTTGAGCCTGATCTCAGCTGTCACAGGAGCACGGGAGTTGGTACTCTGAAAGGCCAATTTGGCTGCCTGTCCCATCCCACCCTTTCCTTTCCTGCTATATCCTAACCTTCAGGTAACCTGCGCAAAATTCCCGCTTGTAGAAAATGTGCCTATAGCAGCTATGCTGGGATTTCCTAATCCAGCAACAATGAATAGAGAATATGCGGAATACGTTTTCATCTAACCCTGGAGGGTGAGGTGGAGCAATTAACCTCTTAAAACCACTGTGTGTACCTAGAAAATTAGATTAAACTGATTGCGTTTATTTGGTCACAGGTCCTAGCTGTGGCCATCAGGCCTGGTCACGCTTTTTTACGACTCGGCCAATGACTTTAATATATTTTTGGCACCGGATGGTTTTCGACGAGTTTTAAATATATCACCTGAGGGGAAAGTTGCCAATTATTATTAGACCTATTAATTTCCAGCTCCAAAATCAGGGGGTTAAACATACAAATGTATACTTGTTTTAAACCCATTTAATGTAAAAAAAGGTATTCAATGATTTATTTATATAACAGTATCTTATAAAATTCATACCTTAAATTTAAAAATGTTTACATCATTAATATATGTTAGTTTGAATTTAAATACACAAGCTATTGAAATCGCAGCACAAGAGGTTTAAAAGCGAAATCCAACATCTACATTAATGTCAATTTTTCAGGAGGGCAATCTGTCTACATCGTAATTAGTTGAACAATGTAGGCGGTTGGGATTACAGAGTTTTGGACATCTTGATTGTTTATGAAAATCAATATTTAACCACAGAAAATGCAAACAAATATAAACTGTAACCAGACTATTTTACTGACCGGTAGATTACAAAACTTTAATCCCATGTCATTAGGTGACAGGGGGACTATTTGGTACATTACATGTAATAAAGATAGTTTGCACGTATGATCGTTTAGTAAGTTTGCCATCAAGAAATTTGTTCACAATGTGAAGAAACTACTATAGGTCTACAACACTCTTGACTATCAATCACAGTCAGTCGTGTTACGGAGTTATACTGTCCCAGTAATTCAAAAATTCCAAAACCTATTGTAATAGTTTTTTCATATTCAATGTAAACTGTTTTAGTTTTACCCAAAGTTTTATTGTTTGTAATCCTTTGTTTTAGCAGCTTCAATTGTGAAGAAGGTGTAAATTTATTTTTAATAAATTTTCTTTATATTATCATCACTAGTCCAAACACTTAGCTTTTACATCGAAGTTTTCCAGTTAAAAATAAACTGATAATAAATATAAATAGATACAAGCATTGTTTTAAACACGAAAAAACACCATTAATTTACATAACACTCACATTTTAAACTATTTCAAAATAACAAAAATTGATGGAACAAAACATAACCAACTCCATAGTTGAAATTTGTTTACATTTGAGTGATTATAAACACATATGCAGTGTTTCCACTCTACGGTAAAAATATCCCACGCACTGATACAAAAAATCCCACTTTATCCCAGACTCTCCCTTATAGTATCCCTCGTCATATCCCACACTTTCCCACTGATTTGTTAAACATTGCAACACAATTAATGTTAAATATTATATGATTATTGAATAATGTATTAGTAAAATATTTATACCGTTAGATAGAGCTTATTTAGATCTACTAATTACCTATAGGTATTTTACATTTTAGTACCTCAAAGGATTTTGAGCAATGCGTCATAGGCTAAATGATACGGTGAATTAACTAAATTAAATAATTTATTTACGTGAGAGGTACTAATATTTTTAATGGTAGTACTAAAGAGTACGACATAGGTACTAAATAATGGCAAATAGTTTGCTTGTTAATTCAAACATGGCTCGGCCAGCGACATTGACATGATTCAGCGTTCGTTCTGTGACGTTTATAAAATCATAAAAGGAGCGGACAGCGAGGTTAAAAAATGGGAAACCCCGCAACTGCCAGTACGGCGAGAAAATCCACTAGAAGTGCTACTGCTAAGGTGCTCTGGTTGTAAGTTGTAAGAAAACTAGCAGACGAAATGCCGATTTCCAAAAAATCCCACTTTATCCCACAAGTCCATCTTATCCCACAAGCAGTCAAAATATCCCATATATGGGATAACAATCCCTCAAGTGAAACACAGATAAATCCCAGCTGACATTTTAAAGACAACCATAGTCAATAGCTTACTACGAAATCCAATTCAAATACTGAATATCAAACATTAAAATTAGTTTTAATAATTATTAATAATCCAAAATAAAATACAAATGCTGTGTCAAAACATCCCTTTCGTATCCCAAATGACTCCTTCAAAATTTCATTAAGAAATGTTTTATAGTTATTTAGTACTTCGATAACACACCCACACACACACCCACACACGGCCACTGAAACTTCTTCATCAATACAGTGATTCACTTCGTTCATCAATAATTAACTGCCATACCTATTTTCACAATAGTGTAGTTATATTCGTAATGTCATGCACATTCATATTTAGTAGCAAAACCCACTAGTCTACATTTTCAATACTGGTCGAAATAAGCTACAAATAGCAGGTTGTCCATTTTTCTGTCAAATTTGGTAATACGATTCCCGTAAAAAGAACTTTAAGAGTAAGGAAAATTTGATTTTACTATTCTGGTAAAAATAACTCAAGCAGTAAGAAAACATTAACATGTGAAATTCAACAGTTTGAAATGTGAAGTTTAGTCCCTTAAGGGTGTTTAATTGCACATCGGCGCGCACATTCACGAGCCGTGGTGAATAAACTTTATCCTTTAAAATAAATTGAATACCGTTTTTTTATTAGTTTGAAATGCTTTGGAATAAATACTATTGCATTTAAAAATCTCTGAAATACTGATCTGGCATACAATTGCGTACACTGTCATAAAAAATAAAATCAAGAGGTTTTGTTACACCTGTTAAAAAATGTTCAATACGGTTGTAATAGCACACTGACAAAATACAATAGCAATGATATTTTTGTATATTGCAAGTATAAAAAGTTTAACAATAAAACGTAGAGAAGTAGAGGTACAGTTTATTTCACCCCAAATAGACTTCATAAAGTATCGTAACTTCAAGAATAAAATTGGATTTCCTAATTTTGTTATACAATTTTAAATTTAATGATTATTTATACTACGGTCCCTAAATAGATAAATCAAACAGTCGCTCGCCAATCTCTCCATTCTCCAGTGAAGCCCTCGCAAGAACACTTCAACAGACTTATCGCAAGTATAGGCAACTTGTGAATTGTTTGTAGACTGAAATCAATAATTAACACTCTATTCCAAATCATACCCTGAAAAAATAAAACCCCTTGTAAAATACTTTACGCCAACTGTAAAATTGTTTAATTGCTTTTCGACCGAAGTTCTAAAGATTGTTAATATTAGGCCTACAAATTGTTTCTGGTTTGCGGCAATTTATAATAGAAGATTAACAGCAGGTTCAGCTATGATAACAGTCAAACCTTGCTAGAGAACGTAGTGGTTAGAGAGCTCGCCTTGTAAAGCGAGGTTCGCCAGACCGATACTGAGCAAGATCTGAAAATGTTGTAAAGGTTCGATAATGGCTAGACCCAGGTAATTTTGACTTTCTCGTGCCAGCAAAACCCCACTTTCGGCCCTTGGTGCGAAACATAGACTACTATTGTGACAACGAAGGAAAGGGAAAGTGGTGACAGAGCTTGAAGTGATCTAGATAAGTTTGCATACACTATATTAGGCATCTTTTGTAATTGAATTAATTTCCTATATTTCTAAATTAATAATTTAAATTATCAATTGAAAAATCTACTACACACTTTTTTATCACAATCAATAAAATCATAACAAAAAGCATACACTTATTATTATTTCAAATTCGTTCATCGTATCGACATACATTTGCGATGACAAACTTATTGAATTAACCTAAGTCGCCCAAGTTTCGCCGGAAGGACGGAAGGTCTTCGTCAGTCGACTTCCGTTTCCAGAAGTTAGATTATCGAGCTACTCAGACTTCACAAGCACACTACTATACACAGTGTCGGGAGACCTTGATTATTAAATACACTGCATACAGTTAACGAACATTATTCTTTTTCTCATACATTTAGTTTTTTATGTGAATTGTCGTAATTCAATACTAGGCTGAACGCAATATTTATTTCTCTATATTTTTGACTGTTGATTATTGATTACAACTTTGCTATCTGAAAATATTTCTTGGCTGAAATTGAGTAAACTTTGTTGAAGTTCACGCAGTTGCTTCTGAACGCGATCTTCCGAATTTCTTTTTAATTGATATATTTTATTTCTGAATGACATGATTTTTTGGTGGGGTGTATCAGATAATAATTGATTTATTTTCTCGGATGTTAAAATTAAGTCTAAATAGGAACCTATTGAACCAGTTACCAGTAAGGCAGTTGCGGCTACAGACGTAGACGATCGAACAGTGATCGCTAACTGTAAGCCGAGATGGTACACGCTTCCTGCTGGTACTTTTATACAATTCGTATTCGTTAGTACCGAAGTTAAGTAGGGCTACCCATGAGATAACTCTCTGCTTCACATTTTGGAGGTCTCCGGATCAAAGCCCGAACAGGCCACTCTAAATTATTGAGTTATGCGGTTTCTCATCTCACCTAGCCCTTTGCACTCCAATGACCTTTATAAAGGTTATGTTCACTGTGTTTTGTCTGCATCATAGCTGTGGTGTTGTTTTTGTTGTGGAGCCTAAACAGTACTTTTATTTAGTTGATATTGTTATTTATTCTAAATTGGTCTTCTAAATAAATTAAAATTAATTATTATGAATAACTAGCTGGTACCCGGCGCGTTGCTGCCGCAGAAGAAGCATTGAATTTGTTTTATGTCAAATACTCGTTCGTTTTTAATATGAGCTCGTTCGCTTCGTTCATTCGCCTATCGAAAAAAAGAGTTAGAGTTGCCATTCAAGTAGTTTTTATTTTTTATTTCCATTATTAGAGTTGTCATTCAAGTAGATTTTTTATTTCCATAATGATAAACAGCTGTTTACAATATTTTAAATTATAGATATCATCTGAAAAATTCAAAAGAAATCTTTCTTCCATAAGATTAACCTTGAAACTTTGAAGTCCAGTGGGGCACAGCCCTAATGTCGTCGGACTTCAGTTAATGGCCTATAACCTTCCCAGGGTTAACCTTTGTTACTATGCAACATTTCAAAGCAATCGGATGAACGGTATGGCAGCGCATAAAATACGAACTGACAGATGAACAGACGTACAATCATTGATTTTTATATATTTATGAATAATAATAATAAAAATAATCCAAATTAAAATTTGTAAATACTTTTTTTAATTATAAGTGTTAAAATTTGAAATTTATAAAAAATTGTTTTAATTTTGAATATACACATGAATGAAAAAATGTTAATATTTTTTGAACTCAGAATAGTGTTGCCTTATAGTTTTTCATTGCAAATAAAACAACAAATAAAGTTGAACTGTAGGCTAAAAAATAAAAAAGTTATAATTTGTTACGAAACCCTTACAAAATTAGCGGTTTGGGCCTGGAGTTTTTGGCTAGTACCTCTACTGCACAGGCTGGAGTTTGTCGCACATGCCAAACATTAGTGTCTGGTGTGCAAAGGGCTGGACAAACGCCAGAATGGATACCAAAGTCGTACTCCGCAAGGAAAGGTGGTAGAAATGGCTCTATGGTCACAACCTTGCCTGGTAAAACATATCCATCAACGAAATGTAGTTTTCACCACACTGCGCTGTAACCACCTGTTTTCGGAACGTCATTTGAATACTGAAAGTAGAGTTTTTCCGCCCAAGGGCTGATCTATTTAGTCAGTGATGCCAACTTGTTTTCAATCGTACACGACATTACCTGGTTAATACGTGTATACTATTTTGTGTTCTTTGGTTGAAACACTGGAACAAATAACAATAAAATTCAAAACATTGTACTATCGATGATTTGTTTATTGGTTAACTGTTTTTAGACTGAGATTGCATGAGGCCGCTCGTGTTTTATGACCGATCATACTTAACGCGTTAATAATTGTAGTATGGTGAAAAATAGCGTTCACACCTCTGCCGAAAGGGTTTTGCATAGCCCTCGAACGATTTATGACCTCGACTTCGTCTCGGTCATAAAACACGATCTCGGGCCAGCAAAACCCCACTTTCGGCCCTTGGTAGGAAATATACTTTTCTGTCAGTAACAATCATTTTACAATAGCCCAAATCCTCAAGATAGCGATTCTTTTAACTGGCGAAAGTTGTAGTTTTTGAATGCATAATCACAATTGTAGGCCTTATTAGAAGTGATAGACGTTTAAAGAGTTTAAATATATATCTTTGACATTACCAGATCCTGTTGGATCATAAAGTATCCAATTATAAAACCGTACACTTATACTTATTCTAGTAACACGCCATTCAGATCTTAACAGTGGTGTGAATGTGGTGAGTAAATTTACTTACTTACTTGGTTAGTATTTTACTTACTGTGATAAACCTGAAAGGCTCTTAGTTAAAGGCGGAGTGGAAAAGTAGATAATGCGATTAAAATACAGTCTCACATAAGCACAATCACCGTCAAGTAGGATGTCTGTGCTGGTTGACATCGGTTGAGCAGTCGGAGCAGCCGTCACGTGATAGCGGCATAAAACACCGGACTCATGAGGCGGGACAACCCCTCCGGCGATCACTTTAAACAAATTGGATTATTGGAGGACTACGTTTGGACTGTGTTAGTGATACTGTTAGGGATTAATTGACTCCATCTTAGTGACTTTACTTCATTGTATGTGTAATGAATAACAGACTCTTAAATACATGTTTTGAAGTTTTGCATTTCTTGTATTAAAACATCCCGTTAAAATATCTTCTAAAATAAATTTGTAAACATGTATGAATTTGACAACAAAGGTTATTTCATTAAATCTTCTTAATATAAAATCCAAATACCACTGACTGACTGACTCACTAACTCACTCATCACGAAATCTCAAAAACCACACAACGGATTTAAATGAAATTTGGAACATACCTTCTTCTTGGGTCTTAGGTGCTCACTGAGAAATGGGTTCAAGAAATTTCCATAGGGCTCCGCTCCACGGGAAGTCAAAGTTCCAATCCTGATTCTTATAGACATTCATTTTAAGTTTGAGTTGATGGAAATACAAACAGCTGATCTTGATTCGTTGTAGTTCCACGGGATAACCACAGAATGCAGCACACACAACTGTCAGTTGTTATGTATTAAGATTATTTGCGGGCGGGAACAGCAAGAATATTAATATAATCTCATAATCTCCCTGTTAAGACGCCGACGCAACTAGGTCGTCTTTTAAGGCGAACATGAATGAGTGATGAGTGTAGAATGGGTGAGATGCCTTGTGTAGCCTTGTTACTGGCTAAGACCGATTGATTCTTTAGCCAGGATCATTAATTAATAGCCCAATGACCAATGGCAGCTGGATCCAATATCGAAACTTCACGATATTTTCTCAGGATCGATCTGGCGAACTTCAGATTATGATGCGAGTACGCTAACCACTGCGCTACGCAGCCAATATATAAACAATACAATTAGCCTAAATCAATAACTACCTACCTAAATAAAAAAATAAATATACCCATCAACCTTTAAATCCAATCATATTTTCGAAAATTGATTATTTTCTTCATTATTAAAATTATTTTCTTGAGAATCATAATACGTGTTGAAATTAACAGATAAATAAACTACGTTTTAAACACTAAATAATGTATTTACACTTATACTTTATTTACATAAAAGACGGTAAATATATAAAAATATGGTGCAAGGCGATCGATTTCAACCAGTCACACCGCCGCGGACATCATCAGGCCCAATGAATGTGTTATGAATGTCTAATTATCTGATTGGGCCTGATGACCGGTGTGACTTTTTGAAATCGATCGCCTTGTACCATCTTTTTGTATATTTACCGTCGTGCATGTAAGTTCAGTATAAGTATAAATATATTGTTTTGTGCTGTGAGGCGTAGTTTATTTATCCTCATGTTAAAATTTCACATGATTTATCATAGGACTTAGTCTCAAACCCTAGCAGTTTTCAATTACCACTCGAGTTGTAGATAGCTCCAAACAGTTTAAAGAGCTAATACAACTTTTAAGTACTTCAAAGAATCTTCGAATTACATTGAGGGTAAACTATTGGAATTCCAGTTTTCCACCAAGCAAAGATCAGCTGCCTTTAGGTAAATCAAAACGTTGCTTAATTCCTGTGCCTTGGTTATCTAGTATGTAAAGATAAGTTTTTGCTGTATCACACATTGAGTAATTATATACAAGTAATACAGTCCATATAGTCCATAACCTTTTGTTTAAACTCATTTTAGCGAATTTCCCCTATAGGGAAGAAGCTATTACCGTAGGTCTCATGGTAAGACTTAAAGACTTAAGTCCGAGACCATGATAATTTTTTGTTTTGAGGTCACCAGATGACAAAAACACTATTCGTTCAAATTTATATATATGTATATATATAAATTTATATATATATATATATATATATATATATATATATATATATATATATATGTCCGTGAATGCGATAACTTGAGTAAAAAACGTCCGATTTCGATGAAATTTGGCTCAAATGTGTAAAATGATATTCATGACTTTAAGTTCGAAAACCAGAAAAATCGGACCATGGGAAGGGGAGTTTATGGGGGTTTTAAATTTTCAAAAAATCAGTATTTTGCATTTTTCACCCTACAATTTTTTTAAAACTTAATTTTGGTTTTGACCATGTTATATAGCTTAGAAAAACAAATAATATAGTATTTTGAATTATTAACATAGGTTAAGTGGTTGCGGAGAAAATCCAAAAAAACCTACTCATAAAATCTCCGATGTTAATCTTATGGGAAATAGGTTTTTGGCATTTCCTCAGTTTATTTTAATTTAAACTTCACATTTGCTTTTATAAATCTGTTCAGTTCCACAAAGCAATCATTTTGGTGTTTAAATTGTGATTCTACGCCCAACCGTTGCTGAGATATTCAAAGTGCTAAACACAGTACGTTGTCCAATGTTATCCTTATGGAGAATAAATAAAATTTGATATCTCGATTATTTATGAATGTATGTTGATGAAACTTGGTATGTGGCTTCAAATAGTACTGGTATATTGATATTTGCACAAAAAATTGATTTTTTGTTGGTTATTCCTGTAGCAGCATACCTGCGTACTCAGCCCCCATGTTATTCTTATGGAGAATAACTAAAATGTTATATAGCGCTTATTTATGATTGAATATTGATGAAACTTGGTATGTGGCTTCGCCTAGTTAAATTATATTTATATTAGCATAAAAAACAATTGCTTGTGTTCCTCGTTTCAGCAAACCTACGTACTCATTACCAATGTTATTCTTATGGAGAATAATTAAAACCGCTTGTATGTGAATATATTTTTATGAAACTTGGTACGCGGCTTTATGTGGAATTCAGACAAATATTATGCATTGGAAATTCGCTGATTACGCAGGTTTGCTGCGACGGGGGTATTTATCATAATGCGGAATTGGACTTTTAATCGTTGAAAATTTTAACTATGAAGTTGTATTTTTTGAGGTTGTGTTTACAAAGTAAGTAATATACAGTGTTTAAATTTCTGTTATTTACCAACAATACTTTGTATAACGTGTGGTAAGGAACGCTTCTATCATGTATAGATTAAGCAAACAGCTGATCTTTTATGTCCTAGGACTTAAAAATATCACAGCTGATTTGTTAGGTCCTAGGACAATAAAGTGACGTTTTGCGTACTATTTAGAGAACAAAAAAACAGGTGGATTTCGTGTAGAATGATAAAAACTCATGTTTGTACGTAGTCAATGCAGAAAGAAGCTTAATCACATGAGGAAATGCAGTCATCGCAGACGTTACTGGACCCATGCATTTCTTATTGGTGCATTTTGTTACTTTTTATGGCACACGTAAAATTTTATAAAATACTAATAATACTTTTCCGAAGTCCCTTGAGCCTTGGTTAATTTGAGTTATTTCCCATCATCCTGATGTAATTTACCAAACGTCCAAAATTTAATTTGCAAAATTTGTTATAATTAGAAATATAATTTTGCCATTCTTAAGTTTTAGTTTATACAAAACAAGCATAGTTTGAAAAAAAACACTTCCAAGAATTTTGAAAAAACTACTCATACACAACGTATAGGTATGTTTGTCAAAGTGTGAGATAAAATATGAACATTTCTGATACGTATAATAAACAGTTTAAGAATTTTGTACATACAAATTTGAAATTTTGAGTTAAAAATAAATATTTAATTTGATTTAATCATATCCGTCGTTAACCATTGTTATGACAAAGTATAATTATTTTAATGAAGATTGACTAATTTAATAGAGGAACCTAATTGATGTTTTATTTAGTATAACACCAATACAACTCAAGCAAAACAAGACGTAACTCAATCGCTTTAGACAATTGAACTGAGAAATTGTGACTTAGACATCTAAACCAGATACCAGTTAACGTGACCTGTCACTGTTTCTTGATAACTATTTTATGTGGAACTACTTGTCACCGTTCCTTTAAAGTTTATGTGTCCGTTATTTGATAGTCACTGTAACTGTCACAATAGGAGTTTATAGTGGCTATTCAGTATTTTACTTAGACAAAACTAACATTTCTTCCTTTCTGATTAATTTAGTTCTGGTAATAATAATTCAATTTAAGTTCAAAACAATACTAACATTTTTGCATAACATTGTATAATTAAAATCCCCGTAAGGTTATCGTTGTAACTTTAAAAGCCCATGGGGTGGAGCCTTAAAGCTGATCGTTTTACTAAGCACACAACTAGAGGGTGTGAGTTTTTAATTTAAACCAAACTCACACTGTACATAAAATAAAGTTTTTAAAAATCGAAAGTACCCGAGAAAATAAGTTTCTCTAATTATATACCTCCGTAATAATTTTGTTTAAATCGTGTGTCGTTATTTGAAAAAATCAACATTTAAAACATTACTAAAATATTTATTTTAATACTGGAAGTCCAATTTATAAGATAAGTAAGTAGTACCAATATCAGAGACCTGACATATATCCACTCCCCTCTCCCACATAAACCCCGCATACATAAACTCCCACAGTATGCCCGCATATAACTGAGGGTTCACTGAATACTGTATACCAGATTCCTAAGACATCTTTACACCTACGTAATTTGTTCCGTAGTAAGGAAGACGAGTTCACTAAGTTTATTCGTCTTTTTTTATTGCAAGGCATTTTCGCTTTGTTCGCTCGCCTCTCTATTCTATGGAATATAAATTAGCTTATTCATAATGCTTTGTAGTAATCTATAAAAATATGGAGCAACTCCATCCTGTTGTTGAGGAGTTCTTGACTACGCCTTGGGTTAAAGAAGGGAGGAATCCCCCACCCTTCAAGCCTCAATGTTTAGGGGACCTTTTTTTAATTTCTTCAACTAACTAGCTTACTAAGTTTCGCAAATGGTGCTCGAATTTGGGATGTATGTCAATGGTTTCCTCATAAGATTAGTATTATAGACATGACAAGTTTACCAGCAAATCATATTTCTTTCTATTTTCTCCGCGAAAAAATTAATCAAAACCACAAAGAAGTAATATACCCTTCGCTGTGATCCAAACACACCCATGGCAAATATAAACATACATAACGTCAAATCAACTCGAAAACAACTTTTTGGGTTGAGGAATTATCAAATCGATTATTTTCACAACAGATTCAATTTCGAATTTCAAAAGTTTGCAATGGTTTCCTCATAAGATTAGTATTATAGACATGACAAGTTTACCAGCAAATCATATTTCTTTCTATTTTCTCGGCGAAAAAATTAATCAAAACCACAGATAAGTAATATACCCTTCTCTGTGATCCAAACACACCATGGCAATTATAAACATACATAACGTCGAAATCAACTCGAAAACAACGTTTTGGGTTGAGGAATTATTAAATCGATTATTTTCACAACAGATTCAATTTAGAATTTCAAAAGTTTGCAAAAGCAATACCTACTCCGGATACTATGTATAAGGGGGGAAACATGAATATATTCTAAGATTTTATTTATTTATTTAGCAAGAATTTACAATAAACTATTACACTGGCAATAAATTAAATAAATTAAACAGTTTTACCTAAATGTATAACTTATAACTAATTTTGATGGATTAATCATCGTTGTTAAGCGAAATATTGTTTTTTTCTCTGCGTATCTTCAATTCACTCTTTTTTCAACAAATATCTTTATCGAATAAAGTTAACCAATATTTATTTATTCTTACTAACTGACTCATCATTGGAGGATTTAACAAATTTAGAACCAAAATAAATTGGAACTTCTTAATGCGAGACAGTGCGAAAAGTTCAACCCCATTAACCAAGGGATCCGGAATTTCTAAGGATATTTTTTAGAAGCTCCATCATTTGGAAGCGGATTCCAAACGAAGGACGGGTCGTCAAATGAATTGTTTGTGTAACTGATTGTTGGGATTACTGCTGCTGATTTGTCAAACTAATGACTGGAACTCTTTGACGAAGAGGTTCCTATTACATCATCAACAACTCCTGGTTTACAAACAAAAAAGTAATTTTAAAATATACTTTACTTCTCCGATTCTTTTGTATTGAAGCTTAAAGGTTTTGAAGAAATCAAACGAGGCTTAATTTTGTTTGTGATTATTAAGACAAATTTATGTAAACATCGTATTCTGTTGTGAGTGTTAGTTTGATATGAAAATGGATCTGTAATTTTAGGATGTAATGGACGCATTATCAGCATACAAAGATTTGTTTTTCTTAAACAACTTGGAACTTTATCAAATTGTATACCAACGAATGAAAAAATGTATAAATTGGATTAAACTTAACTAATTTGTTTTGTTTAAAAACAAAACAAACTATACTATATAATCTTTTTCACTTTAAGTACGTCGAAATTGTAATACTTATAGATAAGAGATATATTATGTGATTTTTTTACACTGTATAAACATTTCTCAGGTATATTATATAATATATAAAAATCAATGTTTGTCCGTTCGTATTTTATGCGTTGCCACACCGTTTATCCGATTGCTTTGAAATTTTGCATAGTAACACAGGTTAACCCTGGGAAGGTTATAGGTTATTAACCGAAGTCCTAGGACATTAGCTCTGTGCCCCACTGGACTTCAAAGTTTCAACGGTAATCGTATGGAAGAAAGATTTCTTTTGATTTTATCAGATGATATATACATCTTAAAATATTGTAAACAGCTGTTTATCATTATGGAAATAAATAACCTACTTGAATGGCAACTCTCATAATGGAAATAATAAATCTACTTGAATGGCAACACAAAATATTGTTTCGATAGGCGAGTGAGCGTAGCGAACGAGCTCATATTAGAAATGAACGATTATTTTACATAAAACAAATGCAATGTCTCTTCTTCGGCAGCAACGCGCCGCACCGGGTACCAGCTTACTTTAAAAATTTACGGTAAAACTAAAAACATCCGAATATATTTTTTTTATTTTACTGAATTCACAATTTTATAATAATTTTGACTATTATAATTTTACTTCTACCAGAAACTATTCCTAAGAAAAATCCATAACAAACTCCATGGTCTAAGAACTACAGGTTTATAGTTTTTCAAGAAACTCAAACTAACTGCCTGTTTATGTGGATTTAACGGGGAGGGTCGAGTGAAGTAAAATTAAGTATATATTCTTTAAATTTAAAACTAATGTTTTAAAATAAAAAAATACGCATCGTTCGTGTTTTGTGTTTTAATTTGTCTTTAAGCTTATGCAAAACAATGAAAAATGAGTATTTATTTTGTGCTAACAAATATATATTTGATGAACTGCAACGTGTAGTCATATTTAAAATGAGCGAGGTGAGAGACTACAGTTTTGGTCTTTTTGACCAGTAACTTGTAAGTATAGCGTGTATTTTAACAAAATTCACCAGGTAGTTTTAATTGTAAATCGAATTGTTGAGAAATATAACCGATTATAATGTGTGCTGTATAATTGTATAATAGCCTCTTAATATTGTTAACATAAATTAATTGATATCGTTCAAACCAGTAACTTAGAAAATAAATTTTACTTTTGTTTAAATGTTATTTGTAGTGCACATTAATGTGATTTTTTATTTATTTTGCAGGTTAGAAATGGTGGACATTATTGTAAAATACCTGTGCCCCATAATTTGAAACAATACGGTTTCCTAGATTACGAAGGACATAACAAATTAATTAATTACACAAACAATTCAACAGTTTGGTTAGGTTTATTGGGAGTTTATAATGTTATCATTAACGTCTACAAAGTTGCAGAGAAAACCCACCCTCAAAAAGTAAATAAAAGTTCGTATAATAAGTTTTACCAACATCATAATTATTTTGAAGGAGACGAAAATTATGTTCAAACCAAAATTTGCATGATGTAGTTGGTTCTGATCAAATATACGGTCCTTTTATAAGAATACCTCATCCAACCCGTTTGGGAGGAGTAGATAATACTGACATCTTTAGGTAACGTAGAGATGTCCAAGAATACATTGGTTTGACTAATAAACACACAGTTGTTATAAATTTGATGTAATTAAGGGTTCAAACTTCCTATTGAACAACATCCAATTGTAAACCATTCAACTCACAGTTGCATAAATTAAAAAATCGAATCAAGTCATCTTTCACGATTTTCTTTTTGGGTTGACAATTTGTTATCGATACATAATTTAAATATTTATTTTTCCATTTAAGCTCTTTTTAAGGAATTTTCTTTCTTTAGGAAGTTTATTGTAATTCACATTTAAGTCAAGTACGTTGCTGAAAAATCAAATTATACGTTAAAAATAAAGTTTTTAGCATATTTTTTAAAACGCTTGCATACACTGATTGGATGTTAATCTATTTTACAACCGACTGTTCATAAATATTTTGCAACTTTTTCTCTTTATTTCATTTATTTGTCTTCTTTTTCATTTTCTTTGCTCTGGAATTACTGTATTATTCACGAATAAATACGTACGTATGAAATAATGTGACTATAACTTGTAATATATCAAATTGAATTTTTCATCAGTAATACCAGTTTTAAAATAATTCTAAAATATTCGAATACATTTTTTTTCAATAAACAGGTAAACATATGAGTATATGAATGTTTCAAATAAGACGATTTATGAAGATCTGAAAATTCCAACAGTAGAAGAAGAAATCACACGGTACAGCCAGATTTACCAAATAAAACTTGAACTACATCCAAATTGGCAGTCAACCTCCTTGACAACACCAAGTTTATAAACAAGCTGAAAAAGTGTGAAAGTGCTTGAACTACCGTACAGGTTTGATAAAGTTTTGATCTATAAGAATGTATGATGCAAAACCTGTTTCCGGATATAATCTGGCCCATGTCATTTAATTTGTTATATTTTTTACTGATTGATCTATCTTATCTTGTACAGATTGCAAAATTCGAAATAAAGTTATAAATAAAAGCCTTTGATTAACCTGCAGATTTGTCATCAGACAGCTCAGACGTTTACCTACAAATAGCCTTAAAATATTTTATAACTAAACAGAACTTAATATTTAATTCTATAATTCAATCCTCAATCATAATTTTAGTTTTAACCTTAAATATTTTGTACAATGTAAATTCGTAATGTTTTTTCCTTATTTTTTATGTGTAATTCCACTTAGCAAAAGGAATAAAAAACTAAATAAAACTACTTAATATAAGTGCCATAAAATTCATAAAGTAGAAAAACTTTGTTTGAACTTTTCCAATATCCGGGTTGCTTACCGAGAATTCACTGTTGTCAGTGATAAGATATTACCTTGAGGACGGCAGCGCCGGGCGGTGTGTGTGGAGCGGACGGCGCCGCGGACACTGCCGTCGGGGCGGCAAACTGGGGGCGGCGAACCGGCGTCGCGGCGCACCGTCACGGCGCACACTGTCCGCGCATCCACACACGTACTTACACACACATCCTCACTCTATCTCAAGGTTATGTGAAGGGGAAGTGGGAAATTATTTTCATTAAATTTTTCGGAATACATTCCGTTTATTACTTTCTGATTTTTGTCACCACTAAGTTTTGAATTGATTTAGTATGAAGAGGCTTTTACACTCTAGGAAGATTTACTGGAATTTTACGTCAAATTGTTTGAAATTAGAAGCTATGTGTGAAAGATTATTTTTGTTGGCTCAATCTGTCTTACAAACTAAAAAAAAACCTTGAAGTGGAAATGACATCAGGTTTGGGTTTTGAATAAGTTATCTTGATAGGGGCAGGAAATATTCAAAAAGTAAATTTGGAAGTTTGCACTTACGTCAGGTGTGGGTTAAATTGTGAATAATTTATCTTCGACCTCGGTAACCCCCAATTTCCTATATTCATCCATTCCTTTGGTCCATCTACTACGAAGCCACCCCCCCATCATCCTCCCTCATAACTTTGAGAAGCTTAACATACCTTCTAGGGCAGCGACCCTCCGGAAATTCAACGTCCTCGTGCTCCTATGAGTCCACAGGGAGGCAAAGGTACAAACACGTAGTCAAAGAGTTAAAAGAATAAAACAATACAAGAGACCATATTTAGTGTTGTGGGCAAGTGGATTCTGTAGTTTTATGACCGGGATGACCTTTGCATCACTGGCGCAGCTGTACTTACCTCAAAACCTCAGAACAAGACAGATTAAAACTTCACACTCGGGAGGTTGTCAAACTTATTAGTTATGTTCGTTTATTTGTAGGGTCTTTGTGTTTTTTAATTATTTTGAAGACCTTCAACGAGTGATGTTTTAATCGTTCTTATACTGAGGATTCAGAGACAAGGGTTTATACACTCAAAATGCGTAACCCACCTAAAGGATAAAGTGGATCACTTGGGTAGACTAATGTAAAATGATACCTTTTATAGTAATTTTATTTTACTGAAAGTGATTTAAAAATACATTACGATCCACCGGGTTTAAAATGAGTTTGTTGTTGATGAATTATAAGAGCTATAATTGTGAACAAACAACCCTCACAAGCATTCACGAACGCTTAAAAGCTATTATCATACACTGGTAACATTAACTTGTGTTCAACTATGTCTATTGTATTGCAGTCAGTTTAGGCCTATCATCGGGCCAAATAGGCAATAGGGAAAGATTTATTGAGGGACAGCGTTCTGCTTCGTCCGTTACCAATTTAATTCTAACGAGCCACATCTTTCAGTCACTTGTAATTTCAACAAAACTTCTAATTTGGCACAACGTGCATCCCTCACACCATAGTAAATTCTGTTGAACAACAAGGTTGTAAGAATACGATTACCTACCTAACACTATTATATTTTGAGCTTCTGTTACTTGCATAATTTATTTCAGTGTTTTTATATTTACCAACTAACAATATAGGTTTTGAATCAATAGCATGCATTTATATTATACCCGGTCATCAAAAAATTTCATAGCACTTGTAAAAACAGCGACTGTTCGGTATGAACGCCTAGTACAACATTGTCTGCCACTAGTATGCATATATCGTGCCAAGGGTTTCACTACTGAACGCCTAGTACAACATTGTCTGCCACAAGTATGCATATATCGTGACAAGGGTTTCACTACTGAACGCCTAGTACAACATTGTCTGACACTAGTATGCATATATCGTGACAAGGGTTTCACTACTGAACGCCTAGGACAACATTGTCTGCCACTAGTATGCATATATCGTGACAAGGGTTTCACTACTGAACGCCTAGTACAACACTGTCTGCCACTAGTATGCATATACCGTGACAAGGGTTTCACTACTGAACGCCTAGTACAACATTGTCTGCCACTAGTATGCATATATCGTGACAAGGGTTTCACTACTGAACGCCTAGGACAACATTGTCTGCCACTAGTATGCATATATCGTGACAAGGGTTTCACTACTGAACGCCTAGGACAACATTGTCTGCCACTAGTATGCATATATCGTGACAAGGGTTTCACTACTGAACGCCTAGTACAACATTGTCTGCCACTAGTATGCATATATCGTGACAAGGGTTTCACTACTGAACGCCTAGGACAACATTGTCTGCCACTAGTATGCATATATCGTGACAAGGGTTTCACTACTGAACGCCTAGTACAACATTGTCTGCCACTAGTATGCATATATCGTGACAAGGGTTTCACTACTGAACGCCTAGGACAACATTGTCTGCCACTAGTATGCATATATCGTGACAAGGGTTTCACTACTGAACGCCTAGTACAACACTGTCTGCCACTAGTATGCATATACCGTGACAAGGGTTTCACTACTGAACGCCTAGGACAACATTGTCTGCCACTAGTATGCATATATCGTGACAAGGGTTTCACTACTGAACGCCTAGTACAACATTGTCTGCCACTAGTATGCATATATCGTGACAAGGGTTTCACTACTGAACGCCTAGTACAACATTGTCTGCCACTAGTATGCATATATCGTGACAAGGGTTTCACTACTGAACGCCTAGTACAACATTGTCTGCCACTAGTATGCATATACCGTGACAAGGGTTTCACTACTGAACGCCTAGTACAACATTGTCTGCCACTAGTATGCATATATCGTGACAAGGGTTTCACTACTGAACGCCTAGTACAACATTGTCTGCCACTAGTATGCATATACCGTGACAAGGGTTTCACTACTGAACGCCTAGTACAACATTGTCTGCCACTAGTATGCATATACCGTGACAAGGGTTTCACTACTGAACGCCTAGTACAACATTGTCTGCCACTAGTATGCATATACCGTGACAAGGGTTTCACTACTGAACGCCTAGTACAACATTGGCTGCCACTAGTATGCATATATCGTGACAAGGGTTTCACTACTGAACGCCTAGTACAACATTGTCTGCCACTAGTATGCATATACCGTGACAAGGGTTTCACTACTGAACGCCTAGTACAACATTGTCTGCCACTAGTATGCATATACCGTGACAAGGGTTTCACTACTGAACGCCTAGTACAACATTGGCTGCCACTAGTATGCATATATCGTGACAAGGGTTTCACTAGTGAACGCCTAGGACAACATTGTCTGCCACTAGTATGCATAAATCGTGACAAGGGTTTCACTACTGAACGGCTCTTAGAAGTCCAAACATGCCATCTTTTTCCGATGTCTTGGTCCAAGGCTCCTTTATAGATGATTAGCATTTCACTGCAAAGTTAAGGGAATAAAGAAATAAGGAAGAGAGAGTTTTTACAGTGATCAAGAAGTTATTGTAAAGTCGTATCAGAATAAACAAGTATTTGAATAATCTAAATTCTTACTTTAATTGTTATTTTGTGACTATTTATACTTCTTAATCATAGGTTTTTATTAATAAAACCCTAAATTTGTATGCTTTCTAATTATAATATTTTTGGCTCTCGCTGATAAAATATGTTGTTACTTATAAAATCTCAGAAAATAGAAGTAAGTTCAATTTAGCACTCAAAAAGAGCAGTTTAGATTTCAAATCTACATCGGATAACGTTTAAGTTTAGACGACCGGTGATTCAGCGCGTTTAAAGGATCTTTTCGCCGTTAATAACACACGTTGATAACATCTTTGCCACAGACAGTCATACTACCTGTTTTACCCGTGAATTAACAACAGTTGTGTGAGATTAATTTATATAAAATCAATACCATATCATAGGACCTTTTAGTGACAAGGGTTTCACTACTGAACGCCTAGTACAACATTGTCTGCCACTAGTATGCATATACCGTGACAAGGGTTTCACTACTGAACGCCTAGTACAACATTGGCTGCCACTAGTATGCATATATCGTGACAAGGGTTTCACTACTGAACGCCTAGTACAACATTGGCTGCCACTAGTATGCATATACCGTGACAAGGGTTTCACTACTGAACGCCTAGTACAACATTGTCTGCCACTAGTATGCATATATCGTGACAAGGGTTTCACTACTGAACGCCTAGTACAACACTGTCTGCCACTAGTATGCATATACCGTGACAAGGGTTTCACTACTGAACGCCTAGTACAACATTGTCTGCCACTAGTATGCATATACCGTGACAAGGGTTTCACTACTGAACGCCTAGTACAACATTGGCTGCCACTAGTATGCATATATCGTGACAAGGGTTTCACTACTGAACGCCTAGTACAACATTGTCTGCCACTAGTATGCATATACCGTGACAAGGGTTTCACTACTGAACGCCTAGTACAACATTGTCTGCCACTAGTATGCATATACCGTGACAAGGGTTTCACTACTGAACGCCTAGTACAACATTGGCTGCCACTAGTATGCATATATCGTGACAAGGGTTTCACTAGTGAACGCCTAGGACAACATTGTCTGCCACTAGTATGCATAAATCGTGACAAGGGTTTCACTACTGAACGGCTCTTAGAAGTCCAAACATGCCATCTTTTTCCGATGTCTTGGTCCAAGGCTCCTTTATAGATGATTAGCATTTCACTTCAAAGTTAAGGGAATAAAGAAATAAGGAAGAGAGAGTTTTTACAGTGATCAAGAAGTTATTGTAAAGTCGTATCAGAATAAACAAGTATTTGAATAATCTAAATTCTTACTTTAATTGTTATTTTGTGACTATTTATACTTCTTAATCATAGGTTTTTATTAATAAAACCCTAAATTTGTATGCTTTCTAATTATAATATTTTTGGCTCTCGCTGATAAAATATGTTGTTACTTATAAAATCTCAGAAAATAGAAGTAAGTTCAATTTAGCACTCAAAAAGAGCAGTTTAGATTTCAAATCTACATCGGATAACGTTTAAGTTTAGACGACCGGTGATTCAGCGCGTTTAAAGGATCTTTTCGCCGTTAATAACACACGTTGATAACATCTTTGCCACAGACAGTCATACTACCTGTTTTACCCGTGAATTAACAACAGTTGTGTGAGATTAATTTATATAAAATCAATACCATATCATAGGACCATTTAGTGACAAGGGTTTCACTACTGAACGCCTAGTACAACATTGTCTGCCACTAGTATGCATATACCGTGACAAGGGTTTCACTACTGAACGCCTAGTACAACATTGGCTGCCACTAGTATGCATATATCGTGACAAGGGTTTCACTAATGAACGCCTAGTACAACATTGTCTGCCACTAGTATGCATATATCGTGACAAGGGTTTCACTACTGAACGCCTAGTACAACATTGTCTGCCACTAGTATGCATATACCGTGACAAGGGTTTCACTACTGAACGCCTAGTACAACATTGTCTGCCACTAGTATGCATATACCGTGACAAGGGTTTCACTACTGAACGCCTAGTACAACATTGTCTGCCACTAGTATGCATATACCGTGACAAGGGTTTCACTACTGAACGCCTAGTACAACATTGTCTGCCACTAGTATGCATATACCGTGACAAGGGTTTCACTACTGAACGCCTAGTACAACATTGTCTGCCACTAGTATGCATATACCGTGACAAGGGTTTCACTACTGAACGCCTAGTACAACATTGTCTGCCACTAGTATGCATATACCGTGACAAGGGTTTCACTACTGAACGCCTAGTACAACATTGGCTGCCACTAGTATGCATATATCGTGACAAGGGTTTCACTACTGAACGCCTAGTACAACATTGTCTGCCACTAGTATGCATATATCGTGACAAGGGTTTCACTACTGAACGCCTAGTACAACATTGGCTGCCACTAGTATGCATATATCGTGACAAGGGTTTCACTACTGAACGCCTAGTACAACATTGGCTGCCACTAGTATGCATATATCGTGACAAGGGTTTCACTACTGAACGCCTAGTACAACATTGTCTGCCACTAGTATGCATATATCGTGACAAGGGTTTCACTACTGAACGCCTAGTACAACATTTTCTGCCACTAGTATGCATATATCGTGACAAGGGTTTCACTACTGAACGTCTAGTACAACATTGTCTGCCACTAGTATGCATAAATCGTGACAAGGGTTTCACTACTGAACGTCTAGTACAACATTGGCTGCCACTAGTATGCATATACCGTGACAAGGGTTTCACTACTGAACGCCTAGTACAACATTGTCTGCCACTAGTATGCATATACCGTGACAAGGGTTTCACTACTGAACGCCTAGTACAACATTGTCTGCCACTAGTATGCATATACCGTGACAAGGGTTTCACTACTGAACGCCTAGTACAACATTGTCTGCCACTAGTATGCATATATCGTGACAAGGGTTTCACTACTGAACGCCTAGTACAACATTGGCTGCCACTAGTATGCATATACCGTGACAAGGGTTTCACTACTGAACGCCTAGTACAACATTGTCTGCCACTAGTATGCATATATCGTGACAAGGGTTTCACTACTGAACGCCTAGTACAACACTGTCTGCCACTAGTATGCATATACCGTGACAAGGGTTTCACTACTGAACGCCTAGTACAACATTGGCTGCCACTAGTATGCATATATCGTGACAAGGGTTTCACTACTGAACGCCTAGTACAACATTGGCTGCCACTAGTATGCATATATCGTGACAAGGGTTTCACTACTGAACGCCTAGTACAACATTGGCTGCCACTAGTATGCATATATCGTGACAAGGGTTTCACTACTGAACGCCTAGTACAACATTGTCTGCCACTAGTATGCATATATCGTGACAAGGGTTTCACTACTGAACGCCTAGTACAACATTTTCTGCCACTAGTATGCATATATCGTGACAAGGGTTTCACTACTGAACGTCTAGTACAACATTGTCTGCCACTAGTATGCATAAATCGTGACAAGGGTTTCACTACTGAACGTCTAGTACAACATTGGCTGCCACTAGTATGCATAAATCGTGACAAGGGTTTCACTACTGAACGGCTCTTAGAAGTCCAAACATGCCATCTTTTTCCGATGTCTTGGTCCAAGGCTCCTTTATAGATGATTAGCATTTCACTGCAAAGTTAAGGGAATAAAGAAATAAGGAAGAGAGAGTTTTTACAGTGATAAAGAAGTTATTTTAAAGTCGTATCAGGATAAAACAATATTTGAATAATCTAAATTCTTACTTTAATTATTATTTTGTGACTATTTATACTTCTTAATCATAGGTTTTTATTAATAAAACCCTAAATTTGTATGCTTTCTAATTATAATATTTTTGGCTCTCGCTGATAAAATATGTTGTTACTTATAAAATCTCAGAAAATAGAAGTAAGTTCAATTTAGCACTCAAAAAGAGCAGTTTAGATTTCAAATCTACATCGGATAACGTTTAAGTTTAGACGACCGGTGATTCAGCGCGTTTAAAGGATCTTTTCGCCGTTAATAACACACGTTGATAACATCTTTGCCACAGACAGTCATACTACCTGTTTTACCCGTGAATTAACAACAGTTGTGTGAGATTAATTTATATAAAATCAATACCATATCATAGGACCTTTTAAACCACCTTGTTTTGCCAATCACCTCTTGGCAATAATAAAGAAGGTTTATAAATGACTTTCTTGCACTTTAAATGGTCTTTATTCAAAGGTCTGATCAAGGGAGAGTTAGATTTTCCCACTATGTATCTGGTTCCTGGTAAGGAGGGAATTTTAGTATTATAAAAACAAAATTAATACATTTTTTGCTGGCCATAACATTAGATTAAATAAACATAGAGAGGTCTGGTTTACGGCATTAATTTTTCTTATCCTCTTCAAAATGATATGCGACTTGATAGGGGTTGCTATTAGAACAATTAAAAACTACCCTCAGCAACCCCTATTTAGAGGTGAGGATTGAAACCCTCAACCAGTTAAAAATTGCTTAGACTTATTCTAGTAACAATACCACAGATTGTTTTAAAATTTACAATCGTTCAAAAATTATGGGACACCCGGTATAGTTAAGAAGTATTTACCATAAAATTTCTGGTTCACAATTTCTTCATCGGTTTGGCAAACCATACAAAAGCCGAATTGTACTATTATACCAGATTTCTATTCAGTTAACGGAATGTTTGAGCAAATGCAAGAATAATGCAAGTGAACGAATGTTGCTGATGTACAAATGTTGCACATATACAAATGTTGCAATTGTACAAATTTTGCAAATATAGTAATGAAGCATATACACGAATGTTGAAAGTGTGCGAATATTGCAAGTGCACGAATGATGTAGATTTACGAATGTTGCAAATGTACGTATCGCCCAAGTGTAGTAAAGTTGCAAATATACTTATGAAGAAAACGTACGAATTTTTAAACTGTGCGAATGTTGCAAATATATCGATGAATAAAATGCACGAATGTTGCAAATGTAAATGTACGAACGTTCTCGCATCTTTCGCCTATAATATAAACGGTCCTCACGAACTTCAGCTGTAACTTACGTCTCCTGGCGTAGCGTCGGGCAGTGACACTATTGGCAGGCAAATGAGGTTCTTGCTCTCAATCAAGAATAAGAATGTGATAAATGCAAGTTTCGCCATCAGAACAGCTCGGTGTTCCGCGCCTGCCGCATACTCCCCGTGAAATTTCCAGGCGTTCCAAATACCACCTTAATTGCCTTTCAGGAGCGATTAATCCCCTAAAATATGACTCGTTGGTAAAGAAATTCTTGATTTCTAAGGCTTTGTGTTCAATCATTTTTTTCTCTGCATAAACGTATTATGTGAAGGGTTTTTTTTAGTCTTCATCGGGAAAAATTAGTTCTGATAATGATTTAGATTTAAAGGTACGTACGTTCTCTATAAGTTTTTCTGCGAACATACTTGATACAAGTATTGTTCAATTTTATTAATATCGATAGTATTGGTATTTTTATACACAATTCTATAACCGAAATGTTTAAGTCAATATTGTGGGGGTTTGCTAAATTGCAGGATAATGGGAGAGTGTTCAAATTAAAGGTCTTGATCCAAGGGACTTGGGAAAATTACAATATTTCCAAATTGTTACCAACAAACGATAAATAACGTAAAACATCCCCCATAAGGAGAGCATGGGGATTTAAAAAGGTCAGCTTTGTTTACATTAAATATGTGATTAAGTGTCTACTTTGTTTACGAGCTGACATGTGTTCCTACCATTATTGTTTTATTTTCCTCGGCGTGTAAAATGTAAAGATGAGGCAGAGCAACAAGAAATATATCTATAGAGGTCTCGTCTGGGGTAAAAAACTCTTATAGGCCTACATTCTGACCGCCATTTTGACCCTCTATAACCTCCGGTATCCAAGGCAACAATATGTTTAACCAATCAAATCCTCTCTTCACAATTTATGTTAGTTTTTATTACTCTTTGACCAGATGATTTGTTTACAAAAATATCCTCCAGTGAAGCTTCACTTTTTAACACGAGTCGAGAGCTCTATATTATTTACATCTCGTTGAGGCAGAGTATTTGAGCAAGGTTAGTGGCTATAGCCCCTTTAAGCCACTGGTTTTATTAATAGTTGCAAGAGATGTCTAGATCCAATTTATATTTACTTAACTAATTTTAAAATTGTTTGAGTTGTTTCTAACCATCATAAAAACATTAACGTACAAGTATATGTGTTTGGAACATTTATTAATTAAACTTTGGTTATTGATAGCATGTCAAAACTAAAGTAAACATCGTACATGACTAGAAAACTTATGGGTTCTCAATATCTCTGTAAGACGCCGACCCAACGTTGATTACAGTTCGGGTCACCGTGCTTGACGCCTGGTTAGCGTATGCTCTGGAATGTCTTTTCGCCTCTATTTGGCTTAGTACCGTTCGTGTTACAGTAATACTTTTGTCAACATAAAGATGAATTAATTTAATTTTAAAACATTGATTTTGGTTATTTTCGTTATTGTCTGCTTTTATTTACGAGAAATTGAGTTGTTTCTCCCTTTCCCAGGCACCAAGCACCGTGGCCCGAACTGTAAACATCTTTAAAATGATAATCTAAGTCTTTGTTGTTCCTGAAAAAAAGTCTTTGCTGTAAAAATACATTTCTTATTTGGTAAAAGTTCAAAATAGTTGATACATTTGTGTCTAGAATTATTTTCCCAACTAAAGTGAAAGTAAAAATCTTTAAAATAAAAATAAATAACCACAAAGTGTAACATTGATTTTTTTAGTTACGTTATTTAAAACTGTATCAAGTCCCAGGACAACCCTAAAACTGGTCTATACCAGTTTTGAGGCTGACATTGGGTACAACAGATGAAGTCGTAATTATATATGGTAAGTTTTTTGGCTGTCCATTATGACGAACTTCCCTTTCACCTTTAGTCCCTCCATTTGCAGCGGCTGGGGACAGAAACTGCGTGCCTTCGTGAAATTCCAGTGAGCGGGAAAGTCCCTGGCCCACTGTGGCTGTTTTAGGGCGCTTGTGCCCTCTTCAGCCGTCGGATAGGGTTGGTTGGGGGAGGGGGGGGGGGTAACAGAAACTCCGAGTTTGGTCCCCAACCTGAGAATGAATGGTCTTTGGCTGTTGTTCATGGATACCCTGTCAGTTGAGTTGGCCAGTTGGAGGGCAGAATGCGGGTCCCCTGTTTGAGCCTCATCCCAGCTGTCACAGGGGCACGGGAGTTGGCCCTCTGAAAGGTCAACTTGGCTACCGTCCCATCTCACCCTTTCCTTTCCTGCTATATCCTATCCTTTCCGGTAACCTGCGCAGTATTCCCGCTTGTAGAAGACGTGCCAAGCAGCTATGCTGGGGTTTCCTAATCCAGCAACAATTTCCCGAGACCATGATAACTTTTCATTTTGAGGTCCCCAGATGCCAAAAACACCATTCGTTCAAATTTATGTGAGTGTGTGTGTGTGTGGGGTGTGTGTGTGTGTGTGTGTGTGTGTGTGTGTGTGTGTGTGTGTGTGTGTGTGATAACTCTCGAAAAAATATCCGATCTTAATGAAATTTGGTAGAAATCAAATTATAATTTTTACCATTGAATTCAGCATAAAAAAAACGATTTGGTATTTTGATCATTGCTCTACGTCAATTGGTTACTGAGATATTGAAAGTGCTAAACACAATACACTGTCTCATGTTATTCTTATGGAGGAAAAGAAAAATTGTATATCTTGCTTATTTATGAATATAAACTGACGAAATTTGGTATAAGGCTTCATCTGGTTGTAGTTTACTGGTGTTTACACAAAACAACAATTTTTCGCCTATGGTTCCCGTAGCAGCAAACCTACTTATGTGTTTATGTTTATGTGTTGTTAAAGGGACGGATTCAGAGATCCAAAGATTCAAAGATCCTCACACGTCAACCGAAGCTTATTGTGTGTCCCTTGTACGTTAGTATGGCAAACCAATGCCCGTACCCTTTACGAGATCCAGGAGTTTTTTTACCAATACTAGCGTCCCTTTCATCACCTGGTTGCTTACAACCAAACAGAGCCCTTCTCCTTACCCCGAGTCTCTCGCAGTCCAGTATGATATGCTTGGCAGTCTCTTCAGACTGATTGCAGAGCCTACACACCTGACTTTCATTTCTGAGTCCGAGAGTGTGGAGATGTTTCCTGAAATGGCCATGTCCAGTTATCAGAGCAATCAACTGCTTAACCCGACCTCTGCCCAACCTCACCAACCAGTTAGTGAAGTAAGAGCTAGTATCTGCTAGCAGCCTTTTGCCAAGTGCTTGACCAGTATGACCTTGCCATTGCTGGCGATGTAAGTCCCTGGACCATTTGTTTATTGTGTGAAAAGCAGTTGTTTTGCTTATGCCACAGCTTGGCTCTGGACCAAAGAATGGCATACCGGAACCTCTTTTAGCAAGCTTATCTGCACACTCATTGCCACCTATGCCTACATGGCCAGGTACCCAACCAAGATGCACCGAGTTGCGTGTCGCGAGTTTGCAGAGAGTGTTGTAACATTCCCACACCAATTTTGACTTGATTTCGTTGGAGTCAAGAGCCTTGAGGGCAGCCTGACAATCTGACAAGATTACTATATGCCTGTCGCAATAGCGTCTGGCAATGCCGAGATTGGCACAAACCATGATGCCACAAATTTCTGCTTGAAAAATAGTACAGTGTTGTCCCAGACTTGCACAGAGTTCTGTTCTAGGTGATTCACTGTACACCCCGTAGCCAGATTTTCCTTCAATGAGAGAGCCGTCCGTGTACCAGACAAGGCTGCCCTTCCTGGAATAGGGCCCTTCCTCAGATGTCCACTCTTCTCTGGAGCAGAATCCAACAGAAAAAGGTTTAGTGAAAACCATCTCCGTACTCATGACATCTGATGTCATATCAAGCACAGGGTTTTGAGCAACAGCTTTGGTGATGGTGCAATGGCCTGTTCCAGACAGGCCTTCCCTCCATTGGCCTGCGACTTTTAATCGATAGGCTGATTTTCGTGCTTCTGCCTTGATGAAGATATCCAAAGGCAGTAATCCAAGAGCAACTTCGAGAGCTGCTGACGGGCTACTCCTGAAAGCTCCAGTGACTAGAAGTGTGCCCAACCTTTGTAAACTTGTGAGTTTGGCTATGGCTGTAGTCTGGTTCACCTTTGTCCACCAGACTAGTGATCCATATGTGACTTGAGGCCTTATTACTGCCTTGTACAGCCACAGTGCTATGTGAGGCTTGATCCCCCACGTGGAGCCTACAAATCTCCTGGACGTCATGAGCGCCCATTTCGCCTTATGCAGTGTATTATTCAAATGATCATTCCAAGTCAGCTTAGAATCAATTGTCAGCCCTAGGTATTTGACTGTACCTGATACTTCAAGCCGTGTTGGTCCAAGTCTCAGCCTGGAAAGAGACTCCAGGTTCTTTTTCCTTGTGAACGGAACAACTACTGTCTTTGAGGGGTTTATGCTTAGACCCTCTCCAAGACACCAGACATTGACATATTGAAGATTGACATTCATGACATCAGCAACAATATTCGTGAACCTTCCCTGTACCATTAGGACTATGTCGTCTGCATAGCCCTGGACAAAGACGCCTCTGCTAGTGAGCTCACGAAGGAGACCGTCCACCACCAGGTTCCACAGAAGAGGCGAAAGTACACCTCCCTGCGGACAACCCCTCGTGGGTGCGATCACTATCGATTCACCTTGAAGATCGGCTCTAATCCGCCTGGAGCAGAGCACGGTCTCAATCCACCTACATACAGCAGACTCAAGACCACGCCCACGCACCACCCGGACCATGGCCGTGTAAGTGACATTGTCAAATGCACCTTCAATGTCCATGAAGGTGCATAGAGCGATTTCCTTAGCAGCAAGGCTGTCCTCCACCCTGCTAACAAGTTGATGCAGGGCAGTTTCGCAGGACTTACCAGACTGATAGGCATGCTGGTTTCGATGGAGAGGAGTACCTGAAAGCACTCCCTTTCTTAGATGTCTTTCTACCAGTCTCTCCAGCGTCTTCAAGAGAAACGATGAGAGACTGATAGGTCGAAATGATTTTGCAGTTGAGTAGTCTGCTCTTCCTCTCTTGGGAATGAAGACCACCCTACTGAGGCGCCAGGCTTGAGGAATGTACCCATAAGCCAGACTCGCTCTGAAGAGTTCGCACAGGAGGACCAAGAGAGCTTCCGGTCCTTGCTGTAGCATTGCCGGTATGATACCGTCCCCCCCAGGAGATTTGAAAGGGCCAAACTTGCTGATGGCCCATTTAACTTTGGAAAGTGTGACAATCCGTCTGGCTAAAGTCCAGCTTCCGCGATCAGCTCTTGGCCATGAGCCCCTTTCGCTGTTGCCGGACATGCCTAAACAGTCACTCTCAAAAATGCAATCCGGAAAGTGAGTCTCAAGGAGAAGTTTGAGACTTCCTTCAATTCCAGTGGTATATTGTCCCCCTGGTGACCTCAGGGATCCCAGGAGGCCAATAGGGCTTGAAGCTAAAACACGCTGCAGTCTTGCTGCTGCGCTGAAACTGTTTACCTCCTGTGTAAACCGTCTCCAAGAGTTCTCTTTGGCTTTTTTGATTGCAAGGCTATATTCTGTGAGTGCCTTATGGTATGGCTCCCAGATACGGCTCCGTTTGCAATGGTTATGAAGCTTCCTGACAACCGTCCTTTTACGTTCAAGGTCAGCAGTCCACCACTTAGTATTAGTGCGACTCTTTCCCCGCCGCAATGGACAATTGTCCTGGAAGCAGCTTACAATTGCGTTCTGAAGATGAATATAAACTGACGAAATTTGGTATAAGGCTTCATCTGGTTGTAGTTTACTGGTGTTTACACAAAACAACAATTTTTCGCCTATGGTTCCCGTAGCAGCAAACCTACTTGGTCCCCATGTTATTCTTATGGAAAATGATTAAAATGTTATATATCTCTTATTTATGAATGTATATGGATGAAACTTGGTATGTGACTTCACTAAGATGAGTTATATTTTTATTTCCCTAAAAACCCATTATTTGTGTCCCTTGTTGCAGCAAACTTGCGTACTCATCCCCAATGTTATTCTTATGGAGAATAATTAATATTTTAAATATCGCTTATTTGTGAATCCTGGTAAATGGATCCTGGTAAATGGTAAGTGTATGTCTTAATGTGTTATTAAGACATGCATATTCATTTGAAATTCGCTGAGTATGCAGATTTGCTGTGACGGCGGTATTTTTAGAATATTTGTCATCACCTATAACTATACGGATTTCAAAATTTGTTGCACATCATGCAAGTGAACACATTTGACACATGCAGGCGTAATGACAAACATATCCAATGTTAAACTATTCAAATTGGGTTGTAAGTGTCTACATTTAGTGGTAAAATTAAAAAAAATCCACTCCTAATCTTTCAAGACTAAAATATATTATGAAGTTTAGTTCAAATAATAAACTTTACAACTGCTTAAAATCGGCTAAATTTGAAAGGAACAATCTTAAAAGGTAAAAACTTGTTTTTAAAACGGGTACACTGGTAAAACTGAAAGAAAGTAGTCTAACTGGATGGGAAATAAAATTAAAATAACATCTTAACGTAATTTTTTAGGAAATCGATTTCCCACACTGATAATTTTAACAATTTACATTTCATTTTATTTTGTAATGCTAAGCAATTCATTGGATCTTTAATTAATTCATAAAATCGGTCAGGAACTATACTCAACCCTGGATTTTGATAATTTAATATTTTTGCTATAATAGGATGCCTGTTGTAAATGTTTTCCATTTGCTATACTAGGATGCCTGTTGTAAATATTTTCCATTTGCTATACTAGGATGCCTGTTGTAAATGTTTTCCATTTGCTATACTAGGATGCCTGTTGTAAATGTTTTCCTTTTGCTATAAGATGCCTGTTGTAAATGTTTTCCATTTGCTATACTAGGATGCCTGTTGTAAATGTTTTCCATTTGCTATACTAGGATGCCTGTTGTAAATGTTTTCCTTTTGCTATAAGATGCCTGTTATAAATGTTTTCCATTTGCTATACAAGGATGCCTGTTGTAAATGTTTTCCATTTTCTATACTAGGATGCCTGTGTAAATGTTTTCCATTTGCTATACTAGAATGCCTGTTGTAAATGTTTTCCATTTGCTATACTAGGATGCCTGTTGTAAATGTTTTCCATTTGCTATACTAGGATGCCTGTTGTAAATGTTTTCCATTTGCTATACTAGGGTGCCTGTTGTAAATGTTTTCCATTTGCTATACTAGGGTGCCTGTTGTAAATGTTTCCCATTTGCTATACTAGGATGCCTGTTGTAAATGTTTTCCATTTTCTATACTAGGATGCCTGTTGTAAATGTTTCCCATTTGCTATACTAGGATGCCTGTTGTAAATGTTTTCCGTTTGCTATACTAGGGTGCCTGTTGTAAATGTTTTCCATTTGCTATACTAGGGTGCCTGTTGTAAATGTTTCCCATTTGCTATACTAGGATGCCTGTTGTAAATGTTTTCCATTTTCTATACTAGGATGCCTGTTGTAAATGTTTCCCATTTGCTATACTAGGATTCCTGTTGTAAATGTTTTCCATTTGCTATACTAGGATGCCTGTTGCAAATGTTTTCCATTTCTAGGCATTTATTATAGCACATACAAACACGCGTTATAGAAATCCGATAATTTGTAATGTTAAGAAAAATATTCAATTCTATTTTTCATACAAACAATTCTGTAATTTAACCAAATGTATGTATTATGTAATCAATTGTCTCTGTTTTCGAATTAGTCACCTTTGTGCGTGTTACACTTACACTGCGATAATTTAAACAATGAACATTATATTTTTACAATACAAATTCAGTAAATTGCATACTATCTTAAACTAAATTGTAGTCAAACTTTATAGATAAAATTTAAACACGTATTATTTTTTTCTAGCTGTTTAGTTCAGAATAGTGGCTTAATCAAGTTTAAGAACTGGAACGACATTATATTTATCCGTTCCTTAACGTAGCTCCCTGAAGATTGCAACATAACCTGACCGAGACTCTGGCTCTACACAATCATGTCGTATCTGAAGCTAAACACAGATGACACTGGAAGTGAGATTTCGAAGGCGACCGACGACAGATGTAGATGGGAGGAGCGGCGCAGCAGATCGAGGCATTTAATTAAAAATACCTCCAGCCGATATCGACTAATAGCGCCAAATTAAATTCCTGCTAACCTGGGAGCCTGAATTCTTAGCCTTACTTCGTTCAGATCTTACTCCTGGAGCGGACGACTCATTTATTGTACTCTTTGGTATTGGAGGATCAGAGAGAGGTGTTAAGTTCCCGGGCCTTAGCCGATATTGTATTGGAAGGTTGGTTTTCGTACATCATAGTTATATACTTTGACTAAATGTTATTAGTTGTATGCCAATGTATAGAATAACGTACTCAACATTCATACACCTTGGAAAATTAGGACAGTTTAGTTCAATTGGTACAAATTAAGCTATAAACTAACATTTTTCTTTGTTCAAAATTCATTGCTGGTGATTTGAGTTTATATTATTTAAGAAATTATTGCGGTAATCTTCCATCACTGATTCGTAAAACAAAGTTCCACGATCTTTCGGAAGGTGGAATCTAATGCCATTTTTCGATTTAAATAACCGTAGAACATTAGTGGCGCAATTCAGGCAAAGCTTGAGCAAATAAAGTTGTTATGATCTAGGGTTCTTTTCACTTGGAGACGAGATCAGATTACAGATCCCGATACGTCGTGAAACTTTGATTGACTAATCAGTGATGGAAAATGTCCGCAATAATTTCTTAAATAACAACTAACATTTCTTTGTTTAAAATTCATTGTTGGTGATGGTGAGTTTATGTTTTTTAAGAGATTATTGCGGACATTTTCCATCACTGATCATTAAAAACAAGTTTCACGACGTTTCGGGATCTGGAATCTGATCCCGTCGTCAAGTGAGAAAAAACCTAGAACATAACAAAATTACACAAAATATTAAAGGCACAATCCAGACAAGGCTGGAAAAACACAAAAAGCTAAAACAAAGAACGGTAAAAGCAGTCAAAATAGCAAAAGGAAAAAATCAAACCAATCACAAAAGCCAGGCACAAAACAGAGCACACGGTGCGGTACAGGACTGCACGGTGCAACTACTGTCTGGATTAATATTTTGTGTAATTTTGTTATGTTCTAGGTTTTTTTCTCACCTGAAGACGGGATCAGACACTAGATCCCGAAACGTCATGAAACTTGTTTTTACTAATCAGTGATGGAAAATGTCCGCAATAATCTCTTAAACAACTAACATTTGACTTAACACTTGGCAAATAGTTATACTTTTTGCGAAAACAATGCAAATATAGCCTATTAAAAATAATATGAGTTAAAAAAATCCATAGAAAAAGAATCTACACAACGGGGAAAATCATAGAATGAATTCTTAGGAAAGGTTTTAATATATGTGCGTAAGTGATTAAAAAGTAAAACTAGTAGAACAATGATTAAAAGCTATTCAAAGTAAGTAAAACAATATATACAATTAGACCTGCTCCACGAATTCGAACAAAATTATGTTTAACGAAATAATAATATATATAGGTGTTCCTTATCCTAAGCCTTAGACCTTTTTCAGTTTGCATATTAACTCTATTACAGGTTGCGTTGCCATTTTGATTTTGTGTACTCAATATATATTATAGTGTCCCTTCATCATATTTTTTTTAACGAATCAATACTCTAACATTGAGGTCATTAACAAAAAATCAGGCACTTGTGTTTGGAGCGCTAGAAACGAAATTCTGCACTTTAACAAGATCTGCGTTTTATTTCATCAAAACACAGCTATTTTCCTTCGATTTTTAAAATTTGTTAAGAGGCATGACATTTTATTTGCAAATCTGATGGATACATTTATCAGCTAAATTTGAACTTTTTCCTTTTCAAATGACAGTGTTACATTTGTTCTAGAAGAACCATCCAAATTCAAACTGCCTAAGTGGCAACGGGTTTTAAAACTGATATAATTTATTGCGATCAGTTTTGGATTTCGAGTGATTAACAAACTCAAAATCCACAATATGGTTTATCAAATTAGAAGGTAAAAATGTGTATTTGATTTCTCTAACATGTTAATAAGAACATTTTTATCAGCCCATCATTTAATTGTTATTGTATTTCTATAGAAACGAAGGAAAATATGGATCTTGAATAAGAACTAGAAATTTGGACTCACGGCCTTCTAATTAATTAAAAACTCAAATCACCAGTTTATTTTTGTTTTGGTAAACAAATTATAATACGACTTTGTGTTTTGAGTTTAAAATTAATTATAAGATATATCTGTGAAGATGCAGAATGGCGAAGTCTCTAGCTACGTAACTGTACTGACTGTTTCATATCATGTAAGTAATATATTACATATTTATTTGATCAGTTTTAAACTGTCGTAGTATGTGTCTATAGTTATGAAAGAACCAGAAAAGCCTCGCGCACACTACGTCACGGCTATAATATTTACACCTTTATTAACCAGGCCTACTTATTACCTCTATTTTAAAACAAAGGATTTTGAGTACTAATAAATCATAAATGATACTGTTTGCCGTAATGGTAGCATGCAAACTAATTAACTTAGTTATGTGTGATGTACTAATATTTTAATATTGGTTCTAACTCTATTATTGGTTAATAATATGGGACATATTTTCTAGTAAATTCCAGCGATATTGACATCGGAAACGTTGGCATATTCATTTGGTTTCGGCTCCCTAGACTTTTAAAACGTTCAAGGACAGCGAATGCCCCTTTGCCGCCCGTTTTAGCGACGAAGTATAGAGCTCAATAATAGACATCCCAACAATGGTAACATATTTACCACCACAAAGCCTACTAGACTCCGGTCTAAGATTTCACAGTGTAAGGGGTGCTCGCTAAAAATAGGTGTTTAAATAACAATGAAAATGTTTAAAAATTCATTGTTGGTGATGGTGAATTTGTGTTGTTTAAGAGATTATTGTGGACATTTCCCACCACTGATTAGTAAAATCAAGTTTCACGACGTTTCGGGATCTGGAATCTAAGCCCGTCTTCAGGTGAAAAAAACCTAGAACATACAAAATTACAAAATTTTAAAGGCACAATCTAGAAAAGGCTGGAAAACACATACAAAGCTAAAACAGAGAACTGTAAAAGCAGTCAAGCAGTCAAAATATCAAAAGGAAAAAATCAAACCAAACACAAAAGCCAGGCACAAAACAGAACACACGGTGCGGTACAGGACTGCACGGCGCGACTAATCAATGTACCGCACCGCGTGTTCTGTTTTGTGCCTGGCTTTTGTGTTTGGTTTGATTTTTCCCTTTTGCTATTTTGACTGCTTTTACAGTTCTCTGTTTTAGCTTTTTGTTTTTTCCAGCCTTGTCTGGATTGTGCCTTTTAATATTTTGTGTAATTTTGTTATGTTCAAAGTTTTTACTCACCTGAAGACGGGATCAGATTCCAGATCCCGAAACGTCGTGAAACTTGTTCTTACTAATCAGTGATGGAAAATGCCCGCAATAATCTCTTGAACAACAATAATGAAAATGTTTGTAATGAGCTAAGAAAAGTCTTAATATAATTGCATATTATTTGTGTATGACGTAGTTTTTGGTGATTGAAGTTGCATGTAGTTTTTCAATGAGTGTCACACAGGTGTAACTTATGCAGTAGCAGTGGTGTGAAGTGGTGTGCTTAGGTGGTGTTAGGGATTAGACCCTTTTAAAGTGCAACATAAATTAAGTCTGTAATGAATATATAATTTTTCTGAATACAACATTGCATACAATTTAAGGCCACTACTTAGCATCTTTATAATTAACTCTGTACACATCCAAACAGACATCACTGTGAACTAATTTTTTTTCTTTCAGGAAATACCAAAACAAACATTTCCATCAATTCAAAATTCGAAAATTTTAACAAAAACCAGATTTTAGCGACATAGGGAAATTTAATTTAAGGACTAGTAAAATTACTAGTCCTTAAATTAATTAGCTTACAATAAAGCTAAATTAAATTTTGTGTAAAGCAACATTTATGACTTTAAGTTCGAAAACCAGCCAGATCGCTCCATCCAAAGGGATATTTTGGGATGGTTTTGTACCGCAAAAATGTTTTTTTTTTTGAATTTTTTACATATAATTTTTGAAATAGTCAAATTTTAGCTTTTACCAGCTTGAAAGAACACATGATTTTGTATTTTGATCATTCCTCTACGTCAATTGGTTATCGAGATATTGAAAGTGCTTAACACACTACGTTGTCTAATGTTATTCTAATGGAGGAAAAGAAAAACTTAATATCTCGCTTATACTGATGAAACTTGGTTTACGGCTTCATCTGCTTGTGGTCCATTGATATTTGCAAAAATAAAGTTTTTGCCTAAGGCTCCTGTAGCAGCAAACCTGCGTACTCAGCCCCATGTTATTCTTATGGATAATAATAAAATGCTATGTCTCCCTTAATTATGAACATAAATGAATAAAAACTGGTATATGACCTCACCTAATTGAGTTATATTGACGTTAGGATAAAAACACATTTATTGTGTTTCTTGATGCAGCAAACCTGCGTTCTCAGCCCCAATGTTATTCTTATGTTGAATAATTAAAATTGTATATATTGCTTACTTGTGAACATATTTTTATGAAACTTGGTAAGTGGTTTTATGAAGTATTAAGACATTTATATCTCCATTTAAAATTCGCTGAGTATGCAGGCTTGCTGCGACGGTTTTTTTTGTTGCTCTTTTTACACATAATTATTTTTAAAGCCAAACTCAAGTTTACAGTATTAGATTCAGCTTAAGAAACAAACAATTTGGTATGTTTATCATCGCTCTACGTCAATTGGTTACCGAGATATTGAAAGTGCTAAACACAGTACGTTGTCCAATGTTAATCTTATGGAGGATAAGTAACATTTTATATCTCGCTTATAGTGAATATATTATAATGCAACTTGGTATGTGGCTTCATATGGTTGGGGTTTACTTATATTTACATACAAAACCCATTTTTTGTGGTCCCCATGGCAGCAAACCTGCGTACTCAGCAGCTATAATGTTATTCTTATGGAGAATAAGAAACATGTGATATCTTGCTTGTGTAAGAACATAAATTGGTAAAACTTGGTATGTTTCATTTAGTGGTGATTGATTGGTATTTGTATAAAAACCAGATTTTTCTGGTCTCTCATGGAGGAAACCTACATACTCAGTCCTAATGTTTTTCTTATGTAGAATAAATCAAATGTCATATCTCGCTTATTTATTTTGATGAAAGTTGGTAAGTGGATTCATGACTTAGTTAAGTACCATTTGAAATTCGCTGGGTATGCAGTTTTGCTGCAACTGGGGTATTTTCTACATAACCTGGGGGATATAAAGTAAAAATCTGTTGTTTTTGTACATCCATAAAAAGTGGTGTATTTAGATTCTCTACATTTCTTCATTTTCATTTTTGATACTTGTTGTGTGTGAATAATAAGGTGAAAATTTGTTTAACATCATCTGTCATAGTGTCCGTCATTATTTATGCAATTCAAATTTAAATCTGTTCATCGAGCGATATTGTATAGTACCAAATACTAGTTGATCAGTAAATAAAAACATAATAGAAAGGAAAGTCATACAAATAGTAGAGTAGTTTTAGTAATATTGTTTTCCAAAATGTTTGTTTATTAAAAACTGAGTAGTTGATGCTTCGGTTTTTGCAATGAGAAATAAACTCACCTCACATACTGCTCATTCGTCACTTAGCGTGATAATGATCCTTAGCCAGGATAACCACATCGTTTCCTTCCAATTCCAGGTTATAAGGTACTATGTAGGCGTATGTTGACGAAGGTTTTATACTTCATGTAAAATTAAACCATTCAAATTACCTGTTAAACCTCTTTCATACAAAATTTAATTTTTTTAACATTAGCTTTGGCTCATTTTTTACTTTGGCAAATAGCCATCTGATATATTAACACGCTAAGCCGATTTTTGTTAAGAGAACTCCTCCCTTATTTCTAAACCAATTTTAATGATTGAGGTACCAAAATATTCACCCTGATTTGTAGTTGTGCATAAGGTTTTCATGTTTCAATATTTTTAATCTGAAGGGCTCGGCCTGCCCTCGAAGCTCGTTTTTGCCCATAAGATTAACATGGGGATAATTTAATTTGAATTGCAGCTGTTAATACATTATGGCCAGATAATTGGCAATACCAGATGTAAAGGTAAATAATTTGTTTATATATATAAATAAAACAGGTCGATTTTCTATATTGCTTTGAGCAGTGAAATGAGCAGTGTGGCGGAGATATTTTTTATATTTTTTATCCATATGTCTGTTTATGAGCCACGCGTTTCACAGAAAAAAAGACTCTACTGAAAGAAATAAAACATTTTGCCAATTTTCGTGTAGAGGAGGAAACGTTTTGGCTGTTTTAAATTATAGTACGGCATTAGGGTTATACCCCTTTGACCGGCACTGCTATAAAGTAGATTTTAAGGGTACAGGTTACTTCATATTTCACTACAGCATGGACCATATTTGTTCTAATGAGAATGGAAATGTTGAAGGTCGTAAGGGCCTTCAACATTTCCATGTTAATCACATATTACTGGACCGATTAAGCAAATATTTGGTAGAAAGACAGCAGACAATGCACTATAATAAGAAACCAGCCTATCAGACAGAAACAGACTTATCTGTTTCGTCGGCCTTTAAAATGTTAATTTAATCATCACTGACTGACATTAGTAGTTAACTGGACCGATTGCGCATACATGAACCACGCCCCCGCACCCGCACCCAAGCGAATCATGAACCGGAAGCGTGCTCCCATGGGCGCGGGGCGAGGGGCGGCTCAAAGCCCTACCTAAAAAATAATAGGAAGACGGTGGAGGAAAAAATTCATCAAAACTCACCGTTTGAGAGGCACAAACTGTAATATCAACAACAACAACAATACATGTTATTTCAACTAAATTATAAATAAATTTCAGGATACCTCAATAGCTCTTCCACCTGTCCTACTAGCTTACAGGTTTTTTTCTTTATAAGTTAAATTACACTTTTTATTCCAAAGAAAATTGAATTTAAGAAAAAACAACTTTAAACTTCACAAGTATTTACTGTATTGTTTAAATTAAATTTGCCAAAGTTACTAATAAAAATATAAATTAATCAGCAGTGAATAAATAAATTAATAAATAAAAGAGCCAATAAATAAATTAATTAATAAATAACAATGCTACACGAAAAACAAATAAACATTACAATAACAATAACGGTTGATATCAATTTTTTAGGGGCCTCCTAAAGTAAATGACAAAGATAATACTGTGCTTAAAACTAGATAACAACACACGAGCACAAATTTCCAGTAGAGCAGTCGTTCATCCTTGTAAGTCCAGAAAAAATGAATAAATAAAAATAAAATATAAATATGCTCAAAAAAACAACAAATGACTTGCAGGCAGGCGGATCTGGGCGGGTCAGAGAAGAGAAGCACCGGAGGGCGACGGGTCAGAGCGGAGAGGGGGCCCAGGTCCAGTAAGGCAGGCTGAAGTGGAGGGGGGAGCAGACCCCCCTGGAAGTCCCTCTCCGCCGACGCTCATGGTGTTGGGTGGCACTTGTCGTTTTCCCTCCGGGACCCCATCAGGCCGTTGCGGCTCGTTTAGAAGTACATCATGGTGAAAACACAAACAAACGAAGAAACATTTACACAAAAATTACTTGACACAGAAACTGATTCACAAAATCACTTATGATGCACCACTTCTGACAGTCGCTCAATCTATGAGAGGGACCTCGTTGTGCAACTGAAATTGGCTCAGGGGTTCACAAGTGGACGCCCAAGGATTCCTGCACGAGGTGCACAGCTGTGCAAATGGAGACGTCAGACCAAAGACACAACAAAACAGTACTCTAACCACGACTTAACTAAGTGAGGCGTGACACTCGCCGGTGGAACGTAGTCACGGCTCAACCTCCCCCCCACCCAAAAGAGGACACTCCTCTCCAAAGGGACAAACAAAGCCTCTCCCCATTCCTGAAGACACGACACCAGAACAGGACTCGAGTGTCTGGGGCGGGAAACGCCGAGGGACTTCCGAACTGGGGGGAATACTCACCGCCAGGGTTTGCTCTGGCCAGAGCTGGAACTTTACTAGGGGAAATCATCAGCAGCGCACAGGGGACAGAAAAGTGATCAGGTTCTCTGGCCCAGTGCACCTCCCACCCAGACACACGAGACACCCAGAATGACCTACGGGAGAGCTCCCCGGAAGGGCTTCAGGTGCGAGATGTGGGCCCTCCGGAAAACTGCTCCAGTCCGCGGGTCTCCCAGCTGCGCCGTAACAGGAGTCAGGAATCTCAGGATGCGGTGGGAACCTGACCACCGATGACACAACTTTGCGGCTCTCTTGTCAACAGCCGAACTGGCTGGATGAGCCTTGCAAAACACCAAGTCCCGCACCTGGAAAGGGTTGTCTACTCTACCGCGGTTATGCTTCCTCCGGACCAATTCCGTAGCTCTGATTAAATTCCTCCTGGCCGCTTGCCAAGTTGCCTTGACATCAGCCGCACCAGGAAGTGGCAGAAGGTCACCAATTCCCCACACATTTGTTAGTGGGTTGTTAGGCGGATAGCCTAGGAACAGCTCGAAAGGGACCGCGCTTGTGACTCTCATGATGGGCAGTATTGAAAGCAAATTGGAGCCAGGGGAGTTCCTGATCCCAGGTGGTCTGCTTATCAGCCTGGAAAGCCATGAGAGCGGAACGAAGATTGCGATTGAACCTTTCAGCGTTAGAAGGCTGTGGGTAGTAAGGGGAAGTGGTCACATGGCGGATACCGTGCCCAAAGCACATCTTCTTAAAAAGATGGGAAATGAATTGAGTTCCGTTGTCGGAAACAATGGTGGCGGGTACACCGAAGTTTTGGAACAGGTGGGTACGAAGTACTTGCACGTTGAGCTGTGCAGTGGCATTCCTTAAGGGAAAAGCCAGCAAAACTTGGAGAAGGCATCCACACAAACAAGCAAGAATTTGTTTTCTGACTTGCTACGTGGGAGAGGCCCAACATAGTCAATGAAAACCTTCTCCAAAGGTCTCTCCGCCACCTCAGATGACAATAATCCAAACTTGGTATTCTGAGCGGGCCTGCTAAGCGAGCACGTTTGGCAAGAACGCACCAATGTCCCGGTCCATACCCTTCCAGATGAAAAGTTCCCTAACCTTAGCGATGGTCTTATGTATCCCTATGTGCCCACCCACAGGGGAAGAATGAAAGTACTCAAAGACCATCGGAATTAGAAGACTTGGCAGCACTACTTTTGGTTTGCCTCGCTGCCGAGTTCGGCAGCAAAGGACACCCTGGGACAGAAAATAAGGGGGGTAGGCTCCCCCATTTTGAAGCTCACCTATGATCTTTGCCAGCTCGGGATTCTTTAGTTGATGAGGACTGAATTCTGAAAATGCAAGAGAAAAATCCAAGAGCACGGCACACCCCTTTTGCTCTGGATCAGAAGTATGGTCGTCGGGTGAGTGATACATCCTGGATAAGGTGTCAGCAATCACATTTTGTGTGCCTCGGACATGTTGCACCTGAAATTTAAGGGACGATATTTGGACAACCCAACGACCAATTTTGCCAAGCTGGCGGAGATGGGCGAGAATCCAAGAGAGTGCTTGGTTGTCAGTTTCCAACAAAAATTCTTTATGTTCTAAAAATCTTCTAAATTTATTAATACCAAACACGACAGCCAAACACTCAAGTTCGTACACAGAAGAGCTTTTCTTTTCGCAGGAATTCAAAGTGCATGAGGCATACGCAATTGGCTGCCTAACCCCATCCACCTCTTGTGACAACACAGCCGCAATCGCGACGGAGGAAGCATCAGTTTGCAGGACGAACTTATGGTTGAAATCCGGCATAGCCAGCACAGGAGGCTGCATGATGACCTCTTTGAGTAAATCGAAGGAGGTCTGCTGCGCTTCACCCCACACAAACTTGGCTCCCTTCTTGCGAAGTTCATTGAGAGGGGCCGCCAATTCAGCAACGTTGGGGATGGAGCGTCGGTAGAAACCTACCATGCCGATGAATCTGACAATACCCTTCCTTCCTTGGGAGGAGGAAACTCCCTGATGGCCTGGGTCCTAGCTGGATCGATGCAGACGCCCCGAGAAGAAACAAGATGACCAAGGAAAGAAATTTCTGGCTGAGCAAAACTGACTTTGTCGGGATTTACGGTAAGGCCAGCTCTACGCAACCTACTCATAACTTCCTCTAGATGAGTCAGATGGTCTTCGAAACTCTCACTGTACACCAGAAGATCGTCGAGGTAATTGAACACAAATTTCAATTTGACGTCATGAAAGATGGAATCAAGGAGTCTGGTGGGAGTCTGGGCCCCCACAGCTAGACCCATCGGAACTCGTGTGAATTGGTATAAATTCCACGGGACGCAGAAAACAGTGAGAGGTCGAGACTCAGGTTTCAAAGGAATCTGATAATAAGCCCGATTTAGGTCGAAAACTGAAAAATACTTGGCCTTACCGAACCAATCGAAGGCCGAATGCAAATCGGGGAGAGGCACAGAGTCGATTTCAATTTGCGCATTCAACTTGCGATAGTCCAGGACCATCCGAGACTTGCCATTGGGTTTTGGGGCGAGAAAGGCGACTGGTGTAACTTGAGCGGGAAGGCTCAATAACCCCATTTTTGAGAAGTTCATCAATGATGTTTCGAAGGGTTTCCATTTTGGGTGGAGCTAATTTGTACGGATGAGAACGTACAGGGTGGGTGTCTGTCAGTCGAATCTCGTACTCTAATAGATTGGTGACTCCCAGCTTTGGCGTCAGCACTTCAGGGAAACGAATGCACAGTGCTCTAATCGCTTCAGCCTAACCAAGAGTCGGATGCCCTAACGGATCGATCTTCGGCTCGCTGGGTGACTTAGGCTCAACCACAGCGGCACCACTGTTAATTTCGTCAGCAAAAGGAATTAAAACCCGCCTCGCAAATCTGAAGAAACACTGGCCTCTACCTAAGTCCAAAATCAGGCCAGTGTGCTTAGTAAAATCCGCTCCCAAAATGACAGGAAAACAAAGGTCCTTAGCTACCCAAAAGCTCCAAATCCAAGAAAAATGTTCAATTTTGAATTCAAAACGGGCTTCATAGATAATAGGGAGTGGGGAATTAGACGCAGTCCAGCAGATAAGGGAACTTCGCTCAACCTGCTTAATTAGCCCTGAAGATTCCAAATTTTCAAACTGAGATAAGGAAATGAGACAACGGGCTGACCCAGAGTCCACAAGGGCCTTCTGCACCGTGTCGCCTAACGAGATGTTCAGTCGTGGGCAGGTTGAGCGCACCGCCTTCACACCCATAGATGCGAGGGCCGTCATCCCCCGCAGCAGAGGCTCAGAAACAGAAACGGCACTCCCAGAAGGGGAGGCCAAAGAGACAGAGTTGGGAACAGAATTTGACTTTGTCTTTTTAACTGAACATTACTCGAAACATTTGATACTTTATTGACTTTATTGCCCTTACAATTGATAACAGACCCACAGGGAGGATTGGGCAAACTATCCCCCTGCACATAACTCAGTTTTTTGGACCACGTCCAAAATTTCCTCTCTGGCCGCAATCCCGCCGAATGTGACCTGGTTGACCACAACCAAAACAAATAAGAGGCTGCCTCTGCCACTGCGGGGGTTCAGGACCCTGCTCCACAGGTGCTACAACGGGCCGGTGAACATCCCGGGGATGATGCCCCGCAGTCTGCCCCCTCTGAAGATCCGCATCCTGGACGCTCCTAGAAAGGATCGAGGGTCGGTCCAGGTCCACAAAAGAAGAAGGTCTCGGCGCAAAAACCAACCGAGAGCGTTCCTCGGGTTTTAACCCCTGCAGCACAATATCGATAAGCTCCTGCTCACCGATTCCCAGTCGCAAGACCCGTTCCACCGTACGGATGTCACCCACATACTGGCTGAGATCCTCGGCATTGTGTTGAGGACGGAACACCCTCTCCACCTTCAACTTTTCCATAACTCGTCGGGGCAAGAAAAGCTCTAAGGCTTCCTTGTGAAAATCGTCAAAACTTACGCCTCTGCGCAAGCAATCCAGGAGCCTATCCCCCAAAGGCTTTAAGCAGTACGGAGCAATGAGCTCCATCAAGGTTGAATCAGACATGCCAGGGAACTCACGCATGCGCAACACACTCTCGTGGAAACCGAGTAGGCCGTCCATATCTAGCCCATCTACCGGCCGAAAACCACTCAGGACTGAAGCGAGAGGATGGGGCAACCTGGCAAAAGCATGAGAAAGAGATGGACCACTGCTGGTCTGACTACACACTTGCACAGGATCGCGCAACCCCGACGTGGCTGCGTGGGAAGGGGACGGCTAAGCAAAAGTGGGCAGTCGAAGCAGTGCACTTGGACTTGGCTGCTCCCGAGAGAATCCCCCTGGAGCCACAACTTCAACACTTTCAGCCGAATGCTTCAATGCCTCAGAAGGAGGGGGTTTTAGAATCTTCTCCGTACTCGGCGCACTCTCGGTGCCCTCAAACAATTTTACAGTCTCCATAACTGACTTGCCTGCCTGAACAGTGTCAATGATCCCTTGTAGTTCAAGAATCCTTGTATCTACCCAAACTTTGTCCTCCTCTTGGATCTCAGAGTTGCTGGCTAACAATTTTAATCAATTTTGCCAATGAGTTAATTGCGTGAGTGAAGAGTTTTTGGCAGAGCCAGTAGGTAAGACACTCCAACTATTGATCTCACCGCTTAGCTCTTCGATTCTCTCTTTGCAAGAGTCAAGTTCCTCACTGATATCCAGTGACTCATGCCAAGACTGTGGGGTTCCTACAAGCTTCCTAAATTGCCCCCTTAATGTCCGCCCATCGGCACCAGGAGTCTCCCCTCGGGACCGCACCTCGTACACCAACTCCGGCTTCCGTAAATGTTCAGGTACAACGGATGCCATTCCTGCTCTCAACCAGTATGCCTAACTTTACACAACAAATTTCACAAGAAACACTACAAATACTTAACCTCCTAAGATCCCTGGACTGAAATGCCTATCCGTCTGATGAGGTCTCAAAAAGAAGAACCATTCATACCGCCTATACCGCAGAAATTGAACAATGATTCACACACGCATACATACACAGATACATACACTAAACAACAACACCTAACACTTGTCTAGTGGGAATAGCACACAAACAAGATTTAATTTTGAGTGTCGGCCATGCTTTAGAAAATTCTTGCTCCCAAAGTTCGGAAGCAAGAGATAAACCAGATTCCACCCGGTGCCTCGGCTAAGGGCGAGCTCCTAATTGGAAAAAAAAGAAGTGCCTAGCCCCACCAGAACAATAATTTTCCCAGAGTCGGCTAGCACAGAAATACCCGAGAATGCAATACATCCACGGTCCTTCCAAAACCATTCAGAACGTGGCCAGTGATCGGGTCTCCCAGTCCCTCAGTCATGAACCGGTAAGGTCCAAATCAAGATCCAGGACCACAACCACCAAACCACGCTCTGCTACCATCTGAACCACGCCCCCGCGCTCGCACCCAAGTGAACCATGAACCGGAAGCGTGCTCCCATGGACGCAGGGCGAGAGGCGGCTCACAGCCCTACCTAAAAAATAATAGGAAGACCGTGGAGGAAAAAATTCATCAAAACTCACTGTTTGAGAGGCACAAACTGTAATATCAACAACAACAACAATACATGTGATTTCAACTCAATTATAAATAAATTTCAGGATGCCTCAATAGCTCTTCCACCTGTCCTACTAGCTTACAGTTTTTTGTTTGTTTATAAGTTAAATTACAGTTTTTATTCCAAAGAAAATTGGATTTAAGAAAAAACAACTTTAAACTTCTCAAGTATTTACTGTATTTAAAAAAAAATTAAATTTGCCAAAGTTACTAATAAAAATATAAATTAATCAGCAGTGAATAAATAAATTAATAAATAAAAGAGCCAATAAATAAATTAATTAATAAATAACAATGCTACACGAAAAACAGATAAACATTACAATAACAATAACGGTTGATATCAATTTTGTAGGGGCCTCCTAAAGTAAATGACGAAGATAATACTGTGCTTAAAACTAGATAACAACACACGAGCACAAATTTCCAGTAGAGCAGTCGGTCATCCTTGTAAGTCCAGAAAAAATGAATAAATAAAAATAAAATATAAATATGCTCAAAAAAACAACAAATGACTTGCAGGCAGGCGGATCTGGGCGGGTCAGAGAAGAGAAGCACCAGAGGGCGACAGGTCAGAGCGGAGAGGGGGCCCAGGTCCAGTAAGGCAGGCTGAAGTGGAGGGGGTAGCAGACCCCCCTGGAAGTCCCTCTCCGCCGACGCTCATGGTGTTGGGTGGCCCTTGTCGTTTTCCCTCCGGGACCCCATCAGGCCGTTGCGGCTCGTTTAGAAGCACATCATGGTGAAAACACAAACAAACGAAGAAACATTTACACAAAAATTACTTGACACAGAAACTGATTCACAAAATCACTTATGATGCACCACTTCTGACAGTCGCTCAATCTATGACGAGGGACCTCGTTGTGCAACGGAAATTGGCTCAGGGGTTCACAAGTGGACGCCCAAGGATTCCTGCACGAGGTGCACAGCTGTGCAAGTGGAGACGTCAGACCAAAGACACAACAAAACAGTACTCTAACCACGACTTAACTAAGTGAGGCGTGACACTCGCCGGTGGAACGTAGTCACGGCTCATACATTTGTTAGGAGAATAGTTAATACGACTTAACTAAGTGAGGCGTGACACTCGCCGGTGGAACGTAGTCACGGCTCATACATTTGTTAGGAGAATAGTTAATACATCAGAATAAAACCTTTGCCTACTCCTGCTCCCAAAATGCTTTACTGTAGGGCTCTCCAAATTTTGGAACCATCGAATTTATGGGTTAATAAATGTGTTCTAACCAAGCCTCATCCCAAGCATCAAAATAATGTTTTGTATAGACAATTATTCGGAAAAACTAACATTGGGGTTATGTTTAAAATTTGTAAATAAAAACAAAATAATCACAACAGCTGTTCAAAAGCAACCATTCAACTGCAAAAATAACTATCAATTGGTAGATTTTTGTGAGAATAATGATTAGAACTATAACTTTAAATTGTTATAGCTGATCAAAATCAGCTGATCAATGTTGTTGTGATTAGTGTCTTTGAATTTTCTCGGTGATTTTCATGAAAAACATTTAAAAATAGTTAATTGATTATTAGTATTTGCATAAATAATTAATATTTTACAATATTCTTTGAAATTATATACTACTTTCGTAATTAAATCAGTAAAGTAAAATTATGATATAAATATATCTTTATCACTGCTGTTATAAAAATGAGGTGGTCTCCGTCTGTATGTCTATTAGTTCCATCACGCCAAAACCACTGGACCAATTCTGCTGAAAATTTGCACAAATGTAGTCTATGTACCGAGGAGTGTCAGGCCTATCACCGTTCAGAAATGTCCTCAGGGCTCTGCCCCACGGGACTTCCAAGATCCCATGTTATTATTATGGAGGCAAGTTTTATTTGGTTTATGTCACATGTATGTTTTCCTAATTCAATTCATTTAAATAAACAGCTGTTATAAGGAGCATATAACTACAGACTATCATTGTTTTGTTTAAAAATTTTCCACTCCGAATTTTCACCCCGTTGCGAAGCACAGGCATAGCAGCTATTAACCTATAGACCAATTGAGAACAATATTTCAAGTAATAACATCTGTGTAAAAGATAAAAATGTGGTCAAATATATGATTCAAACTAGATCTCAAAAGTCAAAGGAAAATATAGATGTATTGAATACACATACTTTCATAACAGAACAAACAAGTAAGAAAGACCAAGAAATAGCTGGACTAAAGGGAATGATAAATACCCCCATCGCAGCAAACCTGCATACTCAGCGAATTTCCAATGAATATATAACATAACACATTAAGCCACTTAACAGGATTCATAAGAAATATATTCACAAACAAGCGATATTTAAAATATTAATTATTCTCCATAAGAATAACATTGGGGATGAGTATGCAGGTTTGCTGCAAAAAGGTAAACAAAATATGTTTTTATGGAAATATAAATAGAACTCAGCTAAGTGATGTCACATACCAAGTTTCATCCATATACATTCATAAATAAGCTATATATAACATTTTAATTATTTTCCATAAGAATAACATGGGGACTGAGTACCTAGGTTTGCTGCTACAGGAACGATAGGCGAAAAATTGTTTTTTGTGCAAACAACAATAAACCACAACCAGATGAAGCCATATACCAAATTTTGTCAGTTTATGTTTATAAATAAGCGAGATATCAAATTTTTCTTTTCCTCAATAACATTAGACAACGTACTGTGTTGGCACTTTCTCAGTAACCAATTGACGTAGAGCAATGATCAAAGTACCAAATTGTTTGGTTTTTTAAGCTGAATTCAATGGTGTACATTAAAATTTGAGTTAATTAACAAATCCATGTGAAAACCTCAAAAAACCCATTTTTGGGGTACAAAACCCCTCCAAAACCCCCCCTTAGGAAAGTGCGATTTGTCTGGTTTTCGAACTCGTTCAAATAAATGGTACTTTACATATTTGTATCAAATTTCATTGAGACAGACTGTTTTTACGAGAGTTATCGTGCTTACGGACACATATATATATATATAAATACATATATAATACCCCCGTCGCAGCAAACCTGCGTACTCAGCGAATTTCCAATGAATATATATATATATATATATATATATATATATATATATATATATATATATATATATACATACATATATATATATATATATCTTAATATTACATTAAGCCTCTTACCAGAATTCATAAGAAATATATTCATAAATAAGCGATATTTAAAATATTCATTATTCTCCATACGAATAACATTAGGGATAAGTACGCAGGTTTGCTGCAAAAAGGAACAAAAAATAATAGATTTTTATACATATATCAATAGAATTCATCTAAGTCAAGTCACATACCAAGTTTTATCCATATGCATTCATAAATAAGCGATATATAACATTTTTATTATTCTCCATAAGAATAACATGGGGACCGAGTACCTAGGTTTGCTGCTTCGGGAACCATAGGCGAAACATTTTTTTTTTTCAAACATCAACAAACCACAACCAGTTGAAGCGACATACCAAGTTTCGTCAATTTATGTTCATAAATAACCGAGATATAAAATTTGTCTTTTTCTCCATAAGAATAACCTTGGACAATGTACTGTGTTTGCACTTGTAATATCTCAGTAACCAATTGACGTAGAGCAATTATCAAAATACCAAATTGTTTGTTTTTTTAAGCTGAATTCAATGGTATAAATTAAAATTTGATTTAAATAAAAATTACATGTGAAAACCCCAAAAAACCCATTTTTGGGGTACAAAACCCCCCAAAAACCCCCCTTCGGATGGTGCGATTTGTCTGGTTTTCGAACTCGTTCAAATAAATGGTACTTTACATATTTGTACCAAATTTTATCAAGATCGGACTTTTTTACGAGAGTTATCGTGCTTACGGACATATATATAAAAATTTGAACGAATGGTGTTTTTGGCATCTGGGGACCTCAAAATGAAAAGTTATCATGGTCTCGGGCTTAAGTCTTACCATGAGATTGCTCATAGCTTCTTCTCTAGAGGGGAAATTCGCTAAAAAGTTAGAACTTGAAAACAAAACATTAAGAAAGAAATAAATAAATTCAAGATAATGTATAATGATTTACTACTGGACTCCTCAACTGATATGAGGAATGATACAAATTTATCAACAAATAATAGAAGTGGAAATGATAACTGGTTAGATGTTGTAATACAGAATTACTGGGACTCAATATAGTAGAAGATATATCTGTATATAGAAATGATGTATTTCTAATTGGACCAGTTATAACTTACTTAATAAAACATGGGACTTTGACAGATACTATTGATATTCTGACGACCTTATATTTTGATAGAGCAAAATATGTATTTTTTTGGATAAACAACTGTCCTTCAAAGCAAAATATTGGTGTTAGTAATGGAAGTCACTGGAGTCTTTTGCTTTATATAAAGGAAAATGATGGTTTTTATCACTTTGACAGTATTGCAGGTCCAAACCACCAGGATGCAAAACTTGTGGCTCACAAGGTAAAAGTTAGTTGTTGCTTTTCGGAAACAAAGGTTCTTCAACATAAATCTAATTTTGAATGTGGTCTGCATATGTTAGTGAATACAAAAATAATCATCAACAGCCTACCAACAAACCAAGATGCAAAATTTAGTGAATCTTGAATTTTACAAATAATCTAAGTGCGAATGTAACAATAAATTATAGTCCCATCACTATTAAAGCAGATACATGTGCTCCAGCTAGTAAAGTCATAGTTCCTTGTCAAAAACCAGAAAACACGAAAAAGTAAAGGACAATGATGAAATTGAACCTCCTTTGGACCAATAGAAGGTACAAAAAGGCAAATCAAATAGTTTTTATAATTTTAAAAATGTTAACATCAGTTGACATGTAACAACAGATTGAAGATTCTTAAAAACTATAGGAAAAAGGAGATTAGTAACAATGACAAGTGTATGCTATGGAAAATGGTGAAGACAAATACTAGAGCAGGAAACAAAATAAAATGTAACAAAGGGTCTTCTATTATGAAAAAAATCGTCAAACACAGTCAGACGACCGTGACAAAGCATTCACGATGAATAGAATTTCATCAAGTAATAACAGTAAATATGAAACTCAAAATATCAATAAAAAGAAAACAAAATTGAAATTATATCAGACAGTCATGGAAGAACGGTTTGTTCAAAGTTATAATCTAATAAGCTACCAAGTAATTACAATATTGTAGGAAATGTAAAGCCAAATGCTTGAATATGTTACGTCTATGACAGAAAAGTTAAATACAAATGATTGCATAATTAATAATTATTATGGGTAGTACTAATGATATTGAAAACCTTACTAACGTTGAAGATATACTTCATCAAATGGATGAGTTTTTAATAAAATGTATACACACTAGAATAATAATAGAAATACCTTTACGATATGACAATCTAAAATTGAATAACCTAATAAACACATCAATATCAAATTAAAAGAAAACCTTAAAGTATTACAATATTACGTTTTGTCAACATAATATGGAACGTAAATATTATACTGCCCAAGGAGAACACTTTAATGAAAGAGGTAAAATACATCTTACTGAACTTTTGAAAGAAATCATTTATTCATTGATAAACATAATATAGATGGTAAATCTCATAAAAACTGTCAGTTATATGTAGAAGAAATAAACGGTATCAGGAAACTGACACATACTTTCTCCCTTTTAGCCCAACTTTAATGAATAAATTACTTTTTATTTACTAAACATAGAATACAAAGCACGGTCGAATGTACAGAAAATCTTGTAAACAAGTTGTTTTCAAAAACATCCACCCAACCTGTTTTGGAGACACAACAAAATTCATTGCTGCACATGTGGTTTTAATAGGGGAAATGCCCCCTATTCTCCCCCCCCCCCTATGGTTATTAAGGGGCAATATATTTTGATTTTTCTCTGTTGGTCAATGCTAACTTGACAAGCATATCAAGTTTGAACGAAATTGATCAGTAAATAAGAGAGAAGTAGTAATTTTTGTATTCCCCGTAAGAATAACATTGGACAACGTACTGTGTTTACCGCAAAATGAAAATTGAAATTTTCTCCGCAACCAGCAATCATAGAATGGTAATTCAGGATACTAAATTATTTAGTTTTTTGAGCTCTTTTTAATTGTGAATAGTAATTTTTTTTTATTTGTTTTTAGGGAAAATCCAAAAAAAACTAAATTTGTGATGTTTTAAGTCCTGTCTAACTGAATTTTTACAGAAATGTGAGTGGTGTCATTTTGTTGGAAAACTAAAGCTCTACAAACGAGAAAATTTTTATTTAAATCGTTATAGCCGTTTTTGAGAAATTTTGATTTTTCATTTTTGTTGGCGGTTTTTGGGGGATAATTACCCTTAAAACTAAAAAATTCAAAAAATGAAAAAAAAATGCCTGGACATATTGTGGATTAGTACCTACATACCAATCATAAAAACACATAGATACATCATAAAAATCGGACCATAGGTTAGGGCTCTACCTCTGTACACATCCATTGACATACAGACAGACAGACACACAGACATCATGTAAAAATCACTTTTTTTGATTCAAGGAGTGCCAAAACGAATATTTCCACTAAAAACTCAAATTCGAAAGTTTTGACGAAAACAATACTTTCTCCATATACTATGTATAAGGGGGAGAAAGTAAAAAACAACTGGAGTCACATTGCTAATAAACTAAACAACTACTGGATTTCAAAAAGTACTGGAAGTAAGGTTTATTGTATTGTTATAGATCTTTTTTAGGACATACTGTTTTAACAATGATGAAGAAGTGACTGAATCTGAATTAAAAATACAAAACACAGAAAATAGGCCCACACCGAAAAAAGGATTAACATCAGAATGTACAAACACTATCTAATGAAATTGCACCTATTTCAATTTTCCTTGATGAAGAAAATCCTTATATATTTTGTGTAACAGATCACGATCTGAAAAGTAATTATATAAAGAAAAGAAAACTTCCAGGCTACTATCTAGGCTCATTTTACAGCAGAGAACTATCTAAATTTGGAGGAGTTGGTATTTTTATAAAAAATTGTTTTGAAACAAAAATATTCGTTTGATAATAAGGTACATTTTTGACTTGGTAGGCTAAGTAATACTGTCCAGTCTGATCTTAGTATGTTGTTGCTTGTAAAATATGCCAAACATTGTTCTATTATTTCGGTTTATGGTTTATTACTTTGTTATTTGAAATATTTAGGCAGTTATTTTCTTGATGACTATCCTACTACATAATTAAGACATAGTAATCCAGGTTACTAAATCTGAATCTAATCGGGTTTTTGTTTCTGAATGGACAAAAGATTTTACTTTTTCTTCATCATGAATAATCTTAAATTAGACGACATGAGATATAATATTCTTAATACATTAATTTGAATTCATTTGCTACGTGAAAACTTAATAACTTAAATGAACGTGAAATAATTGTTGTTATTGTTAGGTTTCACTGAAAAAAACTTAGTTGTATTAAAAGTTGCAAGATGATTATATTTTGTTTTAGCGAATTTCCCCTATAGGGAAGAAGCTATTACCGTAGGTGGCATAGTAAGACTTAAGCCCGAGACCATGATAACTTTTCGTTTTGAGGTCCCCAGATGGAAACACCAGATTTTGATGAAATTTGGCACAAATGTGGAGAGTAGCATTTATGACTTTAAGTTCGAAAAACAGATTGATCGCACTATGGGAAAAGGGTTTATAGGGGATTACAATTTTCCAAAAATCGGTTTTTTGCAAATTTGACCCCAAAATGTTAAAAACACTCAATTTTGGTTATAGCCATTTTATAGAGCTTAAAAACCAAACAATTTAGTATTTTGAATCATTAACCTAGGTTAAGTGGTTGCGGAGAAAATCCAAAAAAAGTGTCCCATGTTAATCTTATGGGAAAAAGGTTTTTAGATTTTTCTCAGATAGTTTTACTAAATAAAAACTTCACATTTCTGTTTATTAATGTGTTAAGCTCAACAAAACAAACATTTTGGTGTTGTAATTGTTGTTCTACGTCCAACCGTTGCAGAGATATTCAAAGTGCTAAACACAGTACGTTGTCCAATGTTATCCTTATGGAGAATAAATAAAATTCTTTATTTCAATTATTTTTGAATGTATATTGATTAAACTTGGTATGTGGCTTCAACTAGTTGTGGTATATTGATATTAGCACAAAAAACAAGTTTTTGTCGATAGTCACCGTAGCAGCAAACCTGCAACTCGGTCCCCATGTTACTCATATGGAGAATAAGTAAAGTTGTATATCTCCCTTAATTTATGAACATAAATTAATAAAACTTGGTATATAGCTTTACCTGGTTCAGTTATATTGATAATTGCAAACAAAATATTACTTATCTTCCTCGTTGCAGCAAACCTGCATCCTCAACCCTAATGTTATTCTTATGGAGAATAAATAAAATTCTATATATCACTTATTTATGGATGTATTTTTGTGAAACTTGGTAAGTAGCTCTATGTAGTAGTGAGTCACATATAAATACATTGGAAATTCGCTGAGTACGCAGGTTTGCTGCGACGGGGGTATTTATTAATAATACCAATCATTTTAGAATACTGGTTAAGTTTACTTAGTTACATTATACAAGCTGTATTGTTATTAGAGAATCATTTGTTGAAATATAGTTTATTTTTCTTTTCATTCTAGGCTTATACAATGTGTTATAAAAATTCTTTATGTTCTGATGTAATGTGTCATGAACTTTAAATACATTTTTGAGTATTTTCAGAAAAAAACACTGAGTAACGCTTCATTTCAATACCCAGTTCCATTACTTAACTAAATAGAACCAAGAGTGTTGGTCCAATAATGGACTGTATACATAGGTCATTGTGACAACAAACTCAACTATTTAATTTCTTAACATTTTGAACAAAGTAAAAATTAATTTTTTGTAACGGCTAATCTGATTAAATAGATTCCAAATGTGTACAAAATGTCCTAGACAGAATTAAGTTACAACTTAATACCGTTAAAAATGAGAAATCAAAAATAAATTTGCCACTGTTATTTGTACCCTAATTAATGTTAATCCCGGGATTAGTCCCTGGATCCCAGGATTCAAGTAATCCCGAAATCCCGGGATTGAAAATATCATCCGGGATTGGATTCCCTAGTCTTGAGAAAGATAGATTATTTTGTGCCCTATTGTGCTCCTGCCCACCTAACCAAATCTGACTGACTGAATGTAGGTTTTTGAACAAGATTAGTTAAAAGCAAGCAAAACTAGTTTCTTTTAAGTGAACTTCAACTTCAGACAGACTTTCTCAACATCAAAAATAAAAACTGGAATAACTAATATGCAGCTAGAATACATATATAATCAAATCAATTAAAAACTATTTCCATACTTTTACATTGTAACATTCAACATTTCACAAAAAAACAACTGAAATAACAGACTAAAAATATTAAGCTTGTAATATTATATATTGCCAACTCTCTTGTCCGTAGTGTGATAACAATCGATGTGAAAGAATTGGTCCAAAGGGAGAAGGGGCTTTATTAGTATTAGGGGGGGAGGTGCCCACCCCCTCTTAGACAGACTCACTACTACCCCCCCCCCAACATTGTTTATTATTTATTAGCAGTATATAACTTTAGTTTTGTTTAAGGGGGGGGGGGGGGGTAAAACTTCGTCATAAGGGGGGTGGGAACCTCTCATTCAACTTAACATCAACATATACGAGTGCCCTGCAGTAAACATAAAAAAACACAGCAGGGATAAATAACTAGAAACACATAATTAGAAAACTTTATTCATATCTATTACAAAAAAACTTAAATGTCACAATTTATACACACAGACAACTACATGCTCATATCACAACTTTTCATTGTTTCATGGATAAAAATACATTCACTGTGATTTAATTGAGTTTCTAAACTTGCCATGTCTAGACTAAATTTTTCTGTGAAAGGCATAAAATTAGTTGGCTACTTTTTACTACTGTGCGAGACTAAATCAAATAAAAGTAGGATATTTACCATAATTTTATATACTGTATATATACATATAAATAGTTATCTACTTCATTATGTTTCTTGTCACTAGTTGGTATTGCATGATTTTTATGTCAAGTCAATTATTCAGGAAATTAATTAATAATAACAATAAGAACAAGTTCAATCAATATATCCTCTATATTTGTATTATGTACTTTTTAAAAAATCCAGGTATATTATAAGCCAGGAAAAAGCTATAACTGAGTTTTTAATACTCTAAAAAAGTAAAAACTAAATCAGGACAAAATATTCTCCTAAATGATGTACAAAACCAAGTTTAAAAAATTTGTATTCACACATGCTTCCAAACATTTTTGGTGCTTCTAACTTAAATTGCAATCATTTCACTGCCCACAAAAATATGTATCGTTGACTAAACTCTACAATGCAGTGCAGTCATCAATATTTATTTTAGTTATGTGCTTTCGGACAAAATGAAACGCACATTTCTTTATACATATTTTATTTTTATATAAATAAAAGCATAAGCTTAAAAATATAAACAAAAAATATTACAAACAAAATGTCAATTTTTCCACTTTTAATTGCAAAAAAGCCATCTATAAAATTACTATAAAAAATAAATAGTTCTTAAAAACAGAGCGATATATATTCTTTATTGGCTGAAAATTAGGAACAATAAAGCAAAATGTATGGCCACATCCAAGCTATTTTGGCACAACAGAAAAATTGGTCATAAAATATTTTCTAGCTGTAATATTTTGTTTTACAACAGTAGTTATTTAAATGAGGAAACGGCAAGGCGAATTATATTCACAGACATGGTTTGTTCATTTCTGTTACAATAATAACTAACTTTCTAAATAACAGTAACAATAAATATTACCAGGAAAAGTATTATGTAATGTTAAAAAATCACAGTAGCCGAGGGTTTTAGCTGCTGTTGTGGAGTAACTTGTTGAAGGCATTGTACGACGACTCGAGATCGAATATAAGCTGACGCACCTGGAAACAAACGTACCATATATTATATTATTTTTTTAAGTACTCTTACTCCTACTCACTATAAAACCATAATTATTATATTTCTAAATTAGGTAATTCCGTTAAAATTTGGCTAACACTAGAAATATTTGGCTACTACTAAAATAGCTGGTATCTTTAAGTTGGTGCTTTACTGAATCTGCCGTGGCGAGCTGGATATATTTAGAAAACTCCGTAAAACATGTCTTTACAGTATTTCTTTTTAGATCAAGTTCGACATACCTCATCCCCTAACATGAAAAATAGCAACGTTTTTAATATAGGGATTTTTTCAAATTTCAAATGATCTACCCCCTCTCTTACTAATACTATTGAGGACTGACTACTACTGCTAAAAATAATAATTACAAATATGTTATACAACTTGATATATTTACAATATGTTGAGTGTCGGTAACACCAATACTTATAATAAGCATAAAAGAAAAACCCACATTTGCAAAACTGTAAAACTAAACCATCAATTAATATGTTTTATTACAATTTATTAGAACTAGCCCAACAAATGTGTACTACAAATGTTATTTACTGGTATAAAACCGTTGAAGCCTATGGAACCTGTAGTAATTGTAAACAAGCTGAATTGATTTCTATTGGAAAGGAGAATATTATAATTGAGTGTGACAAATTTTTCTCAATTTTGCAAAGCAATAAAATATCCCTAACTTTTCCAGTCTCTAAGAGTATTTTTCTCTGACCAAAAGTTATTAGTGAGTTGAGATGGCAAACATTATTTGCTTTGTTTGGATGGATAGCAAAACAATGATTTGATTGTTCGTTGGCATCATAAAAATTAGGGGTGTGCGAGTACTCGAAACTGAGTTTTCGGCCGAGTATTTTAATACTCGAACTCGACTCGAAGTTTTGAAAACTACTAGAAAGTTCGAGCGAGTATTTCCCGCCGACTTCTGGACGATCGCTAACGATTGCGATTGGCCAAATCGCGTAGTAACGGCCGCAAAAGGCGATCGCATCACGTAAAATTGGCCGAAAATGACGATCGGACTGCGTAATTTCGGCCGAAAATGAAGATCGGACCGTGTAATTTTGGCCGGAAATGACGACGGAAAACATAGTATCGGCCAAAAATGACGACTGGGTCACGTAATAAAGGCCGAAAATGACGACGGTATACATTATATCAGCAAAAGTGGTGAACATGCCACTTAACATTGGCCGTAACTAACGATTTCTTCATCTAATATTAATCAATATTTAATCATAAAGCAATGTCTGGTCCAGGTGATATTGGCCAAATGACAACCGAACCGTATTTTACTGGCCGTAAACGAATGTCAAACCGTTTTTTGTTTGTACTGGCCAAAACTTTGTATTGCTACTCTAGTATTAGTAACCATGTTTTTATTATCAAATATTGAGCGGTATCAAAATCCCATTATATTATTTGAAACTACAAACTGATGAAAAATACTCGCTCGAAAATACTCAAAACTCGAAAATAATTGGAACTACTCGACTCGATTAAAAAAATCACTACTCGCACACCCCTAATAAAAATATAACATCCCTTCACACATTATTATACAAATTGGAGTTTATACAAATAAAAGTTTGACCTTCCGACGCCTGCATGTCGTCCCAGTATGGAGAGCCACTTGGCCACCTTGCCACCTCAAACTGACGGCAGCAGACTCATTCGCTGATACTCAATCTTGTGACGCCTAGCAATAAATATCACAAACCCCAGCCCTAGCCCCAGCATGAACTACAGAATGGCCTATACCAGTTGTAATGTTGACATTGGGACAGCATAAATGAAGATGTAAAGCATGTGGGTAGTCATTTGGCATCGATTATGACACGCTTCCATTTCACCTTGGTCCCTCCATGTTTGAAGACAGCAGATTGTGCCTCACCAATATTGTGACCCTTAGAAGAACATGGGTAGCCTAACTTATCCTATTCCAACTTTTCATTCCTTCTATCTAGTTCCTCTCCTTCCGGTAACTTTGGCAAAATACCCATGCGGAAGACGGCCTCAGGGGTCTGCTGGGGTTCCCAATGTAACATATAACATCCACCCTATCTCTAGACACCCCACTCGTATTTACCTGTGTTTCTGACAGTTCGTCCGAGGCCTGCATGTTGTCCAGCACTGACAGCCGCTCGGCTACCTTGCGTTTGCCCTCAAAGTCCCGACGGCAGCAGACTCATTCGCTAGACAACCTACTCATATTTACCTGTGTCTCTGCAGTTCGTCCGAAGCCTGCATGTTGTCCAGCACTGACAGTCACTCGGCCACCTTGCGTTTGCCCTCGAAGTCCAATGGCCGCAGACTCGTTCGCTAGACAACCTACTCATATTTACCTGTGTCTCTGACAGTTCGTCCAAGGCCTGCATGTTGTCCAGCACTGACAGTCACTCGGCCACCTTGCGTTTGCCCTCGAAGTCCAATGGCCGCAGACTCGTTCGCTAGACAACCTACTCATATTTACCTGTGTCTCTGACAGTTCGTCCAAGGCCTGCATGTTGTCCAGCACTGACAGCCATTCGGCCATCTTGCGTTTGCCCTCGAAGTCCGACGGCACCAGACTCGTTCGCTAGACAACCTACTCATATTTACCTGTGTCTCTGACAGTTCGTCCAAGGCCTGCATGTTGTCCAGCACTGACAGCCATTCGGCCACCTTGCGTTTGCCCTCGAAGTCCGACGGCACCAGACTCGTTCGCTAGACAACCTACTCATATTTACCTGTGTCTCTGACAGTTCGTCCGAGGCCTGCATGTTGTCCAGCACTGACAGCCATTCGGCCACCTTGCGTTTGCCCTCGAAGTCCGACGGCAGCAGACTCAGCCTGTTCATGGTGTCCACCAGGTCCCTCAGGTCCGGATGTAGCTCGTCCATAGCTTTGATCTCCAGCCTCAACTTGTCCATCAGTGTGATAAACAGCTGTTGAAACAGAATCTATTTAATTTCAGTGAAATTACATGTTTACAGTGCAACCAGCAACAAGCTTTACAGGAAAAATTTAATTGTTATCTAGGCTACAAAAAAGGTATTATGAGTATTTGGGTAGTATGACCTAAAACAGGCTAGAGTTGTAAAGTTAAAGTAAATGGTATTGCTTAAACTTTAAGACAAAAACTATACAAGACTTTAAGACTTCTATTTTATAAAAATTCTCACAGGATGTAAGTTAAAAAATTAGGTCTATAACCAAAAAAAACCTAACTGCAGAGGCATTCTGATTGTCGTATGATTGTCAACAAAAGTATGCTTTACACATTTAGAGTAACCTATTCTGATATTTGTTAACAGGGAGTTTCCATTGCTCTATAGCCTGCAGTCCATATTTAAATTATTAATACAGATTTTAAGACATAGTTTCAAAAATTTCCCTTGTGTTTTATCTTAGGAGACTAAAAGCAATGAGTAAAACTAAAACAAAATGCTCATCATTAAGTAACACAAGAATACAATAACAGAAGAACACAAGAATCAGTTTTAAATTATTGCCATGATGTCCACAATGATAACACAACAAGGTTGAGATGGACAGGACACGTTGAAAGAGGTGAGTTGTTAAAAAGAGAGTGACGATCAGCAGTCCGCGGGGCAACCATCCCTTGGGAAGACCACAGGTGCAGTGGAGCGATTAGATTCGGAAAGACGTGTAGCACATGGGGGCAACAATTGACCAAGCGACAGACAGACAGCAGTGGAGGACACTTGTTGGCGAGGCCAGAAATCTTGGGTTTGGCCAGGAGGTAAGGTAAGGTGACACAACAATAAGGGAATGTTCAATCAATCAATCAAAATATCTTTATTTCATAAATGTACAACTTGATACTTGAAATAGTGTCATCATCAAAATTATGTTGATTTAAATTACTATAGGGCCTACATATAATCTGCTGAAAAAAATGTTTTGTAAATGTAGACAGTTAAATATTCAAATTAAAACTAAAACTAAAAGCCAACTTAAGAGTTAAATGTAGTAGAATTAATCTCATATTAACATTACCTTATGAACAAAATTCCTGAATAGAATAGAATGCAAATTCAAATATAAAGAATTAAAACACTATTTAATAGGTATACGATATTAGCCTAAACCACAGACAACTATAAAACACTACAGAAGGCAGTTACGTTTTAACCCGGTTAGTTCAGTCACCGGCCGCTAGTGGCACTAGGTCATTCGGATGTCTACTGGTTTACAAATTTGAAAATCAGTGACTTTTCAGAGACTTTCAGGGATGACAAATTTTAAAAATTCTTGACTTTTTTATAAAGGGTTTTCTTTACGGCTACAGAAGTCAGTCAACTATCAGTTTTATATTAACTTCCAAGTCCCTCTGCAAAATCTTTTTGACTGACAGCAGGCTAGTTTAGTTAAAACTGATTTTTAACATTAGGCCTACATAGTGTGTTTCGGTTCCCATCAATATTATATTATTTTAATTACTAAAATATATTTAAAACCTATCTACACTGTATAAAAAGCTTTGGTAAAAAAATTCAGAAACATAATTAGTTTAAAAGGCTATATTTATTCATATTTGATACGTACATAAGCCTATATAAGATATTTAGTAGAACTATATACAAAAGCCTATTAGCCGTATGAGGATCTTTCCCGGGTTGTAGCCATAACCTCCAATCACGTTCACCAATCCACACTTCATTAAATCGGCACTTTACCAATAGGGCTGTGGTATTTTATTCCAAGGAAAATACTTAAACACTAATCTAAACTTCAATTTAATAGTTAACAAGCAAACCGATTGAGAGGAGAAATACGAAAGAAGGTAAACAAAAATACTAAACACTGTTTAGTCAACACAACACCACACTGCCATTTTAGACAATCAGTGACTCATTTTGCCTCAAAGTGATGGACGATTCACTAACGAACGGTTCAAATTGAACGAATCACAAGGCGAATCAAATGAACTGAATTTCTGAAAGAGCCGATTAGTTGTGTGAGTCAATTTCAGTTATTGAAAGAGTTGAGTTGACAAACATTATAGATACGTTCACGTACCAAGGTATATAGCGAGCGTATATCATCATCATCATTGTTGCGGATTAGGAAACCCCAGCATAGCTGCTAGTCACATCTTCCACAAGCGGGAATATTGCGCAGGTTACTGGAAAGATAGGATATAGCAGGAAAGGAAAGGAAAGGGAGGGAAGGGATGGCAGCCAAATCGACCCTTCAGATGGCCAACTCCCGTGCCCCTGTGACAGCTGGGATGAGGCTCTCAAACAGGGGACCCTCATTTTACCCTCCATCTGGTCAACTCAACTGACAGGGTATCCATGTACAACAGCCAGGGACCATTCATTCTCAGGTTGGCAGGTGGGGACCAAACCCGGAGATTCTGTCCCTAGCCGCTGCAAATGGAGGGACCAAAGGTGAAAGGGAAGTTTGTCATAATGGACAGCCAAAAGACTTACCATATGTAGTGACAACTTCATTTGCTGTACCCAATGTCAGCCTCAAAACTGGTAAAGACCAGTCTTAAGGTAGTCCTGGGACTAGCGAGCGCATAAGCGGAAGGCCAAACTATCGAATAACAACCGACTTTTTGACATTCTACGGCGAGCAGGAAACGTGAATCAAATGAGTCGGTTGAATATACGACTCATTTGATTTGAGTGATTCATATGAATCGATTCGTCAAGATGAATCGAACTGCCCATCATCACCTACAACTATTTCATACCGTGTATTGAGCCCGTGTGGTTCCCTGATCCCGAACAGTTTCAGGGACGGGGATACGAATAAAATAGTTGGGATTTAACGTATTTGTACAAGTCCGTTTGTGTCCGTTACCTCCAAGTATGACGATAATTATTTTGTCTTTTTGATTTCAGTCATAGTAGCACGGTCATATACACATTATAAATCCGTGCATGGTATTAAAAATACGGGGCTTTTCCGTGACATCTGTGCCCCTTCATTAAAATCCGTGACTTTTCCGTGACATCCGTGATTTTCCGGGCCGGTAGACACCCTGGGAGGGGATGAATTGGAGTACACCGACTGTCATCCTTATAGGCGACCCGATTTATTCCCCACTTCACAAGCTACCTCACCTCACGGTGACCCAACTCATGGTGCTATCACCAAAGCACAGTCGTTTTCCTATTCCAGTCGGCCCTCTGAAATTTTTGTATAGTTTTCTGTGCCTAGACACACACAAATATGAGTCTTTGACTAACTTTTAGAGTGGATATGGAAAGATGTAGGTTTGTCAAAATGAGGAATAAAAAATATAAAACCAAAACGTTTTCTCAACATAAAGATTATGTTGGCAACTTACCGATACAATATCAGCAATGCATTTGCTGGTATTTCCTTTATCATCCTTGATTGTTATTGGTCTATCTTCTTTAATTCTCTCCATCGCAGCAGGGCAGTCCAACTAAAACATGTTTGAAAAATTAAATTTATAATTTATAGGTATAATTTGATTTGCTCCATAAAAATCAACTCTTGTACACTGAAAGCGATTCACAATAACCAATTCACTAAATTCAAACTAAATGGAAAAAATATCCTTATGAGGACTAATCAAATAACGAGTCGAAACTCTGATCGGCCTATGTGAATTTTTAAAAGATACAATACAGTAAGACCCCGCTTAACCGGACCCCGCTAAACCGAAACCCGGGTTAACCGGAACGGTTTACGAGAATTAAATAATCAATAATAGAGAGGATCGGCCCGGCGGGATGACTCATGGTGCGCTGAGACAACGCCGGCCGCGGCGGTCACTGAACTCGGGAGCTGTTTTGACAGGTTTTCCACATTCCTGTACCAGTCACGAGGGGGTGGGGGCTTGACCCATTTCGCACTAAAGGATCAGTGTACTGCAGACTCTCACACCTGCATGTGCGAGAAACAGCAGAGCCCGTTGATGGAGATGACGACGTAGATGCGTCGACTGCATGTTACGTCAACCGAGGTAGTGCTTTTAATGTTTTAATGCTTTTGAGGTAGGATTTATTCATTCATATTGTATTAAATAATGTCCCTTTTATTTAAATTCATAATAAAAATTAAGAATATGTAGGCACAGTACAATATGGGTATTTTTTTAGGTCGCACTCCAATTCGTCGAGCAGTCACACAAATCTACACCCGCTGATTTGCTACTGATAAAAGTATGGCGAGACAAGGCTGCCCGCAACCGCTGTGACGAAAAGGTTCAGAAAAAGATTGTTGATTACTTCAACAAATAGCCTTTTATATTGTAAACTTGTAAATAGTCCTTATTTTAATAAATTGACGTTGTGAAAACTGGAACTTGTATGTTTTTTCCCTAAATTAACCTTAAAATACCAATTCCGGATTAACCGGAAAATCGGTTATCCGGAACGGTCCCGCCCCCATTATTTCGGTTAAACGGGGTTTTACTGTAGTTTAACATACCTACTCAAAATTTCTTACTAAAACTTGAAATTCATAACTGATAATCAAATTGAAGACTTAAAATGAAACACAAAAGTTACAACCCTTCTCGATCATTATAGGCACACATATTACTCAGTATTTTACCTATTACCTTTATTTTCTCTCTGTCCCGCAGCACCCCTGGCCGGCCTCACGGCACACAGTTAGAGAATCTCTGGTCTGTGGTATAACTCATTCCTCAGACTAATTTCCCATTTTTAAATCCACAATTTGGATGTATTGACAGTTAAATGAAAATGTGGTAATCATTTCTTTCAAATCCAACCCAAGACTAACATTTACTGACAGAAGAATATCTTATAACTTAACAATTTCGCTTAACAACTGTGGCTAGCATCCGTACTGCAGGACTATTGAGCGAGGAATTATTCAGTTAGCCAATATCTACAACCAACATTGATTAAAATTGAATTGTACCTTGAAAATATTGTACAGTTTATGACTGTTGTGGTATGAAACCGCTTTATCTCAGAGGGAAATATTTACAATTAAACGTTGCACATCTCATTTAGAGGCTCAAATTACGTCCAACATCCCGCAAGTTAGGCTCAGGGAAAAAAAAGCTGTCTAGGGAAATATTCCAGGACAGAGTAAAATTTCAGGACAATTCCAGGTTTTACAGGACTCTCACCCGGTATTTCTTGATGAAGACCTCCACGGAGGGGAACTCCTCGCCCTGCACCTGCTTGAACGCTGCCTTGTACTGCACCAGCAGCTTGCTACAGGCGGCCGTGTATTCCTTGGGCGTCACACAGTCGCGGATGTACGCCTTCTCCAAGTTCTGCAGCGTATTGATCACTGCGTACAGATCAGCCATGTTGTCATACCTGCGCAAACGTACAGTACGGTAATCATCGAGGATTTACAATGAAATGATACGATAATTTTCTAATAAAACTTGTTAACCCATTGGTGTGGACTTACGTGCTGCTTCCGTTCCTTACTTGTCATCTTTAAAACCTACGAATTGGAATAGAAAAATTGTGTTAAAAATTGGATTACGGCGTATTTCAATTAAAATATTGTTTTCTCTCAGTTTAAAGAGTCATATTGGCAGACACACAGTAAACATAAGTAAAAGTAGCAAAATAAAAGTTGACCATGTACAATTCATATAGAATTAACCAGTCCCATCATCTTCCAAGAAAGCCTGCCACCATTTTTACTTGGGCCTTCCCACCAATGTTGCCATAGATTGGTTAACTCATTTGAGATTTGCACGACTGGTCAGTTTTGGTCGTAAGTAGGAACAGTGGCGGACTTACCTATGGCGCCGCTTCTAGGCCCATTCGGCCGTCTGCCCCTTTGTGTTTTGCGAAAAAAGAAAAGGTTAATAGAGTTTGAGAATTAATTTCAACTGTATGAGTTTATTTATTTTATGAGTAATTTATGAGTATTTATTATTTATACGATTATAAATGTCGTAAAAAAATTATCACTGTACTTACTGCGTAACCGCTTTTGATTACAAAAATGTAATATAACAATGTTACAAATACTAATCGTAAAAAGACAAGAGATACACACACAACATTACCACCACCTTTGATTGCCACTAGAAACACAGGTACTGGTAATGACACAAGTGCTCGCTACTCGCAGTCGCATCTCTGCCTCTGCATGTCGCGACATGATCGTGAGTCATCTTCACCGCTAACCACCACGCGCCCTTCGCCGCGCTGCTCGCCGCCGCGGCCGGGCGCCCCTAGGCACGTGCCTAGTGTGCCTTATGGTAAGTCCGCCACTGAGCAGGAATCGAACCTGTAAACTTCGTAAGAACACCTGGCCAAGGTGGCTCCATTATTTAGCCCACATGGCTATCACGACCAGTGGCCTAGCGGCGTTAAAAACGTTCAGTCAGTCTGCACCGCTACCAATGAGAACCATAGCTTCCTACAGTCGTTGTTATAAATTTTGCCACTAGAGTGCAGCATATATCGGAATCCGTTGTAGGTTATCGTGAATATAATCAAATTACTACATTAATGGGTTAACGTATGGTGAAGTAAATAATAACGATATTCCTGAGTTCTAAAAGTTATTTGATTAGAATGGTGGATCCCAATTAAAAGAAACATTAACCCCATACTAAGCAAAATTTTTTTAATTAGAGTTTAGGACTCAACCCATTAAAGTAGTAATTTTATTCCATTCACGATAACCTACAACATCGATTATAACAGACAACATCTTGGTTTACAATTTAATGATACATCAATTTTCTAATAAAACTTGTTAACCGATTGGCGTAGACTTACGTGCTGGTTACATTCCATACTTGCCATCTTTAAAACCTAAGAACTGGAACAGAAAAATTCCGATTTGGAGCTGCACTCTAGTTGCAAAATTTGTAACTAATGACTGCGGGCAGCTACGGTTCTCTCTGATAGGGGCACGAACCGCCTATTAACCTATCCAACGCCTCCAGGCTACTGATCGTGATAGCCGAGTGGGCTGAATCGTATAATCACCTTGACCAGCTGTTCTTAAGAGGTTTAAAACAAAACTGAGCAGTTGTGCAACTCTCGATGAGCTAAAATAAACGGTGGCAGGCTTGCTTGTAAGTTGACGGGATTTGATAATTCTTTGTGAGTTGCACTTGGTCAACACTGATTTTGTTATTTTTTACTTACGTTTACTGTGTGTGTGCCACTACGATGACTTTAAACTGAATGTAAACAATATTGTTTAATTCAATTACTCCAACAATCCAGTAAAAACACAATTATTCTGTTCCAATTCATAGGTTTTAAAATGACAAATTAGGAACAGCAGTGACATATAATTCCGCCAATGGGTTAAAAGGATTAAACTAGGAAAAAATTCCTCCTATAGTAAATATCAGCTGTTTGGATATTAGCTACAGTAATAATATTGTTCGATTTGGTTGTCCATATTTGATATGTTTGTTTTGAGGTTAAACGTAATTTTTAAACAGTACAATTTCACTGGTTTAAGAGATCTTTGGCTACTTAGATTGCACTTACTTCCACCATAAATGTAAGAAACAAATTTGCAATAAACAGTGTTCTTTGCAAGTAAGGCATATGAAAGCAACATTAGGTATAAACATCATTTAACTAGACTCTAAATTTTTGTTGATAGCACAATTTTAAAGGAAATTTAATTGAAAACTTGGTTTCTATAAAATTTCAGATATTGGTACTAGAAATGGAATGCAACTATGGTTTAGGTAAAAATAAAGACAATATTTATAATGAGGGAGTGTAAACAAAACTATATTCAGCCGAGGGCTACATACCGTAACTGTTTTTTATCAAAACAAAAACTTGCACAAAAAAATACAACTGATTTCTGTTATAAAACAGACGATTTCTGTATGGGACTTAATTGAAAATGGGGAGTATGAGAAACTTATGCTAATGTAAATAATCAATGGCTACAATAGGCTCTAGTTAAAATAATATTAACTTAAATATAATCAAACAAAATTGTATAGCCTGTGGAGGAACATTTAACAGATAACAGTGCCGAGTAATCACATTGTGCTCTAATATGTTCAGTTTGTTTGATAAGATGACTCACAATTGAGTTACACCACCGTTATAAGTTAACTTAATAATATGACATACAAATATCATGTTTTGTCATTAATATGTTACTCTCTGTAATCACTTTTCATAAATTATTTACAAATCATAACTGTTTCAATATTCAGGGTAGAGGGCCATATGATTTGGGTCCCAAACTTGAACAAAGGGGATCTTCTTTGAACAACATATTTTTGGTGGCGTTTTTAAATTCAAAAAAACATAATTTTACTGGACGCTACCCACCTTCAAGTTATGCAGCCATACCCCTTGTAATGGCGACGACATTGATGAATCGTGGTCAGGCCTGGCTCGATTACAACAAAATATAAATTTTGTTTTCTCAAGGAACCCTAGATAACAACAAACGTTTTTACGATTTCCCGAAACGTCCGGTAATTTATATGTAGCATTTTGATGTATGTTTGTATATTTTGTGTAAGTGTTAGTGTTTTGAGCTTTTTTAGGTAGTATAATGACAAGAAGATTTGTTCTTCATGACAAAAGGATTTGTTCTTCAAAGTTGTCCCCATTGCAAGCGCTAACGCCACAAAAGCTGAAGGTGGGTAGTGCTGGTAAAAATTTAGTTTTTTGAAAGGGTGAAAGAAATAGGTACTCAATTTTATCTACCTGTCCACTGTTAAGTGTTCAGTCTGTCACACAACATACTTGAATGATCAATGAAATTGGTATAGGCCTATCTGGTTGTCTGACACATTGGTTGGTTTTATCATGAATCTATGACAGCTTTTAAAAATGTATAAATTAGTAACTGCTGATTATGAATAAAACTTACTTTTCACGCTCACGGGCATTTCTAAAAAGTTTCACATCTTCAAACAACTCAGGTCTATTGGAATCTGAAACAGGTACAAATATATATACCTATAGGGTATTCATAAGGACAAGATTAAGCCTATTTATAATTTTAGACATGTATGTGGTGGCCATAAATATTTTGGTCCAAAACAGGACATTGATAAAACGAGCGTTGTTTCGTAAATTCTTTTTATGAAAGGATGTAAAAAACTGATCTGTCTTTAATTAACTAGCTGAGTCCAATAGCTCTGCTCATTTACCGATAGTTTTGGGTTATATTAGGTTCAAGTAAAGTTCAGACAAACATCATGAATGCTATTTATACATTTATTTATATTACAAACCAGACAACTAATAACAGATTAATGTTTCTATCAGGCCTCAGGCCTACTAAACTTAACTTAAAAGTTAAAACTGAACTCCTGGAGCTTAAACATTTGATCTATAGTTTGATTGCTCAGGGAGTGCGGCTGGCCGAAGGGTCGGCACTACTCACAAACACGCAGGCCTCACATACACAGACGAAGGGGATTAGGACGGACCATTGACCTGCCGCATGAATCTTCACTGGCTCACGGAAATTTGAATATCAATTTTTTAAATTTGACCTTCATTATAAAATCTATTAATGCTTTTGACTTCAGCTCAGAATGATAAGTAAAATAGTACCAAACAATACATATATTTTGCTTAAAACATCTAGAAGTTACGAACATTTCCATATTAGAAATTACGAATATTTTCATATTTATTATCATAATACCGAATAAATTATATAGTGTGTTCTCTGAACCATTTTGACAATCTGTACCATATGTTTAGTAGGTGGACATTAACAAATGATACATTTTACATGTGTTTGTGACATCAGCTGTAAAATTTAATACAGATGCGCACCTTAGTGATTAACTTACTTATTTCATTACCAACTATTTAAAACATCATATTATGAATATTACATTGTATTATTTCCTATTTTTCACCTGCTTAATCATACGGTAAAGTTTTGCATGATAGTTGTGAGAAACCCTTGTATACCTGTCCAGTTTGAAGAATAAAAAATAATTTTTTTGGACGATCGGGTGAGGAGTAACGCTTTCAGAAGTTTATTGCTCTTCTGGGACAAAATACCGAAATGGTGCCTGCAGACTCTTTAGGGTGAAAACAAGTTTGAAATTCTGTTGTGACACATGTATGACTCATTTTTGAAGTTATGACTTCATTTTCTTTTTATCATCCCCATTCAGTGAACTATTTCTTGTCATGGTTATTTTGTGTTTGGACTCATTTTTCATGGAATTAAACAACAAATTTAGTAACACAAAGCATTTTACTGTAGGCCTATATCTAACTTGAAATGAATTGTGATTTTGATGTATCATACAACAGGTGTTATATTTCTAGGTAGGGAAGGGGTTCGGGGCTTTCAGGCAATTAGGACAGTGGTGAGTGTGCGTGCGTGTGTCGGGTCCCTTGCAGTTAGAGCCGAGCTCCAGCCGCACTCCCTGAACAATCAAACTATAAATTGAACATTACCAACTTATAATTTTGTCTGAAATGATTTTCAAGACAGCTCTATAGCTAAAAGTATAAACACATATTTTTGAGGGTCCTGTCTGCCTTGTTCGCTAAATTCTTTATTGCAAAAGTAGGGACTCCTGACATCTTATTAACTCTTTTATAAACCAGTATTTTTAGAAGCATTTCATATAATTGGTCACAAGTAGGCATATAGTCGGTTTGGCGGTTTTAATAATGAATAATAATTTATTAGGCTACCGTACCTACAAATTGAACAATAACTAATAATTATTGGCAATGTGACAAAAGTTTTTAATTTTTAATGGGTTGTGTCCACTAATTATTTTGGAATGATGCGCGGTATCAATATTTGATATTCGATCAATGCAACATAGGAGGAAAACAGTCCTTCAGGTGTTGTTTAATACACAGTATTAACTGTAAATCAGTTTTAACTGAAACAAAATTATTTGGTGTTTAAGCAAATGAATACAAGCAATGTCACTGGATTGATATACAGTACCATTTATCCCGAGAATGACTTTGCTCTGTACAGAAATAAAAATACAGACTCAATGTGTGTAGAGTTACTGCCTCAATTATAAAAATACGAAAAAATACAACCTAGGATAAAAGGATCCATGTTATGGTCTGAACCCCCATAAAATACTTTAGGAAATAAGCTGAGGAGCGCCATACAGGAGAGATGAACCGCCCCCCACACACACGCACGCACGCACACACAAAATAAACAGATGAGTCACTAGTGACTCATGTTGCAGTCAATGTGTTAACAATGTACAGTACGGACATGGCTTATTACCCATAGAAAGAGATAAGGGGAAATCCTCTCTTAGGCCACATTATTGATTATCCATTTCTTGTAGACCGTTCCGGAACCCAGGTTTTGGTTTAGCAAGGTCTGTTTGAGCGGGGTCTGGTTTAGGTTACGGCCCACATTCATTCAATTGAAATTTCCGATTAAAAATATCAATATATCGCATTACTGGCGATTGAAAATATCGATATTAAGAAGTATCGGTTATTATCAGCTGTTTTTATATCACACAAAATATAAACACAAGTTATATTTATAAATAACAATTCCATGACTCTATAAAAACAAGAATATTTAATAAAATTAAACTAAATTAAACAAAACAGAGATGAGTAAATAAACTAGGCCTAAACAATTTAAAAAGAACAAAATTAAAAATTAGAACATTTTAAGGTGTTTAAACTTCTCCAGGATACAACTTTTAGACTGCTTGAATAAAAAAATAGGGAAGAATCTTATTTAGAGTACAGTGAACATCTCGTCGATATAGAAACTCAGCAAAGTGTTCAGCTAAATGTTCTGCCTTTATAACAGTTCCTAATGATTTCATGAGACTCCGTCATGATGGCTCAATTGTTTGAGTGTTGGCTGACGTAACGGGATGACAAACTAGTTGTTATTTTACTAAAGTTGTCAATCCAAGTTTGTTTGTAATGAACAAACTTCAGGAGGTCCGCCGAGATAGTGACACCGCAGTTCTGAGCCGGCTCCCTATCCCGTGCGCACAAGGTTTTATGATAGTATTTTTGTTAGTCGTGTATACGTTCTTAATGTATGTAAATATTAGTTTTTTAACAACAGGACGAAGTTTACAACTAGACCTACGCAACGCAAAACTCATGAATAATCTAGTGCATATTTATAGTGCAGATGCTGATGATGGCCTAGCGCCGAAACGCGTTCATCACAAACAAACTTAGATTGACGACTAGTTTGTATATCTAGTAAAATAACAACTAGTTTGACATTATCAATCCGTGCTACAAACCGCATATAATGTATTCGGTTATGGTTTTGGATAAGTTATGTTTCAGTTAAGGTGTGTTAAAATTTGTTCAGATAATAAACGTTGATTCCACTATTACCTAAACAAACATTTAATTCCAGAAACAACATTATCATTTTGTGTCATTGTAATGTTTATTTATTTTTTAGTTTGAATGAAAAACAAACTAAACAAAACAAACATGACGTAATAACTAATATAGCCTACAAACGAGAAAATATGTTGCAATCGATAAAAATACCGACCAAATCAAAAACTTACCATACCTGTATCGAGCAATTTCATTTGGTTTTATATATCGTTCCGCTAATGAAAGTCTACCCGATGATGTTCGGTTACAATTTCTTCTCAGGAATTTATGACTTTCAATAAGGCTTTTATTAGGCCTATTTGTTAAGCTCATAACATGAGATAGCTACTCAGCATAGATAGTTGATATGCCTAGTTCCTTTATTTGCTGTGTAAATAACGAGAGGAAGGGGTAAATTTCCTCACATTTCCCCTTTGTTGGCCATCAAGTCGTCTCTTACAGCCAGCAATTTTCATTAGGGATGCTATTGGTAAACTCACAGCAATAACAAAAGCAGCCTTAATTTTCCTCTTTTGCTCTTCCCAGTCTCTGAAAAACTCCTAGCACTACTGGCCTATTAATCTTATCTTAGCATTATCCTTTAAATGAGGTATTTTACCTTAAAAATAAAATGAAGGTGTATATATAGCATAATCAACAAAGAAAATAATGTCTTGAAATGCCTAGCCTAAATAATATGTTTTCCTTACCCATTGTTTACACACTAAACTTTTCCTGATATAGAGAGCACCTTAACCCAATTACCAACTCTACGGGGTTACAATTATTTTTGAATCCAACAAAGGTTATAAAAGAACTGAATTATTTCACCACCGAAAATATGATTAACGCAGTTCAAATTGCAATGACTAATACGAGTTTTCCTAACTCCTTTGGTTTGAGGTTGACACTTGACAGGTTGACGTATGGTAATGGTAATGGTAGTTGGCTTTAAAAAAACAAGTCATGGAGTAATAAGTCATTATGTACAATTAAAATTGTTGAGTATTAAACTGTCCACGGATAACATAATACTGTATACATTGCCACAGGGCCGGGTAAATGTTGTATAGGAGGTATATATCTAGGATGTTTAGTCGGATGCACGCGTGTTAGCAACTTTAATTTTGTTATCCAAATCCAGCAATTGTCGGTAAAGATAAAATAAAATTGTAGTATAAACATGTTTCTGCTCGGGGCAGGTTTTATAGTTTTTCAGTCCCATTTCCATTTCCATTGGGACAAACATTAGGTGTAACATTTACAACCAGATGTGGCCCTCAGGGGTTGTTGGATTTCGACTAAACGGGAGGCATTTCCCTGGCTTGTCCGAGGAAGGGCTGGTCAAGATCCAGACATACTTTGTAGAGATTTGCTGAGTCGATTTATTTTAGGTTTTTTACTGGTGCCGTGTTAAGCCCGGCCGTGTAAATCGCGGCCAGTGTTAAGCGCGGACAGAACCGGTTTGAGAGGGTAATTGGACGGCCGCCTCCCTTTCTTGGCCTTGTTTTACCCGACGCTCGGGGAATATTCCCGTCACCTTATTCACTAGGAACATTTGGGGATCTCTGGCGCTTTCGCCGGCCACACGACATCAGATGTTTCAACGCATTACGAGAGAGGGAGAGAGAGAGAGAGAGAGGGGGGAGGGGGAGAGAGAGAGAGGGAGGGAGAGAGAGAGAGAGAGAGGGGTGAGAGAGGGGATGGGAGAGAGGGTGAGCGAGAGGGGGGAGAGAGAGAGGGGGTGAGAGAGAGGGAGAGGGGGGATAGAGAGAGAGGGAGAGAGAGAGAGAGAGCGAGAGAGAGCAACTGAACCTTCCGCAGCGTTTCCCGCTCACCAGCTCCCTCGGGCAGAAATAAAAACATTTAACAAATATAAACTCATTACAAATCACTGTTACATTATATTCTTTAGACACCATTTATTTTCTTTCATATAATTAATTAATAGTCTAAACATTGCTTTAAAACGGGAGGTTTAAGCGCAAGATAACAAAGTTAACAAAGATTTACACAATTTTCAAGAAAATAGAAAATAATAATGGTAAAATTATAAAACTTGCCAAAAATGTTTTTAAATAACTCTGATATACGCCATTAAAATTTTAAGCTAACACGTTTAATAGATATATTATTATAATTGTCTAAAGTTGAGATTCACTGAAACATTGTACAAAAAAAAACACTGGCATATTATAATTTGTTCGTTATACAAATTATAACAATTTATGTAAACTAGTCAAAACTCCGTAATATAACATTTGAAAATATTGACTTTTATTTGATAGTTCTCTGGTTAAAATTGAACCAGCCGTATCGGAGGTGAGAAATCGTAAACTCAAATCTCCATAATATCTGCGAGGACATATAGTATTACCGGTTCTGCTGCCGCGACTACGGTACTCCGACAGGGAGCTAAAGGGGGCGATTACTTGTCCAGGTAGGAGACAAATTACCCACCGACCGGGGCGCGGGAATTTCTGAGGCGACCGTCCGCGCTAAACACGATTTTCGGCTGGCCGCTCATAACACGGCCGGGCTTAACACGGAGCCTTTTTACTTATTCGGAAGAGACCTCGTAAAACAGCTGTAAGGTCACGAGATCACCAATCCAATCAGCAGTGTTACTGGAAACACGATATTTATCGTACGCGTACCATATTTTCTACATCATTGCAATTAAAATTAACATTGTTTAACAGCTTATTTACAGAAGAGTAATGTTTGCAGCAAAAATGTCTTACAAGGACGTCCTATTGTTTCATAAATCAACAACATATCATAAAGTGTTGCCAACCTTAAGAGTGTAATAATGGTACAGCTATTTTTAAATTGTCACTGGACATGCAGAAAGAAAATTTAAACCCTTAATCCATTAATCTAATAATACAAATAAATCAAAACAATATATTAGTTTCATAAAATAACAGCTTATGTAAGAATAGAATGTAAGCAGTTAAACAATGTTAATTCTAATTACACTGATGGGGAAAATATGGTACTCGTAAGATAAATATCGTGTTTGAAGCAACACAGCAGATTGGATTGGTGATCACGTGACCTTCCAGCTGTTTTTACGAGGTCTCTTCCAGTTAAGTAGAAAACCTTAAATAGATCGACTCAGCGACACCTGGTCTGAAAGCTTTACGAACCTTGGAGCTTTACGAAGTATGTTATGGACCTTGATGCCAATTTACGGAACCCCGACATTCCCAAGGTTCGTAGAGCTTTCAGACAAGGTGTGCTGAGTCGATCTATTTAAGGTTTTCTACTTTACCGGAAGAGACCTCGTAAAAACAGCTGGAAGGTCACGTGATCACCAATCCAATCTGTAGTGTTGCTGTAAACACGATATTTATCGTACGAGTACCATATTTTCCTCATCAGTTTAATAATTAACATTGTTTAACTGCTTACATTCTATGATCAGCTGTTATTTTATGAAACTAATATTTTTTTGATTTATTTGTATTATTAGATTAATCGATTAAGGGATTAAGTGTTCTTTCTGCATGTCCAGTGACAATTTAAAAATAGCTATACCATTATTATACCCTTAAGGTTGGCAACACTTCATGGTATGTTGTTGATTTATCAATCAGCTGGACGCCCTCGTAAGACATCTTTGCTGCAAACATTGCTCTTATGTAAATAAGCACACGTCTGAAAGCTCTACGAACCTTGCGACATTCCGACCAAATTCCAACGTCAAGCCAACAGACTGCGCTAGAATGAAATTTGTTGTATTGCCAACACAATAAATATTTGTTATCAGCAATGATAATACCATAGAAAAATAAAGCAGGTATAGAAGTGTCACGTAATGCTAAAATTTGCTAACACAAAATTGTTAATTCAACCGGCCAGATCATACGACAAAACCGGCCAAGCGACGTTGCCTGTCTGTGCACTCCAGCCGGCTGGCCGGCCGGCCCAGCCGGTAGGGAAAAATTCCCTCGCCCTGCTTGGCGCTTGTCGTATTGAGTGCAGTGTTTACGCGCTCTTCGCATTATATACTTCTCTGGTTAGTTTTCTATTCAATGATGCTAAAGATTTTGCCTCAATGTTAATTTATCGATTTACCAACTTTAAAAATACATTTAAAATCTTCTGAGATACTGGTACGTTTAATGTTGACTGACGATTTCTTTAAACATTTTTTAGTTCGAGGATAGTTTTCGTGTATGGGTTCATCGCGTCAATAATAAGATTAAAAGCTTAAGCTCTCTCTGTATGTTTTATAAACATACCCTGATTTATAAATAAAGGGTTACAGAAAATAGGTAAAATCATAATTTTAAAAGTAAACTATGTTTAACGATTAAATTGTAATGCATTTTATTACTGAATTTAATATTTTACAGTAACTTGTTCCTACGTGAAGAGCTAATTTCTTCAGTGAATTTATAGTAAATTTGTATGGCATCGGGTGCTAACTTTTCAACATGTTATATACACTCTGCATTTTATGTACAGTATTCTCCTAAAGAACAACATTAAAGGCTGAGTACGCAGATTTGCTGCATCAAGAAATATAAACAATATGTTTTTGTGCAATTATCAATATAACTTAACCAGGTGAAGCTACATACCAAGTTTTATTTTTTATTTATGTTCATAACTAAGGGAGAGATAAAACTTCATTTATTCTCCATAAGAATAATATTAGGGCTGAGTATGCAGGTTTGCTGCTACGGGGACAATAACAAAAATTGTTTATGCAAATATCAATATACCAGTACTAGGTGAAGCCACAGGCCAAGTTTCATCAATATACATTCATAAATAATCGAGATATTAATTATTTAGAATTATTCTTACGGTACACATTATTTAGATGAAAGATGCATATATTTTTAATAATTTTAATAGTTTTAGCGAATTTCCCCAATAGGGAAGAAGCTATTATCGTAGTCGGCATGGTAAGACCTAGCCCGGGACTATGATAACATTTGTTTTGAGGCTCCCAGGTGCCAAAAACACCATGTATGCGTGTGTGCGTGTGTGTGTGTGTGTGTGTGTGTGTGTGTGTGTGTGTGTGTGTGTGTGTGTGTGTGTGTCCGTAGGCATGATAACTTTCGTAAAAACGCCTTTTGTATAAACGTGTAAGGCAGCGTCTATTTTCATGAGTTGGAAAACCAGACAGGTCGCTCTATTTTAAAGCAGGTTTTGTACCCCAAAATTTGTTTTAACTTTTTACATTTAATTTTTTATATACCCACATTTTAGTTTGTACCATTGAATTCAGCTTACAAAAAAAAAACAATTTGGTATTTTTATCATCACTCTACGTCAATTGGTTACCAAGATATTGAAAGTGCTAAACATAATACGTTGTCCAATGTTAATCTTATGGAGAGAGTAAAATGTTATATCTCGCTTATTAATGAACATATATTGACGAAACTTGTAATGTGGCTTCATTTGTTTAGGTTTTACTGATATTTAAACAACTTTTTTTTCGTACTGATATTTGCATTTAAAACCAATTTTTTGTGGTACCCAAGTCTGCAAACTTGCGTACTCAGTAGCTATAATGTTATTCTCATGGAGGATAAGAAACAAGTGATATCTTGCTTGTTTATGAATATAAATTAGTAAAACTTGAAATGTTGCTTTATGGTGATCTATTTTATTTGTAAAAAAACAGATTTTAGTTGTTCTTGATGCAGCAAACCTGCATACTCAGTCCTAATGTTGTTCTTATGAATAATAAATAAAATTTCATATTGCACTTATTTATGAATATGCTTTGATGAAAGTTGGTAAGTGGTTCATGACGTAGTGAAGTACCATTTGAAATTCTCTGAGTATGCAGGTTTGATGCAACGGGGGTATTTTATTGTTAATCATCATTGCAATTTATGGAATTTAAAAGGTTGAATTTGTCTAATGCAGTTCATGTTTTATCCTTCTGTAATAATAACATTCCAGAAATTTAGTAAGTACCAGATCAGTTCGAAACGAGATTTGTGCACATCCTCCACTTCCTGTGCATACAACGGGAGAGTGATCTTCACTGCCACACAGCCACACGTTTTTATCAGATCAGCCTTACCGCCTACCGTGGCCGTGGCGGAAGCGACCGAGATTGCTCCCTGCGGGAATTTGGGAATCCCGCACTGCCCGACTTGGCAACAAGGCACCGCTAACTCAGACTTGAACGACGCGACAGCGTGTACGCTTTTTCCCTACTTCGTGACACTTCTGTACCTGATTTATTTTTCTATGATAATACTAAACAACAAATTTGGATTTAATTAATATAGATTAAAAACTTAGTAATACAAAATATGTAAAATCAAAATGAAAGAGTAGGACTCCGCACCAGCACAATAAGCCAAAAGGTTGACGTGCGCAGGCCCGGACACATAATTATCGGGAGCTGGGCCACAGCTCCAGCTCCCCTCCCTCAAACCGTCAAACCTAACCGGATGTGCAGTGTGCAGGAACAATACCTGAGGGATGTATTGGTAGGGATCGTTTTCAATACCTCGCTACAACATATGTGTCCTGAGTCATGACCCTTTTTTAAGCCTTTGTGTTTGAGATATTACAAATTAAAAATGTAATCAATCTCTTTAAAATACTTGTTGTCTTTTGATTAGTTATATGTAAGTGTAAAAATTCAATAAAAAAACTATGGTTTTAAGAAAATTTAACTTACAGAATGCTTTACATTTTTTTAAAGGTTATTATTCATTATTAGCGAATTCCCCTATAGGGAAGAAGCTATTATCATAGGTGGCATGGTAAGACCTAGGTCCGGGACCATGATAACTTTTCGTTTTGAGGCCCTCAGATGCCAAAAACACAATTCGTTCAAATTCATATATATGAAACGTAAGCACGATATCTTTCGTAAAATGCTCCAATCTTTATTAAATTTGGCATGAACGTGTAATGCAGCATCTTTTTCCATGTGTTCGAAATCTAGATAGATCGCAGCATTATAAGGGGGGTTTTGGGGGGGTTGTACCCAAAAAATGGGTTTTTTGAACTTTTTACATATAATTATTTTTAAAGCCAAACTTGAGTTTACACTATTGGATTCAGCTTAAAAAACAAACAATTTGGTAGTTTTATCATCGTTTCTACGTCAATATTCTAACCGAGATATTTAAAGTGCTAAACACAGTACGTTGTCCAATTTTAGTCTTATGGAGAATACATAAAATTTTATATCTCGCTTATTAATGAATATATTATACTGATGAAACTTGGTATGTGGCTTCATTTGGTTGGGGTTTACTTATATTTGCATTCAAAACCCATTTTTTGTGGTTCTCATGGCAGCAAACCTGCGTACTCAGCAGCTATAATGTTATTCTTATGGAGAATAAAAAACATGTAATATCTTGCTTGTTTATGAACATAAATTGGTAAAACTTGGTATGTTGATTTTTCAGTGGTGATTCATTGGTATTTGCATCAAAATCAGATTTTTGTGGTCCCTGATGCAGCATACTCAGTCCTAATGTTTTTATTGTGGAGAATAAATCAAATGTCATATCTCGCCTATTTATGAATATGCTCTGATGAAAGTTGGTAGGTGGGTTCATGACTTAGTAATACGCTGAGTATGCAGGTTTGCTAAACGGGGGTATTTTTAATACATCTGTGGTTTATTTTACAATAGGGTGAATTTATTTTCTGTTGATTATGTACAAACAAGTTCATACCACTGAATTCTATGAAACATAGAGCTCGGTGGTTAAAACTGTTACTCTATGTTAGATGAGTTTTTTTTTACTTATCGTTCATTTGTTTTTTGTTTTGTTTTTCTTTATACCAAAATAAATTAACCTACAATTTGAATTGACCCATCCACTCTCTTATTGCCAAGTTAAATACTGTGATACAGCAATATTTAAGTAGGCTCAGGACCTTTGTGTTTTCTTATTTTAACTGCAATGGATCTGTCCAAAATGAAAAATGATAAGAAACTGTACCTGTGCAGATGGTATTTTCGTGGTGAGTTGACTTACCTGTACAGTAGGCTAAACCATTTTATTCATCATAGCCTACGTCCTTAGGCTCTACTTAATCCAATGGCCTATGATATATTTATTTGGGCTAGACTTTCATAAGCAGAATGATATAAGCAGAAATGAAATTGTTCAATGCGGCATATTTGGTGGATATGTTTTATCAATTGTAAAATATTGAATATTAGTCTAGTCTGTAGGTATGTTAGTCAATATGTCATGTTTGTTTTCAATTAAACCTAAAATAAAAATAAACAAACATGACAATGACATGATAATGTTGTTCCTTGCAATAGGCTACATGTTTGTGGAATCACCATTAGTTATCTGGACAAATTTCAAGACACCTAACCTAACCCTTTGAATGCTAAGCTTCTGAAAGGAGTAGTTGAATCCGTGATGTTTTGTTGATTTTTTAAATATATTGAACGCCTGAACAGTTTAAATTAATAAAAACGTGCTTCCGCTGGACACACACAGTAAGTTAAAGGATAGGTAAAATGTAGCAAAACACCTGATCAGATGTGCAACTCACAAAGAATCCACCCATCCCGTCAGCTTGGACCCGAGCCGTCCACCGTTTACTTGAGGTCCCCTTCAACTCTGCCACAGACAGTTGAACTCTCCATGAGTTGCACATAAAAACCACCGACTGTGACGGGATTCGAACCCCCGATCCAAGTGTTACCCCCGGCCGGGAAGGTAACGCCTTAGACCACACAGCCACTGATCAGACTAGCAGCTTCAGTGGATCAGTTGGTATTATAGAGACTAGGAGCTGGACGAGGTAGTTCAGTTTGTGTCTACCAGGTTTCACCACATGTCAGACTCAGACTGCAGACTGAGTCTTTTTTTAATTAATGGAGTATGAAGATAATGAGAATGAAGCAATGATAATAAAGGAAAGATGGAATAATACAGATGAAAATAGACAAGTTAATAAAAAGATGAAGAAAAATTACAAGATACCCAAAAAGGAGATAAAAGAAAAAATATAACAGGTTTGAAAATGAAAAATCAAAAATTAAAAATCTTATAGAAAAAGATTAAAAAGAATTTAGAAGATTTACAAAAAATGATAAAGAAGTGTTTTTGAGTGCAAATTAACAACATATTTCAATTAACTAAAACTGTCTTAGTGGGTATTATTGTTATTCAAATAATTTTTGTCAAAGAAACTGTTAATCTATATTCCAGACTATTCAAGAAAAACATGTGAGAAGAAGTCAAATAAAACTAACTAACTAAAAAAGATTACATATAAACAATATAATAATACTGTATGTTGTTTACGTAATCTTCTTATTTTCAATGTTAAAAGTGTACACAAATTTAATGTATAAATGTAAAGAAATGCAACCGAGTGAGGTAGCGATTATTGCACCTCACATTCGGGAGGTCTTGGGTTTCATCCCAGGCCGGCCATTCTGAAAAGAGTTTGTACGGTTTCTCATCTCATTTAGGCAAATGCCGGAATGATTCCCAAAAAAGGGCCGTACCCCGCCAGGAAGGGACAGACAGGACTCAGGCCTACCTTACCTGGTTTAAAGATTTCCCCATAAATTTAATATATTATTTTGTAAATTCCAACACATTGTTAAAAATTGTCACGGCATAATTATTATTATTATTATTATTTTACTGGTATTTAATATGTTTTTCCTTGTGTCGTACCTATATATTGGTAGGGATTCTGGATATTTGTACAACATTTGTTCATTTGACTAAAAAGTCTTCTTGTCACATCATTTTTAGAACATTATAATTTTTCAGAATTAAACCCAACACGTTTAGGTCCTAAGACAATTATTGTTTCTCATCCGAGTGTTTTATTTCAGCTGGCTTTGCCTTTCTTCCGTTCGTGTGGTTGGTCAACGCTGTATGGTTCTTCCAGGAGGCATTTAGGAAACCACCATTCGAAGAACAAAAGTTTATTCAACGGTGTAAGTTAATTTTCCACCAAATCATTATTATTTACAAACCCTTCAGAGTTTGCTTTTTTCATGTGGTTAAGTTTTCCTTGTTGAAAAAGAAACACAGTCACTTATATTAACATTTTGAAAAATAAGCAGTCTAAGCCCACTTCTCATTAGCACAAAAACGTTATCAATGCTATGGAAAATAATGCTTCTTTGAGACAAACCATGTTAAATTGCATATGATGTATTTCTAATATAGTTAACATTTAAGTTACGGTACTTAATCATTAAATTGATAAACAGGGCTAACTTGGAAAAATCATGTTTGACAATTTATTTATGTTATAAAATGTCGTCTTACTGAAAGTTCTCCCTGACAAAATGTAATGTTCCATCCTGTTAATCTATTGCTGATAGTAGATTAGGGTTTGATTTACATTAGGTCTATGGTTATATTTTTCAGCCGTCATTACTTTTGAGTTAGCCTTAGTTTCTTGATTTATTTGATTTAAATTGGATTTAGCGAATTTCCACGATGGGATAGAAGCTATTATGTAGTTAGCATGATAAGATAAAGCTTATATTTTATAAGCCATAAAATAAGTTAAAATATAGATAAAATAATTTCTTATAGTTAAAATTCATTAATTCATTGGGCCTGGGACCTTGATAACTTTTCATTTTTAGGTTTTCAGATGTTAAAAATCCGTTTGTTCAAATTTTAACCCTACAACTGATAACCGTCGATGTCATCGACGATAATGGCGTTTGTACAGTGATACCGTCGATTTCGTCGACGGTATGTTTTTTATGTGTGTTACTCGGCAGCAGCTGATGATATTTAGTTCGTTCTTGCGGGAAACCATTGTAGACAATATTTGCCATCCTTCAGTAACCGAATTTAGTGATTTCATTGTTTTTTCGTATTTGGACTAGTGTGCCTTTTGTCTGTCGCTACATTCAGCTGACTCGCTTCTGCCGATCCTTTAGCTGTCAGTGATTTTTGACTGTAATGTTTTCGTGAAGCGAGTTACTGTTTGTTATACGTTACTACTGTAGTATATTTTCGTAATTAGTCATTATTATTGTTATTAGAATGGGCGATGAACTTAGACCAAGTGACATAAGAGAAAATTTATTCGATTGTTACAGTGATGGAGGAAGTGACATTTCTATCGTAGGCGATGAAGAAGTGTATAATAATGTTGTGAATCAGAAAACGAGGTAGGCCTTGGACAATGCACTTATAGTTCCCCTGAACCTTTTGCAAATATTGAAGTAGGCCTAGGCCCAAGTACTAGCTTCTCCCATGAACCATGTGCCGAAAGTGAACTAGGCCCAGTCTCAAGTAGGCCTACTTGGGTTCCCCCTTATGTTGGAACATTTTTTTTTACATAAAGACATTATTTTCTTGTATAATATTTTTATTCCTAGGTAAATTTGCTATAAAATGTATATTACAGAATTTGAATTTGACAATTGTTTCCATAGTTACAATACAGGGAAAAGTAAAATACCCCTGTAGTAGCAAACCTGCATACTCAGCGAATTTCTAATGCATATTAATTTATCTTAATACCACATAAAGCCACATACCAAGTTTCATCAATATACATTCATAAATAAACGATTTATGAAATTTTAATTATTCTCTATAAGAATAACATGGCGGCTGAGTTTGCATATTTGCTGAAATAAGGAACAGTAAAAGTGGGCTTTTATACAAATATCAATATAACTTAACTGGGTAAAGCCACATACCAAGTTCTATTAATTTATGTTCATAATTAAAGGAGATAACATGTTACTTATTCTCCATAAGAATAACATGGGGCTGAGTATGCAGGTTTGCTGCTAAGGGAACTGTAGACCAAAAAATGGGTTTTTGTGCAAATATCAATAGACCACAATGAAATGAAGTGATATACCAAGTTTCGTCAGGATAAGTTGATAAATAAACGAGATATACAATTTTTCTAAACCTCCATAAGAATAACATTGGACAACGTACTGTGTTTAGGACTTTCAATATCTCAGTAACCAAATAACGTAGAGCAATGATTAAAACATCAAATTGTGCGTCTTTTTAAGCTGATTCCAATGGGAAAAAATAAGATTTTACTTTTTCAAAAATTGTATGTAAAAAACTCAAAAACCCCATTTTTGGGGTACAAAACCCCCCCAAAATACCCCTTCGGATAGCTCGATCTGTCTGGTTTTCGAACTTTAAGTCATAAATGCTGCTTTACACGTTTGTACCAAATTTCATCAAAATCGGACCTTTTTTACGGGAGTTATCGCACCCACGGACATATATACATACAGTTTAGAACGAATGGTGTTTTTGGGGTCTGGGGACCTCAAAACGAAAAGTTATCATGGTCCCGGGCCTAGGTCTTACCATGCCGACTACGGTAATAGCTTCTTCCTATAGGGGAAATTCGCTAAAATAATTTTGAAATGTTATAACTTTCTTCATTCTACAACCAGAAACAAAGGAAAAACTTGGTAAGTCGACATAAATTGTTATTTTATGGGTCTAGAGTTTTTTTTTTTGCTGAAAACCAAGATGTGTCACAGTTTGCATTAGCTTATTATTTGTATTTTTTACGATTTTTTGAAATAATTTTACAAAATGGGTAAAAAGAGTTTATCATTTCACAGACGACACACTATCAGTTGTAGGGTTAATACATGTATTCAGTAGACCTTCTGTAGTCCGTCCCTTCAGTAGTCTGGCGGTATTTAGACGGGCATGGAGGGAAAATCAAATTATTACTGTTTATTGAAAGCTTCTGTAAACAAAAGACTTAGAATAGCCCAGTTGCATCGTTTGCAGCCTTAATATTATTCTTATGAATAATAAGAAAGAATTATAACATACTTAAGCTATTTATGAATTTTTTAATTGATACGGCTCGGTATGTGGCTTATTATGGTTGTGAACCACTGATACCTTGCATAAAAACTTAATTCTGTTTATGACCCTCGTTGCTGCATACCTGCGAACTCAGATCTAATATTATTCTCATGGAGAATAAACAAATGTTATATTATGTCTATTATGTATAATTATTATTTTTATTTTAACCTCCTCTCTATCAGTATTTTAACCACTACAGTTTAACTATATAAATTACTAAAAATATTGCATTATAAATATTTAAGAAATGCACACTATGTTATCAGAAATATCACAACAAATTGCCCCAATCAAATATAAACCTAAAAATGCACTTGTTATCTGTACTCGACACACAAACATTCAACGTCATAGGTTTCACTGCAATAAAGGGGGTATGAAAAAAAGATAAATCCATTTTACCCTGTACACTAATATATATCTGAATGATATGGGAGTTTACTTATAACAACAGACCGAGTAAATATACAGTGTAATGATCAGGTCAAATTTCAGATTGTTACCCGCCCTCTGCATCAGAGCCGTTAACTACTAATTACATACAACTTGGTGTAACAAAGGTTATCTTTTTTCAGATGTGGTGATGTCTGGGATTGGTGCTTCCATCTGGGCCGTCGTCATCGCAGTTTGGATATACATCTTCCAGACTCATCGGACAGAGTGGGGCGAAACAGCTGATTATATGTCTTTTGTCATTCCTACCGGTATCAAATAACGTAAACTCTTTTGCCCTTGACATTTTGTACATACTAATACAGTAAATTTATATAACTCTAAATGCATTTAAATTTTATTACGTATGTATTATTATAGTTGGTTAATTGTATTTATTAGTAATTGTATAGTTTATCTGGCTTGCCCTCTAATGTTATTAACTAAACAAGATTATTATTTAGAAAAACACAGTGCAAGTTAAAAGAGTGGCATTTTCAATATGTGTCACTCTTTATCACGAACCAGGCCATATTTGTTGGGTCTTGCTCAACATTATATGCTTTGCCCCACAAATTTATTCCTGTTTACAGTGCTCTCTGTGTACCAACTTGGCAGACATTGCTAAATTTAGTTTACGAGTTTGTTATTATTGTGTAAATAAATTATTATTCTTATTTAAAATAAACAAGATTTTTATAAAATGTGCTTGTGTACTGTTATTCTTTTATTCTGTGGAACTTTTTATAATGTCAATCGTGTTTGGGATCAGACACTTAAATCCTATACTCTAATACGAGCTATGTCTGTCTGCCTGTCTGTCTGTTTTTTTGTTTCTTTGCAAAATTTATCTTGAGATCCAGCAGAAGGATTTTGCTGAAAGTTTGGGATTAGGGGTTTTTAGGTCTAAAAAATCGATTGGTGAATACCACTACCTCAGGAAAACTCGTATTTTTCTAAACAACTCATTTGAAAATGAAAATTTTAATATTAGGCTTGTGGATTTTAAAATCATAACACCAGTTACTATGAAAAACAAAAACAAACCATTAAATCAGCTTCTATAAATTAAAATATTGTAAGCAGCTGTTTATCATTATGGAAATAAAAAACCTACTTGAATGGGAACTCTCATAATGGAAATAAAAAACTACTTGAATGGCAACTCAAACTCTTTTTTCGATAGGCGAGTGAGCGTAGCGAACATGCTCATATTGAAAATGAACGAGTATTTGAAATAAAACAAATTCAATGCCTCTTCTGTGGAATCAAACACTGAGCATGGCTCGGTCCCCCGGTACTATTAGTTTAACACGTTCGCTACCACAGTGTTAACCCTCCCAGTGGCATGAAGACTTTGAACATTTTGGCTGGAGTGGCAGGGTTATTTTGGTGATTTTACATACTATTTTTTAGAAATTCGTAATAAATCCAATTTTGAAGTAAACATATCAATATGCATATTCATTTTGTTCACAACAAACTGGAGAATCCGAAAATGTTATAATAAATTAAATTCAGAAAGGAAACTAAAAAAAAATGAAAATTTTAAAAAAATTATAAATTTTGAAAGTAAAACCTTACTGTAAGCAAACTAATTTTTTTAGGTAAAAATGATAAATGTACCAAATGTCGCTCATCTAATTCCCTACGTAGAAATGTATATATGTCATAGAAACAAAAATCTGTATATGAATTATATAGAATAATTAGGAAAAAGTGAAAAATGGCTATTTGTACGCGATCAGTTTGATATTCAAAAATATTACCCCTATCAACATATAAATACTTCAAAACCTTATTTTATTTGAAGGTTATAAAATTATACATACAGTGATATAAGAATGAATAGTCTAAAAAAGTTTTCAAAAATTTATTAGATGTGAAATTTGAAATTTTATTTTTGAAAAAAAAAAAATTGTTATTCAAAGTGAGATAATTGTTTTATAACACCTAATCATCCCAAATAAGGTATGTAATATGATTACTAGTTATGCTCCTACAAGAAAATATATAGTTATATATAATAATACACACAAATAAAATTTATTTATTTATTTATTTCGCGTACTTCATGAGAATGGAACATTATGTTTTTCAGACGAAAAATCAATCAGATCGCTTGGTGTCACAAAGTTTGCAAGGGTTTTTTGAACGAATCACAGCAAAGTAATAATTACTTGAAACCTACTGAACCCCATATTCTTTTTACTCGTCAAAGAAAGGAGATTTCAGAAATGGTAAAATATATAATTTTTGGTTAGTTTATTTTCAAAATAATAGCCAATAAAAAAAAATTTGCAATTCTTCGATGTGTTGATCCATCTGAAAATGGGAACTCATGTTGCACAATTTATCGCTTTTAGTAATATTTATGCATAAATAATGCGATAAATATTAGTATTCACACACACACTACACTGCACTACACATATTTCCAAATATAAACCGTAAATTTACACCGATTACACGGATAAACTCGGATAATAACCACCCTTACAATGAGTAGCAGTACGCCACGTGCCGGGTACAAACGAAACAGATCGACCAACTTCCGTCGTCTTACGTCATTAGTCACTTGGCGGGACAGGCTTGTAACCTTAGGAAAAATATTCAGTGTTCTTTCCTCTTGAAATTGATATAAGAACAAACATATAATATAAATGTAAACTTCACTGCCACGGCTTGAACACGTAAAATATTACTATTTTATAATCTCGCCACAAGTCTGTCCGATTATATCTCGATGTAAAATTGTGCATCACCGTAAAAAGAATTTATCCCTTTTTGCAGTGGTACCACCCGTTTCTGGTTACAACCAAAATTTACCCCTCTATGATTTCTTGAAACTTACTCTTTTCAGCCATTTCAGAACACATACAAGGCGTAGGCGAAATTTTTATTCAAATATAACTTTCAGTTAATCGATCTACTGCTGCTATAAGGTTCATTCGTAATAAAATTAAAGTTTAGAATGTTATCTTTCGATTGGTGTAAAGATTATCTGATTCCAAGCACGTTTTCAATGTTATTTCTGCGTTTGAAAAAAAACTGTCTTAAATCCTCGCGTTGCGAGGGTCGCCCCTTGAGATACACGTTTGAAAACCTCGCATTGCGAAGCTTGCCACTGGGAGGGTTAAAAAAAAATTGTAACTACAGACTGCCGCCACAATTTTGCAGCGGGCGTGGCCTACTCAGTCCAACGCCGCAGATCTGCGGCGGCTGGGTTCATTAAAATAGACTGCCGCCGCAGAACTACGGCGTTGGTTTCTTGATACTAAATGAGAAATTTATTCGCAACGGCCTTATATATGCGGCGCTTGGTCTGTAGCTAGTACTAGGACCTGTCTACAGGGAAATAATGATTTTTTTCGTGGGCTGTCAAAGTGACCCGGCCGCCGCATATATGCGGCGGCTGGTAGCGAACGTGTTAACTATCATTGATAACAAATCTCAAAGTGAAAAGTGTTTTTTTTCCATATCTATTTGCATGCAAGTTTGATCTTGTAATGGACAATCAACCACTTACACGAATATTCCATCCAAAGAATGTACCACCTATGTCTGCGGGTCGATTATTACGCTATGCTGTTTACTCAGAGGTTTTGAGTGTAGAGGAACAGTCATCATCGTCTCTATTACAAAAAGTGAGAGACATTTTATTTCGTTACCGTGCTACACCTCTTCAATGTGGGAAGTCTCTAGCAGAGTTGTATCTCAACCGCAAGATCCGCACAAAACTAGACGCACTTCGCCCACCAACCAATGTAAATACACGTAAAGATTATTCTCAAGGAAGGTGCTCATTCGTAAGAGGGGAGAGAGTACTTGTGCGAATGGGAGAACAGTGGAAATTTGGGAAAATATTGCCTCGACTTGGAACTTTGCACTACCAAGTTCAACTTGACTCAGGACATTTCCAAGAAACATATCAAGCAGCTGAAACTAACAGAAGTCCCAGAGGCCAATAAAACTTTAAACAAATCCAATGATGAGGCTACCTTAATAAAACAAGAATCGAAACCACCAAAGAAAGTTGCCTTCAGTGACAAAATTGAAAACTCAGACTTTATACTATTACCTCATCCTCCTCCGGACCACCCACCTGTTATCCACAGTCCTAATCATCAACCTGTCATCCAAACTCAACCACCTCGGAAGATATCCAGACAAAGAAAACCTCCTCAACGATATAGTCCTTGATCTTTTTTCTTAGTGAGGAAGAATCTGTTATATAATTTTATTCTGTGGAACTGTTTACAATGTCAATCATATGTTTAATATAATATGTTTTTATTGTTTGTATACATACATTCCTTTATAGAAATACTAGCTGATGTACCCGTTCTTCCCACAGGGGTTGTCTTTACCCGTTCTATAGTCAATGAAATTTGCATTTTAGTTAGCTTGAAACAGCTTCTGCTCTTTAAGCTGTCAACTGGAAGTGTCCTCAGCTGTTTGCATTACTGTTTCTGAAATGTAAACATTGAAACTTAGGACGTTCACGGGGCATAGCCTGAGAGGATTTTAAGGAAGTGAATAGGCCTATGTGTTGCATGGGTTCAAGATCGACCTTTGTGTAAAGTTTCAGGCCAGTCGGTTCAGCAGTTTTTGCCTTCACCTGAAACATTAGACAGACAGACAGACAGAAACCACCTCTTCTTTATAATATTATAGATGTACAATTATAATGATTATACCTTTTTAATTACTATTTATTCTTTATGATTCAAATAATGCACTAATATCAAGGATATTTTATATACTCTTTTTTTAAATTAATTAAGGTTATTTAAGTGCGAGACTTCTATAAAGATTACATAAATTCCTAACATTTAGGTTCCGTGTCCGTTGTAGTTTTTTATGCCTTTGGCATGTAAAAGGAAAAATGTTTCATCAGATACCGAGTATGCCTTAAAATTAAAACAATGAATAAACGCCACACAAAAATCAAGAGGGCTCTGCCATTCTGTCAGATGATCCTTGGCAGCTACCCACTTAACACATCGAGTAGTGACCTGTAACCTAACATACCTTAGGTCTGGTGCACATCAGCGGTTTGCTGTGGCAGCGCTGCTGTGGCGTGTGGCAACGAGAAAGGTAGTGCACATCAGCTGCGGCAGCGGCGACTATATTATATAGTATTAGAATTGATTATATATAAGGTGAATAATCAATGGTAATAATATGTTACTCTATAACTACAACTTTGGTAGCAAAATAAATAATAAACAACAATTTTAAGAAATTGATACGTTTTCCAACTCAATATTTAATTTTTTTCTTAAAATATAATCGTACGAATCTAAAGTAAATACTTTACTTAAATTGAATATTCAATCAGTGCTATTATTAGTATACAATATTTATGAATGATTGTAAACATTGCTTTTGTTGTTATGATAAGGTATTTATTTATTGCTGGCATGTTTAATACAAACACAAGACCGCCCAAATATATTTTGAACATAAAGTCGACGAATATATATGAAAACAAGTTTAATATCTAGTGGGCTCATTTCTCCCTCCCCTTCCCCCATCCTCACCTTCAGGTATTTTTTTTAACTTGGAGTTAAAACGGATAGCAGAAGGCGTAAGATCAGTGGCCTTTTTATTTATGCCTGAAAACTCTCCACCTTATCATCTTCCCGCCCCTCTGCCCCCCTCACAAACATTTTTTTATGTAGAGTTGAAACGGAGAAGGAGTTAAAAGAAGGGTGTTACCATTCCAGTAGTCAGTAATAATTTTGATTTATGAATCATCTGTTCTTGCTGTTGTGCTAAATATTTATTTGAATAACACAGCTGTTTATTAAATGAAAACAACAAAAAGCAGAACGCAAGTTTCCATAAGGATAACATGGAAACTTTGAAAGCCAAAAACACACCCAAACAAAAGTTATTTTAATTTCGACACATCCCCCTAATAGTACTAAATAAGTGTGTCAAGTTTCATAATTCTACGATGCCACACATCCGAGAAATCGGTACCACAAAAATTGCCTTAACCTATTATTATATAGATTAACTTAAAATATACTAGAGCATGTGTTTTATGTTTTGTCTAATAATAAATTTTGTATCTGCAATGTTATAAGGCTAGACCAGTCGCCCAACGGTTATTTCTGGGTAGCGTCACACTTCCTCTCAGTACAATAGATAGACTACTCCTGATATAAAATTTTAGTTTATGCCCGTCAGAATAAAATAATTTAAATAAGTAAGATCAAGAAAAGTGTTTTAATTCTACAAAAATATTAATAATCTAAAACAAACGATTTGTAATATGCATGCAAACTACGATTGTATTTTCTCTCAAAAAGCTTTAGCTACAGAGACAATTATGCAATGCAGTGTAAGAACTGAATGGACATGCGAGAAAATAAATAATTTGAATTATTATTATCGAATACATTATTTTATAAATTCCATAACACAATTTAGTTTTGTACAATATTACATAGTTAAAGTTAGTTTAAAAAGATTATTATAGTTTAATAAACCAGTTGTTATATAAAAATAACGGGGCTCCCGAATTTTACTAATAACCCTGTTGCGACAAACCTGCATACTCAGCGAATTTCCAATGGAGATATAAATGGAGCTTGAACATGAGCCTTAAGAAATCAAAAATGAACTAAATGTATTGGGAGCATCACTATAAAAAAGATTATTATAGTAAAGTGAATTTAAAAAAATCTGAATGAAATTTTATATTATCAAAATATAAGTAGTCTTAATACTACGTAAAGCCACTTACCAAGTTTCATAAAAATATATTCACAAATAAGCGATATATACAATTTTAATTATTCTCCTTAAGAATAACATTGGGGCTGAGTACGCAGGTTTGCTGCATCAACAAACATAAAAAATGGGTTTTTATGCTAATATCAATAGAACTTAACTAGGAGAAGTCACACACCAGTTTTTATTCATTTATGTTCATAATTAAGGGAAACATAGCATTTAATTATTATCCATAAGAATAACATGGGGATGAGTTCGCAGGTTTGCTGCTTCGGGAGCCTTTGGCAAACAATTGTTTTTTTGAGCAAATATCAATAGAACACAACCAGATGAAGCCAAATACCAAGTTTCGTCAGTGTACGTTCATAAATAGGCGAGATATAAGATTTGTCTTTTCCTCCATAAGAATAACACTACTCAACGTACTGTGTTTAGCACTTTTAATATCTCAGGAACCAATTGACGTAGAGAAATGATCAAAATACCAAATTGTGTGTTTTTTAAGCTGAATCCAATGGTAAAAACTAAAATTTGACTATTTCAAAAATGATATGTACAAAATTCAAAAAACCCATTTTTGGGGTACAAAACCCCCCCCCAAAATACCCCTTCACGTGGAGCGATCTGGCTGGTTTTCAAACTGAAACTGTTCCTTTACACGTTTATACCAAATTTCATCGAAATCGGACCTTTTTTACGAGAGTTATCGCACCCATGGACACACACATATATATATACAGTTTCGAACGAATAGTGTTTTTGGGGTCTGGGGACCTCAAAACGAAAAGTTATCATGGTCCCGGGCCTAGGACTTACCATGCCGACTACGGTAATAGCTTCTTCCCTATAGGGGAAATTCACTAATAAAAACATCTGAGTTGAAGTCGTTTTCCATCACTACTGGAGTGGTCTGAAGCCTGCGGCGAACTCGCCGTCGCTGCAAGTTTGCACTGCTCCATTTGATTCAATGCCCCGACAGACAGCGCGGCGGGGGCGGGGCTGCGGCTGGACAAAACTGCAGCGAAGATTTCGCCGCCGCCATAAACTGTTGTGCACTGCTTGGCAATTCTCCATTTGCTCCAATGTATCTAAGAATGTGCCACCGTAAACCGTGAGTGTGCACCAGACCTTAGCGGGAAACACTTTCGGGAGGCACTCTCACTTTTTTTCATCGTTTTTTCCTAGCCATGCGATATTTCTAGCTGACATTTTGTAGCCATCTGTAATGATAGTGTAGAATACAAACTGTCACCTTGGTTTCTATTTTTGGCGAGGGTTGCGGCGGGGGACAGGAGGAAGAAGGAGCACGGGGATATTTTTGAATCTTATTGAAATTTGACATTTCTTGTATCTCTGTTATCAGTTGTTTTAAAACCTGGCTTTTGTTCGTTGCGGTTGGCAGTTTTTCTTGCTTTACCAAGGGGACCCGAATCAGTGTGTGCTGTTGGCGCTACTATGTAGCGGAATACCAGATAGCGGTGGGTACCATAGGTTATTCAAACTTCAAGGCAGCCATTTGAAAGAAAACGTGCTGGAATCAAACTTTTGATAACAAATTTACCGCCAAAACGTAACTGTACATGCAATACAAAATGTATAGCCCTAGATGATTATAAATTTCTTGGCCACACCCTTGTTGCATACATAGTCTACCTGAGCCATCGCTCCAATCATTTTCATAAGGTGACGACTCCTCACTGGTGGTCCTTATATAACACATTAGTATTTTTACTGTAGATTTAATATTACCTTTTTTGTGGCGTGTTAACGTATACCGTACTGAATGAGTACTGCATTAGTCCAGTTGAAGCATATTTGTTTTGCTACATTTTTAAACAAACATTTCTCTGAAAACTTGATCCTTTTTAGTGAATTTCCTTTGGAAAGTGAACTATTAGCATGACCCGCACGGTGAAACTTAAGCCCGGGACCACCATGGAAGTTCCTACGTGACCCCCTGAACACGTTTTGGGGGGTCGTTCAAAATTGTATATATATATATATATATATATATATATATATTTATATGTGTTTGCACTCTAGCGGTTGCATTTTTAGTCCAATTTACTCCAAATTTGGTAGGGACATTCCTTTCTGTAATCAGTTGGACAAGTTTGTTGGGCAAAACAATAGGAAAACTCTAAACCCCTTTTTTTGGATTAATCTTTCAAATTTCGAGTTTTTGGGCCCAAAAAGGTCAGAAAAGCCCCAGATGTAAAATCAATGCATGTAAAAAGATGGAAATTAGAGAGGCGAAAGTTTTAAGCCCTCTCTCATCATTCTAGCATAAATATTTACCGAGTTATTAAAGAAAATGTGTATCGACTAAACACAGTACGTTGTCTTATAGGGGTTTTACACTAGAAAAGCCTGTTATTCTTTTGTTATCATCCCCAGCAACCTCACACCTACTTTCAAGCCTGTCTGTACCTTCTCCTAACCTTATAATGCGCAAAATTGTATTCCCAGCTTTGCAAGTAAATGAAACCAGGAATGTTATCAGAACAGCCAAAAAATCAATGTTTTCAGATTTCAATAAAAATTGGACAAATGCATGTTTTTACACTCATTTTGAGTTTTATAAGTTTTTATGTGGAGATTCTCTTCCCTCACGTGCGAACTCGTTTACACTCTAACCATGCTCTTGGTCCCATTGGTGGTGGATTAGCAAGGTTTTTTTATGCTTGTTTATTTTCCAAACAAATTGTAATAGTTAAGTCGTCCGATGGAAAATCATACGTTATGCCTAAAGGTGTTATCTCACTCACTACTTTCTATGAATGGTTAAAATATTTAGAAATTGACCACAGCATTTCACACACTCACTAAATCCATTTACTAATACTGTATTAGGCTTTTATATTACAAGTTGTATCTGTGTAGAAAATTACTACGAGTGAATTTCTGAAAATATTTGTTAACCCTTTACTTGGGTTACGTCCACAGTACTTGCATATTTTTCATTCGATAAAGTGATTTATTTTTATTTTTTTATTACATAGTTTTATTACGCGGTGTGGGTCTGTTTTTATAGTTTTTGTTTGAGCGCTATTTCCGTTTCTGTTACTTATGAATTGTTATTGAAAAATTATATATTTAACCTTAACCATTATTAAGAGGATTTGGGGTGAGAGAATAAATAATTTAAGTTGTAACAGTTATTACTTTCCAAACATTAGCTCTCCAAGTTGTTCTCACCAAAGGCTTAATTATAAACAGTGAAGTGGTTACAGTAACATATTCCCTTCCCTTCTCAAGGGAGCTCAGGTGCTGATCCGTATCTCATTTTTCCTGCTTGCACATAGGCGTAATTCGGGGTGGCAAGGGGGGGGGGGCGGTTGGCCCCCATAATTCCCCAAAGTTATTGTAATATATGTAAAGTGACAATTATCACAATCACATCTATTTTTGCCCCTTCAATCAAAATACTGAAATTACGCTTACGTACATGCACTGGATTTGTTCACACAGTACACTATCAAGTACATTCAGCTATAGTTGCTAGAGTATTTAGGCTACATTCCTTCCAAAAAGTTTAAACTTCAACTAAAACTTTATAACAGTCTTTTTAAAAGAAAATTGATTCTACTTCTGATAAACAAGTGTTTCCTGGAAAAAAACATTACCAAAATCACAGTAAGCTCACATTATGTTCACTGTTATACCTAACATTTTGTACTAAAAATTAATTTAATTTGACTGCCTTTGGAATAATGGCTTATTTACTTCTGGCTTAAATTAATTTATGGCTTAAAGTATAATATAGGCTGAACATTACCAAGCAAATGTGGGATTTTGATCTGCTGTGATTTCTTTAATAATACCTTCACAAATGCCAAATTGAGTAATTTACCCAATGATTTATACTGAATTACTTCTACCTCAGTACACTTGTGTGATCACCTGCTTTTATAAATAGTCATAAACATAGCTCTCAGTGAAACTGTGTTAAATATTCAATTATCATTTGCTTGCATAGCTCAAAATATATTTTTTAAATACGATCATATTTTTGTCTCCCAACAAACTACAGTAGATCATTGAGAAAGAGAAATGTTATTTGTGAATGGAACCTCAAGGAACTTTGCCGAGTAAATCAAGTTTTGTGCAGTTTCGCTTAGCTATTAGAAGGAGTATGTTTAATCTATGCTATTAGCGTATTGGACTTTACCTCAAGGGTTAAAGATTTCAGTTGCCAGGTTTTCCACAAAACATTCTGGGTAAGGATCACTTCCCCCTAAAAACATTTTTGATACTGTTTTAAACGCTTAGTGACTTTCAAGGGGCACAGGTTCTATCCTGGGGTGTCCACAAAAATTTGTGGGTTCCGGACCACTTTCCCTTAAAAGTGTTTGTGACGGCCCAAAAATCACTAGACTAATAAAAACCATAATTACAACACTAATTAAATAATTACAGTATGCCGTTCCTAATAATTAAATTTCTATCGTCACTAAAATCAATAGCTGGAAGAAGGAACGGTACTCTTCACATCATTTTCATGATTTCATTCATTATTTTATTTCAAGGAGTTGGCTGGTACAGAATATAAAATTAACCACCAGATGCTAGTAGACTTACTCCAAGCTAATCTCAACTCAGAAGCTCCCAGAGACTCGGCCAGACGTCGGAGTCAGCCCGGAATGCATGAGCATCAGCAGTTCTGACACACAGCGGGGCTCCAGGCGAGAAACTCAGTGGCCGATAGTTTTGAAAATGACAAGTTAAATACCTTTGGAGGCAGCACTGCACAGCTGAGTCTCCCGTGACGTCACACGCTGAGCTCGCCTGTGCGATGTGCTGTGTTCGCTGTGCTCGGGTGAGGGGGCTCAGCGTCGGGAATCGAGAAGAAGGCATCTCAAGCAGTCCCAGAGAAGTTACATTGAAATCAGCACATGTCGCGTTTACCTCTCCCTGTTCAATTATTAATTGGCCTTTTCCAAATGTTAACCGTTGACTTTTAAAAAATTAACTTATTTTCAAACTTGTTATATGTAAATTAAATTCAGTGTGTTGAATAAATGTATGTTTACGGTAAAGATGTCGTCTATTTATTGAGAAAAGTACTCACGAGGTTTGGCGGCGTCACATGTTTATGTGATACTCTTACAAAAATGTCTTTGGCATTAAAATAACAAAAAACGTTGGTATCCAAATGTACCTTCATACCAAATTCGATAAAAATTGGTAAATTGTGGTCTCTAGGTCTACACATCCAGGCAGACAGACATTACCGCAAAAACACTTTTTCCAGGGATTATAAAATATTTCTACGGACAACTTAAATTCATATATATGTATATGTATATATATATATATATATAAAACAGTTCTTTCTCCATATACTTCAAGGAGAGAGTAAACTTTCCTAAATTGAAGTTCATTCTCCGTATAGGGTGACAAAAGTAAAAGAGATCAAGGAAAACACTCAATATTATATAAAACAGAGAGTAAAGAATTTATTAAAACGTTTCCTAGTTAATTTAAGAAGGAGGTTGCAACTTATAATATTTCATACAAAATCATTGTATATTTTGTGAGAGTTCTAAATGTAGAGATAGCTTGGAGTCCGGAGAGTACAATCTGTTCTACGTTGTTCAAAACTTGTGTGATGAGTTTATTGGAAGTGTTCGTAGGTAACACCTTCAGGCCGTGGATGCTAACTGCAGTCCTTTTGTGTACTGCGGTAATTCCATATCATTTTTATGCAGGAGCTCTGTGAAAAATAATCTGAATCCTATACTCTAATATGAGTAAGGTTTGCTTGCTTGCTTGCGACACTGATCTCAAAAACGGCTCCAACGATTTCCTTCAAATGTTCGAAATAACTCATTTCTGGGAAAAAATAAGTTCTAGACAGGCCTCATCCCCAGGAAAAAACAAATAATGTAAAAACAACTAAAATGAAAAGTTAAAAAAATAAGACTGGGCTTATGGAGTTTCAAATCAAAACAAAAGAATTGTAACACCTGTTCATAATCAACCAGCTAGGGAACTATCAAAAGTAATGCTCATGTTGTATATGATTATTAACATGTGGTTTCCTGAGAGCAGACATTAAAATATTTGAGTGAAGATTACATATATAGAGTAGTAAAATAAATCAACGGGACATTGGGCTATAAATAACAACTGGAGTGACCTTAAAAATGTATAAAAGAGGCAAATGAGCTATACAGATCTGATTATCAGTAGGGGGAAGTGGTGAAATATTACTCCGAGTGATCTAAACAACCTGACTGGCCTTCTCAATTATAGTTACAAAATTATTTTACAAATACAGTATATGCTCCGGTTCTCAAATGTAGGCTATGATTATCTCAAGGGCGGTTCTTTGCCATGACACATAAAAAAATCATTATTACCAAAAATTCAAATAACGTTAAAATAAAATATCTAATTAAATAAAAATTTATTTTTCTTTTTTAGCAACGGCAGCTACCAAACAAAAAACTTTGCTGAAATGGGTTTAGTATTTTCTCATGTTGGAATCTGAAAGTACATATTAACTTAATTTGTAATTCTTCTTCTAGATGGTACAATTTAAAATTCTTGATAAAATTCTTCTTCTGGATATGAGTTTCCTTAAAAGTTCAATGAATAAATTTCTTACCAAAGATGCTCCATGTGGTTGTTTGATTACTTAATTTTCAAAAGTCTTTGTCCTTGTTTTAAAAGTTCTTTGGTTTAATTTGGGAAATTTAGTTATATACAATTAAATTAAAGATAGTTTGCAAATAATTTATATTGACATTTAAAAGATTCAAACTGATTCAAAATTTATGATTATTTGGTTCAATATCTGTCTCTCTTCTTCAGCTTCCCATTTCAAAATCTTTAGATTTGAATTTCCTTCACTTCCTTTTCTTACAAGAATAACCACTGCACTATTGATCTGATTCACTGCTATCACTTTTTCCATACTTGTATCGTACTATATGTAAACCATTTGGTAGCTGTTAATATCAGGTTAATAATAAAATAAATAAATTTAAAACACTATTTAATATTAAAATAATTATATGTTACATTTCATATATCAAAATTATCAAGTTATGAGAGAAAATATTCAATAACAGAGTTTATATGCCTGATATAATTACAATTGTTATTTTATAGCCTTTACATTACGTAACATAAAAATTATGATTTCTTTCATACTATTATTTAAGATTCTACAGTATTATACAAATCATATACATTATAAAAATACTCAGAGAAGTAACAAAAATGTGCTATAATATAACAATATCATACCTCTATGGCCTCTTTATGTTGTACAACCTACCCTCACTCTACTGCTTTCTGATTGGCTGGCTGCCGTGGTTGTCAGTTTGAGAAAACATTTCATTTAATACAGACCCTATCCTATATTTTAGCAGTTTTATTTCATTTCAAGCTTTAAATAAATATGCCAATCTGTACCATTTTAGTTATTAACTTCTTCCCTACATATTATAAACTGTCTTTTTAGTTTGTTGGAAATATAATTTGGCTAGTATGAAAGAAAGGCTAAATTTGGTACTGACGGATTGATTAGATGGGTAGTCCTAGCTTGTTATGAAATACGTTATGTTATGAAATATGTTATGATATGTAGGCTATATGTTTCTTAAAAAAAATACATTTACATACTTTCAAAGGTTAGCTCCCCTAAAATTTTTAACATTTTGAAAAGAATAACTTAAGGTAGGTACAACTTATTAGGGCCTAAGTTTAGAAGCAGGTTTGTACATAGATTTTATATTAAGTTGTTTCAATTTTTGTAGTCTAATTAAAAGTATTTCTACAAACATGTAGGCTATGTATGTACTGTTATAAGTTTTACAGTTCAAAACTAAGTAGGCTTAGTCCAAACTTGCATATAACCACTGAATAATAACCCTTCAATAAATCAAGTATGATTTGAGGAGGGGGGGATCGCGCTATTGCCTTATCGGGGAGGATGGGCAACGGTGCACCATTGAGGTGTATAGTCAATGGCTGCACATACGAACAAATTGTTGACCTCATATAGTAATAAAACCATAATTTGGACGCCCTAACTAAATGTAAATACATGATATCTCTGGCGTTATAATATGTGCAAAATATGAAATTTATGTAGAAAAACAGCGAGTTTTCTCAGAAAAGCTCTACAGCGCGTACCCTATCCCCTGCAACATGTTGTGATCACGTTTACACCATGCTTACGCCCTTTAAATGTTGTTCAGAGCTCCTGCTGTTTACTGATCAATAATTGAAGCGTTCGGGTTTCGTCCCAGCTGACCTTGTAATCCAGATGCGACCGTGTCTTGTGTTGTGGCGGTGTTCGAACGCAGTATGTGGATCGCGATCGTAGGTGGAAGGGAGAATGATAGTCAGCTGGTATCACACTGATAACAGCACCAGTTGTGGCCCACGTTGACAGCTCGCGGCAACCCGGTATTGTAGTCTCGCGTTTGGGACTCCTCTTGGTCCTACCGTGGCAAAAAGTTAGGACTGGATTGTAAAAGCTTTGTGTGTAGTGCGTGTGTGCGTTATTTGTTAACGGGACCATTGAACTTCTTTTAATGTAAGTTTGTTAATGCATGTTTAAATTGTGTAGTTAATTATAAAAATATTTAAATTTTGTGTTAGTTTTCAACTGGGAGAAAAAAGGTAAAATTGGTTAATTAATAAAAACGTGTAAATAGCTGTTGTTATTTTACAGCAGTACTAATTAGAAATTATACTGAACACGGTGTTTGAACCGTGTATAGTTTATACTGAAACTATACTGTTTGAGTGTGTTTTATTCGCTACTTTAAAGCAGAAAAATTATCTACCTATAATAAGAGGCTCCACTCTTTATGCCTGAGAATAAGTATTTCGGTAGTAAATTTGTGAACACGTTGATAGTGCTTAAATGTTTTGAAATTGTCAAGCACAGGTTTTAAATCTGACTGCATTTGCAAACGAAATAAACACATCACATCTGTGATGTGGCAGATGAGTAACGGGAAATCCTAATTCTACATATATATTTATATAAAACGTAAATAAATACTTAAACAAATAACGTCCTTACTAAAAAGTCCCATATTGATACAGTACATTGTGCAATAACTAATTGAAACAGCCCTAGAATAAACCAAGTCGTGTACACCTAGACGTATTTACATACGCATTTTCTAGCTTGTCCCAAATTATTTTTTTTCAAACAGAAAACAATGTTTTTAAAACGAAGACTTTCTCTAAGGGTGTACCCTTTTTAATTTCTCCCCCTTATACATAGTATATGGAGAAAGTATTGCTTTCTTCAAAATTTTCGAATTTGAGTTGTTAGTGGAAATATTCGTTTTGGTGCTCCCTGAACCCAAAAAAGTGATTTTTACGTGATGTCTGTGTGTCTGTCTGTCTGTCTGTCTGTATGGATGTGTACAGAGCTAGAGACGACACCAGTGGACTGATTTTGATTAAATTTGGTATGTATGTACTAATCCACGATATCTCCAGGCGTTTATTTTTTTTATTTTGTTGAATTTTGTATTTTTAAGGATAATTATCCCCCAAAAGACGATAAAAAACATGACAAATCTAAATTTCTCAAAATAGGCTCTAACGATTTTAATTAAACTTTAGTCGTTTGTAGAGCTTTGCGTTTCCAACAAAATCACACCACCCGCATTCCTGGAAAAATTCGGATTCATAAATTACAGGACTTAAAACATAACAAATTTAGTTTTTTTAGATTTTTAATAAATATAAATGCTAAAAAGGATTACTATTCACCATTAAAAAGAGCTAAAAAAAACTAATCAACTTAGTGTTTTTTAATTATTATTCTACAATTACTGGTTGCAGAGAAAATTTAAATTTTCATTTTTCGGTAAACGCAGTACGTTGTCCAATGTTATTCTTATGGGGAATACAAAAATTACTATTTCCCTCTTATTTACTGATCAATATCAATAAAACTTAATACGCAGGTCAAGTTAGCATTGACAAACAGAGGATGTTCGAAATATGTTGCCACTTAACCCTGTGGGGGGGACGAGAGGGCATTTCCCCTCTTTTAACCGCTGTGTACAGGAAAGGATACTGTAGTGCCCCATAAAAGGGATTTGGGTGGATATTTTTGAAAACCACTTATTTAGAAGATTTCCTGTGCATTCAACCGTACTTTACATTATATACTTAGTAAATAAAAAGTTTTTTAAAATTAAAGTTGGGCTAAAAGGAAGAAAGTATGTGTCAGTTCCCTGATACCGTTTATTAAATTGAGTATTGACTATAGTACTGTGCGCATGCACAGGATAACTGTACTTTTAGATTTAGTAAAATCTATACCCATAAAAGGCAAAGCCCTCACTCACCGATTCCCTCACTCATCACGAATTTTCCTACTTACCAAGAGAGTTGAAATTGTGTACACTAACTATTTAGGCATGAAATAGGAACACCAAAGGGGTTTTATCATGACCTTAGGACTCCGCCAGAGACCCCGACCAAGTTCCAATGTTTTCCTTATGGACAGTACCTGGGGGGCCGAGCTTTGCTCGGGGGACAGTTTGTTTAGATGACTTGGAGTAATATTTCACCACTTCCCCCTACTAATAATCAGATTTGTATGACTCATTTGCCTCTTTTCTACATTTTTAAGGTCACTCCAGTTTTTATTTATAGCTCAATGCCCCTTTGGTTTATTTTACTACTCTATTTATGTAATATACCTGGGGGCCGAGCTTTGCTGGGGGGAAGGCCAGTCAGTTTGTTCAGATGTCTCGGAGTAATAGTTCACCACTTCCCCTTACTGATAATCAGATTTGTATTATTCATTTGCCTCTTTTCTACATTTTTAAGGTCCCTCCAGTTGTTATTTATAGCTCAATGTCCCTTTGATTTATTTTACTACTCTATATTTGTAATCTTAACTCAAATCTTTTAATCTCTCCTCTCAGGAAACCACATGTTAATAATCATAAACAACATGAGTATTACTTTGACAGTTCTCTGGTTGATTATGAACAGCTGTTACAATTCTTTTGTTTTGATTTGAAACTCCATAAGCCCAATGTTAATTTTTGTAACTTTTCATTTTAGTTTTTTTACATTATTTGATTTTTCCTAGGGATGAGGCCTGTCTAGAAAGTATTTTTATCCCAGAAATTAGTTATTTCGAACATTTGAAGGAAATCGTTGGAGCCGTTTGTGAGACCCGTGTCGCAAGCAAGCAAGCAAGCACGCAAGCAAGCAAGCAAACCATACTCATAATAGAGTATAGGATTCATTTTAGTTTTAGCGATGAAAATACAATTACCGCCGATTGTGTAAACGTCTCGTGCTAGCAGCATTACACATTACTGCCGATTGTGTGAACGTCTCGTGCTAGCAGCATTACACATTACCGCCGATTGTGTGAACGTCTCGTGCTAGCAGAATTACACATTACCGCCGATTGTGTAAACGTCTCGTGTTAGCAGCATTACACATTACCGCCGATTGTGTGAACGTCTCGTACTAGCAGCATTACACATTCCTGCGTACTGTGTGAACGTCTCGTGCTAGCAGCATTACACATTACCACCGACTGTGTGAACGTCTCGTGCTAGCAGAATTACACATTACCGCCGATTGTGTGAACGTCTCGTGCTAGCATCATTACACATTACCGCCGACTGTGTGAACGTCTCGTGCTAGCAGAATTACACCTTACCGCCGATTGTGTGAACGTCTCGTGCTAGCAGCATTACACATTACCGCCGACTGTGTGAACGTCTCGTGCTAGCAGCATTAAAAATTACCGCCGACTGTGTGAACGTCTCGTGCTAGCAGCATTACACATTACCGCCGACCGTGTGAACGTCTCGTGCTAGCAGCATTACACATTACCGCCGATTGTGTGAACGTCTCGTTCTAGCAGCATTACACATTATCGCCGACTGTGTGAACGTCTCGTGCTAGCAGCATAACACATTACCGCCGACTGTGTGAACGTCTCGTGCTAGCAGCATTACACATTACCGCCAACTATGTGAATGGCTGGTGCTAGCACAATTACACATTACCGCCAACTGTGTGAACGGCTCGTGCTAGCAGTATTACACATTACCGCTAACTATGTGAATGGCTTGTGCTACAGCATTATACATTACCACCAACTATGTGAACGTCTCGTGCTAGCAGCATTACACATTACCACCAATTGTATGAATGTCTCGTGCTAGCAGCATTACACATTATCACCAACTATGTGAATGGCTTTTGCTAGCAGCATATACATTACCACCAACTATGCGAACGTCTCGTGCTAGCGTCATTACACATTACCACCAACTATGCGAACGTCTCGTGCTAGCAGCATTACACATTACCGCCAACTATGTGAATGGCTGGTGCTAGCACAATTACACATCACCGCCATCAGTGTGAACGTCTCGTGCTAGCAGCATTACATATTACTACCAACTGTATGAATTTCTCGTGCTAGCAGCATTACACATTACCCCCAACTATGTGAATGGCTCATGCTAGTAGCAATTCACGGTACCACCAACTGGATGAATGTTTCGTGCTAGCAGCATTACAGATTAGTGCTAACTGTATGAATGGCTCGTGCTAGCATCATTTCACGGTACCACCAACTGTATGAATGTCTCGTGCTAGCAGCATTACACATTACCGCCAAATATATGAATGGCTCATGCTAGCAGCATTTCACGGTACTACCATCTGAATGAATGTTTCGTGCTAGCAGCATTACACATTACCGCCCACTATGTGAACGTCTCGTGCTAGCAGCATTACACATTACCGCCCACTATGTGAACGTCTCGTGCTAGCAGCATTACACATTACCGCCAACTATGTGAACGTCTCAGGGCCGTATTTCCCTAATGGCGGACACGGCGGCCGCCGGGGGCCTCGGCTTGGGGGGGCCTCACTTGGTGTGTCCCTTGATATGTCTTACGCTTGAAAAAAAATCACTCAAAAAATTGTTTATGAACAAAATTTGTATTCATACATTTGTTCTGCTTCCCGTTTTTACATCTAAAATCAATTTTAAAATTATTATTAAGATGGAATAATTTATTAGTTAGTAGTGATGTGTACTCGATAAATCATATGAAAAACTCTAAAATATGGTTTAAATACTCGAAAAGTTCGAGCGAGGATTTCCCGCCGATCGCCGGACGACCGCGACTTCCCTATGAAATTGCGTCGTAACGGCTGCAAAATACACAGAGAAACATGAATCGGTTATAAAAAATACCCCCGTCGCAGTAAACCTGCATACTCAGCGAATTTACAATGAATATATAACATAACACATTAACACTTAACAGGATTCATAAGAAATATATTCACAAACAAGCGATATTAAAAATATTAATTATTCTCCATAAGAATAACATTGGGGGTGAGTACGCAGGTTTGCTGCAACAAGGAACACAAAATAATGGATTTTTATGCAAATATAATTAGAACTCATCTAAGTAAAGTCACATACCAAGTTTCATTCATATACATTTATAAGTAAGCGATATATAACATTTGAATTATTCTCCATAAGAATAACATGGGGACCGATTACCTAGGTTTGCTGCTACGGGAACCATACGTGACAATTTTGTATTTTGTGCAAACAACGATAAAACCCAACCAGATGAAGCCATATACCAAATTTTGTCAGTTTATGTTCATAAATAAGCGAGAAATAAAATTTGTCTTTTTCTCCATAAGAATAACATTAGACAACGTACTGTGTTTAGCACTTTCAATATCTCAGGAACCAATTGACGTAGAGCAATGATAAAAATACCAAATTGTTTTTTTATGCTGAATTGAATGGTAAAAATTAAAATTTCATTTAAATAAAAATTACATGTGGAAACCCCCAAAAACCCATTTTTGGGGTACAAAACCCCTCCAAAACCCCCCTTTGGATGGTGCGATTCGTCTGGTTTTCGAACTCGTTCAAATAAACGGTGCTTTACTCATTTGTACCAAATTTCATTAAGATCGGACCTTTTTTACGATAGTTATCGTGCTTATGGACATATATATATATATATGTATATATATGTATTTTATATATGTATATATTTATATATATACATATATAAAAATTTGAACGTATGGTGATTTAGGCATCTGGGGACCTCAAAATGAAAAGTTATCATGGTCTCGGGCTTAAGTCTTACCATGAGACCTACGGTAATTTGCTTCTTCCCTATAGGGGAAATTCGCTAAAAAACAACCGAACGTGTGCAAATGAAGACCGGACCGCGTAATATCGGCTGTAAACGACGACGGAAAACTTAATAGCGGTCAAAATGAAGACTGGACCACTTTATCCCGGCCGAAATTGACTTCGCGACAAATGACGGCCAGAGGTAGCAACTGCACTGCGTAATATCGGCCGGAAATTACGGCGGAAAATACAATGTCGGTCAAAAAGCGATTTTAAGCGAAGTCCAGTCCAAGTGATATTGAGAAAATGGCAACAATGAATGGTGTTTTATCGGCAGAAAACAACGGTCAAACCATTTTTTGTTTTTCAATATACAGTATATCCAAATTGATTGTACTGGCCAACAATGTGTATTAGTTACCCTCACATATCCTCATATATTAGTTAGAAACCGTGTGATTTAGAACATCACATTTGGAATGTGTTATCCAAATCCCATTACACTATTTGAAACTACCAACCAACAACAGTAAGGCCTATAGTGCTGAAGTAAAATATTGCTCGAAAAGACTCGAAATTCAAAAATAATTGGCACTACTCGACTCGAACCAAAAAATTAGCTGGTCGCTAGGCCTATTCGTTGATCGGACGACGCCGACGTGACAGTACTGGAAATCAACAAAGTTTTGCAAATGCCCTCCGTTACACTGTTAGTTAGTTTAAGATTCTCTTGGAAGCTACGTTGAGGAAAAATAGATAGTTTAGACATCTTTATGAAAGCTGCGGAAGATATGAGAGGAGCTAAGATCAGCAAGTGCAGTACCAGACTCACATTTTTCGATAATGGCAAAACATCAGACAGTTCTAAAAGGAACGTAAAAACTAAAAATTTAAACATTTCTGCCCCCTGCTTGATCTCTTGAAAGCACAAACTAGAACTACGGGCTAAAAAGTATGAAGAAGTTACAAAGGAATTTGGATTCCTTGAGGATTTCATCAAACTCCATGAAAACAGTCTAAAATCAATTGTAATCAAATTGTAATTGTAAAAAATTATTCTTAAAAAAATAAACAAATAATAGAGGGGCCCCACTGAAGTGAGCCGCCGGGGGCCACAACGATCCTAAATACGGCCCCGCTCGTGCTAGCAGCATTACACATTACCGGCAACTATGTGAATAGCAGCATTTCACGGTACCGTCAACTGTGTCAACTGTGTTATTGGCGGATTCCATCGCTGTATACTTGTTTACGGTCTCTCTTTTTGTATTTATAATGCTTTCCCTTTTTGTAATTTTTCTATTGGGTGGAAACTAGGAGTGTCGTGTAGCACTCTCGTATAGCCTTTTAAGGAGTAACTTTGGCATTTTTATAATTTATTTCAAAAGTTAGCCTGTCACTTTTTATATAAACTTGAAATATACCACTTTATGGAGTGACAAATGCGGTTATAGAGGTATATAGAGTATGTCTAGTAGTATACGTATTCTCGCTCTTTTTCTGGCCTCGGCTCCGCCTCAGCCGTTAACCTAGAGCTCGAATCGAAAAGCGAGAATTTTGGCCCTAGTGATGAACTATATTTTCGTCATACCACAAATAATATTAGCGTACAAATTTCACAAAAACTAAATCATGTTTACTTGCTTATCTTTGCAAGTTTAATTCTATCTTGATCTTGCTACTATAAACAACAGCTGTTACACAAGTTGTCAATGTTTTATAAGTTGAATTATTTGTTCAATTCATATTTAACAGCTGATTACCTCGACCAGAAAGTGTCACAAAATTATGTTTTTTGTTTTTTTATCCTAGACAGGGAGGTTTATTGTATAACTGGAGGTAACACTGCTTAATGATTTTGGTCAAAAACGCGAGCCGGTGATTTTGTCAGGATGTTACACTTGGTGAGGCAAATTTATCGTTCTTTGAACTACCCTGATTGGCTGTTTTATTCCTATAAGTGAATCTACTCATGCAAGTCACTGGAATAAAAGTAATAAAAGTTGGAGTAAATACATATTTTCGTTTGGTTTATGTATCTAATCTTTCCGTGAAACATTAATTATTATGAGGAAATAAACAAATACAAGTTTATTGAGTTTCAATAGGTACTTGTTTGATTCACTTTGTCGACTCGTTCGATTTCAGCAAGTAGTTCTTTGCCTCAAAAAAATTGGAAAGAACGGCTCGCAGTTTTGTTCAACAGTGGTACCTCCAGTAATACCAATAGAACTACTTGGTTCTAGGACGAAAAAGATCATCAAAACAATACTTCTTATCAAAAAAGTAATACCCCCGTCGCAGCAAACCTGCGTACTCAGCGAATTTCCTATGCATGAATATATTTCATACTACCACATAAAGCCACTTACAAAGTTTCATCAAAATACATAAATAACTAAGTGATATATAGCATTTTATTTATTCTCCATAAGAATAACATTAGGGCTGAGAACGCAGGTTTGCTGCAACAAGGAAGATGAACATTTTTTTGCAATTATCAATATAACTCAACCAGGTGAAGCTACAAACTAAGTTTTAATGATTTATGTTCATAATTAAGGGAGATATAAAGCTTTACGTATTCTCCATAAGAATAACATTAGGGATGAGGATGCAGGTTTGCTGCTAAGAGGATAATCAACAAAAAATCAATTTTTTGTGCAAATATAAATATACCAGTACTAGTTGAAGCCACATACCGAGTTTCATCAATATTCATTCATTAATAATAGAGATATCAAATTTTAAATATTCTCCATAAGGATAACATTGGACAACGTACTTTGTTTAGCACTTTGAATTACTCGGCAACGGTTGGACGTAGAATCACAATTTAAACACCAAAATGATTGTTTTGTAGAGATAAACTGATTGGTAAAAGTAAATGTGAAGTTTACAGTAAAATTAATTGAGGAAAAGTTAAATACCCCCTTCGCAGCAAACCTGCGTACTCAGCGAATTTCCAATGCTTAATATATGTCTTAATACCATATAAAGTCGCATACCAAGTTTCATAAAAATATATTCATATATAAGCGATATATAAAATTTGAATTATTCTCCATAAGAATAGCATTAGTGATGAGTACATAGGTTTGCTGAAACAAGGATCACAGACAATTGGTTTTTATGCAAATATAAATATAATTTAACTAGATGAAGCTACATACCAAGTTTAATCAATATTCAATCATAAGTAAGCACTACATAACATTTTAATTATTCTCCATAAGAATAACATGGGAGATGAGTAAGAAGGTTTGCTGCAACAAGGAACTAAAAAAATGGGTTTTTATGCAAATATCAATATAACTCAACAAGGTGAAGCCACATACCAAGTTTTATTAATTTATGTTCATAATTAAGGGAGTCATTACATTTTACTAATTCTCCATAAGAATAACATGGGGGCTGAGTGCGCAGGTTCGCTGCTACGGGGATAATCAACAAAAAATCAATTTTTTGTGCAGATATCAATATAACAGTACTACGTGACCCCACGTGCCAAGTTTCATCAATATACATTCATTAATAATGGAGATATCAAATTTTATTTATTCTCCATAAGGATAACATTGGACAACGTACTGTGTTTAGTACTTTGAATATCTCTGCAACGGTTGGACGTAGAATCAAAATTTAAACACCAAAATGATTGTTTTGTGGAAATGAGTTGATTGGTAAAAGCAAATGTGAAGTTTACATTAAAATTAACTTAGGAAAAGCTAAAAACCTTTTTCCCATAAGATTAACATAGGAGATTTTATGAGCAGGTTTTTTTGGATTTTCTCGGCAACCACTTAACCTAGCTTAATAATTCAAAATACCATATTATTTGTTTTTTTAAGCTCTATAACATGGGATAAACCAAAATTAAGTGTTTTAAAAATTTTAGGGGAAAAAATGCAAAAACTGATTTTTGGAAAATTTAAAACCCCCATAAACCCCCCTTCCCATGGCCCGATTTTTCTGGTTTTCGAACTTAAAGTCATAAATGTCACTTAACACATTTGAGCTAAATTTCATCGAAAACGGCCGTTTCTTACTCATGTTATCGCATTCACGGACACACACACACATATATATATATATATATATATATATATATATATATATATATATATATATATATACTCGTATATATATATATATTTTTATTTATATATAAATATATATATGTATAAATATATATAAATTTGAACGAATAGTGTTTTAGTCATCTGGGGACCTAAAAAAAATTTGTCATGGTCTCGGGCTTAAATCTTACCATGAGACCTACGGTAATAGCTTCTTCCCTACAGGGGAAATTCGCTAAAACCATTTTCCCATAAGATTAACATGGGAGATTTTATGAACACGTTTTTTGGTTTTTCTCCGCACCCACTTAACGTAGGTTAATGATTCAAAATACCAAATTATTTGTTTTTTAAGCTCTATAAAATGGCTAAAACTAAAATTGAGTGTTTTTAAAATTGTAGGGGGAAAAATTCAAAAAACTGATTTTTGAAAAATTTAAAACCCCCATAAAACCCCCTTCCCATAGTCCGATCAATCTGGTTTTCGAACTTAAAGTCATAAATGTTACTCTACACATTTGTGCCAAATTTCATCAAAATCGGGCGGTTCTTTCAAAAGTTATCGCGGTAACGGACACACACACACACACACACACACACACACACACACACACACACACACACACATATATATATATATATATATAAATTTATATAAATTTAAACGAATGGTGTTTTTGGCATCTGGGGACATCAAAATAAAAAGTTATCATGGTCTTGGGCTTAAGTCTAACAACTTTAGCATCTCAATGCGTGTGTTGAAAACAGCTGTTTTTGAAGCAGTACTGTTTGACCATTGACTATAAAATCAATGGTAGGACGAAAAATAGTTTTACATGTTAAATAAGTGAAAAGTTAACATTCTTAGCATTGAACTTAAGAGAGATCTTTGCAAAACGGAAGGATCTCATCAGCAAATACGTAAATTTCATTTCGGGGTTGAAGCATTGAAAGTGTTCCGTAGCTTCCAGCCAGTTCAACGCGCTGCTATCGCGAGTGAAAGCACTGTTATCACCACCCCGCGGCCTTGTGCCGAGTCATCGGTAATTGTCCTCAGCGCTCACCGTGTTCTTACGATTAAACACCAGTTTTCGACGATCTTTAGGTCAGTTTAATATCGAGATAGTCACTTGGAAACAGTAAAGCGAACAACCAAAACCAGTTTATATAGTTGTAATCACAACATGATTGAATAGTGAACTCTTTACAACCTTCATTTTCAAAAGAATTTAATGATTTTTGAACAGCAGTTTTCAGCTTCTAATACGATAGTTTCATGCATATATTTGGTGTCAACAGAGAGCCGTTTTTGTCATAATGTGTTTTTGGGGATTTCAAATCATGAACCTAACGACACCACCGTATAGGCTTGGTGAAATTATATTCTTTAGAACTACAGAAGATTATTAAACACTGCGTCACCAATGAAGAGTGCTTCTGGTTTTATACTAAGCTGTCGTGGAATACAAACAAAACCTTTATAAAAAGGGTAAAATTAGGTTAACAGAGAAGGGGCCCTAGGGATGGTGGTGAAGCAATTAATTATTTTTACTCAACTCAGACTCAAGCTTCTTGCTGTAATGGAGGTTGAGTTGAGTGACTAATTTATGTACAGTTTCCTAGACCGAGCCCAATGGGACCTTTCACCACTAGACATACATTTACCAAACCACATATTTCTGCTATATCTAATACTAGGTGTACGCTCATTCTTCCCGTAAGAGGATGAACGAAGACTGAATTTTTAAAGATATGTAGGCAGGTACTGGATTGGTAACACTCTTCTATTATCCGTTTTAACTCCACAACAGCAAGAACAGATAATTAATAAACCAAACATTTTACTAATGGAATGGTAACACCATTCCCTTATCCGTTATAACTCCACATCGGCAAGAACAGATAATTTAGGACTAATGTAAATAAAAAATACTACTGACTACTGCAGTGGTAACACCCTTCTCATATCCGTTTTAACACTACAGTACCTGGGGGCCGAGCTTTGCTCGGGGGAGGCCAGTCAGTCAGTTTAGATGACTTGGAGTAATATTTCATAACTTTCCCCTACTGATAATCAGATTTGTATAACTCATTTGCCTCTTTTCTACATTTTTAAGGTCCCTCCAGTTGTTATTTAAAGCTCAATGCCCCTTTGATTTATTTTACTACTCTATATATGTAATCTTCACTCAAATCTTTTAATCTCTGTTCTCAGGAAACCACATGTTAATAATCATAAAAAAACATGAGTATTACTTTGAAAGTTCCCTGGTTAATTATGAACAGCTGTTACAATTATTTTGTTTTGATTTGAAACTCCATAAGCCCAATGTTAATTTTTAACTTTTCATTTTAGTTTTTTTACATTATTTGATTTTTCCTAGGGTTGAGGCCTGTCTAGAACTTATTTTTATCCCAGAAATTAGTTATTTCGAACATTTGAAGGAAATCGTTGGAGCCGTTTTTGAGATCCGTGTCGCAAGCAAGCACGCAAGCAAGCAAGCAAGCAAACCTTACTCATATTAGAGTATAGGATAGGATGATACCTGGGGGCCGAGCTTTGCTCGGGGGAAGGCCAGTCAGTTTGTTTAGATGACTTGGAGCATATTTCAATACTTCCCCCTACTGATAATCAGAATTGTATAACCAATTTGCCTCTGTTCTACATTTTTAAGGTCACTCCAGTTGTTATTTATAGCTCAATATCCCTTTGATTTATTTTACTAATCTATATATGTAATCTTCTCTCAAATCTTTTAATCTCTGATCTCAGGAAACCACATGTTAATAATCATAAACAACATGAGTTCTATGTGGTTCCATAAAATCAGATAATAAAACCTTTGAATGAAGATTACATGTAGAGTGATCATATCCAGAATGACTCAAAGGGACATTATAATAACAACTGTTGTGACCTCAAAAATGCTCTTTAGTAGGGTACATGGTGAAAAACTACTCCAAGTCATAAACAAGATTGACCTTTCCCTAGCAAAACTCAGCCCCAGGTAGTACTTAAACTATATGAGTATAACTTTGAGAGTTCGCTGAAAGATTTTGAACAGCTGTTATGACTCTTTTGCTTTTATTTTAATCTACAAAAGCCCAATGTGATTTTTTAATTTTCCATAGTGGCTTTTTACATTATTTGATTTTTTTTGGGATGGGACATGTCTAGAACTTATTTTTAACCCAGATATCAGGTTTTACAACACAAGTAGTTGGAAGGACACATTAGTTATTTTTCAAGAAAATCGTTGGAGCCGTTTTTGAAATCAGAGTTACAAGCAATCAATGAAGCAAGCGAGCATGCAAACCTTACTCATATTATAGTGTAGGATAGGATTGAGTCAAAATAATTCAGCATTCGTATTAATTGACTATAACATATTTTTACTCTTAGGCACATAGAATGTACACGAGACAGGGACAATGATTCTGGATTTTTAGCATGTTTGAAGTTCTGCATACAGACGGCCAGGGCTGAATTTAGGGTCTGTACAGGCTCTGGTCTACACCCTAAATGCAAGTTCGGGCCCTTACCAGCCCGGCCAACTTTAATGTTTGATTTATATAATATAACCTACGCTTATATCAGGCTCTACAGATGGCGTTGTGCAATTACTTAAATTTCAAATTGCCAAAATCCGTATTGCTGCCTAGTGTATATTAATTAACGTTGTCATGGCAAGATATTATTAAGTGATTTTCATTATCTAAATACATAAAACAAAGTCGGGATTGTATGTTAGTTATTTAGTTTCATCAAACAGCTGTTATAAGGTTGATATCTAAACATACTTGAAAAGCATACAAACATATGTTTATTATAGAAATAATAAATCTATTCGAATAGCAACTCATTTTCAATACCGAAGCAAGCTCTATATAAAAATAGGAAAGTGAGCGTAGCTAACGAGCTCATCCTGGAGGCGAGTGAGTGAAGCGAACGAGCTCATCTTGAAAAAGAACGAGAATCTTTGACATAAAACAAATTCAGTGACATTAGGACAGAATAATGTCTGTCTGACCAGCTAGTAGTACTCAACCCGAACGCTGACCCGAACTCCCGAACGCTTACCCAAGGATCATCTTTCCTCCATAAATTTAACAAGGCAACTTTTAAAGCCAGTGAGGCGGAGCTCTAAGGTCGGGGTTAAAAAATATCAATTTGTTGTATGATTGAAAATTTTCTAAAATTACTAAAAAAGGCGTAAATAATAACATAGAAAATTTTCCTGTGCGGTGGAGGTCTATGGTTGAGTAGGGCGGCGTATCAAACGTGGGGACATCTTTCAGGAGATGCTGCTTTAACAAAATAAATCCAACGAATCATACGTTAAAATTCATACGTTGGGAGTGATAGTAAAGGCAGAGCCCTGAGGTAAGAACAAAGAGGTATCCATAATATTTTGGTACCCAACAACGTAGTATATAGGTCTGGAGCAGTTTTGAGGAGCCGCTTTCGAAATCTTTGGATTTTTTATTTGGTGGTTTATATTAGGTTTCTAATAAAATATACCACCTGATTTTTTTGAAAATTTGGGTTCAGAAATTACAGGGCTTAAGAGATCCCAAACTTCAGTTTTTTTACCTTTCTTAGTAAGTAGGGGGCATTAGAGTGTTCAAAACCAGCAAAGGCGCGGTGAGGATGCGAGGATGCAAGGCCCCCCCCCGTGACGTCAGCCCCCCCCCCGACCCCCCGACCCCCCCCCCCCCCGTGACGTCAGCCCCCCCCGTGACGTCAGCCCCCCCCGACCCCCCCCCCCGGCCCCCCCCCGACCCCCCCCCCGGCCGCCAGCAGCACTTTTCGTGATGACCTTGAACATGAGGAAAAAACTTTCGAAAATTAATAATTAGCCTATTTATCCACCGATTCCCACGGGACTTTTTCCAGAGTGTAGGCCTATCCCCAGGGAAGCGAATGACGTAAGAACCCCATAGATCCACCATTAAACAAGGCCGCTATTAATTTATAACCGCGTTTTCCTTATGGGATCTCAGCTGTTTACCGACTGATTTTGACGAAACCTCACCACATGTCAGGCCATGACCTAAGAAAACCATCGCTTAAAGAAAATTGAAAATCCACTGTTAAACGGGCCCGCTATTAATTTTTAAATGTGTTTTCCTTATAGGATCTCGGCTGTTTACCGACCGATTTTGATGAAACTTCACCACATGTTGGGCAGCGGCGTAAACCATCGCTTAAAGAATATTGAAAATCCACTGTTAAACGGGCCCGCTATTAATTTTCAAACGTGTTTTCCTTATGGGATCTCATCTGCTTGCCGACCGAATTTGATGTGACTTCGTTACACGTTGTATGCCGGCTTGACTAAACCAACCTGCAAGCGGCTCCGCGATGTCACGTGTCGAGGCGCGTGCTAGGGCCTACGTGACTGTCCCAGCCTGTTTACTCATTAGCGGCCTTCAGGACCCCTCCGTTCTAGAAGGTTCCGGCAAGTGCGTCGCATGAGGCCTCCTCCTGACTGGAGTGCTATGTATGAGCATGTCATGTGTCGAAGCGCGTGCTAGGGCCTACGTGACTCTCCCAGCCTGTTACTCATTAGCGGTTCCGAGAATTGTTTACTACTTTCACCGCTTACTGTACGGTACGTAGCTATGTTACTTCAGTGATTGTCATTGCTTCCTTCATTCAGTTTGTGTTTGGAGCTCAGTGTATGTAGATGTTCTACTTCAGTGCTGTGCTAGTCTTTACTGAACCATATTCCGAGATTTTTTAAACGTAAGTATATGTAGCTCTTATAAGTTATAGTGTGGAAGACTATTACATTTCCCTTTATAATAAGATTCTCATTTAAGGTATGATCGTTCAGCAATTTTGAAGTCATAATGTGTAAAGAGAGGTCTGGCCCATTAATAGAAGTTGAATAATTCGCATTATGTTTTAGGGAAAACGATTCGTTAAATGTTTGAGCGAAATAATTATCTAACATTAATATTTAAACTTTTACATATCCCAGTACACTGAGCCTTGTCGTTGTTTCTTTTTAGATGGAGACGAGTGGATTTGTAATGACCTTAGAACAGTTATGTTTTATAACGATTAAAATTAATGAGTCAAACTTTAAAAATTTAAAATAGATTCATTTCCACTCTTCTAAAATTTTTTGAGGGAAATAAAATTAGGTTTTTGCTTTCCAAGCCTTTGTGGTGGGTGGAGAGTATAGATACCCGATGTTGCAGATGGCTGTTCCTCGTATGTGTAAGGTCTGTGGACGCGTCTTCACAAACGTTGGAAACCTGGCTCGTCACGCTGCATCCGCCCACAACGACCGTCATTACGAGTGCCATGTCTGCGGTAGACACTTCGGGCGAAGCGACAACTTGCGACGCCACCTCACCGCAGTTCATCCTCCTACTCCTCACGACCAAGCGCCAGGTACGGGTTTTATGTTAAACAAGAAAAGGTGGATTGCTAGCCTCTGTGTAATTCCTCAACTTTGTATTTACTGGACCTAGGTAAACTGGCGATTGAGATGAGGAAGAGGTCGTTAGTTCTCTATACAGTTCCTCACGATCAAGCGTCAGGCATGGTTTTTATGTTAAACAAGAAACCGCCAGTACTAATGACTTGTTTTCGAGAGAGTAAACGGCTTTAGTCGAGTAAACAGATTCAAGTAATAAACAAGGGGCTGCCAGCCTTTGTGCGATTCCTCACTCTTGTATTACCAGGCTCGGGTAAACTGGCGCTCGAGATGAGGAAGAGGTCGCCAAGCCTCTATACAATTCCTCACCCTTGTATTTACCAGGCTCAAACTGGCGATTGAGATGAGGAAGAGGTTGCCAGTTCCTCACCCTCGTGTTTATCAGGGTCACTAATAGGACTTGTTTTCCTGTTCGCAGGCTGTCCGTGCCCGTTGTGCGCTGTCGCCCTGGCGAGTCCCGAGGATCTGCGCCACCATATGGAAGCGGTCCACGGTGCGAGCCCGTCAGCTTCGACCTCCTCCTCCTCCTCCGCCGCAACACCACCCGTCAGAGACCCACGGCCCGAGTGCGACGCGTGCGGGCGGCGATTCGCCCGCGAGGACCTGCTCCGGCGCCACGTGCAGCTGGTGCACGTCAACGAGGCCCGTTGCACCGAGTGCGGCACCCTTTTCCGCAGGGCCGCTTATCTCCAGCGGCACATGGAGAGCGTCCACCGCGGCATGAGGTTCGCGTGCGCCTACTGCGACCGAGGCTTCACCCGACGCTACAACCGGGACCAGCACGAGGCCCACAACTGCCCCGTCGTGAGGAACCTCGTTGTGGACGAGATGCCGCGCTTGCCCATCCTATCACCCGAGCCCAGCCGCAGGCCTCAGCCCGGACCCAGCCGCGAGCCCCAGCCCGGACCCAGCCGCGAGCCCCAGCCCGGACCAAGCACGGCACCTGACGGGATGGTGGGTGGTGGCGGACTACCCACGTTCCGCCCCATCCAACGGGCGTTCCGCGGACGCCTCCTGACCTTCGGCCTGTCCCGGCCCATGGAGGACTTCTTGACCGTGGAGGACGCGTTGGTGCTGCTGTTCGACAGCGTCCTGGAACTGCTGACCGACGTCAGGACCCGACACCCGAACATCAAGGTCAACATGTTCCTGGAATGCGAATTCGCTAACGTCCACGGGGCCACCTGTCTGCGGGCCTTCAAGACGAAGAACGTGCCTCTCACCGCCGCGTCCAACTTGGAGGACTTCCTGTCGGCGTCCTTCCACAAACTGGAGGAAGAGAAGGAGCAGTGCCTGCTAGTGGGCAGCGGCTGGAGCTATCTCCGGATACGCGACCTGGAGATCCGCGTCAACCTCTACACCCCGTTGGGAGAACGCGGAGCTCGGTTCGTCCAGCTTCCCAGGACCATCTGCGAGACGCGCGCCGTTATCAACGTGCAAAACGTCGATGACATGTGCTTCGCGTATGCCGTCCTGGCCAAGTTCGTCGCGCAACACCCGGAGAGGCCCACATCGTACACACCGGACGTCATGGCACGCTACGACTGGGTCGGCCTACGCTTCCCCGTGGCTGTGAAGGACATTAAGGTCTTCGAGAAGAGGAACCCTATCAGCATCAACGTGTACGGGATCGAGCGCGCCATGGTGGGGAGACGCCCCGACGGATCGCCAAAGTTCCAGGACCGCGTGTTCCCGCTGAAGATCTGCAAGCGGGAGTTGGAGGATCACCGGGACCTGCTGTACGTGACCACTGGCGGGGACAGTCACTACGCCTACATCGCAAACATGAGTAGGCTAGTGCGACCCCAGCTGACGTCCCGCAAAAGCGCTATCCACGTGTGTAAGCGATGCTTCGCTTACTTCGACAACCAGCCCAACAAGCTGCAACTGTCCGGTGCCGAGCGTCTGGAGGAGCACATGCGATACTGCACCGCCAAGGCTCCCCTCCGCTTGGACATGTCTCAGAAGCAGCAGATCCGCTTCACCCACCCCGAGTACACTCGGCGTGAGCGCTTTTGCGTTTATGCCGACTTTGAGTGTGCTCTGCAGCCCGTTGCCGCTGACCCTGCGGAAGCGCCGCCCGGCACGAGGCCCCTGCAACTGCACGTCCCGTACGCCTTCGCCTACCAGATCGTGGACTCGCTCGGCCTGGAGGAGTTCGAGCCCCGCGTCTACTTCGGGGCTGATGCGTCCAAGGTCTTCATGGAGAGGCTCAAGATGGACGTGCTGGCGCTGTGGGAGTTCCTATTCAGCATGAGAGCTCTGCACCCTTCTCTGACCCGGCAGGAGATGGACGAGTACCTGGCAGCGACTCACTGCTACCTCTGCGGGAAGGAGTTCACGGACCAGGACGTCAAGGTGCGGGACCACAACCACGCCCCGCCTTACGAGTTCCGAGGAGCCGCCCACCGCTCGTGCAACCTCAGGTACCGGGAGCAGCGACACATCAACTGCTACTTCCACAACCTGTCCAACTACGACGCCCACTTCGTAGTGCGCGAGCTGGCCATCGACCCCGGCGACGTGGACGTGTTGGCCCACACGGAGGAGCGGTACATCGCTTTTACCAAGCGATTCCACTTTGGTCAGCCCGGGGACAACCAACGACAGAGCAGTTTCGCGGTGCGCTTCCTAGACACCTACAGGTTCCTGTCCATGAGCCTGGCCAACCTGGCGGCGGGACTCCCCACGGACAGGATGCGTGAGACGAGGAAGCGCTTCCCCGACGACCGGCTGTTCGACCTGGTGCGTAGGAAGGGCGTGTTCCCCTATGACTTCGTGACGTCCTACGACACACTGTACAGGACCAGGGAGTTGCCTCCCAAGGAGGCGTTCAGGAACTCCATGACCCTGGAGGACATCAAGGACGAGGAGTACGAGCACGCCCTCAACGTGTGGCGAGCCTTCGAGTGTCGACACCTCAAGGACTACGCGGACAAGTACCTGCGATGCGACATCGCCCTGCTCACCGATGTCTTTGAGCAGTTCCGCGACACCTCGCTGGCAGAGTACGGGCTGGACCCCGCCCACTACTACACCCTGCCGTCCTACGCCTGGGACGTAATGCTCAAGACCTGCGGTGTGGAGCTGGACACGCTGCAGGACTTTGACATGTACCTGTTCGTGGAGCAGGGGATCCGGGGAGGCATCTCTCAGGCCATCACCCGTTACGCCAAGGCCAACCACGACAGGTGCCCGGACTACCGCCCGGACGAGCCCACGCGCTTCCTCCTGTACCTGGACGCCAACAACCTCTACGGCTGGGCCATGTCCCAGCGCCTGTTGACCGGAGACTTCCAGTGGCTCAGCCGTGAGGAAATCCGGGCGTTGGACATTGCGGCGCTGGACGCAGAGGCCGATCGAGGCTACATCTTGGAGGTGGACCTCCGCTACCCCGCGCGCCTACACGACCTGCACAAGGACCTTCCCTACTGCTGCGAGACGAAGCGCCCGCCGATAGGGAAGTTCCCCAAACTGTTGACGACCCTGGACGACAAGACACACTACATCTGTCACTACAGGGTCTTGCAGCAGGCGTTGCAAAACGGATTGGAGCTGGTCGCGGTGCATCGGGCGATCTCCTTTCGCCAGTCGCGGTGGTTGGAACCGTACATCCTGATGAACACGGAGCTGCGGAAGAGGGCCAAGACCAAGTTCGAACAGGACTTCTTCAAGCTCATGAACAACGCGGTCTTCGGCAAAACCATCGAGAATGTACGGAAGCGCCTCAACGTGAAGCTGGTGTGCACCCCGGAGAGGTTTTCCAAGTACGTCGCCAGATCCAACTTCCTGGACCGGACGTACTACACGGAGGACGTGGCCCTGGTGCATCTGTCCAAGGTCAACATCGTGTTGGACAAGCCCGTCTACGTAGGCATGACAGTCCTGGAGCTGAGCAAGTGGCTCATGTACGAGTTCCTGCGCAAGATGAAGGAGCGCTACGGTGACCGCCTCACCGTGGACTACATGGACACGGACAGCTTCGTCTTTGACATCGTGTCCCAGGACGTCTACGCCGAGATGACGGAACACCTGGACGACTTCGACACCAGCGGCTATCCGAGGTCCCACCCATGCTACAGCCCCGTCAACGCCAAGGTCATTGGAAAGTTTAAGGACGAGTGCAACGGCCTGTCCTTATTCGAGTACCTCGGCCTGCGGTCCAAGCTGTACTTTATGGACATCGAGGACGCGGCGACAGGCGGCAGCAAGGCTCTCAAGCGGGCCAAGGGGGTGGGAAAGGGCGTTGTCAAGAACGTCCTCACCCCCGACGACTACAGAGAGTGCCTGTTTGACGGGGTCCGGAAGCACACCACCAACGTCCGGTTCCAGTCCCACTTGCACCGGGTCTACACCGTGGAAGTGGACAAGCTGAGCCTCAGCCCGACCGACGACAAGCGGTGCGTCCTCCCCGACGGCATCCACACTCTGCCGTGGGGACACAAGGACGTCCCGCCGCTACCGCCAGCCAGGAGAGGAGGAGAAGATCCGCAGCGGATGGAAGTGGACGGTGAGGAGGAGGAGGAGGAGGGACAGCGCCAGGACGAAGACGAGGAAGAAGAAGAATTCCCCGTCTAGTTGTATATATTAGTTATAAGAGAAAAAATTGTAAATAGTATTTGTAAGAAAATATAATAGCTTTATGTACAGCATGAACCCGAGTTGTTTATTTCCTCCCTTTGCTCACTCAAAAGTCACAAGCCGTTAGGCTCGGAAAGGCGTTATGGGCCGTTTGGCCCGAGCCGTGCAGCTTAAAAAGCCCCCGCCAACCGGGAGCGATTGGCGGCGCGTGTCGGGGACGGCCCTGAAGGAGTTGCCCAGGAAGGAGTTGCTAAGTGGTTTGCTGACGCTCAAGGTTGCACCCTCGAATTACTCAGCGGTTTGCTGATGTCCGAGGGGTCTCGTGACGCGCCCTCTTTGGCGACCTTCACTGCCGCTTGGCGGGGGCTCAGCCAGTGACACGCGCTGCTGGTATATAAACCTGAGGTCCAGCCCCGCTGCCTCAGTTTTGCTAATTTTTTAAATTTAGTAAGGAGAAAGGAGAAATGAAAACACAAGCTTTATCATTATGAGGCATGTATTGTACAGTAATAAGGTTACATACACATACTACAAAAACCTTACAAATTAGTTTTAAGCGAATATGGAGTGGAAGAGCCTGCGGACCAGAGCGTCGTTGGCGGCGGGAGCGGCAGGGTCGAAGAGCTGGACGTAGTCGCTGAGTGACGTGCGGAGAACAGCCCGGCAGTACAGGTAAGTGAGGCAGTAGTAGCCGCAAACAGAAGTATCGTAGCCCTGGAGTTGATACCTGTTGTAGACGTAGTGGCGGTGATGAGGATTACGCCTCAGGAACATTTGAAAGTCGGCCTGGTATGGCGGCCTTCCGTAGCTGTCCAGGTACTCGAGTCTGTCCTCTTCCGAGCAGTAAAACGCCACCCAGTGTTCGCCTCCCTCGGTGTGTGCTACCGTGTTGGACACGATGGCGGTGAGAGGCTTGACTGGCACGTCCGGTAGTTGGTCAGAGGCGTAGACCGCAACGTTCCTCAGTCCGGGGATCCTCACCAGACATTCTCTGATCTGGACGGTATTCATCGTGGGCGGAAGCAGCACAGGCAGCTCGAGGTGGACGAGTCCAGTGTGTCGTTAGCCACGAGCCAGTCCTGCAATACTATGCAGTTATGAAGGGCGCAACGGTTGTGGGAGCTCTTATGGTGGCGACAGCGCAGGGTCCGGTAGGTGGGCGGACCGTTGAGCGACCCGCAGCCCAGATCCTCCATGTCCTGAGCGGTGGTGGCGGCGGGCTCGGTTATGAGGTGGCGTTGAACAAAGTCCCTCTTCTGCGATCCTTTGACGTAGACCAGGGGGCGGTGGATGAGGCAGGAGCGCAGCTTGTCCAGCAGGGCGACGTACGCGATGTCCCCCTGGTCCCACTCCAAGCCGTGGCAGTGGCGAGTGACCCAGACGCTCTCGCGCTGTTTATCGGAAGTCAGGAGGTCCTTACTGAAGGGTGGGCGGGCGATGTGATGTAGGAGCAGCGTGCCGGTAGTCACGTCCACCACGCAAACCTCTTTCAGTAGAAAGTCATTATCACTGTCTTTAAAACACTGCATATCCATCACCACGCTTCCGTGATGACAGCGCGCTGGCGGTGGCTCGTTGTAGATCGGTGGCGGCACGTCCATCCCGTACGGCTGACTGAACTCGACTGAGCGCTGGCGGGAGCGCGCCTAGCGGGATAACCTTGGGTGCGCGCGCCGCCATCACCTAACGGTCCGCGGTGACCTTGAGCGCGCGGCAACTCGTTTACCCGCCAAAGTCGACTGTGACGTTGCGATGACGGTCCACCTCCACGACGTTGTCCAACTCGGCGTACACTATGCAGTTGAACGCCTCCGCCAAGGCTTCGGAGAACCCAATCTCTATGCGCAGGTTACCGTTGCGCACCAGGTTCCAGTGGCTGGATTGAGAGGCCGCCATATCGGGTGTCAGATCAAACGCCATCAGGCAGGATCCGTAGGGGTATTCGTTGCGACTGACTTCGTTACCGCAGTCTGAGAAATTGATGCCGGTGCCGGTGTACAGCGTGTGGTAGGCGAGCACGCACAACTCCTGACCGAACGTGTAATCCGGTTGAAGCGGCTTACATGGCACTTGCTCACCGTCTATGTACAGCGCGAAGAAGTTCACGTGGCTGTGGGTGAAGTTGAACGGGTTCTTCTTGTAGTCCCCGTTGAACGCCTGATTGCTGACCAGGCCAACTATAATGCGTTTCGGCAGTTGACCCAGAAACACACTGTCCAGAGTCTTGCTGCTGATACCGGAGGGTAGCGTGAAGGATTTGACTTCCACGCGCGTAATGGGATATTTGGCTGTACCCGACTCCAGCGTCCTGCTGTGAGCCAACAGCACGCTCGGGTTGATCTTACAGCGGCGCATAAACAGGTTAACTTCGGCGATGTCCACTTTGTAGTCTGTCACGGTTTTGGACATGATGGAGAATGAGTTCTTTGACCTGATCAGGCGAAAGCGCATCTCCACGCCGTTTAACATGAACTTCTCCTGGTTGCACAGGTCGATGTGCAGATGTCCGACCATGTCCGCGTATCGGCTGCCCTTGACAAACTCCCTCCGGTTCTTGAGCCCGGCATTATCCTCCTCAGTATTGTCCATGTACCCAGCATAGTCCTCGTAGAACAACTCCGCGGTGAGGTGCGATGTCTTGGCATCACCGCCATAGGACAACAGGTTCTCCAGGTAGGCGCGATAGGCGTACGTGTTGTTCTGAGGAGACACCAGTTTGTTGTTCAGGTACAGGTCCACTTGACTGAACAGCGAGTGCAGCCAGTTGTTAATCGGACCCACCTCTTTTATCGCTTGATCACCCGTTACAGCGCCTCCGTTAGCCGTTCTAATGGTAGCCTTCACATGCAGTAGCGTCTGTGACAGATCCGTGTACTCGTCCCCGTGACCCGGAACTATGAACTCCACAGGCGAGTCGTCTGTCAGGGAGGAGATGGGCTTGTACTGCACCCATTTACCGCTCTCTATACTGGTCTGCGTGGGCGGTAGCGAGAACAGGTCCAACTCGGTCTTGACACACTCGCACGACTTCTGATGTAGAAACGCCATTATCCAAAAATGTCCTTCACGGTACTCTCACTCTTCTTGCTTCTCCTCTTCTTAGCGACACGTTTTGCGGGCTTCCTCTTGGGCGCAGCGCTCTTCTTCCTCGCTCCGAGGAGTTTCGCCAGAGACTGAGGAGTAACCTGCTGTACACGCCTCCTCTTATAGGCGCCACCACCGCTCAGCACGCGATCCAGTTTTTCATCGGCCCTACGTTTCAGTGACCCGGTAAACTCTCTGAGCCGGGTGTTGGCCGCGACTCGGGGGTCGGCTGTGCCCGCTGCCACGTCGCCCAAGAAGCCCACACCGGACCTCAGCGCCTCCTTGCCCAGCGCCGATGCGCCGGATCTGATCAAAGGGACCACTGTACGCATCAGCCCGCCTAGGAAACTGCCGATGCCGTGTCCGCGTTGGAAAGCGGCTCCTCTGAATACGGAGGATACGCCATGGCCCGCCTGCTGGTGGCGGTAATACGCCAGATAGGGATCGCTCGGATTCATTGCCGCTGCCTCTCTTTCCTGAAATGAAGCTTCATGCACGTGGTCCCGAAGTGGAATGGCAAGTGTCGCCCTTGGTTATCCCTTAAATCGATTTCCACGCTCTCGAATGAGGTTTTAATCACCGGCACGTAGTGCGGGTCTATTATATACACTGTCGTGTTGGCACCGTACGTGTAATTCCTGATGTCGATGTTGAGGATCTTCAGTAGTGGCGCCACAGCGTCGCCCACCAGTTGGGGTTCCACCAGGTCGCAATACACGTACATGTGTGATGGCAGACCGGCGAAGAGGTTAGCCGGCCTCACGGACCTGTGACGCTTGACGATATCCGTATCCACCTCGTAGCCAAACTGTAGCGCCAAACTGGGGCTCAGTTTGAGGCTCTGAACGGCTGAAGACGTCGACATCAATTCCACCCTGGAGGACCTCTCGTCATACGAGAAGGTGCACAGGTTACTCTTCATTTGAGGGTGGTTGTTGATTGCGTGCACGAGTTCCTCGGTACTACTGTAATTGCCCGGCTCCACTTTGATTAACAACTTGTCCACCACGGCCAACCCGCCTTTCGAGTCCCTCATTCCCAGCACTAGTTTGATGTAGGTTCCCTCACCGACGGTCAGAAAAGAGAAGGGGTAGTGCGCCTCCGCCAGAGCGACCTCCCACTCGCCGTCTGACAGATCAACGGTCGAGGGTAGATGGGTCGTGTAGTTTGTCACCATGTTGTTGGGATAGTACTTCATTGAACTGTTACTGGGCAACGTCAGGTAAAACTGGTCATGCCTCGTCATCGCAGCTGTTGCACGTCCGCTGCGGGTACCCACGAGTTGAAGTCCTCTCCGTAACCGGCCCACTTGACTAGGTAGCGCTTACTGGAGCCTCGCCCCTCGGTGTTCAGTATTTTATCTATTTGATACAGGCGGTCCGGGGCGATCGTCACCTTTTGCATCTCGTGCTCGTAGAAGCGCCCTTCCAGCGGCGTCCCGTTCAGGTCGCGCAAAACGCACAATGGCAGAGGATGCGACCCGTATACGTGGTCCACCACGAACAGCTCCTTACTCCAATTGGTCTCGTAACCTTTGGCGAACGTGCCCTTCTCCTTGGCTATGCGCACCGTGTCGCCCGGCTTGAACCTGGGCTTGTGTCGCCGGATCGCCTTTCCATACATGTGACGCCACACCTTGTACACCGTTTGACCATCGCCGCTGTCCGCGTCCACGGGTCGTAGGCTACCACCCAGGCTCCTGTGCGGACTGCGGTTGTAGGCGTCCACAAGCCTGTCCAACACGTCCACGTAGCGATACGTGTTTTTGTAGGTCAGGTAGCGCCACATGCGGGTCTTGAGCGTGCGGTTGACTCGCTCCACCACCGCCGCCTTCACTTCGGGGTTCTGCGTGGTGAAGTAGTTGACACCGTGACTCTTGAACACTCGCTTGGTCGCGGCCCCGGTGAACTCCGTCCCCTTGTCGGTCTGTAGGCAGCGAGGAGTCGCCTCAGCGAATATCCTCTCGAACGCAGCAGCCACCTCAGGCCCGCTTTTCCTCTTCAGTGGTACCGCGAACAGCCGCTTACTGAATACGTCTATCACAGTCAGCAGGTAGTTGACTCCGTCGTTGTACCGGCTCAGGCCGCGCATGTCGTTCAGGTCCGCCTGCCACAGCTCCCGGGGCCCGAACACGGCGTAGCGGTTGCGGGGAAACCGCTTGCGCGCAGGCTTGTGCAGTGTGTAGGTGTCCTGGGCGCGCAGCCAGTCGGCTACCCGACGTTTCGGTAGGCGCGCGGCTTTGGCCAGGGCGGCCACCCCGCCGAGGGACCCGGGCTGGCTCGGGTCATAGTACAACTTCTCCATTACGGTGTGAACGGCTCCCAGTTGTCCAATGACGATTCCCGGTCGGGTTCCTCGGTTATTATCCTTCTCCTGGCCGCTGGGGGTCGCGGTCTCAGGCGGTCCAGTATCGGTGTCAACCTCGGTGACAAGGGTGTTGAGGAGGCCGTCGTGTCTCCCCAGGGGCTCGATGCCGAGTCCAGCCCCACGCCTAAGTAACGCAACGCCGTGGGATTGCTCACGTATTCTCTGGGCACGTTCATGTCCTTCAAGGCGGCCATCACTTGATGCCAGCCGGTAGGCAATCGGTCCGCCCTTCGCGCTCTCACTATGCTGTGCGCGATGTCCACTATATTGGAATCAGGGATCTTCACCTTGTCCACGTACACCGCCCCACTGGCGTCCCAGGCGATGGGGCTGCCTTGCCGGGTCATGAATCGCAACAAATTGCGCGCCACCGACCTGTAGATTTTTGTGAACGATTCCACAATGTCCTCCTCCGCCGAGGCGCTAGACTCGTGCTTCATCTGACTCGGACCTCCCGCCGCTTCCTCCTCCCTCTCCTCACCCTCGATGATTGACAGACCTATGGGTTGACGTTTAGCCGCGGAAAAGTGCAGGAACCGCTGTAACACCTGCTGATATTGTTTCCATTTCTCCGTATCGTCCAGCCGTTTGTCGCTCAATATGCGATGCATCTCAGCGTCCAGGCTGGCTGGCTTATTGGCGCTACCTGCTCCTCCTCTTGGCTCCGGCCCTGGTCCCGATCCTTCTCGCAATCTCTCGATGAGCTCCTGCGGCACAACCACCATTTTCCTAGCGTACTCCATGTCCGATTAGCTTCTGCGCTAGAACGGGCAGAACAGCGTTCAACAGCAGAGGTAGGAAGATCCCTCCGCCCCGTTGGACGAGGTAGTGTCGCTTCTTGGCCCAACCCTCGCCGCGTTTCACCAGCCGTCTGAGCGCCTGTTTGTGTTTGCTCAATTTGCGTTTGAGGCAGGGAGAAAGCGGTACGTTTCCGCGTAGCACGTTATACGCGCACTCGCACAATGACTTGATGCGACTCTTGTCGCACGCTTTTAACAGGGCCTTGCGTTCTTTGGGCGTAGCGTGTATTAGGGCCCTCAGCAGCGCCGCGTCCTTCTTCACGCGGTGTGACATGATGACTGACGCTGGCGCGCGCTCGGCCTATTTATCACTTATTCTTGGGCAGGTACACGTAGTTCACCGGGTCGTCTGGAAAAATGGCTGAACGTACGCGCATCTCTTCTGGCGTAGACTGTTTCAAGTCTATGAGCAGGTAGGCGTGCGGATCACGCATGGCGTCCGCGTAAGCCTCCTCCACGAATTTGGGGTTCTCCGGGTATACTTGACGGGCCAGGTGTTTGATCTGAGCGCGGTCCCTGGGATTCTTGAAGCACACTATGTAGTGAGCGTTCAGCGATATGTCGCGCTGGCCCCTGCCCTGGTGAAACAGGTTTTGCGTGATGAAGAACACGCTCATGTTGCGGTGGTGCGAGCCCTTGGTGAACAGGTCCGCCACGCCGGGACCAGCCTCGCGCATCATGTCATCGACGATGACCAGGGCGGGCTCGCTACCGTCGTAGTCGTCCAGGTCCGGCAGGCCGGCTACGTAGCGCACGGCAGAGTCCGCACGGCTCTTGCCGCCACCGCTGCCATAGTGCCAAGTGATGCGGGCGAACCGCGTATCGCACATGCGGTCGGCGTGCTCTATGAAGCGAGCCACGAAGTGCGACTTGCCGCTGCCCGAGGGCCCGGCCACGATGGCGGTGAACGGGTGTTTCCACCTCAAGTCCATGGCGTCTACTGACCGCCGTGCACCGCCACCTCGGCTCTTGTAACTAAAGGTTCTTTTTCTTGCTTCTTTTTATTTCTTTTTAATTTTTTTTATTATTGAAGGAAATAAAGGAATAGGAAATAACATTTATTTATACAAATTCCAGGAAAGGAGATTTGCTGCCAGGAGGGCCGCTCCTCTTTACAAGGCTCGTCCTCGGCCCCACGCCAACGTTGTACTGGGAGATGGCGTTGTCGTCCAGGACCGTGAGGTACCGCCGGGGCATGTAAATCCGGATCGGGTCGTCGCCGACGAGACCCTCCAAGGTGACCATAATCGCCTCGCCGTACGGTGTATCCACCCGCTCGAATGAGCGAATCGGGTACACCGCGTTGTCCCGCAGATCCGCGATGCGAGTGTAACCCGCGGCCTTGCAGCTGTTGAGGGCTGTCCTGAGGTCCATCTTCTGGTCCGTGTTGAGCATGGCGCAGCGGCTGGATGCAGAATGACCGGCTCTCGCCACCGAGTCGCCTTTTATTGGCGGTGTCTACGTGCCGACTCGCGCGTATCAACAACATGATGACATAGTTACTCGCTCAATTCCAGGAAGGGTGATGTAATGGAAAGCTTTACTGCGTAAACAAGTGGATTGTTCTAGAAGCGTCTCGGTTATCAACTGCTTAGTGGAAGTTTCCACGCTCAATTCCAGGAAGGCTGACGTAATGGAAAGCTTTACTGCATAAACAAGTGGATTGTTCTAGAAGCATCTCGGTTATTAACTGCTTAGTGGAATTTTCCACGCTCTCTCGTTTACTGGGTAGCGCGCTTGGAGTGTGCGCTCCTCTTGGTTTTCCCTGAGATGACGCAATCGCGCTTGGAGTGTGCGCTCCTCTTGGTTTTCCCTGAGATGACGCAATCGGTCTTTCGCCAGGTGGGTAGAGGAGTAGCGGTCCTAGTGATCCCGTCGTATCTTGACTCTCCCGTCTCGCTATTTGCCAGCCATAGGTTTTGCAATCTGGATAGCAGGTCCTCTAGACATATGCAGATTTCATCGTTTCGCTCCTCGTCCAAGTACAAGCCGCAACTGAACGTGGGGCGACCTCCTTTGAACACATTCATCTTCAACAGTACATTACCGCTGTTGGTAGGGTTCTTCACAGTGTACTGATATCCGCCAGCGGACCAGCACAGTGCCGGGGAATCGATAGGCACTTCCTTCCTCTTTACAGTCCACCCATCGAGCTTTTTCTTCTTTGACGCACATCCCTGCTGAACTGGCGGTGCGTTGGCGTTCTCATCGTTCATTGCGTTCAGCTCCTCTAGGAAGCAGCGGATCGTTTGGTCCACTTCGGTTGCGCTGACTCCGTTTCCGTTCATGGTGACGTCTCGAACAACACTGAGGTCGCGCGGCTCTGCCTCGGTTTTATACCCAGGTTGCACGCTTCAGCGAACCTTCCAGTCAGGAGGCCTCATGCGACGCACTTGCCGGAACCTTCTAGAACGGAGGGGTCTTGAAGGTCGCTAATGAGTAAACAGGCTGGGACAGTCACGTAGGCCCTGGAACGCGCCTCGACACGTGAAATGCTCATACATAGCACTCCAGTCAGGAGGAGGCCTCATGCGACGCACTTGCCGGAACCTTCTAGAACGGAGGGGTCTTGAAGGCCGCTAATGAGTAAACAGGCTGGGACAGTCACGTAGGCCCTAGCACGCGCCTCGACACGTGACATCGCGGAGCCGCTTGCAGGTTGGTTTAGTCAAGCCGGCATACAACGTGTAACGAAGTCACATCAAATTCGGTCGGCAAGCAGATGAGATCCCATAAGGAAAACACGTTTGAAAATTAATAGCGGGCCCGTTTAACAGTGGATTTTCAATATTCTTTAAGCGATGGTTTACGCCGCTGCCCAACATGTGGTGAAGTTTCATCAAAATCGGTCGGTAAACAGCCGAGATCCTATAAGGAAAACACATTTAAAAATTAATAGCGGGCCCGTTTAACAGTGGATTTTCAATTTTCTTTAAGCGATGGTTTTCTTAGGTCATGGCCTGACATGTGGTGAGGTTTCGTCAAAATCAGTCGGTAAACAGCTGCGATCCCATAAGGAAAACGCGGTTATAAATTAATAGCGGCCTTGTTTAATGGTGGATCTATGGGGTTCTTACGTCATTCGCTTCCCTGGGGATAGGCCTACACTCTGGAAAAGGTCCCGTGGGAATCGGTGGATAAATAGGCTAATTATTAATTTTCGAAAGTTTTTTCCTCATGTTCAAGGTCATCATGAAAAGTGCTGCTGGCGGCCGGGGGGGGGGTCGGGGGGGGGGTCGGGGGGGGCTGACGTCACGGGGTGGGGCTGACGTCACGGGGGGGGGGCTGACGTCACGGGGGGGGGGCCTTGCATCCTCGCATCCTCACCGCGCCTTTGCTGGTTTTGAACACTCTAATGCCCCCTACTTTAGTACCATAAACTTTAAATATTTTTAGCAAGTTTCAACAGTTTTATCTCATTGCCATAAAAAGCTCTAAAAGATGAACAATTAGTACTCCAATCCACACACGATTAAATTAGTATGGCGATAGTAGGCTATTCGGCTAATGGTTGTGGAGAATATTTCAATTTCCATTCAGTAGTAAACTAAGTATATTGTCCGATGTTATTCTTATAAGAAATAAAAAACATATATCTCTTGTATACTGATTAATTTTATTAAAACTTGGTGTGTCAGCATTGACCAATAGAGAATATTCGTCCTAGGACAACCTTAAAACTGGTCTATACCAGTTTGGATACTGACATTGGGTACAGCAAATGAAATTGTCATTACATATGAAGTTTTTTGGCTGTCCATTATGACAAACTTCCCTTTCACCTTTGGTCCATTCACTTGCAGCGGCTCGTGGCGGAAACTCAGGGGTTGGTCCCCAACCTGAGAATGTATGGTCCCTGGCTGTTGTACATGGAGACCCCATCCGTTGAGTTGGCCAGTTGGAGGGCAGAGCGGGTCCACCTGTTTGAGCCTGATCTCAGCTGACACAGGAGCACGGGAGTTGGTACTCTGAAAGGCCAATTTGGCTGCCTGTCCCATCCCACCCTTTCCTTTCCTGCTATATCCTAACCTTCAGGTAACCTGCGCAAAATTCCCGCTTGTAGAAAATGTGCATATAGCAGCTATGCTGGGGTTTCCTAATCCAGCAACAATGAATAGAGAATATGCGGAATACGTTTCCATCTAACCCTGGAGGGTGAGGTGGAGCAATTAACCTCTTAAAACCACTGTGTGTACCTAGAAAATTAGATTAAACTGATTGCGTTTATTTGGTCACAGGTCCTAGCTATGGCCATCAGGCCTGGTCACGCTTTTTTACGACTCGGCCAATGACTTTAATATATTTTTGGCACCGGATGGTTTTCAACGAGTTTTAAATATATCACCTGAGGGAAAAGTTGCCAATTATTATTAGGCCTATTAATTTCCAGCTCCAAAATCAGGGGGTTAAACATACAGAAATATACTTGTTTTAAACCCATTGAATGTAAAAAAAGGTATTCAATGATTTATTTATAAAACAGTATCTTATATCCTATCTTCATACCTTAAATTTAAAAATGTTTACATCATTAATATGTAGTTTGAATTTAAACACACAAGCTACTGAAATCGCAGTACGAGAGGTTTAAAAGCAAAACCATCATCTAAATTAATGACAATTTTTCAGGAGGGCAATCTGTCTACCACGTAACTAGTTGAACAATGTTGGGATTACGGAGTTTTATACATCTTGATTGTTTATGTAAATCAATATTATTTACAGAAAATGCCCACAAATATAAACTGTAACCAGACTATTTTACTGACCGGTAGATTACAAAACTTCGATTCCATGTCATTAGGTGACAGTGGGGCTTATTTGGCACATTACATGAATAAAGATAGTTTGCACGTATGATCGTTTAGTAAGTCTACTATCGAGTAATTTATTCACAATGAAAAGAAACTACTATAGGTCTACAACACTCTTGATTATCAATCACAGTCAGCCGTGTTACGGAGTTATACTGTCCCAATAATTCAAAAATTCCAAAACTTATTGTATTAATTTATCATCACTAGTCCAAACACTTAGCTTTTACATCGAAGTTTTCCAGTAAAAAATAAACTACTATTAAATCTAAATAGATATAGGATAAATATTGTTTTAAACACGACGAAACACTATTAATTTACATAACACTCACATTTTAAACTATTTCAAAATAACAAAATTGATGGAACAAAACATAACCTAACTTCATAGTAGAAAACATGTTTACATTTTTTGTGATTTGTAAACAAAGATTCAGTGTTTCCACGCAGCAGTAAAAATATCCCACGTGCTGATACAAAAAATCTCGCTTTATCCCACAATCTCCCCTATAATATCCCTCGTCATATCCCACACTTTCCCGCTGATTTGTTAAACAATGCAACACAATTAATGTTAAAATATTATATGATTATTGAATAATGTATTAGTACAATATTTATACCGTTAGAGCTTATTTAGATCTACCAATTACTTATAGGTATTTTACATTTTAGTACCTCAAAGGATTTTGAGCAATGCGACATAGGTTAAATGATACGGTGAATTAACTAAATTAAATAATTTATTTACGTGAGAGGTACTAATATTTTTAATGGTTGTACTAAAGAGTACGAAGTAGGTACTAAATAATGGCAAATAGTTTGCTTGTTAATTCCAACATGGCTCGGCCAGCGAAATTGACATGATTCAGTGTTCGTTCTGTGACGTTTATAAAATCATAATAGGTGCGGACAGCGAGGTTAAAAAATGGGAAACCCCGCAACTGCCAGTACGGCGAGAAAATCCACTAGAAGTGCTACTGCTAAGGTGCTCTGGTCGTAAGTTGTAAGCAAACTAGCAGACGTAATGACGATTTCAAAAAAATCCCACTTTATCCCACAATCCCATTTTTCCCACAAGCAGTCAAAATATCCCATATAGGGGATAAAAATCCCTCAAGTGAAAGACAGATAAATCCCAGCTGACATTTTAAAGACAACCATAGTCAATAGCTTACTACGAAAACCAATTCAACTACTGAATATCAAACATTAAAATTAGTTTTGATAATTATTATTAATCCAAAATAAAATACAAATGCTGTGTTAAAACATCCCTTTGGTATCCCAAATGACTCCTTCAAAATTTCATTAAGAAATGTTGTACAGTTATTTAGTATTTCGATAACACACCCACCCACACACACACACACACACACACCCACACACGGCTACTGAAACTTCTTCATCAATACAGTGATTCACTTCGTTCATCAATAACATGATTATTAGTGAATTTACTTTGGAAAGTGAACTATTAGCATGACCCGCACGGTGAAACTTAAGCCCGGGACCACCATAGAAGTTCCTAACGTGACCCCCTGAACACGTTTTGGGGGGTCGTTCAAAATTTTATATATATAAGTAGTGGGGGTTTGCGGGTGCTGGCTCACTTGATTTATGGCTTCCGGTCACGTGACCGGAAGCGCTGAGTGATAAAATACGTTATCTGAGGCTGAGCCAGTGACGTAGGCGGTTTTGTGACGAAATGAGTTAAAGTTCAAAGTTCAAGGTTACGGGGAGGTAATTTTAAAAAAGTACTACCTCGCACGCGTAAAATCCGATTGTGATTCGATAGTTTTAATTCGATAAAATATCGAATGAAAATTATCGAATGAAGCAATCGAATGATACGAGTGCGAGGTAGAACAATTACAAATATTACTTTATTTTATTTACAATAATTCATATTACAAATATTACTTTATTTACAATAATTCATGTTTACAATAGTTCCCCGTTGTTGGTTGTCATCGATGTTGTTGATCCGGACGAGTTGCGGCCATCACTTTGTTTTCTGAAGAAAGACGGTAGATACTTCGATCCCTGCGCAGAGTCCATGTTGTGTTTTTGACACCTATCTGTTCTGTTAGGTGTTTGCATTTCATTGCTGTCAGGAGGAAATAATACGTGACGGCAATGAAATAGAAACATCTATCAGACCTTGAGTGAAATGATATTGTTATTTTGTGAAGAGCGTCTCGGAGAGCTCGATGTTCACCGGTCGAGAGCCGGAGGTGTACTGACTATTCGCTAGCTAGCGTTCTGGTATCAAACAAAATGGTGGGGGTAAAAGTGTAGTAGAACGAAGCAGATGGTTGGTGGCAGGTGGCAGGCGGCAGGTGGCAAGTGTGCGGCAGATGGTAGTCCCCCCCCCCACTACACCAGTCCCCCACTACACCAGTCTCCCCACCGAGTTTTACATCGCACAATAACTAGTTTACATGTGTTAGTTAGGGTTTAGCTCTTAGACTGTCAAGACCTTAGCTCCGTAACTAAAAACTTCAATAATGTTTGCGCTTCAACGCTGTATAAGTATAACAGCTACTATGATCTAAACCGGTGCATGTATTCATATGGTTCTTTTTGCGAAGCAAACAACTAGCTAAAAGTGTTTCAACCTCGATTATTCTTCGACGAAACCGCTCATTGTCCACTAAAAGTGTAGACCTTCTGTCTTCATTGTCAGGGAAGTAGAAAGTAGTGTCAAGGGGACTACTGAAGGTCCCCTTCCTCATGTTCCTGTAAAACTGCGACATTTTTCAGACTCTCTAGGTAGATGTTCATCCGTCAAGAGCTGGAAGAATAATGATGGAGCGTTATCATGTATGATAGGCACCTAACCCCCACCACAACGTTACCTTGTCCTTCAAACCATCGTTTTTACGCTACAGATGCTATACTGTTGGTTAGATTTAAATTTAAATTGCACCTTCTTGTTTGTCTTGGCAAGCCGCGTAATTGAAGTATCCACATGTTATACTTTGAACCAAAAACAAAGAAGTTATTTAGGTTTGTCCTTGAAAATAGGTGTTTTTTCGCTGTTGCTGCTATACCCGTTGTCGGATCTGAATTCTGTTTGCACCAACTTGTTCGTCTGATCAATCCGCGTAATTTGAGTACCCACTTAATATACTTTAAACCGTAAATAAAGAAGTTATTTAGGTTTATCCTTGAAAATAGTAGTTTTTTTCGCTGTTGCTTCTATACCCTTTGTCGGATCTGAATTCTGTTTGCACCAACTTGTTCGTCCGATCAATCCGCGTAATTTGAGTACCCACATGACATACTTTGCACAAACTTTATACCCCCCCCCCTTGGGTCATGGTCATGGTCAAGGTCAAGGACCTTGGGACTTCGAAATTTTTACAAAGTGGGCTGCACACAAACATAAGACTAACAGTCTCCTGCCTATATACAGACCAAGTCCCTAACTTGAAATGCTTAGGGTGGTCCTGAAAAGGACCGTTTTTGATGCCATGAAGAGGAGTCCTGAAGGAGTTGCGGTTAGTCGAGGTGGAGGAAATGGACAAGGGCTGTGACAATTTATTTAATTAACCAATGCGCCTTGCCCTCTTGTCTGACGAAAAACAGTTCCTTTTTGGATGGGATTCTAGGCGGTTGCGGCAGGGAATGAGGCAGTTGGACCTTGAAGTGAAAATCTTCATGTTGTAAAATATAGCTGTTTCCGCTGAGCCTTGCCACAAACTTGTATTTGATATTTGTTTTTAGTTTTCTAAATTTAAGTGATTTGAAGTTTAGAGGAGTGACTAATTCTTCTTCCTTCAACACCCTCGTCCGCTCCATCACCTCATCCACGGTGAGAGGTGGAGTTGAAGGTCGAGGCTGACTTGTAGTCGAAGTCGAAGGTCGATGCTCAGATGACGGATGTTGGTTGAAGTAGAGCGGATGGTTCTTAAAATTTCTTCTTATTGTGGCCTTGAAAGAAGTTGGTCTCTTAAAACCACTTCTTCTCTCAACCGTCTCCTTCAGGGATTCCTTCAGACGTCGCAGTTTCTCAAGGTTCACAGGGGAAGTCATCGTAGCGCTGCTGATCGGCACGTAGTTTTAGTTCGAGAGACAAAGCTGGAATGAGTTCTAATGTCTTGACTTTTGAAGGGTCAGACGGTTTATCTCGTTGATTAGGTTTTTGGCGGCTTGCCAAGTGTAACCTTGACACTTCCATATACGGGTAGAAAGCTAAGAACCGGTTCCCCTTCCCTTCATGTCCCCCCCCCCATTTGGGTCATGTCCCCCCCCCCAATTTGGGTCATGCCCCCCACCCATTTGGGTCATGTCCCCCCCCCCCATTTGGGTCATCTCCCCCCCCCCCTGACGTCACGGGGCGGAGTCACCTCCCACCACTGACCGCCGCCTTTATAAGCGGGAGCAGTCCGCAGTCTCTTCGCAGTAGGCTGCCGCCCGTTCGTGATCTACGTCCGTCCGGGTTGCATTCTGCTGCAGCGTAGGTCTTTTAAGTGTGCGTTGGGCCCGACGCGCAATTAAGAGATCCGCGCCTTTGCATGTGCATGGTAGTTTGTTAAGCATGGTAGTTTGTTTGTTAGATTATTGCTTGTAGATTGCTGCTAATTAATGTAGTTAGTTTAATGAATGTTGGTGTTGGTTTTAAGTGTTTTATTTAATGATGAAATATGTACCTTTCTTACAGATCCTTATCCCTGGGTAAAGTCTTTATATCCGTGGGGTTTGTTATCAAAGTAATTTAAATGCCGGTCTTTGTAAATATTTAATGATGAAATATGTACCTTTCTTACAGATCCTTATCCTTGGGTAAAGTCTTTATATCCGTGGGGTTTGTTATCAAAGTAATTTAAATGCCGGTCTTTGTAAATATTTAATGATGAAATATGTACCTTTCTTACAGATCCTTATCCTTGGGTAAAGTCTTTATATCCGTGGGGTTTGTTATCAAAGTAATTTAAATGCCGGTCTTTGTAAACTACCTTGGTCAAAACATTGGTTCGCAGTAGCCTGACGCCCGTTCGTTGATCTACGTCCGTCCGGGTTTCAGTGTTGCTGTTGTGACCTTGTTAAACTGACCGCAGTATCCTGACGCCCGTTCGTGATCTACGTCCGTCCGGGTTTCAGTGATACTGATTGTTCTTTGTAAAATTAACGTTAACTCTAACTGACCAGTTTGTTTCAAAGTAATGTAATTTGTTTCTCATCCCTTTCCTAACCCCCTGACAATAAGTTTCGGCCCTGAAAACCGGACTTGTCAATACGGCCATGTAAACCGGTTGACATTACCTTTCTTAGCCTGAGAAACTGTTGTGATTTTCCTTTTTTTTTGGGGGGTTTTTTTTCTTTATTTTTTGTTATTAAAATCATTGCTTGTAATTCCCTGTCCCCTAATACAGAGCGGGGAATAGAGCACCAATTTGTGCTCTACCGGACTTGTCAATACGGCCATGTAAACCGGTTGACATTACCTTTCTTAGCCTGAGAAACTGTTGTGATTTTCCTTTTTTTTTGGGGGGGTTTTTTTTCTTTATTTTTTGTTATTAAAATCATTGCTTGTAATTCCCTGTCCCCTAATACAGAGCGGGGAATAGAGCACCAATTTGTGCTCTATTCCCCGCTTTGGCAACAAGTTCAGATGACCTTGACCCACTGACAGGACTTATAAAACCTCTGTCTGGTTACATATAGGAAAATTAATATTTTAAACCATAGCCTATCCCCCTTCCCCTTTCCCCTTTCCCCTTCCACTTATATTGGGTATAAAAGAGGCTTCCCATTACTGGTAAGATCATTCTGCTGCTTGTGCTTGCTCAACTCAGAACTATGGAGTCACACCCGATATCACTACCGACTTCTGCATCACCCTCTACTTCTACATCACCCTCGACTTCTGCATCACCCTCGACTTCTGCATCACCCTCGACTTCTGCATCACCCTTGACTTCGGCTGCTGGTTCAATTCTTCGTCAGGCTCTTTTAATGTCTCTTATCATCCCTGAGAAGACAACTTCACCACCCATTATGGATCGACCAACTTCTCCTTCACCATCATCCTCGAGATCAAGGTTTTCGTCGAGCTCCTCCTCCTCATCATCTACCTCGAGATCAAGGTCTTCTTCGAGCTCCTCATCATCCACCTCAAGATCAAGCTCCACCTCGAGATCAAGCTCTAAAATATCTACAAAACCCCCAATTGAAATTTCACCTTCCACTAGTTCAACCAGACCTTCAGTAATTTGCACAAATATTCAATCTCCTTCAGAGAAATTTAATCAATTAAAGTCATTGCATAGAAGGTGCATACGTCCTGCACAACTATGTAATTATATCTTCAAAAAAGGTGCAAAGAAAGGCGAACGCTGTGCAAAACAGTGTACTTTAAATGAAGAACTGTGCAATCTTCATTTAAAAAATACCGCTTCTCCTTCTTCACCACATCCAACAGTGAAACCGGCTAAGACTCGGATTAATAGGCTAGCTAAAAACAAACAATACGTCTTTGTAAAAATAATGGGATTCCTGAAGGTCATGTTAAAATGTGAAGACCGCCTTTACATTTTAAGATTACCTAAAGGCATGCGTCATCCCAAAAACCCTACAAAAAAGCACTATCTAATCCGAGCCGATTCAGGAACCACTGTGTGGAATAAATTGTAAAAAAAAGAAAAAAAAAAAAACATTCTTTCCAAATTAAATAAAGTTTTTCCAAATTAAAAAAAAAAAAAGTGTGGACAACCTATTTACAAATTGTAGCATATGCTGCAAAGTGTAAATAGGTTGTCCACACTTTTTTTTACAATGTTACAACGACCTTGACCTAGATAACGGACTTAGATATTTTACACTAAGACAAAGATAAACGTAAAAGGAAAAAGGAGAAATATTATACTAAAGATATTATTCAACAGTGAAGAAGGGAGGGGGTAAGCGGGTATTTAAGCAAGCGATTCGGAATATAATTATTAGTTGTATCATCATGAGCGTCAACAGCAACACATGGGGAAAGGAAATTAGCGAAGAGGAGTTGTACGCGATTGCTGAGGCTGCTGAAATTACCGAGGTTTCTAAGATTGATAAGGTTGCGGAGAATGATGCCCAGTCACAACCGCAACAAACTACATCATCGATGCGGTCTACAACGCAGCAACCAAGACCCTATCATGTTATCCTGGAGGAGTATAATGAGGCAATGAGGTACGCCTTTACAAAGTGGTGTGGACAACCGCGTTCTCCTGAACAATGGGAGGAGCACGATGCAGACTTTCGCCTGGTTGCAGACTTAGAACTTGAGCTTCAAAGAGCAAAGGCTGCTCAATAGTGTGAAGATTTATTGTTTACTTTAAGAAATACAGAGCGGGGAATAGATCAGTTTGAGGTCCAAGTGAGAACCACTTACTGCTCTATTCCCCGTTTTGGCAATTTGTTCAGATGACCTTGGGACTTAGAAAATTTTGTTTGGTAAAAAAAAAAAAAAAAATATTGAAATATATATTTCTTACAAAAACATCCCCTCCCTAAAACTTGCACTCCCACCACTTCCATTGGGTATAAAAGAGACACCTTATCGATGGTAAAATTAGTCTGCTGCTTGTATTCGCCCACCTCAGACACCATGGAGCACATCAGAAAACCAACTTCTGACGCCTCTTCTTGTACTGTTTCATCTTCTGCTGCCCCATCGATACTTGTCCAGGCTATGATTCTATCCAACATTTTTCCAGAGACTAGTAATACTTCGCCAAACTTAAACTCGAGATCTCTCAAAACCGAGAGAAACAATGCTAGTTCTCGAAAAATGAGAACAAGGATCGCTGATTGTTATAAAGTATTAAGACGCATATTACCATCTTCCAATCCGTATGATTCTAAATTAACCACTATACAAAAGTCAATAAAATACATTTCAAACCTTCAGTCGCAGCTTCAAGAACCGTCCTTAATTCACAAAGAAGATTTACACAACCCTCCACCTTTTGAAGCTGTTTTTCTTAAAGAGGATGAGTTAGCGGACCAACATTTCTTCGCTGAAGAACCTTCAGCTTACAAACAAATCTTCCTCATGGATGAAGATCAGGACGAGTAACTATCTTAAAAAAACTAAAGTCCTTTGAAATACAAAGCGGGGAATAGATCAGTTTGAGGTCAAAGTGAGAACCTCTTATTGCTCTATTCCCCGTTTTGGCAACTGGTGTAAATGACCTTGGGACTTAGAAAATATTCGTTTGATAAAAAATAATGAAAGATCTTCTTATTTCTCACAACAACAATATCTTTTCCTAACCCCCACCACTACCTAAACTAAGTATAAAGGAGGTTCTCCATCGCTGGTAAAAATTAGTACTCTGCTGAAAATGAATGCATCCACTACTTCTATCTCTGCAGCAACTATAATAGTTAGCAGACGGGTCGAAAACATTGATCAGTTGCTTGCTGTAAGGAGATTACTGCTACGGTATCTTGATATAGAGGTTAGTTGTCAATTGTGCATGTGGAGACCAACAGGTGAAGTTTATAGTAGTGAAAATGAAGCATTTGAAATAAACTACAGTAGAAAGTTATATAAAATCTTTGGTAATATGGTAAGGTTAGTCAATAATGGATGGAACATTAATATAACATTTTATATTGTTCCAAACCTGTAATTAAAGCAAAAAACAAAAAAAACGATGGGTATATAAGCCCGATGTTACAGAGACAATTATCACTTTGGTTCTGAATTGCGTCAAGAGAGCACCTACCATGGTATACCTCCACTATATTGACTCTACTGCTAAAGCGGATACTTTTATCCAGCGTGTTTACCAACTGTTAACGGAGTACCATCATGTTCAGGTCAAAGGATTGGGTATTCGTGGAACAGAAGAAGTAAAAATAGATGTAAAACCAATCCCTTTGAAGAAAAAAATTGACCAATTATTACAAGAAGGCTACACACTGTGCCTTTATTACACAACCTCATAAACTAAATAAAACGCCAAAGGGGGGGGGAATACAGAACGGGGAATAGATCAGTTTGAGGTTTGAATAAGAATCTCTTACTGCTCTATTCCCCGTTCTGGTAATAGGATAAGGTGACCTTGACCCACTTACAGGACTTAATCATTTGTGTTACAATAATACCTCTTCCCTATCACTTTTCCCTACCACTTGCACTTTCAACACTTACCCCCACCACCACCGAAATCAGGTATAAAAGGTGGTTTCGTATTATTAGTAAATCAGTCTGCTACTTGGAATCATGTCGCCCAGAGATAACATTTTCCCTTCTAAGAAGACTATACTAGAATTGATTAAAAATATTCCATTAAATTTAAACGAAGATGAAGACGAAGACGATTCAGAGATGGAAGGTGAACTATTTAGTGAAGGTGAACTATTTAGTGATCTTGAACTACTGAGTGAGTTTGCTAGCAGTGAACCATATCTTGGAGAGATGGAGCTGTTGACTGACGACGACGATGTCGATAATAATGAACCGGAATTTTATCATCAGTTGCTTTGCTTGGAGGAAATGGACCTTGTTGATAGTGAAACCCCTCCAAGCAGTATTAATATCGATGATGTAGTTCTAGATCCAGTCACAGGGAACTTTTGTGTTCGTCGTCGCTTATTTAGTGATACGAGCTCATCATCATCATTATCATCGGAAGAATCTGAATAAGTTTTTGTTGTCTTCAAATAGTTTACTTTAAATACAAAGCGGGGAATAGATCAGTTTGTGGTTATAGTGAGAATCACTTACTGCTCTATTCCCCGTTTTGATAATATCGTTGTATAACCTTGACCCATTTACATGATTAAAAAAGTGGGGTAACTTATACATTTAATGGTGGGGGAACGTCTATTTAAAGACGATGCAACAGTGTATATTTATCATATAGGCATGATGAACCCACCAGGAAACTCCGTTTGCTACAGCTTTCCCCTCATCGATATCGATGATGTGATAAAACTTACATCAATAACAAAACGGTTTGAACTCGAAAGGCGACTCATAAAAGTCGACGTAATTCCACAAGATCTTCGTTCGGCAATGTTGACTATTGAATATGTTAAAGATGAATCTACAACTGAAGATCCCTATTGTTTTATGAAATTTTTAGTTGATCAAGATGCAATGTGTACAATCCAACTTCACATCCGAGTTTAAAATTTATCAAATGTTTTTGTTGGAGAAAATTGTCTTAGTTAAATACAGAGCGGGGAATAGATCAGTTTATGGTTTAAAATTAAATCATTTACTGCTCTATTCCCCGTTTTGGCAAATATGCTCAATGTCCTTGACCCAAATACAGAATTTTGTAGCCTCCAGCTACAAACTTAAACTTAACCTAAAACGTACCCCCACCACTTTTTCTAGGGTATAAATAGAGGTGCATTTGCAGTGTTTTTTCATTATTGCGTTGACCCTTGTGAAGAGCACGCCTACATTATGAATCGCTGCGATATTTGTAAAGCTTCTTTCAGAGATGAATGGCTTTTAACCATTCATAAAGAATTGAAACATAACACCAATACAAATACTGAAGAACCAAATGAAGAAGAATTAGATTCAATCAACCAACAATTAGCAAAACATCAAGAAGAACAAAATGAAGAAAAACACAACGAAGAAAAAGAAGAAAATGAAGAAAAAGAAGTTTCAAGACCAAGTGTCATTCATTATGCGCCTGGACCATCAGTAAATGTGGAACTACACGCCCGAGCACTTCCGGGTAATGTTGTAACCCACTTTAAAATTGACAATACAAAATTGAAACTTGAAGAATTTTTAAACAACGCAAAAGGATTGGTTAGCAAAACTCTGAAAAATGAATTAAAAAGATTAAATTTTATTAAATTTGGACTATTACTGGATGCTTTATTTACAAACATTCAAAATGAAACCTCACCGAGAGGTTTCTTAACAAAAAACCGAACTATTATGTTTTCCTCAGATATTGATTCAATCGTATCTGAATGTTTCGAAGAGCTAATGACAAAAATACAAGAACACGAAGGAAGAGGATCTGGATGGAGTTTGTTAAGCATCACAGGGCTAGACTTAAGAGTACACAAACACGGTTATGGAATTCGTGGCAGTAGCTATATCCCTTTACCAAAAAAGATTAGTGATACCAAATCCTGCATCAATGTGCAAAATCAAGATACTGAATGTTTTAAATATGCTATGTTGGTCAAATATGTAACAGACAATCCGATAAGACCAAGTCACAAATATGAAGAAGTACAACATAGATATAATTTTCAAAGGATGACTTACCCTGTTGCTATAACAGACGTTTTGAAATTTGAAAAACAAAATCCTTCAGCTTCTGTCAACCTATTCGGATTGGATTCGTCAAACAATGTGTACCCCTTGCGTATAACACCAAATGAGCGCAGAGATCATACCGATTTGTTATTAATTACTAAAGGTGATATTTCACACTTTGTGTATATCAAAAAATTTGAAAGTCTTGTTTCTAATCAATTATCTAAGCATAAAAGAAAGATGACAATTTGCAAAAGATGTTTTTGTCACGTGAACAAAGAACTAAGAAGGGGAGGGTCAGATTGGCTAGTAGAACACCAACGGCTATGTAATGGAAACTATGAAGTAAGAATTAAATTGCCGCATCCTAGCAGAGCACAGATAAAATTTGATAAAGTAATACAACAATATCGTTTACCTGTTGTTGTGTATGCTGATTTTGAGGCGTCTTTACTTCCGCTCGAACATCAAGAAGAAAACGTAACAAGAAGAAGCAAATACCAGCAGCACACACCAAACAGCTACTGTTTGATGATAAAATCAACACTGTCTGAAGAACATTTGCGAAGATATGAATTAACCACAACACCGAAGATATATCGCGGTGAAAAAGCAGCTCGAAACTTCGTCGATGACTTATATACCATAGCTGCGAAAGTTGAAGAAATGTACAGAAATGTGGTACCGATGATTCCTATGAATGAAAATGAAATTCAACGACACGACTCAGCAACAACATGTTATTTGTGTATTAACACTTTTACACTGACCAACAGTAAAGTGCGAGACCATGACCATCTAACAGGAGCTTACAGAGGTGCAGCCTGTAACTCTTGCAATCTAAACTACAAACTTCCAAACTTTATCCCCGTTGTTTTACATAATCTTAGTGGATACGACTCCCACTTTATAATCCCAGAATTGGGCAGAGATAATGGAGAAATAGATGTATTGGCAACAACCATGGAAAAATTTATAAGCTTCTCTAAAAAAGTTGGTAAAATAAAACTAAGATTTGTTGATTCATTCAGATTTATGCCTTTTAGCCTTGCAAAATTAACTAAAAATTTAAGAAGACAAGATTTGATTGAAACAAGCAAAATTGTGCCTAATGATAAAATGGATTTAGCTCTTCGAAAAGGAGTCTTCCCCTATGATTACATTGACGGACTGCATAGATTTGATGAAACATCACTTCCTACACCAGATAAATTCAAAAACAAACTTAATGATGAAGAAATAAAACCTGAAGATTATCAACATGCACTTCGAGTATGGAACGAGATGAATATGGAGACCTTAGGGGATTACTCAGACTTTTATGTCAAACTAGATGTGACCCTTCTTTGTGATGTGATTGAAGAATTTCGAAACACCTGTTTTGTCGCATATAGATTGGACCCTTTACATTCGTATACTTCTCCAGGATTAGCTTGGCAAGCCATGTTAAAAGAAACAAAATGCAAACTCCAACTTTTAACAGATATTGACATGGTTTTAATGATTGAAGCAGGTGTAAGAGGTGGATTGGTTCAAAGTGTTACCAGGCATGTTAAAGCCAACAACAAATACCTTCCTAATTACGACGAAACTAAACCAACAACCTATTTGGGATATTTCGATGCAAACAACTTATACGGATGGGCTATGTCAAACCCACTTCCATATGATAATTTCAAATGGATTAACCCCGACTCTATTGACGATATTTCACAAATTCCAAAACATGGTGACACTGGATATATTTTAGATTGCGATTTTGAATACCCGGAGCATTTACACGATCTCCATTACGACCTCCCACTCCTCGCTAAAACAGAAGTTTCTCCAACTGGAAAACACCCTAAATTAATGATGACTCTAAATAATAAACAACGCTACGTGGCTCACTTTTGGGTAGTCCAACAAGCCATCGAATTAGGACTACGTATTACAAAAATTAATAGAGTTTTGGAATTTTCTCAGTCATGTTGGTTAAAACCTTACATTGATTCAAACACCACCAGAAGAGCAGCCGCTACATCAGAATTTCAAAAAGACTTTTTTAAATTAATGAATAATGCGATATTTGGAAAAACATTGGAAAACAAAAGAAGACACAAAAATGTTAAACTTGTTACTGACGCAAAAAAGCTACAGAAACTCGTACAGCAGCCAAACTTTGGATCATCTATAATTATTAATGAAAGACTTGTAGCAGTGTCTATGAAGAAGACGAGTGTGAAGATGGATCGTCCTTTATATATAGGCATGTCAATCTTGGACATCTCAAAAACACACATGTACGATTTTCATTATAACAAAATGGTTGCCTTCTATGGAAGAGAGAACATCGGCATTAGCTACATGGATACAGACGCTTTTGTGTATTGGATTATTACAAATGATATGTATCAAGATCTTCGTACATTTGTTCACAAAAATGAATTCGATTTTTCTGACTACCCAAAAACCCATCCTAACTACGATCAAGACAAAAACAAAAAAGTACTGGGCAAATTTAAAGATGAAGCAAATGGAGTTCTACTTCAAGAGATTGTTGCACTTATGTCAAAACTGTATTCTTTGAAACTATATGATGAAAAAGAAGACGAGAAGAATAGCTATATTAAAAAAGCTAAAGGTGTAAAGAAATTATATTTAGAAAAGAAAGTTATTTTTGATCAATACAAGCAATGTTTATTTGAAGATAAAGTCATTACAGCTAAATTCAATACAATTAGAAGTTTTAACCATCAGATATACAGCCTAACAGAAGTTAAAAAAGCACTTTCTTCCAATGACGATAAACGACACATTCTTCCAGACAACATCCACACTTTACCATTCGGCCACTACTCCCTCAACCCTATTGACGAGTAACCTTTTCATCGTCCTAGATCCTTTATCCTTTTCCTTTCCGTAAAAAAGGGGAAACACAGCAATGTTAAGCTGTGTTTCCCCTTTTTTACACAAGGTTTGAATGACCTTGAACTATATGTGTGTATATATATATATATATAAGGAGATTTATACCAAAGAATATTTAATACCATATCAGCTGCCTTCGTGAAACCATCATGTCAGACCTGAAGGAGAAGATTATTAATGAACTACACAAACCTGCAAGAATAAAGTTTCCAAGAAGAAATACTGTTATAAAAGGGATAAATGATCTATATCAAGCGGATTTAATTGAAATGCGACCGCATAGCAGAATAAACAAAGGATTTAAATATATACTCACTATTATTAATTGTTTTACAAAAGTTGCAGACGCTTTACCTCTAAAGGACAAGACTGGTAAAAGCGTAACAGAAGCCATGGAAATAGCCATAAAAAGAGATAAAAACAAAATTAAACATTTACAAACTGATGATGGAACAGAATACTTTAATACAAACTTTGCACAGTTAATGAATAAATATAAAATAAATCATTATTCTACAAATTCAGAGAAAAAAGCAGCTATTGTAGAAAGATTCAATAGAACCTTAAAAGGAGCACTATATAAACAATTTTCAAAAAGAGGTTCTTACGTATGGTATGATGTTTTACCACAATTAATAAATGAATATAATAACAGGTTTCATAGAACTATTGGTATGAAACCTAACAAAGTAAATAGAAGAAATGCAAAAGATGTATTAAAACGCATAAAGAAAAATACAAAGCCAAAAGTAGAAAAAATGCAGCCAAGAAAATTTAATGTAAGTGATAAAGTACGGATTAGTAAATATAAGGGAGTGTTTACCAAGAAATACCTTCCCAATTGGACGAATGAAGTTTTTACAGTGTATAAAGTGCAACCGACTGTACCTGAAACGTATATCTTAAAAGATAACAAAGGAGATTTGTTGCAAGGTGCATTTTATGGACATGAAATGTTAAAGTCAACAGTAGGTGATGTATATCTTGTTGAAAAAGTGTTACAAAGAAAAAAGGACGCAGTTAAAGTGCGGTGGTTAGGGTTTAACAAAACTGAGGATTCATGGATACCTATAAAAGATTTGATTTAATGCAAGCAACTCATTTCATCGTTAACCTTTGAGCAGGATGGAGATTATTCACCATAAAGATCGATTCAATATTAATAACATAGATGATTTAACTGTGGATAACGTTAAAATCAACAATGGTAAACACGGTAGTTTACTTCCAAACACTCTTCGATGTATAGTAAGTGGACCCTCAAACTGTGGAAAAACCAATGTTGTCTTTAATTTGATCACTAATCCGCAGGGATTAAGGTTTAATAACCTATATATTTTTTCAAAGTCCCTACAACAACCAAAGTATCAATTGCTAGATAAAATCCTATCTGATGTGCCCGATGTTAATTTTTACAAATTTAACGCTAGTGATAGCATTATACAACCAAACGAAGCGATACCGTATTCTGTATTTATATTTGACGATGTATCTTGTGAAAATCAGGATACTATTAGAAACTACTTTGCCATGGGAAGACATAATAACATCGATAGCATATATATAGGACAAACTTATAGCAAAATCCCGAAACAACTTATCAGAGATAATGCAAATGTTTTAATTGTATTTAAACAAGATGATACTAACCTAAAACATATATATAACGATCATGTGAATGCTGATATGGCATTTGAAAAGTTTAAAGAGCTTTGCGGAAAAGCATGGGCGGAAAAGTATGGATTTCTGGTTATTATGAAAGATCAAGCTATAAAAGACGGCCGTTATAGAATAGGTTTTGATAAATTTGTTTTACTACACTGATTAGCAGTATTACTATACAAGTCGTCAAGGTGTGAAGATGGTTAACCAGGAAAAGCTACTAAAAGAAATAAAATCACTTAGTGATTCTATTAGACAAAAAAACCGAGCTTTAAAATCAGGTATAAATGAAAGAGAGCAATTTTTAGAAACAACATTCAAACCTGTTACTGAACCTTTAAAGCGATTAGCACAAAATATGGAAAAACCTTCAATTCGCTTCGAAGGAGACAAAATGCTACCAATTTCCAAATATGAAGAAGAATTTCAGAATGATGAAAGTTTTGACCAGTTACAAACATCTGAAGAAAGCGACGAGTATGAAGAAAGTGGAGATATAGGAGATTTAAGGGAAAAGAACATTGCAGGAGATACAAGTACAGAAGATACAAGTGCGGAAGATACAAGAGCAGAAGAAGAGGATATCAACCCATCCAACTTAAGCAAATTAGGCACAGATATTATGTTTAAAGGAACACTTGGAAGAAAATATACATTAAAATGTTACATGGCACACATGCTAATCGAAATTATCATACATATGGAGCTAGAATAGAGGATAAAGGATTAATGATTGGAGATAGAAAGTTAGATATAAACGAAAATGATGATATAGTTATTGGTGATAAGAAATATAAAGGTACAACAGGTTTGTTTGAACTCATCTTTAAAAATAATCCTGGTAAATATACTAAAAAGGATTTACAATTGTTTAAAAATATACTAAAGTATACAAATGCACATAGAAAAAAATATTCCAAAGAAAAACCTATTCATAGAAACAGATCAATAAAATACACAAACATTATATCTAGTCTTTTCCCCTCGAAATCAAATAAAGCTTCAATTAAAAGAAGAGCTTTATCTTCTGCTGAATTAAATGTTTTGCATAAAAAAAGAAAAACAACTGATCCTACTACATCTGGAAGGGGATTATTAAAAAATTTGTATAAAACCAATATAATATATTACAACGATATAAATAAGTTAGTTGATCGAATGAGGTTATTACATGAAGCTATGGAAGCCGGGCACACTGGTTTAGAAAACGAATGGGTAGCTTTGGTTGATGAACTGCGAAAACGAGAAATAATTGTTCAGTAGACGTATATATATATATATATATATATATATATATATATAGTAAGAACCTAAACGATAGCGATTCAGTTACATCATGAGTGTGGACAAGTTCGGACGGTATTCCGAGTTTGGAGTAAAATCTGGATATAGTGAAAAAAGAGCTGGGTTTCCATTAACACCTGATGGTAATTATAATTTTGAAGGAAAAGTAATTCAAAATATTGGTGATCCGCTTTTGTCTTCTGATGTGGTTACGGTACAATACATGGATAAAAGAACCCCAACTGTACACGAAGATCATTGGGGGTTTTCCGGTAAAAGGTTAAGTAATATACAACATCCCGTTTATGATGGCGAAGCAGTAAATTTAGCTACTCTAAAATTGTTAACGATTTACCAAAGGAATGAAACTGACACAAGCTATGATGTAAAAAAATTAAAATTATCAAATGTAGGTGATTGTGAGCAGGATGGAGACGCTGTAAATAAGAAAATGTTTGATATTGTACACAAGAAATGGACTACGGAATATGAAAAACATTTGGAAAGGTTTGGTGCAGCTCTATTTCATTATATCCATCGGGCTTCAGGAAGAGCTGCAGCTTCAGATGTTGACAGCTACAATTATTTAGACTGGAAAAATATACACAATCCAGAGAAACCTAATCAACGAGATAAACCGTCTGAGCCTTCTAAAGTCAAGACATTAGGAAAGGATGATAAAGTGAATGTGATTAATGAACCAACAGAAAACAATGAAGATTACATAAGAGAAAAAAGAATTTAAAATACCCATGATAAGGGACAAAGCATCAGTCATATTCGAGAGATGATACAGAGAGGATGATGGAATCCAATATTACTGCGTGGAGTTTAATATCTCAAGAGCCGAGATTTCCCCAAGGAGTGTTGACAGATGGTTTTGTTCAACGGTTTGATAGATATATGGATTGGGAACAACTTTCCATACACTACCTCTTTACAATGACTATGTTAAGAATTTATTTTCACAGAGTTAACTGGATCCATATTTTACAAAGACAACAGTTTTCAGAAGACTTCCTCGTAGAGATGACATCAAATTTTAATAACTGTTGGGAAGTAATAAGTAAATATCAAAATCTCTCTGAGAATTACATTGACAATTTTAAAGATAAACTAGACTGGGATGTGTTATTCAATTACCAACGATTAAGCGGCAAGTTTCTAAGGGAACATGACAACTATTTAAAGTTTATTCATTTTACCGAAGACAACGATACCATCACCAGCGGAGAAACATCTGGAACATCTTCATTTACACCTTATTTCCATTTTTACTACTTTTATTTAATATGTATACATTTAATTAATAAATCCATTTCTATATAATAAATGGATTTTAAACAGTATATAATACAAGAAACCAAAACTGATATTACATTCATTGTGAAATATTTATAGAGTGCACCTACTGATTGTAGGTTTTGCTATAAATAGTCATGTCGAGGGTTAAACGCATCAGTCATAATCGAGAGAGATTACGGAGAGGAAGGGGAATAGCATCAACAGCATTTTCTCTATTGAGTAAACCGGTTGGAGCTATAGTTAACAAGGCGATTGATTTATTACCTGTGGAATTACATTTACCTGGAGGATATCAATATTGTGGTCCTGGAACCAAATTAAAGAAACGACTTGCTAGAGGAGATCCTGGAATAAATAAGCTCGATCAGGCTTGTAAACAGCACGATATAGCGTATTCCAAATTTGGTGATACTAAAAATAGATCAATAGCGGATAAAGCACTTGCTGAGAAAGCTTGGCAAAGAGTAAAATCTAGTGACGCAGGTATTGGTGAAAAAGCAGCGTCTTTAGCAGTAACAGCAGCAATGAAAGCAAAAACTACGTTTGGAGGAGGAAAGAGAAGAAGGCGTGGGAAAAAACCCGCTAAGAAACAAGGAGGTAATATCAGAAGAAAACGTCGATCTACCAGTGGTAAAGCTAAAAAGAAACCAACAATATGGTCAATGATAAAAAAGGGAGGAGGATTATACCTAAGGCCGTATCGTGTGTATTAAATAAGAAAGAGCAATTAATAATTAAAAACAAAGAATTGACCAATGAAGAACTGATTACATATGCTTCTTGTTTGAAAATCCCATTTTTTAGAGGAGTATTTATGAAAGATGAATTACCGGTTAAAATGTGGAAAAATGAGACTGGTATTGTAAATTTGGATAATAGTGAAGGATTAGGCACTCATTGGGTGTGTTACAAGAAACTTGGTAAAACCATTTATTATTTCGACAGTTTTGGAGACCTTCCACCACCGAAAGAACTTCAACAATACTTTCGTGCGGCAGAAAACGTTTTTTACAATCATACAAGAAAACAACCTGATGATACATCCATTTGCGGTCATTTATGTTTAGACTTTTTAGCTAAAAGTGTTAGTCAACTTTAAGATGTCTTCGTATACAGTGTCATTAACCGGTAACTCATGTACTTTGCGCAGTATTCTGTTTCCAGCGCTACGTTTGCAAAAAGGAAGACTATGGGAAGCCGCATTATTGGATTTAACAACATATAACTCTATTCCAAACGTTAGTGAAGGAATTAATAACAAAATACATTATTACAAGACAAAAGATGATAAAGGAAAGTATTCAGCTTTGGAAGAATTCAGTTTACCAACAGGAGCTTATGAAATTGATAATATAAATGAAGTTATACAAAAACATATGGGAAAAGAAAATATAACGATAAAAGGCAATAACAATACAATGAAAGCCGAAATTACGTCTAAGTATTATATTGATTTTAGTCAAGAACATTCAATTGGTAGTTTATTGGGGTTTTCTAAGGAAACAAAAGTTTTAGAACCTAATAAAACTCATTCTGGGAATAAAACTGTGACGATCATCAAAGTTAATAGCATAGACATTACATGTAACATTATACAAGGATCCTACAGAGATGGAGAAAATCGTCATATATTACACACATTCTACCCATCAGTTGCACCAGGTTTCAAGATAGTAGAAAAGCCTCAAAACCTTGTGTACCTACCGTTAAACACCAGTTTCATTTCAGACATCGTGCTGAACATAGTGGATCAAGACGGAAACCTTATTGACTTTAGAGGAGAAGCTATTACTGTAAGAATACATATAAAATCATCCGCTTAGACAATGGGGTTATCATTTAAAAAGAGAGAGCTATCCAGCAAAGAGGTCAGTAGCTCATCAGCTGTAGAAGGATTAACAAGTGACAACATTCGTTTTCTAGAAGAAATTGGATTAAAGGTCATTAACAATGGATATACTGGATATAGCGCAGGGTCCAACATTCGACGAGACCTTATGGGAAAAGGAATATCACACGCACAACCCTTACGCTTCGTCCAAATTAAACAATAACGATGAAATTAGGATTCCTATACAACAACAAGACATTTATACTCTTCCATGCGAAAGTTATTTATATATTGAAGGAAAAGTAACAAAAACTGATGGTACTGCTGGAACCACTGTTCCGTTCATAAATAATCCTATGGCATTTTTGTTTGACGAGATTAGATATGAAATTTCGGGAGTTACAGTCGATTCAACAAAAAAGGTTGGAATTTCCAGTACATTGAAAGGATTAGCGTCTTTAACACCAAATGAGAAGAATCTGTTAGCTGTTGCAGGATGGGTTGCACCAGACAAAAGTACATTCGCTCCTGACTCTTCGGGAAACTTTGATTTCTACGTACCTTTAAGATTACTCCTAGGATTTGCTGAAGACTACAGAAGAATAATAATAAATGTAAAACAAGAACTAGTTTTATTAAGATCATCAAACGATAATGATATTATTAAAGCAGCTGCTGGAACAACTGATGCCAATTTAGACTGGAAATTAACATTAGACAAGATTGTTTGGAGAGTACCACATGTGCGACTAAATGATGAACACAGGATTACATTATTAAGAAAGTTAAAATCAGATCGAGACATTGTAATGCCATTCAGAAGCTGGGAGTTTCATGAATACCCCGTTTTACCTACAACACAACGGCATACATGGACTGTAAAAACTTCTACTCATTTGGAAAAAGCGAGATATGTAATATTTGGATTACAAACGAAGAAGAAAAGTATAATAACTGAAAATGCTGGTGAATTTGACCATTGTAAATTAACAAACTGTAAAGTGTTCCTGAATTCACAATTCTTTCCCTACGACAACTTTAATATTTCTTTTGATAAAAAAAGATACAGTGTTTTATACGACATGTACGCTAGGTTCCAAAATTCATATTACGGCAAAACAAATACACCTCTACTATCTCCCGTACAGTTTGAATCGAAAGCTCCGATTGTTGTAATTGATTGTTCCAAACAAAATGAATCTGTAAAATCGTCTAGTGTTGATATAAAAATAGAAATGGAATTTCAAGAAAACGTACCTGCAAATACATCTGCGTATTGTTTAATTTTGCACGATAAAATTGTTACATACACACCGTTGACCGGTATTGTAAAGACAGTATTGTAAAACGTTGTACCACCACCGGCACCGCCACTGTCGCTAACCTATAAATAGCGGAGCAACAATGCAGGTCTTCAGTTGATCGTCTATCGTCGCATGGGTAACATCTTCTACAAAATGAGTTCTCCATCTGTTGTACAAGGTGATGCAGAGGTAGCACCGTTATTGGAACGTGATAATACTAGTGAAACAGAAATCATCAAGGAAATAACTGCATTTTTAAAGTTTGGTAAAAGAGATAGAGAGGAGGAAATTAATGCAGACCCATCAAAGGTAGTACCAAAGAGGAAGAAGAAAGTTGAAGAGAATATTCCTCCTCACATTTTAACTGAAGTTTTTCTGCGAATCTTTTACCCCATCTCAGCATGCATCAGTAAAAGTGTATCAGTTGGATTGATGAAATCATTGGATTATTCCCCTACAGTAATACTACACCATGGAACAAAAAAGGTTTTATTTTCGCAAAATGCTTGGGAGTCATTTTTGAAACATGTACATTTAATAGAATGTTATTTAACTAACAGTTTGTGTGGAAGGAAAACACATATTCGACTTTTGGATTGTGACAATGAAATCGATATTGTTAAACATCGTGGACAACTACAAGTGCGAATTAGAGACTTGACTCAACATGAAAATAAGATTCTACTGTCACGTGAAGAATTCTACGTTTTAAACTACGCAACAGAACCTATTACAAGGTACATGAGACAGTTGGTATTTGCAAGCGCTATTATTAAAGAATATTTGGTCGATACTTTGGAAAAACAACCTGATAGCACCATCGTGTACGGACCTGTGGATACATCTATTTTTAATAGAATACCTCATGAAGTTTGCATGTGGAGAAAGTTAAAGGATTTTGAACCACTTGTAGAAATCGCTACAGAAGCTACAGAAGAAACAACACAGGAAGAAGAAACGGAGAAACAAGAAGAAGAAGAAAACGAAACACAAGAAGAAGAAGAAGTTAAAAAAGACTAAAGTTTGACTTTGTAAAGAAGAACACACGTGGGGTAGGCCTATTGGGGACGGTGCCCACGTTAAATATACACCAACGCGCCTGCAACTGTACGGCCTGGTATTTAACCTACCGTGGTGTGGAAAACAGTTTAGTTGATCGCTAGGTGCCATGATGAGCGGAGGGGATGAAGAAGTGAGTGTAAAGCCTTGTGTAATAGAATTTCAAGCATTTCGAAATAATGATGATAGGTTTATTATCAAGGAATTAGTAATTTTAGACTTGCTTACATTTGTAGCCTACCCATTCACGTTTGAAGCTCCTTTTTCTTTTAACAAACTTAACACCAAAGCGAAAAGTACAAACAAATGGATAACAAACTACTTTCATCACATACATTGGTATGAAGGATTTATAAGCTACAGTAATCTGCACAGTATTATGTTTAACTTTTGCAAACAATATTCACATATATACACAAGAGGATTAGAAAAAAAGAACTGGATACAAAAGTACACGCACGGTGATGTTTTCGATATAACTATCAGTAAGGACTTTAACATTAATCTCGGTAATATTTGTGTCGCTGCAAAAGATCTTAAACACGGTCAAACAAACTGTGCATTGTACAACGCATATCGTTTGGCTGCTTATTTGAAACAAACGCAGGAATGTGGTGGGGGTAGCGGAGAACAGAAATGTGGTGGGGGTAGTGGGGCCTATAAATACGAGGAGGCAGCACCGCTCCAGCACGAGTATTATTCGAGACTCCGAAGAGGCAACACCACAACCACCACTGACGAAGATGACATCACAACAGTTTCTACAAACACTGGTTGATCAATTCAACACTCATTCAAAATCCGACCTTCTGCTAACTAAAAAGTGTTCAGAACTAAAAGAACAAAAACACTACATTATTCATAACATCAAGAAAGTGGAAACCACACATGGAGAAGCAATTCTAGTTTCATTGAGCGAAGGACCTTTCACTCCAGGAGATGAGCCGAAGTTTCAAGTATTTCTTCCAAAACGATTTGTTCAACTGCTACAAAATGAAGATTTGCGAGATATTCAACCGGGGACGTTGTATTTGGTATCACACGGTGTAAGCGGCAACAACTCGACGGAACTCACTCTGCACATCACGCATCCTTGTACATAATGTCTTTGTTTGTATTTTTCTGTTTGTATTTCTAGGCATCAATGTTAGACTTAAGCTTATTGTATTGTAAGATGTTTGTTTAATAAAGAAAATATAAAAAAAAATAAAAAAAAAATAAAAACAGCAACACAGCAGTATATTATTTTATATACTGCTGTGTTGCTTTTTTTTTAAAATTCAAATGGATGACCTTGAACTTTCATTCAGGGTTAACTTATGAAGAGGTATAAAAGAGAGGGAGCAGTGAAGTTAGTCTCAGTCTTGTCTAACACACGCTGCAGCTAACATGTCGGTGTCACCTATGAAAAATTTATTTTTCGATAACAATTTGAAGACATATTGTTGCGAGTTACAATGTTTTAAAATACCAGGCGATCAAGTTGACGGGAAAGCTTGTCGTAAGTGCAAGTGTTTCAGCTATTGCATATGTAGATGTAAAACGTATCAAATGAACCGACAAGATAAACTACAAGAATTACGCCGAAGGATTGCATTACTGTGGCGGCGAATGTAGTAGCAACCAGCTGCCACCTGCCGCCTGCCATCTGCTGTCCGCCATCTTCTCCGCCCCACCACACTTTTACCCCCACCATTTTGTTTGATACCAGAACGCTAGCTAGCGAATAGTCAGTACACCTCCGGCTCTCGACTGGTGAACATCGAGTGCTCTTCACAAACGTAAAACATTGTATTAAAATGTCCATTAAAATTAGGTGTATTCATTATGACTCTATTCATCTGGCGACTTTCCAAGACCTCGAGGTTTTTAATGAAGAGTTAAGACTTCTCATTGCGTCCGGTTACGATTTATCTTTGAAACTTTACGCATCAAAAAACAACATGGACTCTGCGCAGGGATCGAAGTATCTACCGTCTTTCTTCAGAAAACAAAGTGATGGCCGCAACTCGTCCGGATCAACAACATCGATGACAACCAACAACGGGGAACTATTGTAAACATGAATTATTGTAAATAAAGTAATATTTGTAATATGAATTATTGTAAATAAAATAAAGTAATATTTGTAATTGTTCTACCTCGCACTCGTATCATTCGATTGCTTCATTCGATAATTTTCATTCGATATTTTATCGAATTAAAACTATCGAATCACAATCGGATTTTACGCGTGCGAGGTAGTACTTTTTTAAAATTACCTCCCCGTAACCTTGAACTTTGAACTTTAACTCATTTCGACACAAAACCGCCTACGTCACTGGCTCAGCCTCAGATAACGTATTTTATCACTCAGCGCTTCCGGTCACGTGACCGGAAGCCATAAATCAAGTGAGCCAGCACCCGCAAACCCCCACTACTTATATAGACATATATATATATATATATGTGTGTATGCACTCTAGCGGTCGCATTTTTTGTCAGATTTACTTCAAATTTGGTAGGGACGTTCCTTTCTATAATCTGATGGACAAGTTCGTTGAGCAAAACAATCGGAAAACTCTAAACCCATTTTTTTTAGATTAATCTTTCAAATTTCGGGTTTTGGGCCCAAAAAGGATCAGAAAAGCCCCAGATGTAAAATTGATGCATGTAAAAATATGGGAATTGAAGAGGCAAAAGTTTTAAGCCCTCTCTCGTCATTCTAGCATAAATATTTACCGAGTTATTAAAGAAAATGAGTATCGGCTAAACACAGTACGTTGTCTTATGGGGGTTTTACACTAGAAAAGCCTGTTATTCCTTTGTTAGAGTACTTTTATTACCCCCAGCAACCTGATACCTACTTTTAAGCCTGACTGGACCTTCTCCTAACCTTATAATGCGCAAAATTGTATTCCCAGCTTTGCAAGTAAATGAAACCAGGAAGTATCAGAACAGCCAAAAAATCAATGTTTTCAGATTTCGATAAAAATTGGATAAATGTATGTCTTTACACTGATTTTGAGTTTTAAAAGTTTTGTATGTGGAAATTCACTTCCCTAACGTCAGCGTGCTGCGTGCAAACTCGTTGTTACTGAATTTCCTTTGGAAAGTGAACTATTAGCATGACCCGCACGGTGAAACTTAAGCCCGGGACCACCATAGAAGTTCCTAACGTGACCCCCTGAACACGTTTTGGGGGGTCGTTCAAAATTTTATATATATATGTATATGTATTTATATATATATATATATATATATATATATATATATATATGTGTGTGTGTGTGTGTTTGCACTCTAGCGGTCGCATTTTTTGTCCGATTTACTTCAAATTTGGTAGGGACATTCCTTTCTGTAATCAGTTAGACAAGTTCGTTGGGCAAAACAATCGGAAAACTCTGAACACCTTTTTTGGGGATTAATCTTTCAAATTTTGGGTTTTTGGGCCCAAAAAGGAGACATAAAAGCCCCAGATGTAAAATAAATGCATGTAAATAGATGGATGGGAATTAGTGAGGCGAAAGTTTTAAGCCCTCTCTCGTCATTCTATCATACATGTTTACCGAGTTATTAAAGAAAATTAGTATCGACTAAACACAGTACGTTGTCTTATGGGGGTTTTACACTAGAAAAGCCTGTTATTCCTTTGTTAGAGTACTTTTATTACCCCCAGCAACCTGACACCTACTTTTAAGCCTGACTGGACCTTCTCCTAACCTTATAATGCGCAAAATGGTATTCCCAGCTTTGCAAGTAAATGAAACCAGGAGTATCAGAACAGCCAAAAAATCAATGTTTTCAGATTTCGATAAAAATTGGACAAATGTATGTTTTTACACTGATTTTTAGTTTTAAAAGTTTTGTATGTGGAATTTCACTTCCCTCACGTCAGCGTGATGCGTGCAAACTCGTTGTTAGTGAATTTCCTTTGGAAAGTAAACTATTCGCATGACCCGCACGGTGAAACTTAAGCCCGGGACCACCATAGAAGTTCCTAACGTGACCCCCTGAACACGTTTTGGGGGGTCGTTCAAAATTTTATATATATATGTATATATATATATGTGTGTGTGTGTGTGTGTTTGCACTCTAGCGGTCGCATTTTTTGTCCGATTTACTTCAAATTTGGTAGGGACATTCCTTTCTGTAATCAGTTAGACAAGTTCGTTGGGCAAAACAATCGGAAAACTCTAAACCCCTTTTTTGGGGATTAATCTTTCAAATTTTGAGTTTTTGGGCCCAAAATGGGTCAGAAAAGCCCCGTATCTAGAATGAGTGCATGTAAAAAGATGGGAATTGGAGAGGCGAAAGTTTTAAGCCCTCTCTTGTCATTCTATCATAAATATTTACCGAGTTATTAAAGAAAATGTGTATCGACCAAACACAGTACGTTGTTTTATGGGGATTTTACATTAGAAAAGCCTGTTATTCATTTGTTGGTGTACTTTCATCACCCCCAACCACCTCACACCTACTTTAAAGCCTGACTGGACCTTCGCCTAACCTTATAATGCGCAAAATTGTATTTCCAGCATTGCAGGTAAATAGAACCAGGAGCATCAGAACAGCCAAAAATCAATATTCTCAGATTTGAATAAAAATTGGAATAATTGTATACTTTTAACTGATTTTGAGTTTTTATAGTCTTTTATGTGGAAATTCACTTCCCTCACGTCAGCGTGCTGCGTGCGAACTAGTTTTAGTTCTTTTATCAATGCTACTTCTTAAACAATCCTACATTCATTCTAAGCGAAATAATAGACAGTAATTGAATAGTTTTGGGTTGCTTAGAGCTGTTTTCTTTTTAGACGTTCATGTAAAATTATACGAAAACTTTAATTTTAGAGGATATCGTTTCAATAAATGTTCTATTGCGTCTTCTTGTAAAACGGACACTTCAAGCGGATTTATATATTTCGGAAACGATTGTTGTTATTTGTACAGAATGTAAGACTACTTAAAATATGTAATGTATTTTTTAATTTGAATGTTTCAGTTCAAACCAATTTGACAAATAAAGAAGTGATCTGTTACCATAATTGCTTGTTTTATCTACTGATTGTATTTCGTGAATCAACAAATCAATACAGTATTATCAGCTATAATTTATAATGTTTATGTTGTGAAAATTGCCACAATTCAATGTTCGGTTTTGTTAAAGTCACTTTCGACATAAAAATCGATTTATTCATACTACCTGGTAAATTTTTATTACACTTGCACAAATAAACATATGTATAAACAAATAAATATATGTACTATAAGAAAATGTCTTGCACAAATACAAACGATTTTCTCTAAAAATGAATAATATTTAGAAGTTCTGTGCCCAAACATCCACTAAAGTATTAAAATTTCACAACAAAAGTTGACTTTTCCTAAGCAGATTCCAGTTGAGACGTATCTCAGAAAATAACAAAGTTGTATACGGTTTACAATTGTATAGTTTTGTAGTTAGACTACTATTTGCTGCACCCACACAAATGTCCACAATGGAATGGACGAGTACCTAAAATTGTTCTTTTGTTGATCTTTTTCTCAGCATAAGAAGCCCTCACTGATCTACGATCCAATTTTGAAAGATGGATAATATCCTTTCCGATGGGTAGTGTTGATTTAAACAGGTTTAAATGTCTCTGGATTCAATATAATCTCTTTATCTATCTCAAATCATTCATGGATTCGAAACTAATTTGTGTCAGTGTGATGAGCTGCATCTACAACTCGTCAGAGCCTCGGGAGTATGAGAGTCCGTGTTATCACAGGTGGTTGTACACGACTCCGCCACACGACAACACACCGCGCCACCACGACGAACACCTGCCGGTCGATCCGGGTCGACGACAGCCCAACAGCTGTACTGCCCGGTGGTACCAATGAGAGGCCGTGTTATCACAGGTGGTTGGTTGTACACGACTCCGCCACACCACACCACACCGTGCCGCCACGACGAACACCTGCCGGTCGATCCGGGTCGACGACAGCCCAACAGCTGTACTGCCCGGTGGTACCAATGAGAGGCCGTGTTATCACAGGTGGTTGTACACGACTCCGCCACACCACACCACACCACGCTGCCACGACGAACACCTGCTGGTCGATCCGGGTCGACGACAGCCCAACAGCTGTACTGCCCGGTGGTACCAATGAGAGGCCGTGTTATCACAGGTGGTTGTACACGACTCCGCCACACCACACCACACCGCGCCGCCACGACGAACACCTGCCGGTCGATCCGGGTCAACGACAGCCCAACAGCTGTACTGCCCGGTGGTACCAATGAGAGGCCGTGTTATCACAGGTGGTTGTACACGACTCCGCCACACCACACCACACCGCGCCACCACGACGAACACCGGCCGGTCGATCCGGGTCGACGACAGCCCAACATTTGTACTGCCCGGTGGTACCAATGAGAGGCCGTGTTATCACAGGTGGTTGTACACGACTCCGCCACACCACACCCCGCCGCCACGACGAACACCTGCTGGTCGATCAGGGTCGACGACAGCCCAACAGCTGTACTGCACGGTGGTACTAATGAGAGACCGTGTTATCACAGGTGGTTGTACACGACTCCGCCACACCACACCCCGCCGCCACGACGAACACCTGCCGGTCGATCCGGATCGACAAAAACAGCCCAACAGCGGTACTGCCCGGTGGTACCAATGAGAGGCCGTGTTATCACAGGTGGTTGTACACGACTCCGCCACACCACACCACACCGCGCCACCACGACGAACACCTGCCGGTCGATCCGGATCGACAAAAGCAGCCCAACATCTGTACTGCCCGGTGGTACCAATGAGAGGCCGTGTTATCACAGGTGGTTGTACACGACTCCGCCACACCACACCACACTGCGCCGCCACGACGAACACCTGCCGGACGATCCGGGTCGACGACAGCCCAACAGCTGTACTGCCCGGTGGTATCAATGAGAGTCCCTGTTATCACAGGTGGTTGGTTGTACACGACTCCGCCACACCACACCACACCGCGCCGCCACAACGGACACCTGCCGGTCGATCCGGGTCGACGACAGCCCAACAGCTGTACTGCCCGGTGGTATCAATGAGAGTCCCTGTTATCACAGGTGGTTGGTTGTACACGACTCCGCCACACCACACCGCGCCGCGCCGCCACGACGAACACCTGCCGGTCGATCCGGGTCGACGACAGCCCAACAGCTGTATTGCCCGGTGGTACCAATGAGAGGCCGTGTTATCACAGGTGGTTGTACACGACTCCGCCACACCACACCGCGCCGCCACGACGAACACCTGCTGGTCGATCCGGGTCGACAACAACAGCTCAACAGCTGTACTGCCCGGTGGTACCATTGAGAGACCGTGTTATAACAGGTGGTTGTACACGACTCCGCCACACCACACCGCGCCGCCACGACGAACACCTGCCGGTCGATCCGGGTCGACAACAGCCCAACAGCTGTACTGCCCGGTGGTATCAATGAGAGTCCCTGTTATCACAGGTGGTTGGTTGTACACGACTCCGCCACACCACACCGCGCCGCGCCGCCACGACGAACACCTGCCGGTCGATCCGGGTCGACGACAGCCCAACATCTGTACTGCCCGGTGGTATCAATGAGAGTCCGTGTTATCACAGGTGGTTGTACACGACTCCGCCACACCACACCACACCGCGCCGCCACGACGAACACCTGCCGGTCGATCCGGGTCGACGACAGCCCAACATCTGTACTGCCCGGTCGGTGGTACCAATGAGAGGCCGTGTTATCACAGGTGGTTGTACACGACTCCGCCACACCACACCACACCGCTCACACTCGTGGTTTTAAGAGGGAAAATGCCCCCTATTCCCCCCCAGGGTTATTAAGGGACAAATATAAGGGACAAATACTAAATTATTTAGTTTTTTGAGCTCTTTTTAATGGTGAATACAGTAGTAATATTTTTTAATATTTATGTTTTTTTATGAAAAATCCAAAAAAACTGATTTTTTGATGTTTTAAGTCCTGTAATTTCTGAACCCGAATTTTTACAGGAATGCGGGTGGTCTCATTTTGTTGGAAACTAAAGTTCTACAAACGACTAAAGTTTAATCAAAATCGTTAGAGCCGTTTTTGAGAAATTTGGATTTTTCATGTTTTTTGGCGGTTTTTGAGGAATAATTACCCTTAAAAATCAAAAATTCAAACAAATGAAAAAACCTAGAGATATCGTGGATTAGTACCTACATACCAAATTTCATAAAAATCGGCCCATTGGTTAGGGCTCTAGCTCTGTACACATCCACACACACACACACACACACACACACACACACACACACACACACACACACACACACACACGCACACACACACACACACACACACACACACACACACAGACAGACATCACGTAAAAAACACTTTTTTGGGTTCAGGGAGCACTAAAACGAATATTTCCACAAACAACTCAAATTCAAAAATTTTGACGAAAACAATACTTTCTCCATATACTATGTATAGGGGGAGAAAGTAAAAAATGCAAAAAGTTACGTTGGCAACATTGTGAAAAAATTACATATGTTAGGTTGGTAACACTGTACAAAACAATAGTGAGGTTGTAGAAGTGGGAGGGGAAGGGATTTGGGGAAACCCGTGAAGTCAAGGGTCAAAAATATAAATTCACAATCATTTTGGGCTTATGTAGATTTTTCGGGGGAATTCTTTCTGTCTATTTACTATTACTATTTACTTGCAATTTTTCAAGAGATCAAATTTATGCGGGTGGTGAACAAAAACTTGATAATTGGAGAGGGTTCTGATGGAAAGTCTTTTCTAGGAGTCTTTGAGACGATTAACATTGCGTGTTGCTGAAAATAAAAACGCAAGCAATTACATTTGACGCAGAATATCTTGAGCTGTGGGAGCTGTTTTCAGTTCAAACAGTTGGAGTAGAGTGAGATTTAGACATCGGTCTAAATCTTTCATCTGTTGTTTCCATCATATGTTCAGTCATTTAATGTAATATTGTTGTTATGTAAACAAAATAACTGTTCGTCAGTATTCCATGTGTTCCAGCGGATGTGGCCAGCTGGTTATCTCAGTCACTCCGGCCGGCAATAGAGTAAGCCACAGTTCAAGATATTCCGCGTGATGTGTGTTGCGAAGAGTAAATCGTTCACAACAATTATGTAGGCTTTCTAAATCAACTGCTTTGCTCAGATTGTTTATGTTTCCCTAACGCCTGCAATGTTTGCAACATTACGAAAAAATCCTAAGCTAACACCTCCAATATATTAGTCTAAAACATTATTGGGTACATATAATTTAAAACTTTACAAATAAATTATAAAGTCTATAGCTTACAAAAGTAGAGCAGTCGGTCTTTCAATATCAAACTCAACTAAATAAGTTTTATTCTATTAAGTTAGCACATTTAATGTTGATTTGTATTAACTTGAACTTTTTAAGAAAGACCCTTCTTTTACCTTGAGGTAAATAAAGGCAGGCAAACGCATAACCAAAATTCTCGATCTATGCTATGTTACGCTTTACCATTCATCCTAATATAATCATCAAGTAAAGTCATCGGTAAGGTTTCGCCTAGTTTCAGGAAAATATTTAACAAGTATATACTAAGAAAATTAATGAAAACAGCTGAGGTCCAAAGCATCTAGCTAGTATAATACCCAATATGTTTACTTAATTTTTTGTACAAAGCAAAACTCCCTCTACAAAGTCTATGAGTCATTCCCATTTGCTACAGACAGGTTTCTGTGTGTGCAATGACTTGACTGGGAGGTATTCAAGTGCCTTTGTGTTTGTGTACCTCATGATGATGAGTCACCTTCATATCAACGTTTTACAGTCTCTATCAATTTGCCGGCACATAATTTATTCACGACATCGATTCCTTTGCAAAATCGCATTACACTAAGGAAACATACGCGTTATTGTGTTATTCACCGCTTTTTTAATATAAAATATTGATTTCTGTATTTGATATGGATTTGGTGTTGATGGTGAAAAGTAGTAAAGTTAACAACGATTTATTTGTTCTTTATTCACTTTTTCACATAACATATAATATAAGATAGCAAAAATATAACCACCGTTTCTCTCTAATCTGTAAAATATTTTAAAGGTACGGCTTATTTTCTTGGACAAATTATAAACTAATTATTTCTGCCTGACGATCCTAGTTATACCGGAAAGATTTATGGGGAGAGAAAATAGTTCTTGAAAAATTAGAATTAGAAATATGAAAATAAATATGGAAATGAATAAACAAAGAGACGTTTTGTAATCCCCTAAATTAAGTTATGGAGACAGCTTATCCTTAATTCTAGCTGACATGAGTTGTAAAAAAACTATTTTTCCGGAGTCGCAATACGTAGGCAATACGTGCTTAGCCTTGAGCCATCGCCCTTCATACTACGATTTACCAAATGCTCAAAATGTATCTTTCTCTTTCAACATTTCTCTAACAGAATTATTTAGTACTTGTCTGCCAATTAGTTGTCTGGTCTGATTGGTAGTTTGTTTATCACTAAAGTTTACTTCAGACAAAAACTTTGGGTTAACTTCATTTATAGTTGTTAAGACATTTTTTAGATTTTACTACATTTTCGTTATTATTACTTCCCCTTACCTAATATGATAACGATACAAATATTTGTCAGATTTAAAGTTAGATATACAATGTTATAACATTATATTAAACGTCCTGACATGTTGAAATGTAAGTGTCGAAGAACGGAAATTAAATAAGTAACATTGTATAGTACTTACTATTTTCTAAAGTCTGCAAACCGATCAAGGGAAAACGAAATACAATGAGGTGCCGAACCATTATTGACTTCCAGGAGTGGCGTCCAAGAAAACACTTTCAAATCAAATTATACCTTAGACGCCTGAATTGTCTGAGTTAAGCTAATTCAACTCAAGATAATTAAGGCAATTTTCCTAATTGCAGGATGACTTGCTCCTTCATTTTGGATTTACTTTTACCCATATACATGACTTAATGTAATATATATTCTATATATATTATTAATACGTTACATGCAAACTTTATAAACAATAAGGCTTTGTTACCCCCACATATTATATACTAAAACGTGCGTCTAGGTGTGCAGATGAGCAAACTGAGTTTATATTTTCGATTTAGGCCTCAGGGCTCTGCCCCAAGAGACTTCCAAGTCCCCATGTTATTCATATGGAGGAGAGTTTTATTTGGTTTATGACACAGTACCCATAGCCATGCTCGGTGTTTATTCCTCAGAAGAGGAATTGAATTTGTTTTATTTCAAATACTCGTTCATTTTCAGTATGAGTTCGTCCGCTTCGCTCACTCCCTTCCTGGATTAGCTCGTTCGCTACGCTCACTCGCCTATCGAAAAAATAGTTTGAGTTGACATTCAAATTGTTTTTTTAATTCCATTATGAGAATTGCCATTCAAGTAGTTTTTTTATTTCCATAATGATAAATAGCTGTTTACAATATTTTAAGTTATAGATAAAATCAAACAGCTGATTTAATGGTTTGTTTTTGTTATTCATAGTAACCGGTGTTATGATTTTAAACTCCATAAGCCCAATGTTAACATTTTCACTCTTCAAATGAGTTGTTTAGAAAAATACGAATTTTGCTGAGATAGCGGTTTTCACCAATCGATTTTTGTAGACCCAGAAGCCCCTTATCCCAAACTTTGAGCAAAATCCTTCCGCTGGATCTCGAGATAAATTTTACAAACAAACAAACAGACATAGCTCGTATTAGAGTATAGGATGTGCTTATTCTTAGTTAAATTAAATTAAAAAAACAGCTGTTATAAGGATTATACGTAACCAAGGAGTTCTATTGGTAATACTGGAGACAACACTAATGAACAAACTTAGCCGTTCTTTGCCAAATTTTCGTGAGACTACTCGCTGGAATTGAACGAGTCGACAAAGTGAATTAAACAAATAGCTATTCCCGATTTGAAAATTAATAAAATTGTATTTGTTTATTTGCTCATAATTAATCATATTTCACGGCAAGATTAGATACATAAATCAAACGAAAAAATGCATTTGTTCCAACTTTTATTCCAGTTATTTGCATCAGTATATTCACTTATAGAAATACAACAACGAATCAGGATAGTTCAAAGAACGATAAATTTGCCTGACCAGTGTACTAACCTGACAAAATCACTAGCTCGCTTTTTCGACAAAAACCGTTAAGCCGTGTTACCTCCAGTAATACTAATAAACCTCCTTATACCTAACCACAGACTGTCACAGTTTTTTGTTTACTATTTAATTAATTACTATTCTCACTTCTCAAAACGGGATGCGCAAGTTGCGCATAGAAAATTCTAGTTATTATTATGTTTTTAATATGGTGATATTTTTCCCCGAATATGTAGATCAGTGTTATGCACACTTTGACAAATAAAACATACAGTGGCGTTGTTTTGTTATTATGTGACTCATGTCGTCTATTATTGTTGTAATCAGTTTTTACTTTATAACACAAAAATAAAGTGTTAGTTAAAACTTATTACGATGCTCTACGATTTACTAATATCTCTGTAAAAGATTCAGTAAGTAACTAATAACCAAGTTGAACCCTTAAATCAGTAACTTGAGGTTCCTTAACCCTTGGCCGACTATCGCTGACATACGGGCGAGTACCATGTGATGAATATTCATACCGTTGTAGCAATTGATAGCTCCCCAGCTGTTAGATAACCAATCTGCTTCGTGGTGTTTTATAACCAACGAGGTACTGTAACCGATTCGATTGCCGCGTTGTTTATTCATGGTGATGTTTGTAAACTTAGAAGTCAATAACCTCAATGTTCGATTTAAAAATGCCAGAATTCGTCTGCTTTGCTGAAAATGACGTTGGTTGTGTTTGTTGCAGATTGGAAATGCGCCGGAAATGAAGATTAAAGAGATCCTCCCGTTCACGATTGACACGCCGGTGATCCACCTGGTTCAACCGAGTCCCACGATCCCTCTCGGTCATGAGGTGGTGTTCCATCAGAGCTCCTCCAACGGCGTCAACGCCATCTACGCTCTCGCAGCCCAAGAGAAGAGAGACAGAAGACAGAGGAAAGTTCAGCAAGCGAGAGAAAAGGAGTTTGAGGAGAAAGAAGAAACTAATCTGAATTGTGGGTTTATATCACCTCCTATCCACCCGACCGCGGAAGATAAAAAGAAGATAAAAACGAGCTTTTACGATCTGCGTAACAACAGATCGATGTCAGTAGCCGTTGACTCTGGGCTTAAATTGAGCCCCACCCTGTCCGCAAGATCAAAGTCACTGGAAGACACTCCTAAACGAGAGAGGAGAAAGAAGGGTCCGGATTTCGAGGATATTTTGAGAGAGCTCGGATGTTCCTCGAGGACTTCTGATGCCGGGGAGTCGACCACGTCTAAGGCGAGCTCGGGTGAAAGTGAATTAGGAAATAAGATGGATGCCACAAGAAAATGTTCAGTGGCGAGCAGCGACTCTGTGTTCTACGATATATCCTTGGACGACCCTGAGATCGAGAAATCTAATACATCTCCTCAGGTGGACGTCACCCCTAGGAAGTCCTTCAGCGAGGAAACCTTCGACAGGAATCACTCGAATATGTACAAAAACAGAAGCAGAATTCTGGAAACTATGAAGAAGAACTGGAGGACAGTCTCTTCCGACTCTTGTGACGAAAGCTATGAAGAAGCGTGGAACAATTTGAAACCTCACGACAAGAGGAGGGTTTCACAAATGGTCGATGATCTTCTTTTGGAGATATATGGAGACAAAAGTTCGAGACCGGTACGTCGCCGGAGTGTCACGGGCATCACTAGGGGACGGTCTCCCGCTATGGAGGACTCGCACTATGACTCCCTCTATGAGGACAACACTTGCTGCACCGAGTACACATCAGGCAGTGAGGGGTTCCGGCTAGCCTACCTGCAGCAGAAGAGTGAGTTGTTTGATTTTTATGTTTATGGAAAATAATTTATTCTAAAGTTTCGTTAATCAGCTGTCATTGCCCTATATCCTAGTCATTTCTCCCCCGAACCTAGGGAGAAAGAGCATCACGCCTGCTGATGGTAGATTGAGTACATTTTTAGTATAAAGTAGTAGTATGGTCTGTTGCCAGCATAACGCTATTTATTTATTTTATAACGCTATTTCTAATTGTTATCCTCATATACAATTAATTTGTATTTGCGTTAATGTTATAAACAGTTACAGTTAAAAAAAATATCTCATTTATAGATCCAAGTCCAACTCCTCCAGCCAATCAAGAGCCATTATTTTGACACCGTGGAGTCCCACCAACCCTCCCTTTGAAGTAAGCAGTGGGAAATGCTCTAGTATGTGGTTCGTAGTACGGAGTTTGATCCGATATTTACAGGATTAGTCAAAGACTTAACCCTACTTGAATTAAAAAAAGTGTGTTTACCCAGATCGGTTCAAAATCTTTTCGGTACAGCCCTTTCCTTTCTTAAAAGATTAATTTTGGGAGGTGCCCCTAAACAGCTACACTGGCTGCCTAATTCACTCCTACCTCTACCATACTTAGAGCTCCTTTCTTTCCGGTAGTCTGTTAAAAATACTCCCGTTGTAAAATATGAAAGTGCCTCCTACCGTTTATGGGTTGTTAAATCCTGAAGTCTTTTGGTGCAAAAAGTGAAGTTATGTGACTTACAACTCTTTATTTAAACCTAACTACTGAATTACCACTTGCATATTTTCCTAGGAATCGATGTAAAACAACATTTGTCACAGTAACTATGTGAAGGATATCAACTGTTGTGGTATGGTGATATTCCTTTCCGAAAAATGTCTGGAAATTAAAATTACTGTTGACTTCCTGAAAAATAGGACCATGATAAATGAAGATATGTTATAGCTAAATAATTGCTGTGTTCCATAACGTTTAAATTTGATTAAATGTTTCTGTTTTATTTGCATACGGCACGTTCACACCGCGGTTCGTATATATAAAGCGAAACAATCCCATGATCTTTTGAGAAATCATAAGGCCAATTAACCATTTTAATGAAAGGTCTCAGCGAAAAATTAAACGAGAAGTATTAGTTTTCATGTATCCTGTTCCAAGGTCATAAATTATATAAGTCAAGTTAAAACAAATTTTTAAATATTAGAATTTTATCACCTGTGTTATTTGAGTTGACCATAAATCTGAAATTTAGGTGAACAAGCGAAAATAAGCCATAAAAGCTGAATTCAGGCGAAGCATCTAACTTCAATTTAAAGACTTATTGCACATTTCTAGACCGAAAATGTTTTTCTTAGGTTTGTGTGGCACATACAGTCTAAATTACCGTTCTAATTGTGATCACATTTGAATAAAGAAAATAATTGAACGACCTGTTTATTATTACAAAAGTTCACTTTTAGTACCTAGGGGGGGGGGCAAGCCGTGCTCGGTGAAATTAGATTAGTTTTTGTGGGTTAAAACTCAATAGATAAATGTTGTATTAAGAGCTGATTTGCTTTGCTCAATTTCATTTTTCCCACATATTAGAGTCACTCCAATTGTTATTATAATTCAATTACCGTAGCATTTTATATATATACACATTTTATTAAATTGTATATATCCTCTCTATATGCAATAATGGTTCTAATCAATGTTTTAAAGAAATCAGTTATTGGTACTTTAACATGTGTAAGTGCTACGTTGACAGGCACTGGTTAGTTTATTCACAGCTTTTATAAATGTTTTGATTTGAAACTCGATAAGCCCAATGTTAATTTTCAAATTTATAATGAGATTTTTACTAAAACGAGAGATTTCCTGAGCCTAAGGTTTTTACCAAACGATTTTTTAGGGCCAAAAACCCCTATTACCAAAGTTTTAATAAAATCGTTCCGCTGGATTCCGAGGTAAACTTTATAATATGTAACAGGAGAGAATGTAATTTCTAATAGATCTTTTACTTTTGCAATACAATTGGTAATTTTATATTTTTAATCGATACAAATTAGAATTTGTATAGGCTAACGTAAAACTTGCTTTACTAATGAGTTCGCTTCGACAACAGTGAATAAGGCCTAGAAAATTGTGTTCATAGAAAAGCGCCCGTGTTAAAGCTTCATCAGAAGAAACATTAAAATTCCACAGAGGGGTGGCAGTAGGGGGCAAAGACCGATTCAAAACCAGCAAAGGCGCGGTGTGGACGCGTGGACGCGAGGACGTCCCCCCCCCCCGTGACGTCAGCCCCCCCCCGTGACGTCAGCCCCCCCCGTGACGTCAGCCCCCCCCCGTGACGTCAGCCCCCCCCCGGCCGCCAGCAGCACTTTTCGTGATGACCTTGAACATGAGGAAAAAACTTTCGAAAATTAATAATTAGCCTATTTATCCACCGATTCCCACGGGACTTTTCCAGAGTGTAGGCCTATCCCCAGGGAAGCGAATGACGTAAGAACCCCATAGATCCACCATTAAACAAGGCCGCTATTAATTTATAACCGCGTTTTCCTTATGGGATCTCAGCTGTTTACCGACTGATTTTGACGAAACCTCACCACATGTCAGGCCGTGACCTAAGAAAACCATCGCTTAAAGAAAATTGAAAATCCACTGTTAAACGGGCCCGCTATTAATTTTTAAACGTGTTTTCCTTATAGGATCTCGGCTGTTTACCGACCGATGTTGATGAAACTTCACCACATGTTGGGCAGCGGCTTAAGTAAACCATCGCTTAAAGAATATTGAAAATCCACTGTTAAACGGGCCCGCTATTAATTTTCAAACGTGTTTTCCTTATGGGATCTCAGCTGCTTGCCGACCGAATTTGATGTGACTTCGTTACACGTTGTATGCCGGCTTGACTAAACCAACCTGCAAGCGGCTCCGCGATGTCACGTGTCGAGGCGCGTGCTAGGGCCTACGTGACTGTCCCAGCCTGTTTACTCATTAGCGGCCTTCAGGACCCCTCCGTTCTAGAAGGTTCCGGCAAGTGCGTCGCATGAGGCCTCCTCCTGACTGGAGTGCTATGTATGAGCATGTCATGTGTCGAAGCGCGTGCTAGGGCCTACGTGACTCTCCCAGCCTGATACTCATTAGCGGTTCCGAGAATTGTTTACTACTTTCACCGCTTACTGTACGGTACGTAGCTATGTTACTTCAGTGATTGTCATTGCTTCCTTCATTCAGTTTGTGTTTGGAGCTCAGTGTATGTAGATGTTCTACTTCAGTGCTGTGCTAGTCTTTACTGAACCATATTCCGAGATTTTTTAAACGTAAGTATATGTAGCTCTTATAAGTTGTAGTGTGGAAGACTATTACATTTCCCTTTATAATAAGATTCTCATTTAAGGTATGATCGTTCAGCAATTTTGAAGTCATAATGTGTAAAGAGAGGTCTGGCCCATTAATAGAAGTTGAATAATTCGCATTATGTTTTAGGGAAAACGATTCGTTAAATGTTTGAGCGAAATAATTATCTAACATTAATATTTAAACTTTTACATATCCCAGTACACTGAGCCTTGTCGTTGTTTCTTTTTAGATGGAGACGAGTGGATTTGTAATGACCTTAGAACAGTTATGTTTTATAACGATTAAAATTAATGAGTCAAACTTTAAAAATTTAAAAATAGATTCATTTCCACTCTTCTAAAATTTTTTGAGGGAAATAAAATTAGGTTTTTGCTTTCCAAGCCTTTGTGGTGGGTGGAGAGTATAGATACCCGATGTTGCAGATGGCTGTTCCTCGTATGTGTGAGGTCTGCGGTCGCGTCTTCGCTGGAAACCTGGCTCACCACATGGCAGCTGCTCACAGGGACCGCCATTTCGACTGCAACGTCTGCGGGAGACGCTTCGGGCGAAGCGACAGCCTGCGACGCCACCTCACAGCAGTTCATCCTCCCACTCCTCACGACCAAGCGCCAGGTACGGTTTTTACATTAAACAAGAAACCGTCAGTACTAATGACTTGTTTTCGAGAGAGAGTAAACGGCTTTAGCTGAGTAAACAGATTCAAGTAGTAAACAAGGGGCTGCCAGCCTCTGTTCAGTTCCTCACCCTTGTATTACTGGGCTCAAACTGGCGTTCGAGATGAGGAAGAGGTCGTCAGGCCTCTATGCAATTCCACACCCTTGTATTACTGGGCTCAAACTGGCGATTGAGATGAGGAAGAGGTCGCCAGTCCTCTATGCAGTTCCTCACGATCAAGCGCTAGGCACGGTTTTTACATTAAACAAGAAACCAGTACTAATGACTTGTTTTCGAGAGAGTAAACGGCTTTAGCCGAGTAAACAGATTTAAGTAGTAAACAAGGGGCTGTCAGCCTCTGTTCAGTTCCTCACCTTGTATTACTGGGCTCAAACTGGCGATTGAGATGAGGAAGAGGTCACTAGGCCTCTGTGCAATTCCTCACCCTTGTATATACTAGGTTCAAACTGGTGAATGAGATGAGGAAGAGGTTTCCAGTTCCTCACCTTCATGTATATTGAGGTAACTAATAGAACTTGTTTTTCCTGTTCACAGACCATCCATGCCCGTTGTGCTCCGTCGCCCTGGCGAGCCCCGAGGATCTTCACCACCACATGGAAGCGGTCCACGGTGCGATCCCGTCAGCTTCAACCTCCTCCTCCGCAACGCCACCTGTCAGAGACCCACGGCCCGAGTGCGACGCGTGCGGGCGGCGATTCGACCGCGAGGACCTGCTCCGGCGCCACGTGCAGCTGGTGCACGCCAACGGGGTCCGCTGTCCCGAGTGCGGCGCCCTTTTCCGCAGGGCCGCGTACCTCCAGCGGCACATGGAGAGCGTCCACCGCGGCATGAGGTTCGCGTGCGCCTACTGCGACCGAGGCTTCACCCGGCGCTACAACCGGGACCAGCACGAGGCCCACAACTGCCCCGTCGTGAGGAACCTCGTTGTGGACGAGATGCCGCGCCTGCCCGTTCTGTCACCCGAGCCCCGGCCCAGCCGCGAGCCCCAGCCCGGACCCAGCCGCGAGCCTCAGCCCGGACCCAGCCGCGAGCCCCAGCCCGGACCTAGCCGCGAGCCCCAGCCCGGACCAAGTACGGCACCTGACGGGATGGTGGGTGGTGGCGGACTACCCACGTTCCGCCCCATCCAACGGGCGTTCCGCGGTCGCCTCCTGACCTTCGGCCTGTCCCGGCCCATGGAGGACTTCTTGGCCGTGGAGGACGCGCTGGTGCTGCTGTTCGACAGCGTCCTGGAACTGTTGGCCGACGTCAGGACCCGACACCCGAACATCAAGGTGAACATGTTCCTAGAGTGCGAATTCGCCAACGTTCACGGAGCCACCTGTCTGCGGGCCTTCAAGACAAAGAACGTGCCTCTCACCGCCGCGTCCAACTTGGAGGACTTCCTATCGGCTTCCTTCCACAAGCTGGAGGAAGAGAAGGAGCAGTGCCTGCTAGTGGGCAGCGGGTGGAGCTATCTCCGAATACGCGACCTGGAGATCCGCGTCAACCTCTACACCCCGTTGGGAGAACGCGGAGCCAGGTTCGTCCAGCTTCCTAGGACCATCTGCGAGACGCGTGCCGTTATCAACGTGCAAAACGTCGATGACATGTGTTTCGCGTATGCCGTCCTGGCCAAGTTCGTCGCGCAACACCCAGAGAGGCCCGCATCGTACACACCGGACGTCATGGCACGCTACGACTGGGTCGGCCTACGCTTCCCTGTGGCTGTGAAGGACATTAAGGTCTTCGAGAGGAGGAACGCCATCAGCGTTAATGTGTACGGGATCGAGCGCGCTATGGTGGGGAGACGCCCTGACGGATCGCCAAAGTTCCAGGACCGCGTGTTCCCGCTGAAGATCTGCAAGCGGGAGTTGGAGGATCACCGGGACCTGCTGTACGTGACCACCGGCGGGGACAGTCACTACGCCTACATCACAAACATGAGTAGGCTAGTGCGACACCAGCTGACGTCTTACGGCCACGCCATCCACGTGTGTAAGCGATGCTTCGCCTACTTCGACAATCGGCCCAACAAGCTGCAACTGTCCGGTGCCGAGCGTCTGGAGGAGCACATGCGATACTGCACCGCCAAGGCTCCCCTTCGCCTGGACTTGTCGAAGAAGCAGCAGATCCGCTTCACCCACCCCGAGTACACTAGGCGGGAGAGATTCTGCATCTACGCGGACTTTGAGTGTGCTCTGCAGCCCGTCGCTGTTGACCCAGCGGAAGCACCGCCCGGCACGAGGCCCCTGCAACTGCACGTCCCGTACGCCTTTGCCTACCAGATCGTGGACTCGCTCGGTTTGGAGGAGTTTGAGCCCCGCGTCTACTTCGGGGCTGACGCGTCCAAGGTCTTCATGGAGAGGCTGAAGATGGACGTGCTGGCGCTGTGGGAGTTCCTATTCAGCATGAGAGCTCTGCACCCTTCTCTGACCCGGCAGGAGATGGACGAGTACCTGGCAGCGACTCACTGCTACCTCTGCGGGAAGGAGTTCACGGACCAGGACGTTAAGGTGCGGGACCACAATCACGCCCCACCCTACGAGTTCCGAGGAGCCGCCCACCGCTCGTGCAACCTCAGGTACCGGGAGCAGCGACACATCAACTGCTACTTCCACAACCTATCCAACTACGACGCCCACTTCGTAGTGCGCGAGCTGGCCATCGACCCCGGTGACGTGGACGTGTTGGCCCACACGGAGGAGCGGTACATCGCTTTTACCAAGCGATTCCACTTTGGTCAGCCTGGGGACAACCAACGTCAGAGCAGTTTCGCGGTGCGCTTCCTAGACACCTACAGGTTCCTGTCCATGAGCCTGGCCAACCTGGCGGCAGGACTTCCCACGGACAGGATGCGTGAGACGAGGAAGCGCTTCCCCGACGACCGGCTGTTCGACCTGGTGCGTAGGAAGGGCGTGTTCCCCTACGACTTCGTGACGTCCTACGACACGTTGTACAGGACCAGGGAGCTACCGCCCAAGGAGGCGTTCAGGAACTCCATGACCCTGGAGGACATCAAGGACGAGGAGTACGAGCACGCCCTCAACGTGTGGCGAGCCTTCGAGTGTCACAACCTCAAGGACTACGCGGACAAGTACCTGCGATGCGACATCGCCCTGCTCACCGATGTCTTTGAGCAGTTCCGCGACACCTCGCTGGCAGAGTACGGGCTGGACCCCGCCCACTATTACACCCTGCCGTCCTACGCCTGGGACGTAATGCTCAAGACCTGCGGTGTGGAGCTGGACACGCTGCAGGACTTTGACATGTACCTGTTCGTGGAGCAGGGGATCCGGGGAGGCATCTCTCAGGTCATCACCCGCTACGCCAAGGCCAACCACGACAGGTGCCCGGACTACCGCCCGGACGAGCCCACGCGCTTCCTCCTGTACCTGGACGCCAACAACCTCTACGGCTGGGCCATGTCCCAGCGCCTGCCGACCGGAGACTTCGAGTGGCTCAGCCGAGAGGAAATCCAGGCGTTGGACGTCGCGGCGCTGGACGCAGAGGCCGATTGAGGCTACATCTTGGAGGTGGACCTCCACTACCCCGCGCGCCTACACGACCTGCACAAGGACCTTCCCTACTGCTGCGAGACGAAGCGCCCGCCAACAGGGAAGTTCCCCAAACTGTTGACGACCCTGGACGACAAGACGCACTACATCTGTCACTACAGGGTCTTGCAGCAGGCGCTGCAAAACGGATTGGAGCTGGTCGCGGTGCATCGGGCGATCTCCTTTCGCCAGTCGTGGTGGTTGGAACCGTACATCCTGATGAACACGGAGCTGCGGAAGAGGGCCAGGACGAAGTTCGAACAGGACTTCTTCAAGCTCATGAACAACGCAGTCTTCGGCAAGACCATCGAGAATGTACGGAAGCGCCTCAACGTGAAGCTGGTGTGTACCCCGGAGAGGTTTTCCAAGTACGTCGCCAGATCCAACTTCCTGGACCGGACGTACTACACGGAGGACGTGGCCCTGGTGCATCTGTCCAAGGTCAACATCGTGTTGGACAAGCCCGTCTACGTAGGCATGACAGTCCTGGAGCTGAGCAAGTGGCTCATGTACGAGTTCCTGCGCAAGATGAAGGAGCGCTACGGTGACCGCCTCACCGTAGACTACATGGACACGGACAGCCTCGTCTTTGACATAGTGTCCCAGGACGTCTACGCAGAGATGAAGGAACACCTGGACGACTTCGACACCAGCGGCTATCCGAGGTCCCACCCCTGCTACAGCCCCGTCAACGCCAAGGTCATTGGAAAGTTTAAGGACGAGTGCAACGGCCTGTCCTTATTCGAGTACCTCGGCCTGCGGTCCAAATTATACTTTATGGACATCGAGGACGCGGCGACAGGCGGCAGCAAGGCTCTCAAGCGGGCCAAGGGGGTGGCAAAGGGCGTTGTCAAGAACGTCCTCACCCCCGACGACTACAGAGAGTGCCTGTTTGACGGGGTCCGGAAACACACCACCAACGTTCGCTTCCAGTCTCACTTGCACCGGGTCTACACCGTGGAAGTGGACAAGCTGAGCCTCAGCCCGACTGACGACAAGCGGTGTGTCCTCCCCGACGGCATCCACACTCTGCCGTGGGGACACAAGGACGTCCCGCCACTACCGCCAGCCAGGAGAGGAGGAGATCGACCTCAGCGGATGGAGGTGGACGGTGAGGAGGAGGAGGAGCGCCAGGACGAAGACGAGGAAGAGGAATTCCCTGTTTAGATTTAATATTAATTTTAAGAAAAATTTGTAAATAGTATTTGTAGAAAATATAATAGCTTTATGTACAGCATGAACCCGAGTTGTTTATTTCCTCCCTTTGCTCACTCAAAAGTCACAAGCCGTTAGGCTCGGAAAGGCGTTATGGGCCGTTTGGTCCGAGCCGTGCAGCTTAAAAAGCCCCCGCCAACCGAGAGCGATTGGCGGCGCGTGTCGGGGGGACGGCCCTGAAGGAGTTGCCCAGGAAGGAATTACTCAGCGGTCTGCTGACGCTCGAGGTTGCACCCTCGAATTGCTCAGCGGTTTGCTGATGTCCGAGGGGTCTCGTGGCGCGCCCTCTTTGGCGGCCTTCACTGCCGCTTGGCGGGGGCTCAGCCAGTGACACGTGCCGCTGGTATATAAACCTGAGGTCCAGCCCCGCTGCCTCAGTTTTGATAATTTTTAAAATTTAGTAAGGAGAAAGGAGAAATGAAAACACAAGCTTTATCATTATGAGGCATATATTGTACAGTAATAAGGTTACATACACATACTACAAAAACCTTACAAACTAGTTTTAAGCGAATATGGAGTGAAAGAGCCTGCGGACGAGAGCGTCGTTGGCGGCGGGAGCGGCAGGGTCGAAGAGCTGGACGTAGTCGCTGAGTGACGTGCGGAGAACAGCCCGGCAGTACAGGTAAGTGAGGCAGTAGTAGCCGCAAACAGAAGTATCGTAGCCCTGGAGTCGATACCTGTTGTAGACGTAGTGGTGGTGATGAGGATTGCGCCTCAGGAACCTTTGAAAGTCGGCCTGGTATGGCGGCCTCCCGTAGCTGTCCAGGTACTCGAGTCTGTCCTCTTCCGAGCAGTAAAACGCCACCCAGTGTTCACCGCTCTCGGTGTGCGCCACTGTGTTGGACACGATGGCGGTGAGAGGCTTGACCGGCACGTCCGGTAGTTGGTCAGAGGCGTAGATCGCGACGTTCCTCAGTCCGGGGATCTTCGCCAGGCATTCTCTGATCTGGACGGTATTCATCGTGGGCGGAAGCAGCACAGGCAGCTCGAGGTGGACGAGTCCAGTGTGTCGTTAGCCACGAGCCAGTCCCGCAATACTATGCAGTTATGAAGGGCGCAACGGTTGTGGGAGCTCTTATGGTGGCGACAGCGCAGGGTCCGGTAGGTGGGCGGACCGTTGAGCGACCCACAGCCCAGATCCTCCATGTCCTGAGCGGTGGTGGCGGCGGGCTCGGTTATGAGGTGGCGTTGTACAAAGTCCCTCTTCTGCGATCCTTTGACGTAGACCAGGGGGCGGTGGATGAGGCAGGAGCGCAGCTTGTCCAGCAGGGCGACGTACGCGATGTCCCCCTGGTCCCACTCCAAGCCGTGGCAGTGGCGAGTGACCCAGACGCTCTCGCGCTGTTTCTCGGAAGTCAGGAGGTCCTTACTGAAGGGCGGGCGGGCGATGTGATGTAGGAGCAGCGTGCCGGTAGTCACGTCCACCACGCAAACCTCTTTCAGTAGAAAGTCATTATCACTGTCTTTAAAACACTGCATATCCATCACCACGCTTCCGTGATGACAGCGCGCTGGCGGCGGCTCGTTGTAGATCGGTGGCGGCACGTCCATCCCGTACGGCTGACTGAACTCGACTGAGCGCTGGCGGGAGCGCGCCTAGCGGGTTAACCTTGGGTGCGCGCGCCGCCATCACCTAACGGTCCGCGGTGACCTTGAGCGCGCGGCAACTCGTTTACCCGCCAAAACCTAACGGTGCGCGCGCGCGGTGACCTTGAGCGCGCGGCAACTCGTTTACCCGCCAAAGTCGACTGTGACGTTGCGATGACGGTCCACCTCCACGACGTTGTCCAACTCGGCGTACACTATGCAGTTGAACGCCTCCGCCAAGGCTTCGGAGAACCCAATCTCTATGCGCAGGTTACCGTTGCGCACCAGGTTCCAGTGGCTGGATTGAGAGGCCGCCATATCGGGTGTCAGATCAAACGCCATCAGGCAGTATCCGTAGGGGTATTCGTTGCGACTGACTTCGTTACCGCAGTCTGAGAAATTGATGCCGGTGCCGGTGTACAGCGTGTGGTAGGCGAGCACGCACAACTCCTGACCGAATGTGTAATCCGGTTGAAGCGGCTTACATGGCACTTGCTCACCGTCTATGTACAGCGCGAAGAAGTTCACGTGGCTGTGGGTGAAGTTGAACGGGTTCTTCTTGTAGTCCCCGTTGAACGCCTGATTGCTGACCAGGCCAACTATAATGCGTTTCGGCAGTTGTCCCAGAAACACACTGTCCAGAGTCTTGCTGCTGATACCGGAGGGTAGCGTGAAGGATTTGACTTCCACGCGCGTAATGGGATATTTGGCTGTACCCGACTCCAGCGTCCTGCTGTGAGCCAACAGCACGCTCGGGTTGATCTTACAGCGGCGCATAAACAGGTTGACTTCGGCGATGTCCACTTTGTAGTCTGTCAAGGTTTTGGACATGATGGAGAATGAGTTCTTTGACCTGATCAGGCGAAAGCGCATCTCCACGCCGTTTAACATGAACTTCTCCTGGTTGCACAGGTCGACGTGCAGATGTCCGACCATGTCCGCGTACCGGCTGCCCTTGACAAACTCTCTCCGGTTCTTGAGCCCGGCATTATCCTCCTCAGTATTGTCCATGTACCCGGCATAGTCCTCGTAGAACAACTCCGCGGTGAGGTGCGATGTCTTGGCATCACCGCCATAGGACAACAGGTTCTCCAGGTAGGCGCGATAGGCGTACGTGTTGTTCTGAGGAGACACCAGTTTGTTGTTCAGGTACAGGTCCACTTGACTGAACAGCGAGTGCAGCCAGTTGTTAATCGGACCCACCTCTTTTATCGCTTGATCACCCGTTACAGCGCCTCCATTAGCCGTTCTAATGGTAGCCTTCACATGCAGTAGCGTCTGTGACAGATCCGTGTACTCGTCCCCGTGACCCGGAACTATGAACTCCACGGGCGAGTCGTCTGTCAGGGAGGAGATGGGCTTGTACTGCACCCATTTACCGCTCTCTATACTGGTCTGCGTGGGCGGTAGCGAGAACAGGTCCAACTCGGTCTTGACACACTCGCACGACTTCTGATGTAGAAACGCCATTATCCAAAAATGTCCTTCACGGTACTCTCGCTCTTCTTGCTTCTCCTCTTCTTAGCGACACGTTTTGCGGGCTTCCTCTTGGGCGCAGCGCTCTTCTTCCTCGCTCCGAGGAGTTTCGCCAGAGACTGAGGAGTAACCTGCTGTACACGCCTCTTCTTATAGGCACCACCACCGCTCAGCACGCGATCCAGTTTTTCATCGGCCTTACGTTTCAGCGACCCGGTAAACTGTCTGAGCCGGGTGTTGGCCGCGACTCGGGGGTCGGCTGTGCCCGCTGCCACGTCGCCCAAGAAGCCCACACCGGACCTCAGCGCCTCCTTGCCCAGCGTCGATGCGCCGGATCTGATCAAAGGGACCACTGTACGCATCAGCCCGCCTAGGAAACTGCCGATGCCGTGTCCGCGTTGGAAAGCGGCTCCTCTGAATACGGAGGATACGCCATGGCCCGCCTGCTGGTGGCGGTAATACGCCAGATAGGGATCGCTCGGATTCATTGCCGCTGCCTCTCTTTCCTGAAATGAAGCTTCATGCACGTAGTCCCGAAGTGGAATGGCAAGTGTCGCCCTTGGTTGTCCCTTAAATCGATTTCCACGCTCTCGAATGAGGTTTTAATCACCGGCACGTAGTGCGGGTCTATTATATACACTGTCGTGTTGGCACCGTACGTGTAATTCCTGATGTCGATGTTGAGGATCTTCAGTAGTGGCGCCACAGCGTCGCCCACCAGTTGGGGTTCCACCAGGTCGCAATACACGTACATGTGTGATGGCAGACCGGCGAAGAGGTTAGCCGGCCTCACGGACCTGTGACGCTTGACGATATCCGTATCCACCTCGTAGCCAAATTGTAGCGCCAAACTGGGGCTCAGTTTGAGGCTCTGAACGGCTGAAGACGTCGACATCAATTCCACCCTGGAGGACCTCTCGTCATACGAGAAGGCGCACAGGTTACTCTTCATTTGAGGGTGGTTGTTGATTGCGTGCACGAGTTCCTCGGTACTACTGTAATTGCCCGGCTCCACTTTGATTAACAACTTGTCCACCACGGCCAACCCGCCTTTCGAGTCCCTCATTCCCAGCACTAGTTTGATGTAGGTTCCCTCACCGACGGTCAGAAAAGAGAAGGGGTAGTGCGCCTCCGCCAGAGCGACCTCCCACTCGCCGTCTGACAGATCAACGGTCGAGGGTAGATGGGTCGTGTAGTTTGTCACCATGTTGTTGGGATAGTAATTCATTGAACTGTTACTGGGCAACGTCAGGTAAAACTGGTCGTGCCTCGTCATCGCAGCTGTTGCACGTCCGCTGCGGGTACCCACGAATTGAAGTCCTCTCCGTAACCGGCCCACTTGACTAGGTAGCGCTTACTGGAGCCTCGCCCTTTAGTGTCCAGTATTTTATCTATTTGATACAGGCGATCCGGGGCGATCGTCACCTTTTGCATCTCGTGCTCGTAGAAGCGCCCTTCCAGCGGCGTCCCGTTCAGGTCGCGCAACACGTACAATGGCAGAGGATGCGACCCGTATACGTGGTCCACCACGAACAGCTCCTTTCTCCAATTGGTCTCGTAACCTTTGGCGAACGTACCCTTCTCCTTGGCTATGCGCACCGTGTCGCCCGGCTCGAACCTGGGCTTGTGTCGCCGGATCGCCTTTCCATACATGTGACGCCACACCTTGTACACCGTTTGACCATCGCCGCTGTCCGCGTACACGGGTCGTAGGCCACCCAGGCTCCTGTGCGGACTGCGGTTGTAGGCGTCCACAAGCCTGTCCAACACGTCCACGTAGCGATACGTGTTCTTGTAGGTCAGGTAGCGCCACATGCGGGTCTTGAGCGTGCGGTTGACACGCTCCACCACCGCCGCCTTCACGTCGGGGTTCTGCGTGGTGAAGTAGTTGACACCGTGACTCTTGAACACTCGCTTGGTCGCGGCCCCGGTGAACTCCGTCCCCTTGTCGGTCTGTAGGCAGCGAGGAGTCGCCTCAGCGAATATCCTCTCGAACGCAGCAGCCACCTCAGGCCCGCTTTTCCTCTTCAGTGGTACCGCGAACAGCCGCTTACTGAATACGTCTATCACAGTCAGCAGGTAGTTGACTCCGTCGTTGTACCGGCTCAGGCCGCGCATGTCGTTCAGGTCCGCCTGCCACAGCTCCCGGGGCCCGAACACGGCGTAGCGGTTGCGGGGAAACCGCTTGCGCGCAGGCTTGTGCAGCGTGTAGGTGTCCTGGGCGCGCAGCCAGTCGGCTACCCGACGTTTCGGTAGGCGCGCGGCTCTGGCCAGGGCGGCCACCCCGCCGAGGGAACCGGGCTGGCTCGGGTCGTAGTACAACTTCTCCATTACGGTGTGAACGGCTCCCAGTTGTCCAATGACGATTCCCGGTCGGGTTCCTCGGTTATTATCCTTCTCCTGGCCGCTGGGGGCCGCGGTCTCAAGCGGTCCAGTATCGGCGTCAACCTCGGTGACAGGGGTGTCGACGAGGCTGTCGTCGTGTCTCCCCAGGGGCTCGATGCCGAGTCCAGTCCCACGCCTAAGTAACGCAACGCCGTGGGATTGCCCACGTATTCTCTGGGCAAGTTCATGTCCTTCAAGGCGGCCATCACTTGATGCCAGCCGGTAGGCAATCGGTCCGCCCTTCGCGCTCTCACTATGCTGTGCGCGATGTCCACTATATTGGAATCGGGGATCTTCACCTTGTCCACGTACACCGCCCCACTGGCGTCCCAGGCGATGGGGCTGCCTTGCCGGGTCATGAATCGCAACAAGTTGCGCGCCACCGACCTGTAGATTTTTGAGAACGATTCCACAATGTCCTCCTCCGCCGAGGCGCTAGACTCGCGCTTCATCTGACTCGGACTTCCCGCCGCTTCCTCCTCCTCCCTCTGCTCACCCTCGATGATTGACAGACCTATGGGTTGACGTTTAGCCGCGGAAAAGTGCAGGAACCGCTGTAACACCTGCTGATATTGTTTCCATTTCTCCGTATCGTCCAGCCGTTTGTCGCTCAATATGCGATGCATCTCAGCGTCCAGGCTGGCTGGCTTATTGGCGCTACCTGCTCCTCCTCTTGGCTCCGGCCCTGGTCCCGGTCCTTCTCGCAATCTCTCGATGAGCTCCTGCGGTACAACCACCATTTTCCTAGCGTACTCCATGTCCGATTAGCTTCTGCGCTAGAACGGGCAGAACAGCGTTCAACAGCAGAGGTAGGAAGATCCCTCCGCCCCGTTGGACGAGGTAGTGTCGCTTCTTGGTCCAGCCCTCGCCGCGTTTCACCAGCCGTCTGAGCGCCTGTTTGTGTTTGCTCAATTTGCGTTTGAGACAGGGGGAAAGCGGTACGTTTCCGCGTAGCACGTTATACGCGCACTCGCACAACGACTTGATGCGACTCTTGTCGCACGCTTTTAACAGGGCCTTGCGTTCTTTGGGCGTAGCGTGTATTAGGGCCCTCAGCAGCGCCGCGTCCTTCTTCACGCGGTGTGACATGATGACTGACGCTGGCGCGCGCTCGGCCTATTTATCACTTCTTCTTGGGCAGGTACACGTAGTTCACCGGGTCGTCTGGGAAAATGGCCGAACGTATGCGCATCTCTTCTGGCGTGGACTGTTTCAAGTCTATGAGCAGGTAGGCGTGTGGATCACGCGTGGCGTCCGCGTAAGCCTCCTCCACGAATTTTGGGTTCTCCGGGTATACTTGACGGGCGAGGTGTTTGATCTGAGCGCGGTCCCTGGGATTCTTGAAGCACACTATGTAGTGGGCGTTCAGCGATATGTCGCGCTGGCCCCTGCCCTGGTGAAACAGGTTTTGCGTGATGAAGAACACGCTCAGGTTGCGGTGGTGTGAGCCCTTGGTGAACAGGTCCGCCACGCCGGGACCAGCCTCGCGCATCATGTCATCGACGATAACCAGGGCGGGCTCGCTACCGTCGTAGTCGTCCAGGTCCGGCAGGCCGGCTACGTATCGCACGGCAGAGTCCGCACGGCTCTTGCCGCCACCGCTGCCATAGTGCCAAGTGATGCGGGCGAACCGCGTATCGCACATGCGGTCGGCGTGCTCTATGAAGCGAGCCACGAAGTGCGACTTGCCGCTGCCCGAAGGCCCGGCCACGATGGCGGTGAACGGGTGTTTCCACCTCAAGTCCATGGCGTCTACTGACCGCCGTGCACCGCCACCTCGGCTCTTGTAACTAAAGGTTCTTTTCTTGCTCTTTTTTATTTGATTTTATTTTTTTCAATTTTGGAAGGAAATAAGGGAATAGGAAATACCGTTTATTTTATACAAATTCCAGGAAAGGAATTTTGCTGCCGCTCCTCTTTACAAGGCTCGTCCTCGGCCCCACGCCAACGTTGTACTGGGAGATGGCGTTGTCGTCCAGGACTGCAAGGAACCGTCGAGGCATGTAGATCCGGATCGGGTCGTCGCCGACGAGACCCTCCAAGGTGGCCATCACTGCCTCGCCGTACGGTGTGTCCACCCGCTCGAATGAGCGGATCGGGTACACCGCGTTGTCCCGCAGATCTGCGATGCGAGTGTAACCCGCGGCCTTGCAGCTATTGAGGGCTGTCCTGAGGTCCATCTTCTGGTCCGTGTTGAGCATGGCGCAGCGGCTGGATGCAGAATGACCGGCTCTCGCCACCGAGTCGCCTTTTATTGGCGGTGTCTACGTGCCGACTCACGCGAATCAACAACATGATGACATAGTTACTCGCTCAATTCCAGGAAGGGTGATGTAATGGAAAGCTTTACTGCGTAAACAAGTGGATTGTTCTAGAAGCGTCTCGGTAATGTACTGTTGAAGATGAATGTGTTCAAAGGAGGTCACCCCACGTTACTGCTTAGTGGAAGTTTCCACGCTCAATTCCAGGAAGGCTGACGTAATGGAAAGCTTTACTGCGTAAACAAGTGGATTGTTCTAGAAGCGTCTCGGTTATTAACTGCTTAGTGGAATTTTCCACGCTCTCTCGTTTACTGGGTAGCGTGCTTGGAGTGCGCACTCCTCTTGGTTTTCCCTGAGATGATGCAATCGGTCTTTCGCCAAGTGGGTAGAGGAGTAGCGGTCCTAGTGATCCCGTCGTATCTTGACTCTCCCGTCTCGCTATTTGCCAGCCATAGGTTTTGCAATCTGGATAGCAGGTCCTCTAGACATATGCAGATTTCATCGTTTCGCTCCTCGTCCAAGTACAAGCCGCAGCTGAACGTGGGGTGACCTCCTTTGAACACATTCATCTTCAACAGTACATTACCGCTGTTGGTAGGGTTCTTCACAGTGTACTGATATCCGCCAGCGGACCAGCACAGTGTCGGGGAATCGATAGGCACTTCCTTCCTCTTTACAGTCCACCCATTGAGCTTTTTCTTCTTTGACGCACATCCCTGCTGAACTGGCGGTGCGTTGGCGTTCTCATCGTTCATTGCGTTCAGCTCCTCTAGGAAGGAGCGGATCGTTTGGTCCACTTCGGCTGCGCTGACTCCACTTCCGTTCATGATGACGTCTCGAACAACACTGAGGTCGCGCGCGCGGCTCTGCCTCGGTTTTATACCCAGGTTACACGCTTCAGCGAACCTTCTAGAAGCTTCCAGAAACGTGAGAGGTGGTCTTTCGCTAACGGGGAGCACTCCAGTCAGGAGGCCTCATGCAACACACTTGTCGGAACCTTCTAGAACGGAGGAATGTGGGAGTGATGAGGGGTCTGGAAGGCCGCTAATGAGTAAACAACCCCGGGCAGTCACGTAGGCCCTAGCACGCGCCTCGACACGTGACATCGCGGAGCCGCTTGCAGGTTGGTTTAGTCAAGCCGGCATACAACGTGTAACGAAGTCACATCAAATTCGGTCGGCAAGCAGCTGAGATCCCATAAGGAAAACACGTTTGAAAATTAATAGCGGGCCCGTTTAACAGTGGATTTTCAATATTCTTTAAGCGATGGTTTACTTAAGCCGCTGCCCAACATGTGGTGAAGTTTCATCAACATCGGTCGGTAAACAGCCGAGATCCTATAAGGAAAACACGTTTAAAAATTAATAGCGGGCCCGTTTAACAGTGGATTTTCAATTTTCTTTAAGCGATGGTTTTCTTAGGTCACGGCCTGACATGTGGTGAGGTTTCGTCAAAATCAGTCGGTAAACAGCTGAGATCCCATAAGGAAAACGCGGTTATAAATTAATAGCGGCCTTGTTTAATGGTGGATCTATGGGGTTCTTACGTCATTCGCTTCCCTGGGGATAGGCCTACACTCTGGAAAAGTCCCGTGGGAATCGGTGGATAAATAGGCTAATTATTAATTTTCGAAAGTTTTTTCCTCATGTTCAAGGTCATCACGAAAAGTGCTGCTGGCGGCCGGGGGGGGGGGCTGACGTCACGGGGGGGGCTGACGTCACGGGGGGGGCTGACGTCACGGGGGGGGGCTGACGTCACGGGGGGGGGGACGTCCTCGCGTCCACGCGTCCACACCGCGCCTTTGCTGGTTTTGAATCGGTCTTTGCCCCCTACTGGTGGCGGCTGATCCTGTTTGTATTGCCTCCATAAGTCGAGACCTTGTTAAGAACTCGTCGCGGGATGAGGGCAGAATACAAGACCAGCAGCTGCAGTTATTTACCATTCAGAGCTGCGGATCTTCCATTTCTAATGCTGTTTGTAAAGAAACCCTCTCGCATATGTTTAAGGTGCCGCGTCTTCCTAGCGGACGTGAATATCTATTGTAGTCTCAAGTATTCTCATGCTGTCTAGTAACTTTAAAAAAGTGCATCAAGTTTATAAAGAGCATCAAGTGTGAACAAAGTTGCAATAAACGTATTGCATTGTTGCAAAAATTACTGTACTGTAGTTACCAACAATGACCCAAAAAATTACACAGTCAATAATACAGATTCGTTAATTATTGAGATTTATTTTCAAAAAATACAAAAAATATGGATCTACCTATTTATTTTTTAATATATTTCAATCTATATATGGATCAAAGATATCCTAGTATTTTCTCCTCAACCATTTTTATTCTATTGGTACTTAAATGATCGAGCATTAAACAAATATTTTCTAAATATATTTTAGTGGTAAGAGTAATTTCCGAGTTAACCGCTTTAACAATAATAACTGCCTTGCCTATTTAGTGTTACTCTTAAACCTGTCGCGGCTTCGCTCGCGATCATCATTTATAAATAGTGTGTTACCGTTCCGAAGCCAACATGACCTGCTGATTAACTGTGTTTCCTCTATCCAGCTGATTGCTTAAAACTTATAGTTATTTCCTAATGTTAAGCTTATGTGAAAAAACTCAACTTTAAGGGGCCCCAGGGCCTCACTGACAAATTATTTCTCTATAAAAAAAGTTTCCTGCACAACTTCACGTTAGGCTCTTTCCAATGACACCAAAAACATAAAAATCGGTTCAGTAGTTTAGGAGGAGTGATTGTCACAAAAACCTGACGCCTATTAAATAAGTTTTTAGATTTTTAGATTAGTCGCCAATATAGATTGTTTTTACTAGCGAATTTCCCCTATAGGGAAGAAGCCATTACCGTAGGTCTCATGGTAAGACTTAAGCCCGAGACCATGATAACTTTTCATTTTGAGGTCCCCAGATGCCAAAAACACCATTCGTTCAAATTTGTATATATGTATATATATATATGTGTGTGTGTGTGTGTGTGTGTGTGTGTGTGTGTGTGTGTGTGTGTGTGTGTGTGTGTGTGTGTGTGTGTGTGTGTGTGTGTGTGTGTGTCCGTAAGCACGATAACTCTCGTAAAAAAGGTCTGATCTTAATGAAATTTGGTACAAACATGTAAAGTACCATTTATTTGAACGAGTTCGAAAACCAGACGAATCGCACCATCCGAAGGGGGGTTTTGGGGGGGGTTTTGTACCCCAAAAATGGGTTTTTTGGGGTTTCCACATGTAATTTTTATTAAAATCAAATTTTAATTTTCACCATTGAATTCAGTCAGCATAAAAAAAAATTTGGTATCTTGATCATTGCTCTACGTCAATTGGTTACTGAGATATTGAAAGTGCTAAACACAGTACGTTGTCTAATGTTATTCTTATGGAGAAAAAGAGAAATTGTATATCTCGCTTATTTATGAACATAAACTGACGAAATTTGGTACATAGCTTCATCTGGTTGTGGTTTATTGTTGTTTGCACAAAAATAATTTTTCGTCTATGGTTCCCGTAGCAGCAAACCTAGGTACTCGGTCCCCATGTTACTCTTATGGAAAATAATTAAAGTGTTATATATCGCTTATTTATGAATGTATATGGATGAAACTTGGTATGTGACTTCACTTAGCTGAGTTCTATTGATATTTTGCATAAAACCCCATTATTTTGTGTTCCTTGTTGCAGCAAACCTGCGTACCCATCCCCAATGTTATTCTTAAGGAGAATAATTAATATTTTTAATATCGCTTGTTTGTGAATATATTTCTTATGAATCCTGTTAAGTGGCTTAGTGTTTTATGTTATAATTCATTGGAAATTCGCTGAGTATGCAGGTTTGCTGCGACGGGGGCATTTATATATGTATATATATATATATATATATAAATATATATATATATATATATATATATATATGTGTGTGTCCGCAAGCACGATAACTCTCGTAAAAAAGGTCCGATCTTAATGAAATTTGGTACAAATGTGTAAAGTACCATTTATTTGAACGAGTTCGAAAACTAGACGAATCGCACCATCCGAAGGGGGGTTTTGGGGGGGGGTTTGTACCCCAAAAATGGGTTTTTTGGGGTTTCCACATGTAATTTTTATTAAAATCAAATTTTAATTTTCACCATTGAATTCAGCATAAAAAAAACAATTTGGTATCTTGATCATTGCTCTACGTCAATTGGTTACTGAGATATTGAAAGTGCTAAACACAGTACGTTGTCTAATGTTATTCTTTATGGAGAAAAAGAAAAATAGTATATCTCTCTTATTTACAAACATAAACTGACGAAATTTGGTATATGGCTTCATCTGGTTGTGGTTTATTGTTGTTTGCACAACAACACCAATTTTCCCCTATGGTTCCTGTAACAGCAAACCTATGTACTTGGTCCCCATGTTATTCTTATGGAAAATACTTAAAATGTTATATATCGCTTATTTATGAATGCATATGAATGAAACTTGGTATGTGACTTCACTAAGATGAGTTCTATTGATATTTGCATGAAAACCCATTATTTTGTGTGCCTTGTTGCCGCAAACCTGTGTACTCATCCCCAATGTTATTCTTATGGAGAATAATTAATATTTTAAATATCGTTTGTTTGTGAATATATTTATTATGAATCCTGTTAAGTGTTTTAATGTGTTATGTTATATATTCATTTGAAATTCGCTGAGTATGCAGGTTTGCTGCGACGGGGGTATTTTTTTGATTATGATCTGATTCATCACTGCAACTGACACATGCAACGACGGTTACAAACCAATTCTACTAACGCGGATTCAGTTTAACAAACGAACATTTATTTAGAGGGACCATAAATTGACTCTTGCCTTGCAAACACCGCTAGGTCGTTCGTGCAAACTTCGGTCTTAAATATTTTACATCAGTTGTGTTACAGAGGTGTTTTGTAGCTTAGCATGATGGATTTATTGCACGAATGTTGTGTGTCGTTAATGTTTTTATTGGTTAGGAAAACATTTCCATGAACGTTATTATAGTTCGTTGCAAAATAAAAAATAAAAAATACAAGCTGCATTTAAATTTTAAATATTCTTTTTTGCATATACGCGTTTTAAACAGTACTGTCACATATCAAAATGAGTGATTGTATTTGATTTGATTTTTATATAAAAATGAACTTCACATTACGTGTTTTGCTTCCCTATTGTATGTGTGATATTGTATAGATCGGTATCTTCCTATAAAAACCCTAATAATGCAACTAGAAAATAATAACTTTTCGGTTTTCGTGAGCTTGCACCAGTTGTCAGATAATGTAGGTGTCGGTTCAAAGTAAATTAATTCTTAGATTCTTCAACAAAGCAGGAGTGTCTTTTTTCTCAGATTAAACTTTAATAGTATTTATTAATGGGTTTGGTGATGTTTTAAGCATACAAAACTACTGAATAACGTTTGATCTACATCAGCAAATACAAATCTGCTTATTGTGTATTATTTGGGATCATTGGTGAGCTTGTAGGTATTGTTGTTTTACATAGAAAGTACCTGGGGGCCGAGCTTTGCTCGGGGGAAGGCCAGTCAGTTTGTTTAGATGACTTGGAGTAATATTTCACCACTTCCCCTACTGGCAATCATATTTGTATAACTCATTTGCCTCTTTTATAAATTTTTAAGGTCACTCCAGTAGTTATTTATAGCTCAATGCCCCTTTGATTTATTTTACTACTCTATATATGCGTAATCTTCACTCAAATCTTTTAATCTCTGCTCTCAGGAAACCACATGTTAATAATCATAAAAAACATGAGTATTACTTTGACAGTTCCATGGTTGATTATGAACAGCTGTTACAATTCTTTTGTTTTGATTTGAAACTCCATAAGCCCAATGTTAAATTTTTTTAACTTTCCATTTTAGTTTTTTTACATTATTTGATTTTTTCTGGGGATGAGGCCTGTCTAGAACTTATTTTTATCCCAGAAATTAGTTATTTCGAACATTTGAAGGAAATCGTTGGAGCCGTTTTTGAGATCCGTGTCGCAAGCAAGCAAGCAAACCTTACTCATATTAGAGTATAGGATTAATAAAAGCAATACATTTATTGACACCTATTCAGTATCAAAACATAAAAGAGTTAATGCGGCATTTTGCAATAAGCCAAAGCCCTTAAAGGACAGGCCTGGGGAAGTGGTATTTTAAATTTTTGTTGTACATAATTTATTTCTGGTTTAACGTATTTAGCCTACATTATACACAGAATTATTAATTAGGAAGGATGAAAAACATTAATAGTAGTAATAGTAGGTTCGCCCTAATCAGAAACACCTTGAGACTATTTTGTAAAAAAACGAACTTAATAAAATGTTTCTTTTGAAAAAAAGAGAAGAAAAAGGGTTTAAACTAAAATAAAAACAAAGTTTACACGTTTGGCAAAATGTCTTGGTACAATCATAGATTAAGCATACTCCTAAGGAGTATGCTTAATCTATGGTACAATCTAGGTTTCAGTCTTCTATTTACTAGTTGCAATCCAATTCCAAAATTGTTGAATGATAGCCAATACCAGGACGGTGAGTAAGTCTACAATTCAAAAATGTCTAACTCCCGGTACATTAGGCAGACGGTGTGAAAACTTTGTGTCTAACTCCCGGTACATTAGGCAGACGGTGTGAAAACTTTGTGTCTAACTCCCGGTACATTAGGCAGACGGTGTGAAAACTTTGTGTCTAACTCCCGGTACATTAGGCAGACGGTGTGAAAACTTTGTGTCTAACTCCCGGTACATTAGGCAGACGGTGTGAAAACTTTGTGTCTAACTCCCGGTACATTAGGCAGACGGTGTGAAAACTTTGTGTCTAACTCCCGGTACATTAGGCAGACGGTGTGAAAACTTTGTGTCTAACTCCCGGTACATTAGGCAGACGGTGTGAAAACTTTGTGTCTAACTCCCGGTACATTAGGCAGACGGTGTGAAAACTTTGTGTCTAACTCCCGGTACATTAGGCAGACGGTGTGAAAACTTTGTGTCTAACTCCCGGTACATTAGGCAGACGGTGTGAAAACTTTGTGTCTAACTCCCGGTACATTAGGCAGACGGTGTGAAAACTTTGTGTCTAACTCCCGGTACATTAGGCAGACGGTGTGAAAACTTTGTGTCTAACTCCCGGTACATTAGGCAGACGGTGTGAAAACTTTGTGTCTAACTCCCGGTACATTAGGCAGACGGTGTGAAAACTTTGTGTCTAACTCCCGGTACATTAGGCAGACGGTGTGAAAACTTTGTGTCTAACTCCCGGTACATTAGGCAGACGGTGTGAAAACTTTGTGTCTAACTCCCGGTACATTAGGCAGACGGTGTGAAAACTTTGTGTCTAACTCCCGGTACATTAGGCAGACGGTGTGAAAACTTTGTGTCTAACTCCCGGTACATTAGGCAGACGGTGTGAAAACTTTGTGTCTAACTCCCGGTACATTAGGCAGACGGTGTGAAAACTTTGTGTCTAACTCCCGGTACATTAGGCAGACGGTGTGAAAACTTTGTGTCTAACTCCCGGTACATTAGGCAGACGGTGTGAAAACTTTGTGTCTAACTCCCGGTACATTAGGCAGACGGTGTGAAAACTTTGTGTCTAACTCCCGGTACATTAGGCAGACGGTGTGAAAACTTTGTGTCTAACTCCCGGTACATTAGGCAGACGGTGTGAAAACTTTGTTGTAACTTTCTTGACGTATTCCGTTATAGAGTCGACTCCAAGTTCCCGGTGTAATTGAATGTTTCGGATGTACCGAGGCGAATTTACAGCAATTCTCAGCACTTTGTTTTGAAATACTTGAATTTTGGAAAGTTTGCTTGAAGAAATAGTGAGTAGTACCTAACAGAAATACTAGGGAATACTAGGGAATGGTGAGTTATACCTGACAGGCATTCAGTATAAGGGGCCGGCGAATCCTTTTTTTACTTTCTCTCCCTATCCATAGTATATGGAGAAAGTATTGTTTTCGTAAAAATTTTTGAATTTGAGTTGTTAGTGGAAATATTCATTTTGGGGCTCCCTGAACCCAAAAAAGTGGTTTTTACGTGATGTCTGTCTGTGTGTCTGTGTGTCTGTGTGTCTGTGTGTGTGTGTGTGTGTGTGTGTGTGTGTGTGTGTGTGTGTGTATGTGTCCGTATGTCCGTGTGTGTGTGTGTGTGTGTGTGTGTGTGTGTGTGTGTGTGTGTGTGTGTGTGTGTGTGTGTGTGTGTGTGTGTGTGTGTGTGTCTGTGAGGATGTGTACAGAGCTAGAGCCCTAACCTATGGACCGATTTCTATGAAATTTGGTATGTAGGTACTAATCCTCAATATCTCCAGGCGTTTTTCATTTTTTTGAATTTTTGATTTTTAAGGGTAATTATCCCCCAAAAATCGCCAAAAAACATGTAAAATCCTAATTTCTCAAAAACGGCTCTAACGATTTTAATTAAACTTTAGCGGTTTGTAGAACTTTAGCTTTCCAACAAAATAACACCACCCGCATTTCTGGAAAAATTTGGGTTCAGAAATTACAGGACTTAAAACATCCAAAATTAATTTTTTTGGATTTTTCATAAAAAATCATAAATGTTGAAAAAGATTACTATTCACCATTAAAAAGAGCTCAAAAAACTAAATAAATTAGTATTTTAAATTACTACTCTACGATTGCTAGTTTCGAAGAAAATTGAAATTTTCATTTAGCGGTAAACGCAGTACGTTGTCCAATGTTATTCTTATGGGGAATAAAAAATAACTATATCTCTCTTATTTACTGATCAATTTCATTAAAATTTGATATTCAGGTCAAGTTAGCATTGACCAACAGAGGATGTTCGAAATATGTTGTAATTTAACCCTGGGGGGGGCAAGGGGGCATTTCCCCTCTCAAAACCACTGTGTGTAGCAAAAGACTCTATAGTGCCTCCCAAAAAGGGATTTGGGTGTATATTTCTGAAAACAACTAGTTTAGAAAATTTTCTGTACATTTATCTATACTTCATATTCTATATTTAGTAAATAACAAATATTTTGGTCATTAAAGTTTGACTAAAAGGGAGAAAGTATGTGTCAGTTTCCTGATACCGTTTATTTATACTAAAATGGTACAGGAAGGTTTAAGAGACGATCTTCTGTTAATGAGAGGGTAAAGGATAGTCGAGAATGTGCTTGGTTTAATTTTGAATTTACATGAAGGTTGAAATTTAGTTTTTGATCCAATAGAACTCTCAAGCACTTTACTGCCCGGTCTGAAGGGTTCCAATTTATTGTGCTGTTGTTAACAACAATTTCCGGTGGCATTTGAAATTTTTTAATGTGAAGATTTTTGTTTCGGATTTTGTAGGATTTAAGCATAGATTCCACCTGTTGAACCATCGAACAATATAATCACTTCACTGTCGTCTGTAACAGTGATTGTCGTCTATAACAGTGTTGTATATATCATATCATATCAAAATTATTGTATGTAATCACTATGCAGTGTCGTCTGCGTACATGGCCAGAGTAGCGTCTAGTGGAATATGAATATCACACATGAAGATGTTAAAAAGTAATGGTCCCAAAATTGATCCTTGGGGCACCCCTGCAGAATTCGGCGATATGCAGAAGACGAGGAATTAATTTTTACACAAAACTGCCTGTTAAATAAAAATGATTTTAATAAACGTTTTAAATACAATGGGAATCCTAAGTAATCAAGTTTGTAAACTATACCTGCATGCCATACCTTGTCAAAGGCTTGTGAGACGTCAAGGAAAATTGCAGCAGAGTGTTCTCTTTTTTCGAATCCTTGTACAATGGTTTATGTTATACGCTGGATTTGGTGAGTGGTTGAATGTTGGGGTCTAAATCCGAACTGATGCGGAGGGATTGCATCAGTGTCTGCAATGAATTTGTTTAATCTCCTCTGGATAACCTTCTCGAACAGTTTTGATAGACAGGATAGAAGAGTTATTGGTCTGTAACTGGATGTAGAAAATTTTGGTTTGTGAAACAAAATAATTTCTGCCTTTTTCCAAGAGTCAGGTTAGAGGTTAAAGCCGATATTACTTTTTTTGAAGTGAGGTTTTTTAGAACAATATTTGGGATAAGGTCAGGTACAGGTGATTTTTGAAAGGGAAGCTTCTTTATTAGCTCCTTTATCTCAGATGGAGAGACGTACTTGATGGTTATGGCTCAACTGTTAAGGTTTCATTTGTAATGTTGTCGTTGACGTGGGCTTCAGTATCATCATCACTTACGTTATTAGGAGAGAATGCTTCTTCGAAGAAATCAGCAAGAACGTTACACTTCTCAAGATCACTTTCATAAACATTGTTGTTATTTCTTATTGGTGGAATCGCGGTGGAAGTGCGTATTATCAGTTTAGTAGCTTGCCAGAGACTAGAGTAATTTGGATTTATATCACTGACATAAGCTTTGTAAGACATAATTTTGTACTCGTCGATTTCCCGTTTTACTTGTCGAATAAGTTGGTTAAGTCTCCTCCGCATGTGAGGTTGCCTGTATCTCATCCATTAACGTCGAGCTTCATGCTTAGTTTTAATTAAATTAATAATACGTACAGGAGGGGTTAGGAAATTATTGTTTTTCTTGGTAAACTGCTTATAAGTAGCCAGTTGCGTTGCTTTTTTGAGACATTTTGTGAAATGTTGGAAAGCTGTGTCGATACCAGCAAATTAATCAAGGTTTTGAGGCAACTGAAGACATACGTCTAATTTTACACCAAAAGTTTCCCAGTTCACATTCCCTGTTATTAGCCTACTGGCAGGTGTACTATTTTGAGGTTGGAAAAGAAAACTAACTATAACGGGTAGGTGATCAGAGTCAAGTTCAGGAACAACATTGTGTAGAATGGGGGATGGAAAATTTTGAAACAAAACAATATCTTTCTTCTGAATCTTTCTGTTGTTGTTGAAGATGGTGATTGTATTCTTAGTTGACTTTTAGGCACTCTCATCTTCTATAAAACTATATTAAGTAAAACAATTTTAAATTTAAAATTAATTTACTTAATATAGTTTTATAGAAGATGAGAGTGCCTAAAAGTCAACTAAGAAAAACAATATCTAGTCTGTCAGGTTTACAGTTTAATTGAAATGGATAAAAAGTGGGTTCATCAGGAGCAGACACATTCATAATTTCATCCGGCATAAATTGGCAGAGACGTGCACCATTTGGGTTGGTGGTTCTACAACCCCAATTTCGGTGTTTACAGTTTATATCACCAATAAGTAATGTAGGCGACTGCGCAGTGAATAGATTTGCCAAATAATTTAAATTAAGTCTTCGATTCGGCGATTTATAAGCAGATATAATATTTACAAAACTTCCCTCATCCAAGTACAATTTTATAGCAGTCGCTTCAATAGATACAAGGTCGGGTAAAAATAAACTGCAGTGATCAATGGATGTATTGATAAAAATAGCAACGCCCCCTGAGGCAGAAGGTGCCACTCTGTCTTCCCTATAAACATTATAGCCGCTCACCTTAAATGCCTCATTATTTATTAAGGGAGTTTCCGTGACACAAGCAATGTCAATACTATGACGAACCAAAATACCCCCGTCGCAGCAAACCTGCGTACTCAGCGAATTTCCAATGCATAATATATGTCTTAATACCACATAAAGCCACATACCAAGTTTCATACTAATATATTCAAATATAAGCGATTTTAATTATTCTCTATAAGAATAACACTGGTAATGAGTACGTAGGTTTGCTGAAACAAGGAACACAAACGATTGGTTATCATGCAAATATAAATAGAATTTAACTAGGCGAAGTCACATACCAAGTTTCATCAATATTCAATCATGAATAAGCGCTATATAACATTGTAGGTATTCTCTATAAGAATATCATGGGGGCTGAGTAAGCAGGTTTGCTGCAACAAGGAACCAAAAAAATGGGTTTTTATGCAATTATCAATAAAACTTAACTAAGTGAAGCTACATACCAAGTTTTATTAATTTATGTTCATAATTAAGGGAGTCATTACATTTTACTTACTCTCCATAAGAATAACATGGGGGCTGAGTACACAGGTTTGCTGCTAAGGGAATAATAAAAAAAAAAATTGTTGTGCAAATATCAATATACCAGAACTATGTGAAGCCACATACCAAGTTTCATCAACATACATTCATAAATAATAGAGATATCAAATTTTATTTATTCTCCATAAGGATAACATTGGACAACGTACTGTATTTAGCACTTTGAATATCTCTGCAACGGTTGGGCGTAGAATCACAATTTAGACACCAAAATGATTGTTTTGTTGAACTGAACATATTGGTAAAAGCAAATGTGAAGTTTAGCAAAAAACCTTTTTCCCATAAGATTAACATGGGAGATTTTATGAGTAGGTTTTTTGGATTTTCTCCGCAACCACTTAACCTAGGTTAATAATTCAAAATACTATATCATTTGTTTTTTTAAACTCTATAACATGGTCAAAACCAAAATTAAGTTTTTTAAAATTTGTAGGGTGATAAATGAAAAAAACTGATTTTTGGAAAATTTAAAACCCCCATAAACCCCCCTTCCCATGGTCCGATTTTTCTGATTTTCGAACTTAAAGTCATGAATGTCATTTTACACATTTGAGCCAAATTCCATCGAAATCGGACGTTTTTTACTCAAGTTATCGCATTCACAGACACATATGTAGATATATATAAATACACATATATAAATTTGAACGAATAGTGTTTTTGACATCTTGGGACCTCGAAACAAAAAGTTATCATGGCCTCGGGCTTAAGTCTTACCATGAGACCTACGGTAATAGCTTCTTCCCTATAGGGGAAATTCGCTAAAAGGCAGAAAATACTGATTTTTCCTTCTTTAAACCATTTGCGTTCCAATTGAGGATTTTGAACTGTTGAAAATTAATCCTATTAAATTGAGCCATTGTTAATAAAAGATGAGATTACGTTGGTAAGAATAGTTTTGATCATTGGGATTAAGGATTTAACAAGTTCTACTATAAGAGTTTCCAGATTAATTGTGTTTGACTGTTCGATATTACCAGACTTATTTGAGTCATCTTCTAATTTATTAACATTTGCAGAGGGAGAGCGGGTTCTCATTGGTATTTTATGTGGCTTATGTTTACCATTTATGACGTCAGCGTAGGAGGCTTCCTGAATTTGACGTCGGGCTTTCTCAGTTGGTTGGGGATTCATTTTATTCCCGGAATTATTTCTTATGACCTCTATGGATGGCTTAGAGTTTAATTGTTTAGGTTTTGGTTGGTTTGAATTTTTGTTTTTAGGCAAGAGGCTTTGATAATGTGTACAACCTTTGAAATTAGCGGTGTTATTTTCACCACAGTTGTCACATTTCGGTGTCACATCTTCAGAGAGGGGACATTCGGAGTAGTGATGATTGTCGGTGCAGCGAACACCTGGGGTCGAGGTGACAAAAGTTTTTGGTATGGCCATATCGTTGGCAGCGTGTACATTGAGGAACGTCCTTATGTTTTCGCTTTGGCTCAACAGATACTAGAGCGTGACATAACTTGTCAAGTTTAAATATTTCTTGCCCGTCGTCATTATTCTCTGGCTCGATGGTATAACATATTTTTGTTTATTAAGCAGGGTTGATTGCCACCTGGTTTTGTTTATTAAAAAACAGTTGATTTTAATAAAAATTACATGTGGAAACCCCAAAAAACCCATTTTTGAGGTACAAAACCCCCCAAAGTCCCCCTTCGGATGGTGCGATTCGTCTGTTTTTCGAACTCGTTCAAATAAATGGTACTTTACACGTTTGTACCAAATTTAATTAAGATCGGACCTTTTTTACGAGAGTTATCGTGCTTACGGACACACATATATATAAATATATATATATATATATATATACATATATAAAAATTTTAACAAATGGTGTTTTTGGCATCTGGGGACCTCAAAATGAAAAGTTATCGAGCTTAAGCTGGTCTCGAGCTTAAGTCTTACCATGAGACCTACGGTAATAGCTTCTTCCCTATAGGGTAAATTCGCTAATAGCTGTACCATTATTATCCCCTGTAAGGTTGGCAACACTTATACTAAGTTGTTGATTTATGCATTAGCTGGACGCCCTCGTAAGACATCTTTCCTGCGAACATTACTGTTAAGCAAATGATCATACCTGGGCTGAAAGCTCTACGAACCTTGAGTGTGCACCAGTAGGCGCGGCTTACATTGTTGCAAACGGGACTTGACTGGAGTTCCGTGAGTGGCTCGACTTTTCCAAGAACTCTGTTTCGTGCAAGCGACTGCGATAGTCGACAGTGTGCACCCGGCCTAAGAGTGAGCGTTTTACTATTGAACTATGAACTATTAACTATGATCATTATATGACCGGGAAGCGGACTAGATTTGATGATCAGTCGGCTGAAAACGAAGCGAGCCCTGCGGGCTTAAGCTAAATTCAAGCCTAGCCTGAAGTAATGTGACAAACAATCCCAGGTTAGGGACGTTAGGGTCCTAAAGAGTTGAGGGGTTTTTGGTGGGTAGTTTTAGTAGGAGTCCCACACTACAGCTTGGCCACTGTGAGCGTAAAAGCATTTGACTCCAATCGTAAAAAAATAATTGAGTAAGCATGCAAAAGCTGACAAGTATGAGTCGACAATTCCAAAAATCTCAACCAGGTCGAGGTATCTGCGGCTTCCGTCCTGTCGTGGGGAGAAATGTTGCTCTTATCACTTCCTTATCGCCTTCCGCTCCCTTATCATTGTCAATATAGAATAGTCCATAGTATAATATACACTGCGAATGCACGTGTGACATTGCACGGCGCAATCACGTCGTATTGCACGCCGCGGAAATGGATCTGTTTACATTTCCTGGTCTTCCGTGGTGCTGGCGCTGGGATAATTACAAGTTTTTGCTTGGTGTTTTCAAGGAAATTTTATATGTTTGGTTTGAATTGGGTTTATATTGAAGTAGATGGTAACTGATATATGCGTACGCTTAAGGTAGCAATTTCGAAGAACACGTAACGCATCTAATCAAGTTTTGTTTTCTTTCAAATCGAAGCAAACTGGATACACCTGCGTTAACTGTTACTTGTTTCTATGCCCAATTTAGTTTAGTTAGTTTGTTTGAATTCTTATCTGAGAAAAACAATATCTTTCTCTTTTAGCGAATTTCCCCTGTAGGGAAGAAGCTATTACCGTAGGTGGCATGGTTAGAGCCCAAGACCATGATAACTTTCTGTTTTAAGGTCCCCAGATGCCAAAAACACTATTCGTTCAAATTTATATATTTTATATATATGTGTGTGTCCGTTAACACGATAACTTGGAGTAAAAAACGACTGAGTTCGATGAAATTTGGCTCAAATGTGTAAAGTGACATTCATGACTTTAAGTTTAAAAACCAGAAACATCGGACTATGGGAAGGGGGTTTAAAATTTTCCAAAAATCTGTTATTTACATTTTTCATCCTAAAAATTTTAAAATACCTAATTTTGGTTTTGGCCATTTTATAGAGCTTAGAAAAATAAATACTATAGTATTTTGAATCATTAACCTAGGTTAAGTGGTTGCGGAGAAAATCCATAAAACGTGCTCATAAAATCTCCCATGTTAATCTTATGAGAAAAAGGGTTTTAGCTTTTCCTCAGTTAATTTCAATTTAAACCTCACATTTGCTTTTACCAATCAGTTCAGTTCTACAAAACAATTATTTTGGTGTTTAAATTGTGATTCTACGTCCAACCGTTGCAGAGATATTCAAAGTGCTAAAAACAGTACGTTGTCCAATGTTATCCTTATGAAGATTAATTAAAATTTGATATCTGGATTATTTATGAATGTATGTTGATAAAACTTGGCATGTGGCTCCACCTAGTACTGGTAAATTGATATTTGCACAAACAAATAATTTTTTCTGATTCTCCCCTTAGCAGCAAACCTGCAAACTCAGCCTCCATGTTACTCTTATGGAGAATAAGTAAAATGTAATGCCTCCCTTAATCATGAACATAAATTAATAAAACTTAGTATGCATCTTCGAATGGTTAAGTTATATTGATAATTTGCATAACAAACATATTTTTTGTTCCTTGTTGCACCAAACCTGCGTACTCAGCTTTCAATGTTATTCTTATGGAGAATAAATCAAATGCTATATATCACTTATTTATTCGTGTATTTTTATGAAACTTGGTGAGTGGCTTTATGTAGTAGTGAGACATATATACATGCATTGGAAATTCGCTGAGTACGCAGGTTTGCTGCTACGGGGGTATTTTTGGGATGGTGTATACAGTTTTTTAGACGATTATAAATATTACGTAAAGACCCTCCAAAACTTGCTTCAACACAGAAAACAGTTGTTTCTTATCCAGTAAATCGTTGGTAAACTTTTGTATTACCATTATGTTTTGGAGTGTTAAAATTACGATTTTAAGACAATTGTCAATCAAATTTGATATTAAAGTAGTTTAACTACCGGAAATTACATGAAAAGAGAAAAATAATCACAATGAATTCGGTATATTTAATAGTACAAAATGTTAAATAACATTTTTATCATTTCTAATGAAATATTGCTGTTTTTGTTTTTATATTTTGTTTAAAAACATTATATCCAGTTAGTACGGTTTATACATTTATATAGGTCTAATAACTCGTTGAAGTTCTGAAAAGAGTTTGTTTAGTACTACTATTTTACCTTGCAAAATAATAAAACCATTTCCGGAGCAATAATAGTTGTATGTAGTAGTAAATCAATATGGGTGCCTTTTGATCGAAGTAGTGTAATATCGACATATATATATATATATATATATATATATATATATATATATATAGAGAGAGAGAGAGAGAGATTAATTTAATTAATCAACAATGAACAACAATTTAAACTGTGAATAATAATAAAGTAAAGAGCGTAATTCTGTTTAATGGACTGTATTTAATAGGCCCTCATACTCAGAGTATTCGCAATTCATCCAGTATCACCGTACAAATAGTAATGGGAACACTGATAGTAATAGTCCGTAGTAATGGTGGTAAAGTACACAATACTTCACACTTGTTAAACAATTAAATTAATAAAAACACAAGGCACATATGGCCATTTTTTGCACATAGGTAGCCAATGTTTGGATTCAGTTTTACAGAATTATTCTCAATGATGTGTCCTTTGTAGCCTATTCTCCTCCTTTTTTAATAAGAGGATTTTAGAGTTCAGGTACTAAGATAAAATGTTTAAATCTTTCTTGATCCTATGTTAATATTGCCATTAAAATATAAAACACACTTAATCCAAACTCAATTACGATTTTACCTAGTAAGACAAAGCTGACAAGCTTGTCGAAACAGACCAACTTACTTGTTCAATACTGATCAAACTTCAACATACCTAACCAGTTCGCTCAATCTCCCAATTCGCTCAAGGGTGGTCAAACTCTTTCAGACCTGACCAACTCATTTGGTCAAGGTTGGTCAACCTTCATCAGACATAATCAAAATTGATCAAACCGATCTGAACAAAATATGATCAGACTTAGGTATAGAATATACCTGGATAAATATTTTAGTGGAGATTGATTTACAGTTTGAAATTAATTTCCACCCTAAAATGTATTTATGTTAGTGCACTCTTAAACCCCACCAAACCCTGCCAACCTTCTTTCTTTACCAATCTTCACCATATTGACCATCACTTGGTCTCTTGCAGAAGTGCCGGAGCTGGCCAAAATGGCGCGCAGTCTCCAGGCCGACGTTAAGCGCCTAGGCGGCCGCCTGGTGAAGCAGCTGATACGGCGGGACTGTCTCGTGGCCAAGCGCGACTATCACTGCAACTGGATCACCGCGTACCTGCAGGCCAACTCGGAGAAGCGCAGTGAGTAATACAATTGATAACGTTGTACTGTTGTGTGAAATGGTCGTCATGTTGCCATATCAAACTACAAAACACTACAATCGGCTGTCTGAAATGGAAGGGTTGCGCTCCCGTGGGAGCGCCGCAGTCGGGTCACCGGGAGGGGAGGCAGCGGGTGGCTTGGGGAACAAGTCGGGTCACCGTCAGGAGAGGCAGCGGGTGGAGTGGGGAACAAGTCGGGTCACCGGGAGGAGAGGCGGCGGGTGGAGTGGGGAACAAGTCGGGTCACCGTGAGGAGAAGCGGCGGGTGCAGTGGGGAACAAGTCGGGTCACCGTGAGGAGTGTCAGCGGGTGGAGTGGGGAACAAGTCGGGTCACCGGGAGGAGAGGCAGCGGGTAGAGTGGGGAACAAGTCGGGTCACCGGGAGGAGAGGCGGCGGGTGGAGTGGGGAACAAGTCGGGTCACCGTGAGGAGAGGCAGCGGGTAGAGTGGGGAACAAGTCGGGTCACCGGGAGGAGAGGCGGCGGGTGGAGTGGGGAACAAGTCGGGTCACCGTGAGGAGAAGCGGCGGGTGGATTGGGGAACAAGTCGGGTCACCGTGAGGAGAGGCGGCGGGTGGAGTGGGGAACAAGTCGGGTCACCGGGAGGGGAGGCAGAGGGTGGCTTGGGGAACAAGTCGGGTCACCGGGAGGGGAGGCAGAGGGTGGCTTGGGGAACAAGTCGGGTCACCGGGGAGGGGAGGCGGCGGGTGGAATGGGGAACAAGTCGGGTCACCGTGAGGAGAAGCGGCGGGTGGATTGGGGAACAAGTCGGGTCACCGTGAGGAGAGGCGGCGGGTGGAGTGGGGAACAAGTCGGGTCACCGGGAGGAGAGGTGGCGGGTAGAGTGGGGAACAAGTCGGGTCACCGGGAGGAGAGGCGGCGGGTGGAGTGGGGAACAAGTCGGGTCACCGTGAGGAGAGGCGGCGGGTGGAGTGGGGAACAAGTCGGGTCACCGGGAGGAGAGGCAGCGGGTGGAGTGGGGAACAAGTCGGATCACCGCGAGGAGAGGCGGCGGGTGGAGTGGGGAACAAGTCGGGTCACCGGGAGGAGAGGCAGCGGGTGGAGTGGGGAACAAGTCGGGTACCGTGAGGAGAGGCGGCGGGTGGAGTGGGGAACAAGTCGGGTCACCGTGAGGAGAGGCGGCGGGTGTACCCGAATACACCTAGCGTTACTAGCGTTCAAAGCCGGTGACCCAACTAACCGTTTTAAACGCAATTTTTAATATGGCAGTCAGATTTCTGAAGTGTTATATCTGTGGTATTACTGACAATAAAGACTATAATTATTTCAAACATGTGTGTTTCCCGTGTTGACCCAGGCGCTGCGCCTCTGCCGCTTAAGTGCGTTTACACTAGGAAACTTAGTGATAGATACAGATGTGCAGCTCTTGTAAGAAACATAAGCAACGTCTATACCAATTTAGAGTGTAGATCTTTCTCTCAAGTTGTACCAGAGCTTCCTTAATATTTTACGTATGTTATAACATCAAAAACTTATATAACATTAAAGAATTTTTAATCTGAACAGTAACATTACCGTTTGTAAAATACATTTTTAGGGTTTTTACTTTACCCGATGGACGCTTGATGCGCGTTTAGCAATACTGTATATTAACATTGCTTGGAAACCAAGTTGCCACCTTAATATAAACTTGCATAGTCGGTGACACTTGCCATGGATTAAAATAAAAACACAAATACTAAGTTGTCTGTACTTTCTCATTTGCTTAGTGTATTACCACTAAAACAGTGTGTATTTTTTCACTGTCTCCTCCAGAGCCACTACTTTACTAACGTTATTAGAGGAAAACGAACGGTCCTATTGTTATAAATTCACAGATATTTATCTTCTTAGAGTATATAAAAATTAATGCCTATTTCCTTTGTTCACGCCATTACTTGAGAAAGAGTGCACCAAATTGAAGAATTATTTTGTTGTTGTGTTCGTTAATATCAGGACATGGTTCTTATAAATGAAAACTTTTAATCCGACTAAGGCATCTGTCCTACAGGCCTTCAAAGTTCCCATTAATTTGATCAAAGTTCAGTTAGTTACACCAAACAGCTGTAAACATACTTGAAAGGCATAAACATATGTTCATTATGAAAATAAAATACCCCCGTCGCAGCAAACCTGCGTACTCAGCGAATTTCCAATGCATAATATATGTCTTAATACCATATAAAGCCGCATACCAAGTTTCATAAAAATATATTCATGTATAAGCGATATATACAATTTTAATTATTCTCCATAAGAATAGCATTGGTGATGAGTACATAGGTTTGCTGAAACAAGGAAAACAAAAAAAATTGGTTTTTATGCAAATATAAATATAATTTAACTAGGTGAAGCCACATACCAAGTTTAATCAATATTCAATCATAAGTAAGCACTAGATAACATTTTAATTATTCTCTATAAGAATAACATGGGAGCTGAGTAAGCAGGTTTGCTGCAACAAGGAACTAAAAAAATGGGGTTTTATGCAAATATCAATATAACTCAACAAGGTGAAGCCACATACAAAGTTTTATTAATTTATGTTCATAATTAAGGGAGTCATTACATTTTACTTATTCTCCATAAGAATAACATGGGGGCTGAGTACGCAGGTTCGCTGCTACGGGGATAATCAACAAGAAATCAATTTTTTGTGCAAATATCAATATACCAGTACTACGTGACCCCACGTTCCAAGTTTCATCAATATACATTCATTAATAATGGAGATATCAAATTTTATTTATTCTCCATAAGGATAACATTGGACAACGTACTGTGTTTAGCACTTTGAATATCTCTGCAACGGTTGGACGTAGAATCACAATTTAAACACCAAAATGATTGTTTTGTGGAGCTGAGATGATTGGTAAAAGCAAATGTGAAGTTTACATTAAAATTAACTTAGGAAAAGCCAAAAACCTTTTTCCCATAAGATTAACATAGGAGATTTTATGAGCAGGTTTTTTGGATTTTCTCCGCAACCACTTAACCTAGCTTAATAATTAAAAATACCATATTGTTTGTTTTTATTAAGTTCTATAACATAGTCTAAACCAAAATTAAGTGTTTTAAAAATTTTAGGGTAAAAAATGCAAAAAACTGATTTTTGGAAAATTTAAAACCCTCATGAACCCCCCTTCCCATAGCCCGATTTTTCTGGTTTTCGAACTTAAAGTCATAAATGTCACTTTACACATTTGAGCCAAATTTCATCGAAATCGGACGTTTTTTACTCAAGTTATCGCATTCACGGACAATATATATATATATATATAGATATATATATATACATATATATAAATTTGATAGTGTTTTAGTCATCTGGGGACCTAAAAAAAATTTGTCATGGTCTCGGGCTTAAGTCTTACCATGAGACCTACGGTAATAGCTTCTTCCCTATAGGGGAAATTCGCTAAAACTACTTGAATGGCAACTCAAACTCTTTTTTCAATAGGCGAGTGAGCGTAGTGAACGAGCTAATCCGGGGGGCGAGTGGGTGAAGCGAACGAGCTCATCTTGAAAATGATCGAGCATTTGACATAAAACAAATTCGATGACATTAGGACACGACAACGTCTGTCGGGCCAGCTAGTAACATATAAAAATGAAAGGACGTATGCGCGGGCGTGTCTTTTAGTTGGGGCTAATTTCAATCTCTTCGACAACCAGTAGTCCACCGATTTATATTTGTTGATTTATGAAATATATCTATTGCATATTGATACTTCTGACGTTTAACAAGTATTTTCTGAGTAATTTAATTTGGGATACCACATTTAAACTAAGGTTTTCGCTGTTTCATTGCATTTTATGCACCTGTATCGCTATAGTATTTCTGTCCAACCATATTAGTACTGGAACTTTGTTTATGGGAATACTTGTTGTATTTAATAACTTTACTATTCTTTAACAAAATTGTGTTTAATGGACACACAATAATTTTTAATTTATTTTATTTGTTGTGTGAGATAATCCGCAGTGTGTGTTGCTGAAGCAGAAGTTCGTTTTAGTTGGCTTCACTCAACAGCCTAAAGTAAGTCCTAACATATAGTACTACACTATTGCCTATATTAATACACCCAACACTTAATAAGTATAGTCCTAAAGTCCTCTAATGTAAACTCTTCATCGGATGGTGTAGGATTGAGCAACGTCAGTAAAAAAGAAAAATTAAAGGAAAAAAATACAGTATAACCACTGGGATTGAATCAAGATACTGCATAGCTTATGATTGGATTTAAATATATAAATCCTTTAAATAAATTCACCTTACTCTGCCAAAATGTTCGCTTTCTCATTTGTTCGACATAATATAATATGAAACGGTCCGCGCCATTCTTAAGGTTTTATATAATGCCATTCATTTTGTCTATCGGAAAGGCTTTTCACGTTTATTTCGTGTTTATCGTTTTTCATATGTACATATTTATTTCAAGTAATTGTCGTATCAAGACAACATCTCGTATGTAGTTTTTTCCAACATTTAAAGAAAAGCTGTCAGTAATTATATTTAATGTATGTGTAAAGAGTGAGCATCCTAAACCATACAACAAAGTGCTTAGCTTATTTATCTCTGGATTTAGATATCTAATTCCCTAAGGAATTTCTTGTGTACAGCAAAACTCTTTTATTTATGAACCGATTTTGATGATTGAGGTGTCAAATTAAAGGGATTTCTCTGTAGAAGTCATGGAATAACTTTTGTCTCCCTCAGTTCAATGTGCTTCGCCCCATTGGGCTTTAAACTTTCCATATTATTCTTAAGAGCAATATGCTTAGTAGATCAGAAGCAGACGTAGTTGCAGCAACAAATTTAATCAGCTGTTCATTCCTCAATTCTTTGTGCGAAGCACGGGTAATCAGCTAGTATTATACTACTACTGAATTTTACACCAATAATCATATTGTTCAAAGTACAAACTTACTTAAATATTTAATTTAATGATCATTACTTCGATAGTTTTTCCTAAAGTAATAATATAAATGGACCCCAACTTAAACTTTTACAGAGTGATGGCTCCTGTCTAAGGTAATCGACGTGTAAACATCTACAACTGTCGACTCTGGAATTGACAAGTAAGATGAAATGTTTACAACACAGTTGGCAAGTTTAATGAGATGTGTTAGCCAGCTACTGGATGCTGCGAGCAATCATTCATCATTGAAAACATTAATAAAATTAGTATTTTAAATTTATAAACCTGACCAAAAATAGTTCTGTCTCTAAACTGTCTCTCTGTTCTGTCAACTGTCCTTAACTGTACTGATGACTTGTTATGCGATCTCATAAAGTGTTTTAAATCTCATTGAATGATCCCAACACGTTGGAGATAGTTTGAACTAATACCCCCGTCGCAGAAAACCTGCATACTCAGCGAATTTCCAATGAATATGTAACATAACACATTAAAACACTTAACAGGATTCATAAGAAATATATTCACAAACAAGCGATATTTAAAATAGTAATTATTCTCCATAAGAATAACATTGGTGATGAGTACGCAGGTTTGCTGCAACAAGGAACACAAAATAATGGGTTTTTATGTAAATATCAATAGAACTCATCAAAGCGAAGTCACGAAACCCAGTTTCATCCAATACATTCATAAATAAGTGATATATAAAATTTTAATTGGATAATTGAACGAAGTGAAAGTATCCTTATTCACAACTATACTGCTTAGACTGGTAAGGAATCAACTCAACTGGCGTGTCTGTGACCCCAGTAACTCGAGAATGCCTCTACAGTTAAACTTAAAATTTTCCAGAAAAACTTAACTGGTCAAAATCTCGGTCAAGCTTGTTATTCAGATAATTTCGTTCAGTATTAATCAAATTATCTTAAAACCAAATTTATTTTTTTCTCCATAAGAATAACATTGGAAGCCATTTTAGTGGTACTTGAATCGTTAAAATTTAGCCGACGTCTATGTTTCAACAACAGAGTAACAAAAGTTAGTTTACCAGAGTATACTTTGTTATACTCGATAACAACAGTTTTTTTTACCAACAAAAAACACACAAGAGAGATAAATCGAAGTATATTTTTAAGTTGTGAGCATATTTTTTATTTTATAAATTATTAAGTGTACGTTTTAAAAAAATATATCCATACAGTTAATATTCCCTTAGTACGCCTACTCTGTGTAAATATCGTCACTCGGTCAGAGGCGACGATTGTAACGGTGGCAGACGACAGACAACGCGTGTGGCAGGTCGAAAAACTCAAAATAACTTTTTGATGACTGTAGATACTAAGATATTAACTTAACTTATTTAATAGTTTGTTTTATTACATTTTCTTAGACAATTGGTAACATTGTGATAAAAAGTAATATTGTGTATTGGTAATATTGTGTGTGTAAAAAGTATACAAAGCCTCAATTTGTCTAGAAAGCGTTGATGAAGTTAGTCACAGTAAGCGAACAATCTTAAAATTTATTTTTGTAGGACAATTATTTGCTAGGTTATATTTTCACTTAATTAATAATAAAAATTGTCTACATCATCTAAAATACATTACCTAAAAGACATTAAACATTAAACTGGCAATACAATGATGTAAAATACTTTAAACGCATTATTATGTTGTAGTGAACCAAAATAAAAGCTTTAAACTATTCTAACCAAACTAAGCCTTTTATACAGGTTATCTGAAATTATTTGACATATCCTAGGTTTGGATTATACTGAGCTGTTTTCATCATAAACTTGGACCTATGGCTATAAAATGTAGGTCTATACACTTAGGCTACTTGCCATTTTAGAAGTTTCATGTACGGTATTGGACCAACCCATGTTTATAGAATTTAATTTCCTGATAGCCCAGGCTATTGCAACAATATATTGAAATATCATTTTGTAAAATACAACTGTTGTTAAATACTTTAAACATTACCAGGAATGTTGTAGCGAACCAAAACAAAAGATTTAAACTATTCTAACCAAACTAAGCCTTTTATACAGGTTATCTGCAATGATTTGACATATCCTAGGTTTGGATTATACTGAGCTGTTTTCATCATAAACTTGGACCTATGGCTATAAAATGTAGGCCTATACACTTAGGCTACTTGCCATTTTAGAAGTTTCATGTACGGTATTGGACCAACCCATGTTTATAGAATTTAATTTCATGATAGCCTAGGCTATTGAAACAATATATTGAAATATCATTTTGTAAAATACAACTGTTGTAAAATACTTTAAACACATTACCAGGAATGTTGTAGCGAACCAAAACAAAAGCTTTAAACTATTCTAACCAAACTAAGCCTTTTGTACAGGTTATCTGAAATGATTTGACATATCCTAGGTTTGGATTATATTGAGCTATTTTCATCATAAACTTGGACCTATGACTATAAAATGTAGGCATATACACTAAGGCTACTTGTCATTTTAGAAGTTTAATATACGGACTTGGGCCTACCCATGTTTATAGCATTTAATTTCATGATAGCCTAGGCTATTGAAACAATATATTGAAATCTCATTTTTTCATCTAAATAACTGGGCTTGACGATTTATTGTTAATCCTTAAGGATATTTTGACTTGGCCTATAGAAATTGTTAACATTAGTTCATATAGGAAACTCGCTGTTCTCTTAAAAGTTAAATTAACCACACTGCTAAAGTCACTGCTTAGCCCAAAATGCTCTGTTTGTTCTAAGATAACGCACCCATGCCAATCCTAACAACAAACCATGCCTGAAATCTTCAATTTATTTTAAAAATAAATAAATTTACGTGTTTATACAACATTTACTTTGATAAAAACAAGTGATAAATGTATGTATATTTTTCTACGGATAAAATGTTAGGTTGGCGGCGGGATCCGAACCTTAGACCTTTCGCTTCAAGAGCCAGTGCGATACCTCTCAGCTACCGCGATAATTGATTCTCAGAGAAGTGACTAAAACTATAGCTATATAGACATAAAATCCGGATTCTGGCGGCAGTTAAATGATAACGGAATGTATTCTGATGATGTTACTCAAATCAGATATTGAATTTTTTATGAGACTCGATTTAAGTTTGATCATGTGTTTAAATTATCCTTATACGCGAGGAATGAGCGTACACCTAGTTATTCTCCATAAGAATAACATGGGGGCCGAGTACCTAGGTTTGCTGCCACGGGAACCATACGGAAAATTTTGTGTGTGCAAACAACAAGAAACCACATCCAGATGAAGACATATACCAAGTTTCGTCAGTGTCTGTTAATAAATAAGCGATATATACAATTTGGATTTTTCTCCATAAGAATAGCATTAGACAACGTACTGTGTTTCTCACTTTCAATATCTCAGTAACCAATTGATGTAGAGCAATGATCAAAATACCAAATTGGTTTTTTGAAAGCTGAATTCAATGGTAAAAATTTAAATTTTATTTAAATAAAAATTACATGTGGAAACCCCCAAAAAACCATTTTTGGGATACAAACCCCCCAAAAACCCCTACCTTCGGGATGTGCGATCCGTCTTGTTTTCGATTCCGTTCACATAATTAGGACTTTACACATTTTTACTAAATTTCATTAAGATCGGACCTTTTTTACGAGAGTTTTATATATACACACATATACATATATATATATATATGTACATATATATATATATATATATATATATATATATATATATATATACCCACACACACACATATATATATAAATTTGAACGAATGGTGTTTTTGGCATCTGGGGACCTCAAAATGAAAATTTATCATGGTCTCGGGTTTAAGTCTTACCATGAGACCTACGGTAATAGCTTCTTCCCTATAGGGTAAATTCGCTAAAATGGAAGACATTAAAATGGAAAAATAAGCAAAACCTGCAGTTGAGTAAAGTTTGCCTCCTAAATAAGCATTAAAATCCACAAAATAAATTTGTTTGGTTTAAGCTATGTTTAAAAAACCTCATTGTAATCATTATCTGTTTTTTATGAATTTTGATTTGTTGGTATAAATACGTGATTCCTCCATTGAGGATATTTTTTAATTTTTTAATTTTTATCGAGAAGGGTAATTTTTCAGAAACTGCTAAAAACACTATAAATCCAAATCTCTCAAAATTGCTCTAAAGATTTTAATTAAAATATAATTTTTCACATTTATGCATGTTTTTCTGGGGAAAAAATTGGGGTCAGAAATTATGGGGATTTATAAAAGTTATAAAAATTGTTTTGTATTACAAAAAAAACATAAACTTTTAATGATTAACACATTTTAATTCGTTGATTGTTTGATATTTATCAGTGAACTCACGGCAGCAATTGTTATAACTATTGTTAAGTTATTTTGTACTCGTTGTCCCTGCCTATTTGTGACATTTGTCAATCAAGTTTTTATGAATTTGTTTGTTTTTCTTGGACCATTATCAGTGTTATCTACTACATCTAAACCACTGTACAATTTTATATATAATTCTGTAAGCTAAATGTTTAAGTCAAAATTGTGGGAGTTTGGCAAATCGTAGGACATTGGAGATCAGTATTTCTATAAAGTTGCCAGCAAACGAGAAGTAACGTAAAGCATCTCCCATAAGAAAAGCATAGGGATTTAAAAACGTCTGTTTTGTTTACATTAAAACATGTGATTACGCGACTACTTTATTTAACTGCCATGTGTTTCTATTGATATTGTTTAATTTTACTCAGTACCCAAAGAGTAAAAAAAATCAGATAAGACAGAATATCGGAGCAAGGGTAGGGGCTTTGGCCCCTCCAAGCTACTAGTGTACCTAAATATCACTAACTCCCTTTATTTCATGGCTTTGCCGTTAGAATAATAAAGGCAATTGAAAACCATCCGAAAGAGCTCACAAAGCTAAATAAACTTGTTTATGGAATTATTATTCTACGATCGATGGTTACGGAGACAATTAGAATTTGCCATTAGTGGTAAACGCATTACTGCACATTGTTTATTGTTTGGGGAATTAATAAATTATCTTATTTACTGATCAGTTTAATTAACATTTGGTACATAGGTCAACCTAATATGTACCAATAACGGATATTTAAAATATGTTGCATCTTATCTATGGGCGTGAGACCGTCTGTATGTTGCTCCGTAAAACCACTGTATGTTGCAAAACAAATTACTTTGTGATGCCTCCATGAAAGGGATTTGGAAGAACATTTCTGAAAGAAAAAGATTTTCTGTATAGGTTTCTGGACTTGATATATAGTCTATATAGGAAGTATAAAGGAGTTCAGTGAAATAAAAGGTTAAGAGGCAAAAAGTATGTGCCAGTTTCAGATACCGTTTATTTATCTATAAATAAATTACTCTATAAATATTATTACTATAAACTATTAGGAATAAAAGTGATAATATTAAGGCACAGTAGGATAATATGTCACAATACTACATGTCTCTCCTATTTAGGATGACGAATATCTTAAATGACTATTTTATTTTGTTCATAACCAATCCAGGATCAATAACCTCACACTCCGGTGTTACATTCACCGTGTTATCAGAGGTTGCCCAGACGTCCGGTGCACAGCTCTTATCACTTCCATTGTTGTGCTTGCATATCTCACATATATTACTCCGTAATTTACATCCGCTTCGACTCCTTCACATCTATAGAACACCTTGTTGTGCCTCCTACGAGCGCGTAAGATTGTTTTGCTTAAGTCGGGAAATTATGAACGTACGTTTGATCGGTAATGCATCTTAGGGCACGTCACAAATAAACATTTTGAAAATACAATTTTTAAGAATATATTTACCGTTTTGTATGTCAGTTCTGTGTAAGTGTAAACATAGTTTTGCGTTAGGCCTCATGTGAAAAGTTGATACAAACTATAAACAAGAGCGATACAGACAGAATTACAACAATTTTTGACTACTCCAATGTTCTGTTCCGTCTTAACAAAGTAAAATTCATTAAACAGGCAAGAAACCCCAACGGAGAACGTGGATGATGAGCATTTAAATCAAGTTCTTATAAAATAACGTCAGCACATCAAATAACATTTTAAATTAATAATTGGCCATTATAAAATCACGCAAAATCACATTCATCAGAGTGGCAAAAATAAACAATTCATATACTGTGTTTTGAGGTGAGAGAGCGTTCTTTTGACACAGCTTGAAATCTTATAAGAACAGAAAATCCCTTATGATGACGAAGGTCTATTGTATTAGCTCTCATTATCCTCCTTGCTTTTACAACGGTCTCTTCGCTTCATTTAACGTTATTTGCTGGCATCTGCGTTAAAACTTCGGCATTACGAACTTCTTAAATCCTCGGAAATAAAGAATCTTCATATTTTACACTCAGTTTTGCTTCCATAAACATAACCATATCATAGGTTTTGCTGCAAACGTAAATTTATTCACCCTTGTAAATGTTTTCTTGTAATAAAGGATTAACGACAGCTTTTCTTTGATCAACCCAATATTGACGTTATTTGCAAAATGGGTGTTAACGGTAATTACAATAAATCTAATAACTACTTATTTTAAATAACAATATGCCGCCTAATTTTTTAAATACTACTTCTTTGAACTGGATTGGTTAAGGACACAGCCAATAATTAACTCGCAATAGTTTGTTTATGCTATTATTAGCACAGCAGTGTGTTGAAATATGGTATTAAATTGTAATACAACTTAAATGAGTGTTGTATTTACTTCAAAACGTAAATTTGAGTCACATATTAGCAGTGTTTATGACTATAATAAAAATATAACACTATGTTACTTATAAGGAACATTTATTTCTCAGATCAATGTTGGCAGATTGTGGTGGATATGTACAAGACCGCTTTGGTCAACGCTGAAGGACCGAATACTACATTCACTACCGTTGAAAGCATATTTTATTTCAGCTTCGAAACATCGCAACTGCTCTCGAGTCGACATCTTTTACCTCAGTAGTACAATTTCTTTCTAAATTCTTTCTTGCTACAAAATACAGGCTTTTAAAGGCTATAGCCTCCAACGTTATGAACATATAAATACATATATATATATATATATATATATATATATATATATATATGTGTTTAATTTCGGATTGTTACATTCTGATTAAAGACGAAATAGCGACAAAAACTTTTCAGATAAAATATTTCATATTCCTCTTCGGAATGTTTCATTTCTTGAAGATAGTAAATTATTTCTTGTTTCGTCTTGCTCACTCATATTCTATAGAATTAAATTAAACTAAACTATTTTAAAATTAAAGCCAATATATTTCGAATTGAAACTCAATTCATCTTCAGTAGTTTAAATTGTTTCAATTTACATTACGCTTCAATATTCAAGTGAATAATTGTGGCAATAAAAAACATATTTTTAGTTGCTTTAAACAATCTTATGTCGTATGACATAGTATACTTTGAATATATATATTATTCAAAGTACATATTAACAAAAAGCTAAGCAAAGCCACATTTTTTGTTTTTGTTTGGGGGGTTGTGTAATCGTACCCCTCTGAAGTAGTAGTAATGAACAAAGTTGAACTGTAAACTAAGTTAAACAAATTGAACTTCCTCGGCTAATATCATATGAGCTGGCAATAAGGTTCCTAACCTGCCGTTTTATGGGGCTCAACCAGCTATAATGTGTCAACTGAGTGGCAAGTTTACAGTTTTAAGAATTTAAAACATTCCCAAATATGAAATTAGTCATTCGAAGCAAAATAAACCTGCATTTTAATTTAGGCTTTTAATTGTTTACAAATTCGATTTTAACTTTCTTTAGTCCGAAGCAAACATTTCAATTCAAGTATTGTTTATTTATACCATGGATTTCACTTTTAGGTCATGGTAGACATTTGTTTTAACATGACTGCAAGAGAATAATAATTTACTTATTTGCGATGTTTATCACTGTTTAAATCATATAAAAGAATTTAAGAGGTTCGAAAGGAATTCATTGAGACTGATATTTTAAATGTGTTTATAGATGTAGACGGTACGCGGTTTTAAATTGTGTATACAACACTCAAGCAATCATGATAGAAAGAAGATATTAATAGTGCATTTTATTTTAAATTTCAGGAAGGCTCGATATGGTTTTATACGCCGGTGACAATAGATGTATAGAGTGCCAATCATGTGATTATTTATATTTTCGTTTGTGGCTCGACATAACAAAACAGTTTAGAGAGGAAAATGAGCGAACCAAATGAGCTCAACTTTATGACGAATGAGCTTGTTTTGAAGTATTGAAACTTAAGCACAATGAACAACAATATAGATGGTACAGTATTTAATACCCCCATCGCAGCAAACCTGCGTACTCAGCGAATTTCCAATGCAAAATATAATGTCTTAATACCACATAAAGCCGCATACCAAGTTTCATAAAAATATATTCACAAATACGGGATATATCAAATTTGAATTATTCTCCATAAGAATAACATTGGGCTGAGGACACAGGTTTGCTGCTACAGGAATTGTCGGTAAAAATTGCGTTTTTTATGCAAATAACAATAGACCACAACAAGATGAAGCCGTATCCCCCCGTATAAGTTTCGTTAGTAAACGTTCATAAATAAGCGAGCTATAATTGTTTTCTTAATCTCCAAAAGAATAGCATTGGACAACGTGCTGTGTTTAGAACTTCAGTATCTCTGAAACCAATCAACTTAGAGAAATTATCAAAACACCAAATTGTGTGTTTTTTTAACCTGAATCCAATGGTGAAAACTAAAATTTGACTTCTTAAAATATTACATGTAAAAACTTCAAAAAATTTGGGGGACAAAATTCTCCCAAAATACCACTTCGGATGGGTTTATCTGTCTGGGTTTCGTACTTAGTCATAAATAATGCTTTGCATGTTTTTATCAAATTTTATCAAAATCGGACCATTTTTACGAGAGTTATCGCACCCACGGACACACACACACACACACACACACACATATATATATATATATATATATATATATATATATATATATACAGTTTCGAACGATTGTTGTTTTTGGGGTCTGGGGATCTCAAAGCGAAAAGTTATCATGGTCCCGGGCCTAGGTCTTACCATGCCGACTACGGTAATAGCTTCTTCCCTGTAGGGGAAATTCGCTAAAAATGTACCATCCTAACTGAAAACTGAAAACAATAGTCCATAACAAAAGACCAAAATAAAACATACTTAGCATAATATCCATTCAGGATGGGGAAATAATTAACTAAATAATCTGAAGACGCATATATAATAGATAAATTATTGTAAACAAAAAAATTGTACTTATAGCATACGTACGTTGTAAATAATGATTCAAATTATTTACTAAATTCAGCTGTTTTATTCTTAGTGTATAAGAAGATTGGAAGTTGATAATCAAAGTTGTTTTCGTTACTGGACTCAGCAAATAACGTTAAATAGAGAATTCACGGCCGTAAAGGTCGCAGTTACTGAGAGGGCCACGATAATAGAGTTAGCCTCTTGTGAAGGCTTCCTTATATTGCACTTGGACTGGGGATGTCTGGGCAATTTTGCACCCCAAAAATATGTCTAGCGCGACGTTGAACCATAAATTGTCTCTTTTATTATTAGATTGTGATAGTTTTGAATAATAAAAGATTAATTATATTCGTGTCATAATGATGTCCAGATCATTTCAACACCACACCTGTGTGTGACGTCAGACCAAGACCGGCTCTGCTTTTCTACTAACTCTTCTCTATCCTGCTACTTATATTCTGCTTCTCTCTCGCACCCACATTCTATACAGATATTAAAAAACGTGAAAGGTATTTCAAGCACTAAAACTATTTTATAGAAGTCGATCTATCACACTCCGCTCGTTGTGAGAATTTGTACTTGGCAATGCCACAGAATTCATAAACAGTTTTTATATTAGTTTTTGTTAGATTTGAGTAAATTTATTTTTGTATAGGCTATATTTATATCTACTTATAATCATGAATGTAAGCAGGATCACCCATCCTTAACATCCTAATGTCTAACTAATCCTCTTTAACATTCCCCTACAGTCGAGTTATTTTTACTACGTGGCTAGCGTGCCAGTTAATATGCAGGTACACGGCGCTTCGGCCACTAAGAGAGAACTCTTTTATAAACGCCAATATCCGGACGCAGGAGTATCGGGACAGCTTCATCTCGATATAGTACTGATGGACCACTTTATTTATTTTTAAACTGACATATTATCCACATAGCCATAAAATTTATGTCATTTCCATTAAAGTGAATGTTAAAAAATGTTTTAAAATGTCAAAGCCCATGAACAAGTTTATAAATGGATCAAATCGAGTCTTTCAAAAAAAGTTTGCAATTTTTATGTTTACGAATTTGAAAAATTATAACACTTGTCTTAAATTGTTCACCGATTATGTACTTAGTAAATCTCTGCTCTTATTAATTAATTTAAACTAAAAAACTCACGTTATTAAAGTAGCAATAACTTAATATATAGACAATCGCAAAATATTCCCTAAAAATCTAACTCTTAAGATTTGCGAATTTTGTTATTCACGAAATAGTATGACAAGTTTATCATTGATTAATTTTGGTAAAATTCGTTGTGCCAAGTAAAATTAGCCTATGATACAGTGTGTTCATTTTTTTATGCTCACCATTGAGATCTCGCAAACCATGATAGTTACAAGGAAGGTTAAATGAGGAAAGTAGTTCGTAGTTATAAACTAAACTAAAACTAAATAAAAAGGCTCAAAGAAATCGAAAATATTCCCCCAAACTCGTTCGCTACCCTTAAAAAAAACTAATTTTGACCAAAAACAAAAATTGCTTATAACTTTCTTATTTTGAAAGATACAACAAAAAGCCCAGATACAAGTTGCGTGAAAGTTTATTAGAATTTTAATATGCAGTTTAAAATTAAATCATATGCTCGGTTTCTAATGTAAAATGGTCAAGTCAAAAATCGTTAATGCAATCAGAGTGTTTTTATAATTTTATTTGAAAGAGATATTTCTCCTGATTACAAAAATACCATATATGCCGTATTTTGTTCATAAAATAGCCCACAACTTAACGAAAAATTTTTTTAGTAACCATTATTTATTGGATATGTTGGTACACTGGCTTCAACATAAAGTATTCAATCTGTGTTTTACAGCTGATTTGCATATTATTCACTTCATGATAAATATTCTTTCTTTATTTAATACAAGGTGGATTGTTTGTAAGCTATAGAAATCCCCTCATACAAGGCCACACTAAATAGTGTGGCCTTGCCCAATACCATTATTTCCTGTTTTTAGTTATCATGACTTTTTTACTGTTGTAACCCTAAAAAATAAAACTAAATACTGTACTTAAAATTGAGATTATTTATGACAGTTAGCAATTAGTTTATTATTCAGAGGTAATAAAGCCCTTAATTGATCTTGATAGAAATCAGTCTATACAACAGATGGTTTAAGGCTTAAGGTATTGTTTTAAAGCTAATTAAGTTATCTATTGGGACTAATTTTTAGGACTTTAATTTGTTTAGAGTCATATGCAAATGGAAAACTCGGAAAAGGGGGTTTTATTTAATTTAATTTATTGATACAAAAATGCTACAGAACAGGTTCTTAACCTAATTACAAAGTAGCATTATTACTAACATTCATTTTTAGGGATTTTCCTTCAAGTCCAGTTTCATGAAGCACTACTCAATGTCAAAGATACCAGTAAAGCATCATACACATGACACATGCATTCTAATATACATGCATAAATTTAAAGTTTTAAACTATGCACTACAAATAAATGTATATTTACTTGGTCGTCGTCTTTAAAAAGGGCTTATTAAAGAAAAACTTAGGTCGCCATTTAAATATTTAAGGTATATACTCGGAATTTTTAAACTATGGGTAGCCGAATATATTAGTACTAGAGACCGCCCAATGGTCGAAATTCGACCAAATATTAAAAAAAAACGTTAGTTTAATATCTAGTAAGTTCTGTTGCGCTCAACTCTCTCTCTCCCTCTCTCTCACTATCTCTCTCTCTTTCCCTCCCCCTAACCCACCGTCACCACCAGGTAATTTTTTAATTGTGAGTTAAAACGGATAGTGGGAAGGGGTTACCATTCCAGTAATCAGTAGCCTTTTTATTTTTGTCTGAAACCCCTCCACCTCATTTTATCCCCGTTTAATGTGGAGTTAAAACGGATAGCGGAAGGGTGTTACTATTCCAGTAATCAGAAGCCTTTTTATTTATGCCCGAAACCCCTCAACCTAATCCTCTCCCCGTCCGTCATCCTCCCCCCCCCCTCACAAACAGGTTTAATTCGGTTTAATGTGAAGTTAAAACGGACAAGAGAAGGTTGTTACTAATCCAGTAGTAGTAATATTTGTTATTTACATTAGTCCTGAATTATCTATTCTTGCTGTTGTGGAATTAAAAGGGATAGCTGAAGGGCGTTACCAATCCAGTAATCAGAATACCTTATTATGCCTAAAACCTCTCCCCGTCCCTCATATTCCCTCTCTTCACAATCAGGTTTAATTTAGTTTAATGTAGAGTTAAAGTGGATAAGAGAATGGTGTTACAATTCGAGTAGTCAATAATTTTTTTGATTTCATTAGTCCTGAATTATCTATTTATGCTGTTGTGGAGTAAGAAATGATAAGAAAATGGTGTTACCATTCCAGTAGTCAGTAAAATGTTTTATTTAAGAATAATTATTAATTAATTTAAATTAGCTAATAGTGACACAGACATAGGTACTAATATTTCTGCTTTATATCAATGAATACAGTCTTATTAGAAGAACAGATCCCGTGTTAAAAATTCTGTCGCTTATTAGAAGTTGGCGCGCTGGAAATCCGTAGTTTTGCGCCCCGCCGCTGTGAAGCGCCTCTAGCACTGCAGACCGGTACCGAAAACACGAGGTGTTGCCGTGGCCTAGGTCCCTTCGCTCTTGTAGTAGGGTGGGGTGGCTGTAGCGGCGGTCGGGGGGAGGAGTGGCTGGGTAGACAGCGCGCGCTGCCTCGTGACCGAGCGCAATATATATATATATATATGTGTATGCACTCTAGCGGTCGCATTTTTTGTCCGATTTACTTCAAATTTGGTAGGGACGTTCCTTTCTATAATCTGTTGGACAAGTTCGTTGGGCAAAACAATCGGAAAACTCTAAACCCATTTTTTGGGGATTAATCTTTCAAATTTCGAGTTTTTGGGCCCAAAAAGGGTCAGAAAAGCCCCAGGTGTAAAATTAATGCATGTAAAAAGATGGGAATTAGAAAGGCGAAAGTTTTAAGCCCTCTCTCGTCATTCTTGCATAAATATTTACCGAGTTATTAAAGAAAATGTGTATCGGCTAAACACAGTACGTTGTCTTATGGGGGTTTTGCACTATAAAAGCCTGTTATTCCTTTGTTAGAGTACTTTTATTACCCCCAGCAACCTCACGCCTACTTTCAAGCCTGTCTGGACCTTCTCCTAACCTTATAATGCGCAAAATTGTATTCCCAGCTTTGCAAGTAAATAAAACCAGGAGTATCAGAACAGCCAAAAAAATCAAAGTTTTCAGATTTCGATAAAAATTGGACAAATGTATGTTTTTACACTGATTTTGAGTTCTAAAAGTTTTTATGTGGAAATTCACTTCCCTCACGTCAGCGTGCTGCGTGCAAACTCGTTTATTTTTACTCATATTATCGTCTGCAGGGACAACAGGGAATACACTGGCGTTTTGACATATCCATGAGTAAATAAAAACAAACGTGTTTACATTGGATCCACTGACGTCATTTGTTTATTTTTAAGCCCTTACCGTTTTTGTTTTTAGCGAATTTCTCCTATAGGGAAGAAGCTATTACCGTAGGTCTCATGGTAAGACTTAAGCCCGAGACCATGATAACTTTTCATTTTGAGGTCCCCAGATGCCAAAAACACCATTCGTTCAAATTTTTATATATGTATATATATATATACACATATATATATATATATATATATATATATATATATATATGAATGTATATATGAATCTATGAATTATGTTATATATATGTGTCCGTAAGCACGATAACTCTCGTAAAAAAGGTCCGATCTTAATGAAATTTGGTACAAATGTGTAAAGTACCATTTATTTGAACGAGTTCGAAAACCAGATGAATTGCACCATCCGAATCCAAAAATGAATCCAAAAAACACATTTTTGGGGTTTTCACATGTAATTTTAATTCATCCCATTGAATTCAGCTTAAAAAACAAACAATTTGGTATTTTGATCATTGCTCTACGTCAATTGGTTACCGAGATATTGAAAGTGCTAAACACAGTACGTTGTCTAATGTTATTCTTATGGAGAAAAAGAAAATTTGTATATCTCGCTTATTTATGAACATAAACCGGCGAAATTTGGTATATGGCTTGATCTGGTTGTGGTTTATTGTTGTTTGCACAAAAAACTATTTTCGCCTATGGTTCCTGTAGCAGCAAACCTAGGTACTTGGTCCCCATGTTATTCTTATGGAAAATACTTAAAATGTTATATATCGCTTATTTATGAATGTATATGGATGAAACTTGTTATGTGACTTCACTAAGATGAGTTCTATTGATATTTGCATAAAAACACATTATTTTGTGTGCCTTGTTGTAGCAAACCTGCGAACTCATCCCCAATGTTATTCTTATGGAGAATAATTAATATTTTAAATATCGCTTGTTTGTGAGTACATTTCTTATGAATCCTGTAAAGTGTTTTAATGTGTTATGTTATATATTCATTGGAAATTCGCTGAGTATGAAGGTTTGCTGCGACGGGGGTATTTTCTTTTAGAAACCGTGATTTTCTGCATTATATTATGTCTAACTAATGCGAAATTTCCATCCGCTTGGTACTATCTAGTATTAAGCTATGGAATTTGTCAGGTACAAAATACTAAAATACTAAAAAAAAAACTGTTAAAAATAGGGCCTACATAACTACATACTTGAAACAGTCATCGTTTAAACTAATACTTTGCATTTGTAATATTCCAGGCCTCCTTGAAACAGTAAACAGGTTAGTATGAAACCTAATATCTGATATTAGGTATTTGCAACTAATGCGAGTAACTAATATCGTAAGCTATCAATTATTTCACATCCCTATAGGAAACCTGATTTCGCGTGATCGTTTGATCGCCTCTGCACGCTTCATTTATCCTTTAAGAGCTTGTTCTGAAACGGCGTTACACTCTGCAAAATACCTGGAGTGCCCATTGAACATAACGCATACATTATATCTTGAGACTAAAAATTAGTCCTTCGTATAATTTATAACATTACTTATGCGTGTGTGTATTACAGTGTTGATACTATTTTATATCGTAATGCTAATAATATTGAAATGACAATCAATAGGGGTGTAGGCTCAGTCAAAACATGAGGGGAGGGAGGAGGGCCGTACTTCATAAATGACGCTTCTCTCTCTCACTCACACCCACATTCTGTACGGATATTAAAAAACGTGAAAGGTATTTCAAGCACTGAAACTATTTTATAGAAGTCGATCTATCATTTTCAGCTTGTTGTGAGAATTTTTATATGGCAATGTCATGAATCTTGAATCTAAGCAAGATCCCCCCCACCTTAACATCCTAATATCCAACTTATATTTATTGTTACTCGCCTAAAGTCGAGTTATTTTCACTACGTGGCTGGTAAACTACTACGTGACTAGGCGCGCCAGCTAATATGCAGGTAAACGGCGCTTGAGCCACAAAGGAAGAAGAACTATATACAGGGTGTCACAAAAATGCGTAGCGCGCTATGCAGAACCGGATTCTACATACAAAAACAAGTCGAAAATGTACAGTAACATTTTTGCGATTTCGGATTAGTTTAGTCGTAATCCGCCATTTTGTATTTTTTTTGAAAATAATTAATAATTCAAAAACCCTTCGAGATATTTTTTTGAAACTTGGTATAAACTTTAAGTTTCTGGTTTTTTACATTTTACAAAAACAATTTTGATTTAACTTATAAAATTTCAAAATGGCGGTCATTTAAATATTTCAAAGTCAAATTCCATGAAAAATAGCAACTAAAACAAAATTGTACAAGACATAAAATTTAAAGCACTTTGTAATCCAAATCTAATGACATTTTTACTGTAAAAATCGGTTAATAAATAAAACAGTTATGGTAATTTTTTTATAATAAATTTCAAAATGGCGGCCATATACAAATTTCAAAGTCTAATTCCTGGAAAACTAGCAACTAACAAAAATTTTACAAGACATAAAATTTAAAGGACTTGGTCAAATGCACTAAGGAATTTGACTTTGAAAATTTTATATGGCCGCCATTTTGAAATTTATTATAAAAAATTGCCATAACTTTTTTGTTTATTAACCAATTTTTACAGTAAAAATGTCATTGGATTTGGATTACAAAGTACTTTAAATTGTATGTCTTGTAAAATTTTGTTTCAGTTGCTAGTTTTCATGGAATTTGACTTTGAAATATTTAAATGACCGCCATTTTGAAATTTGATAAGTTTAATAAAAATTATTTTTGGAAAATGTTAAAAACCAGAAACTTAATGTTTATACCAAGTTTCAAAAAAATATCTCGAAGGACTTTTGAATTATTAATTATTTTCAAAAAAATACAAAATGGCGGATTACGCCTAAACTAAGCTGAAATCGAACAAATTTTACTCTACATTTTCAACTTGTTTTTAGCGAATTTCCCCTATAGGGAAGAAGCTATTACCGTAGGTCTCATGGTAAGACTTAAGCCCGAGACCATGATAACTTTTTGTTTTGAGGTCCCCAGATGCCAAAAACACTATTCGTTCAAATTTATATATATGTATATATATATATCTATATATATCTATATATATCTATATATATATATATATCTATATATATATATATATCTATATATATATCTATATATGTGTCCGTTAACACGATAACTTGAGTAAAAAACGTCCGATTTTGATGAAATTTGGCTCAAATGTGTAAAATGACATTCATGACTAAGTTCGAAAACCAGAAAAATCGGACCATGGGAAGGGGGGTTTATGGGGGTTTTAAGTTTTCCAAAAATCAGTTTATTGCATTTTTCACCCTAAAATTTTTAAAAAACTTAATTTTGGTTTTGACCATGTTATAGAGCTTAAAAAAACAAATAATTTGGTATTTTGAATTATTAACCTAGGTTAAGTGGTTGCGGAGAAAATCCAAAAAAACCTGCTCATAAAATCTCCCATGTTAATCTTATGGGAAAAAGGTTTTTGGCTTTTCCTCAGTTCATTTCTATGTAAACTTCAAATTTGCTTTTACCGATCTGTTCAGTTCAACAAAACAATCATTTTGGTGTTTAAATTGTGATTCTACGCCCAACCGTTGCAGAGATATTCAAAGTGCTAAACACAGTACGTTGTCCAATGTTATCCTTATGGAGAATAAATAAAATTTGATATCTCGATTATTTATTAATGTATGTTGATGAAACTTGGTATGTGGCTTCAAGTAGTACTGGTATATTGATATTTGCACAAAAAATTGATTTTTTGTTGATTATTCCCGTAGCAGCAAACCTGCGTACTCAGCCCCCATGTTAGTCTTATGGAGAATAAGTAAAATGTAATGACTCCCTTAATTATGAACATAAATTAATAAAACTTGGTATGTAGCTTCACTTGGTTGAGTTATATTGATAATTATATAAATCCCATTTTTCTGTTCCTTGTTGCAGCAAACCTGCTTACTCAGCCCCCATGTTATTCTTGTGGAGAATAACTAGAATGTCATATATCGCTTATTTATGATTGAATATCGATGAAACTTAGTATGTGGCTTCGCCTAGTTAAATTCTATTTATATTTGCATAAAACCCAATTGTTTCTGTTCCTTGTTTCATCAAACTTACATACTCATTACCAATGTTATTCTTATGGTGAATAATTAAAATCGCTTATATGTGAATATATTTTTATGAAACTTGGTTTGCGGCTTTATGTGGAATTCAGACAAATATTATGCATTGGAAATTCGCTGAGTCCGCAGGTTTGCTGCGACGGGGGTATTGTATTTAGAATATGGTTCTGCATAGCGCGCTACGCATTTTTGTGACACCCTGTATAACAGCAAATATTGGTGCGAAGCAGGAGTATCGGGATAGCAGCACCTCAATTTAGTATTGATGCACCACTTTAAGAAGCCTGAAAAACTGACATACTGTATTATTAAAATAGCCATTAAATCTAGGTTCCTTCCGTTAAAGTGATTGATAAATTATTGATAAAAGATTTTTGTGAAATGTCAGAGCCCGTGAACCAGTTTATAAATTGATATTGCTCAAATGTTCTGGAGCAGCAAGCTGTGATGAAGAGACGGATACATCTGATAGTGAGCCTGATTGGTTTTCTAGAAGTTCTCAACGTTTTCTGCCTAGATTTTGTGGGTTGAGCGTCCCCAAATAGGATATTTGTAATACTAATATATTTATACGTTTTTCAATTACAATATTTAAGTTTTTTTTTATTAACAAATATGTTAATTTAATGATAACTATAGATGTTTGTCACGGCCTCGCCCGCGTAAACTAATCATAATGTGTTTGAAATGAAAACCAGTGGGAATTGTCTTAACACATTTGACAGTTTCACTATTTAAATAATTAAAAAATATATATAATCTGGAAATACGCAATAGGTTTTACACGCATAACAGTTTACACTTAAATGTTATTAAATACAATTATGTTAAGACCTCATTTTATTAAATACAAACTATTCTAAGGAATCAAATTTGATTACTGAATATGGAATTACAATCTACCGCAAATGAACCGCTAAGAATTTTCAGCATTTTTGCTATAACTTTTTCAGAAGACCTTTCACAAACATAGATTTTTTTAAAACACCTATTTGGAGAGTCAAACAAGATATATTAGGTTATTAAAAAAAGTTTTTCAGAATGTATGGCAATTGAAATATGTAACCGGTAATAGTTTGCAATTTATTATATTTGGATTTCTAGCTCCTATTTGTTGTATTGGGTCTATTTATAAGTCTTTCAAAAACATATTTTTGCAATTTTTTCTTTACGAATTAAAAAAAATATAACCCTTTTCTCAACTAAAATTGTTCACCGATTATGTGCTTACTAAATTTCTGCCCTTATTTTAAACTTAAAAACTCACATTATTAAGTAGCAATAACTTAAGATAAACTCAATCGCAAAATATCCCCTATAGTTCTAATCCTTAAGAATATTATGATTCACAAAATAGGATGACATTGATTAATTTTGGTAACAATCTTTGTGACAGTAAAATTGTTATATATGATATTGTAAACGACAGCAGATTATAAATCGTCAACAGTGTTAAAATATTTTAAATTCGATCCTATATTTATTTAAAACATTCTCTTGAAGAACACAAACAAACCTCTAATATGCGTTAGTGTTTCAAAGTGGAAAGGTCATTTCTAAAAGTTAGCGTCTTTATCCCGATGCGAGAGCCCAAGAAGTTCTTAACTAGGTTATTTTCAGCCCAGAAGCCGACAAACGACGTTAAATAAAGTGAAGAACGTCGTGAAGATGTCTTTGCAACAAGGAGTTCATATTACATCCATGAGAGATAATATTATGGGGTTTCGTCTTCGTAATGGCAAAGGTTTCATCTAAAGGCTTTATAGTAAGGCTTTATATAAGGGTCCAAATATTGTTTGTAATCTATGTTTATTTTCTACCAGTTTTTTTTTTTTTTTTTTTTTTTTTTACGTAGGAGGAACGCTTTATGCGCGAACCCAAAGGAACAGTGTGGGACTCCCTCTTACGAGGTATACCCACTAAACCTCCTACGGAGCCGCGGGGGAAAAACCAGGCCGGAACCCTTATCGGACAACTTCGGCACTGGCCCGCGTGTCTTGCGCCCAGACGGGTCACGTCACCGTTTCGGGAAACTTAGAGGTCACCTAAGCATCCCTCGTCTCGCTTTCCCCGAAGAACGGATTGCACGAAGAGCGCAACCGCTCTCCAGGAGTCTTCATTTCGAAGCATCGTCCCCACCACGACGTCCGGGGACAGATCGCCGACAGCAGAGACGAGCCTCCTCCTGTCTTCAGCGAAACGACTGCACCGGAAGAAAGTATGATGAGCATCATCCACCTCCTCCGGGCAGTAACTACACTGAGGTGACCTCACCTTCCCCATGCGGAATAGGTATTCCCTGAAGTACCCGTGGCCCGTTAGGAATTGACACAAGAAAAAGTCAATTTCCCCAAATGCACGGCTCAACCACGGGCTTATGTCTCTGATGAGACGAAACGTCCATCGCCCTTCCAGTCCACCGTTCCAACGCTCTTGCCAAACTCGCAGAGTTTCGAGTCTGGCTTCCACAGCAGCTTGGTCTCTTCCGAGATCAGGAGCACGGCGAAAGATGTTCTGCCTCTCAGCGGCGAGCAGATCAAGGGGAAACACTCCAGCCACAACCATTACAGCCAGTCCAGACACAGTGCGATACGCACAGGCAACCCTAAGAGCCGCCCTGCGCTGAACGGAGAGAATTCTCTTGCTGTGTTTTTTGACTCTCATGGCACCCGCCCACACTTCTGCGCCGTACAGGAGAGTGGCGTTGACGGTGGACATGAGAAGTCGCCTCTTGCTGGACCTCGGGCCTCCGACATTCCCCATCAATCTGCTGAGCGACAGAACAACCCTCGTCGCCTTGTTGCAAACCGCCTGGATGTGCTCCCACCATGTGAGGCGGCGGTCAAGCACCACTCCCAGATACTTCGCCGCAGTCTTCGTCTGGACCTCCACGTCACCAACAGTCATAGGGATTACTGTTTGGATCCTCCGTCGCGTGAGCATGACGATCTCGGTCTTGGCGACCGCCAGCTCAAGTCCATGACCGCTCATCCATCTGTTGACCCGAAACATCACCTGGTTGAGGCGAAGCTGGGCTAACTCCGGATTCCGAGCCGTGATGACTGCGGCTACATCATCTGCGTAGCCCACGAGATAGGCTTGTGGTGGCATCTCGAGGCGAAGCACTCCGTCATATGCCACGTTCCAAAGGTCAGGGCCAAGGATCGACCCTTGCGCCGCGCCGGCGGTGACCACTTTGGAACGGACCCCTGCTTCTGTGCTATATAGCAGCCTGCGCTCCTTCAGGTAGTCCTGTACCACGACCAAGAGATAGTCGGGTACCCTGAAGTCCCGCTGCAACGCCTCGAGCATGTCCACCCAACGGGCCGAGTTAAAAGCGTTTTTAACGTCCAGGGTGACCAGCAGCACGATCGGCCTGGCCTGATGGCAGGCCGTGTCAGCCCGCTGGACGGCGCCCAGGACTTCAGCCACGGCATTCAAGGTTGAGTGGCCCTTCCGAAAGCCGTGCTGCCGGGGGGACAAGTCCCCAGCGGCTTCGACGGCCGACCTCAACCTGGGTTTCAGCAACCTCTCAAAGAGTTTACCCGCCGTGTCCAACATACAGAGTGGTCTGTATGCCGACGGGGACTCCGGGTCACCTTTGCCTTTGCTGATGAGCGCCAGTCTAGCTGTCTTCCAGCGTGACGGAAACACACCCGCCGCCAAACACGCGTTAAACATGCGCAGCAGCAGATGTGGGTGACTTCCCGCCACAACCTTCAGAGCCTCAACCGGAATGCCATCAGGGCCTGGAGCTCTGTTGTTGTGCATGGCAGACGACGCTGCCACGAGCTCCTGTTCCGTGAACAAAGGAACATCAGGCACCGGCCCCGTTACTCTTTCCTCTCGCCTCACAGGGTGACTTGGGAAGAGAGCATCGACGATGGCCGTGATCGTGCCTGCAGGCATAGACGCACTGCTGGCCCCCATTCCCCCGAGCTTTCTCGTGACGAGCTTGTACCCTTTTCCCCATGGATCGGAATCCACGTCCCGGCACAGCTCCTTCCAGCAGCGAGCCTTGCTCAGGCGAATTGCACTGGCAAGAGCTTTTTTCGCAGTCTTGTGCTCTGCCGACCTGGCCAAAGCCTCCGGTCGGTTTCGAGTTCTCTGCGCTCTTCTGCGAAGCATCAGTGCCGTTCTCCTGAGCTCCGCGATTTCGTCCGTCCACCAGTACACGTGGCGACGACCCCGGACAGGTTTTTTCCGAGGCATCGACGAGTCGCATGCACGCTCGATCAGCTGCATTGTGGAACCCACGAGAGCTTCGACCCGATCTCGATCAGCGGAGTCAAAGCGCTCCGTCAAACCGGCCTCGGGGCTACGACTGAGCCGCTCGACGAATTTTCCCCTGTCCAGTTTGGCCTGATTCCAGCCAATTGGGTTTCGGGTACTGCATCGACGAGACAACTCGTTTTCTTCCAGATTGAAGGAGATGAATTCGTGGTCACTGGCCGTGTACACGTCCATCACCCCCCACTCCGCTACCAGAGGAAGCAACCCTGCCGATACCAGCGTGACATCTGGTATGGAGTCACCAAAACCAGGTCTGCGGTATGTCGGCGTGTCCCCTCTGTTTGCCACTTCCAGGTCGAGCCTCGAGGCCATCTCCAAGATTCGTCTCCCCCGGGCGTTAGTGACTGGCATGCCCCACTCAACGGCACGCGCGTTGAAGTCCCCAGCCACTATTACGCCCCCCGAGACACCCTGAAGACTGTCTTCCAGCGCCTCCAGCCTCTCCCGGTACTCCTCGGCGGAATAGTTGGGAGAGAGGTAGACACTGTATACATTGACTCGCCGAAGTCTCACCCAGACGTAACCGTCACCGGATCCGTGACCCAACACCTGTATCCCCCGACTGTCCGAAATCCAGAGAGCCGCGGTGCCAAGCCGGTCATAAAACCAAGATGGACTGGTTTTGATCCGGTAGGGCTCGCTGACGATCACGATCTGGGCTTTGACCTCACAAGCAAGCTGCTCAAGAATGGCGTCAGCTGCTCGACTCCGCTGCAGGTTTGCCTGGACGAAACGGATCATTTCGTGGCAGATCGAGCCCTCTTAGCGTCTAGGGCTTTCCTGAAAGCCCTGCATGCCCCTGAGCCCGGAATGTGGTCCGCGGACGCTCCAGGTGTACCGGTGCAGAGAACGCAAGAAGCGGCCGCTGTGCAAGCAGCGGCCTTATGTTCGCCGCTACCGCACTTCCAACAATTGTTGCCGCGGTCGGGACCGGAGCAACTCCGACGCGTGTGGCCGTACCCGAGGCACCGAAAACAGCGTTCTACCTCAAGGCGCTGCCGAACTCGGCAGACGACCCAGCCAATCTTGATCTTCCCAGACTGAAGAAAGAGAAGACCGTCTTTCTCTTCCATCTCAACGACAGCCTTCCTCTGCTCCCGCTTGTTTGGCGAGAACAGGGTGACCTTAGGCACACCGGAGATTGTCGGAAGGTCTCTTGTGATAGCCGCAATGACATCGGCCTCCGAAGCCAGGGCGTCTAGATCCAAGATCTCTGCCCTCAGCTTCGGGATGATGGAGCGGACCTCGCCCTTGTCCCCTATAGCTCTCTGAAGTGCTTCCTGGAGTTTCCCCCGGTCGTCACACTTCGAGAGCTCAAGGAGAACCCCCCCGGCCTCCGTCTTCCGGATCTGCCGAACCACAGTTCCGGAGTCCTCTGGCGTCACCTCACTCTTCAACAATCCGAGGATCTCTGAGTAGGTCTTGCCGGTGGACGGATTGATCAGGACCACCTGGTTCCTGGTCTTCCTAGGCCGAGTCTTCTTTGGCTTCTCCTTCTTTTGGCTGGGTGCTTGGGAAGGCACGTTTTCCGCCTCTTCCCGCTTCTTCTGGGCTTTCGCCTCCGCCCGAAGCTTCCTCCTCTGTTTCTTGGAGAGGACCTGATTAAAACCCTCCCTGTCCGCAGACGCAGTGGTGGCTTCTTCTCCGTTCCTCTCCACGTGGACGGTCCTGTTCTTGACGTCCGGTCTCTTCTCCGTTTGCTGTTCCGCAGGAGGGCTAGTCGCCGATCTCTTGGCACCCCCACCAGGCGCCCCAGACTCCGAAGATGGAAGTGGAGCTTGCCCCTGCTTCTCCTCCAGAAGCCTGAGCCGCCTTAGCGATGCCTTCCAGAGACCGAGCATCGAGTCGAAGACATCAAGGGATGCATCCAGGGTCACTATCCTGTTCTTGATGCCCATCGATACGGTCTTCTGCTTCGCGACCGCGGCGGACATGTCGAGGAGAGTGTCCCGCATCCTCTGCAGTTCCTCCTCCACCTTTTCCTGAGCAATAGCCACGTTCCTTTCATCCGGCGAAACTACCGGAGACGGAGCTCGAACCGTTCTTGGCTTCGGGGTATTCCTCGAGCTGGCTGAATCCGTGGAAGCCAGCGCGACCACAGGAGAAGAGGCCGGTGGTGGGGACCTCGCTACCAAGCTACTCCTCCGAAAAATGGAGGCAGTACTGGCGCTAGGAGGAGGGAGTTCTGGAAACTCCCTCATATCGTTGCCAATGTTGATGTTGTCGTTGTTTTTAGGGGTTGCCATACTTTAGTTTAACCAGCGCATCGCACGACGAGGGTGAACCCGGAATTGGCCAGGCGAGGGTATACCCAGGGGGACGATGCCCCCACCCCAGTTCCCCGGGGACCCGACCTCCGTTTGCCGGCACCGGATTCCAGACGTGCCGGGGTTCACCGTGGCAGTGCAGAGCCCGACCTCTGGACCCACGCCGCACTCCCTGACCAGGGCCCGAAGGGGCTGGCTCCTGACACCCACTGAAGAGAACCCATCGGCAGTGCAAGCACACATCAGCCCCTGCGACACCAGGGACACTCCCAGGGACCCCCCAGTGGACACCGGTCGAAAGAAGGCGGAAAGACACCCATGATGCGGGGTCGAAGAAAAGAAGAAGATGAGCAAGGCTTGCCCAGAAAAGAAGAAAGAAGGCGAGCCAAGGCCCAAAAGGTGAGAAGAAAGGCCTTGGCCCTGGAAGAAACTGTGAGAAGAAGAGTCTCACAGCCAAGTGGATTTTACCCGCGCTAGCCGTGACGCCACTGGCTTGTGACGCCCCGTTTCCCAGGGTGCGCGACAAGGACGCCGCGGGCGGGATCCACACCCTGCACCCTATTTTCTACCAGTTAGCTGTAGTACAAATAACTTAACTACGGAACCAGATACACTAGATACCCTCTTTTTTCCTTCTGAATGTTTCTGGATTGGTTGAAGATGGTAATTGCATTTTCATTTGGTTATTTGGCAATCTAATCTTCTATGAAACTATATTAAGTGACACAGTTTAAAAATTTAAGAATTATAGAAAATGAGATTGCCAAATAATCAAATAAAAAGGCTAGATACTATTATTGACACACTTTTCATAGACTTTATTAGTCAATTTGGTTTGAGCCATAGAGAAGAAAGAATTTTCCTTTAATTCTTCATTCTCTATGTTTGAGCTCAACATAAAATAAATTAATCTATAGACATGTTGTAAGAATCATAGCTTATGATATATATATAAAATCATTAAATTATCGTAATTTTTCTGCAGAGTTGGTGGTTAAACATGTTGCTAGTAATACACGAAATATCCCTAGGAATGCACTCTATTTTTTTCACAATATATACAAATAAATAAACTACACTTTTAAGTTGTTTTTTTTCTCACTAATTGTGACTGTATGACCTTAGATTACTAATTCACAGATATATTTATCGCATTAAAGTAACTAGCAATAGAATCGATTGCAACTGTAATTAAATCATTAAATTTCATAGACTTTACTTAATAAATGTTTTAGGAATCCGGAACATAATTTTATTTTTTTGCAGTCAAACTAAATAATAGATTTATAATTAGTTTTGCTAAACAAGACTGCCTACGATAGAAAAGAGTTTGCATTTACTTTGTCAGCCAATCCTGGACAACTCCAAAGTGTTTATCAAATAGTCTACTAATAGCTCGAATACTATTATTATTTGAGTGAATGATAAATCAATTGTGATCGTTTTCCGGATCAGTAAACTCAGGTACAGATGAATGTTAGTGCCTCCGATTATCAATTTGTTTGTGGTCTCTAATATTAAATTTAAAGAGCGGCGTGGTAATTAAATAAAAACAATTTTTGAAATAATAAACAAGAACCCAAAGCAAAATTCAACTGTAACAAGTCCCGGAAAAACCGAGCCATACTCTGCGATATTTTGGTTCGTTTAGTGAGTGAAAAATATGTCCACTATATGCAATCTTTATTCAATGATTCTAGTCATTGTTTTGAAGAAATCATTTTGTTGATACTTTCCCTTGTGTAAGTGCTACTTTGAAAGTTCACTTGTTAATATATTTACAGCTGTTATGATTCTTCTGTCTTGGTTTTAAGCACCAGAAGCCCAATGTTACAATTTCCAATCATCAAATGGGATTTTTAACAAAATATGAATATGAGGTTTTCACCAGTCGTATTTTTACTGAAATACGAAATCGTTCCGCTGGATTCTGAGATACAGTTTTCAAACAGACGGTCAGGCATTGCTCTCATTAGAGTAGTACCTAGACCGAGCGCCTTTCGTCGCTCCTAGTACAATATTTTCACCATAATGTAACAACCTTTTAGGGCCACTGGGGAGGAGTCCTAAGGTTGAAAAAAGTACTCGTACTAACAACGTGGTATGGTCCAGGAGCATGTTTGAGGGGCTGTTTTCAAACCTTTAAGGTATCGTATTTTTACCTTAAGTATAACATGGCCACTTTTAAAACCATTGCAACGGAGCCCTGAGACTTAGGGAGTGGGAAAAGCATTAAAAATATTGTTGATCCCCTTCAACGTAGTATGGTGTGCGAGTAGTTTTGAGGAGCCTTTTTGGCAATCTACTAGAGTACTACTTTTTTAGGATAGATAGTTTCTCCATAATAATAACATGGCAACTTTTTAGCCAGTGGGGCGGAGAGCTAAATTTGAGGTTGTATAAAGATACCTACATGTTATAGATCAATAAGAACCGGTTAAATCAGCAACTAAATTTAAAGAATAACATAGCAACATTGACAGGGGGCGGAGCCCTAAGGTTGCAGGGGGGGGAAGTATCCAACAATGGGGATTCATTCGAGAGATGCGTTTTTTTAACAAATCCAGATAATCATCACATGTCAAAATCGGAGGTTTGGAAGTGAGAAGAATCCAGTGGGCAGAGTCCTGAGGTAAAAGAAGTACCAGAATTTTTATCCTCCCAACAACCTGGTATGGTCCCCGTGGGAATAGATTTGAGGAGTTTTTTCGCAATAACTTGGAGTACTCTGCCCTCCATAAGAATAAGACGGCAACGTTTGAGCCAACGGGGTGGAGCCCTAAGGTGGAATCACAAAAAAAACACCCAAATGTTATGGATCAACAACAATTGGCTAGAATCACGCAAAAAACGGACAAAATAACACAATTTTGCCAGGGGGCGGAACCCTAAGGTTGATGGAGGGACGTATTTTACGTTGGGACACCATTCAAGACATGCGGTTTAGTAAAACAAATCCAAAGAACCATCACACGTCCAAATTGAACGTCGGGAAGTGATAGAAGAAGCCAATGGGGCGGAGGCCTGAGGCCGCGAAAAAAATTTCCCAAAGACTCTTAGTCCCTAAACGACGTGGTATGGTCCGGGAGGAGATTTGAAGAGCCGTTTTCGAGCCATTTAAGAAAACCCTTTTCTCCTTAAGAATAACATGGCAGCTTTTGATGCCACTGAGGCGCAGCCCTGAGGTCTGAGGGAAAAACCAAAAGATACATATCTAAAATGTGTTGGTCCTCTACAACGTGGTATGGTCTGGGAGCAGTTATGACGTGCCGTTTTCGAGATCGCCTGGGACACACACACACACACACACACACACACACACACACACACACACACACACACACACAAACACACACATGCACAACTACTTTATTAGTATAGACTACTTTATTAGTATAGATAGGCTTTGGTAGTAACTGCAATTTGATAGTCCTTTTCGTAGTAGCTATGACCGTAGCGTAATACGTTTTATCGATCTTTTATATTTTTCAAATAATGTTTTACATACTTTTATTATTACCCTATCAAATCAAAATAGACAATTTGATTCGTAAAGGAATATTCGTAAAGGAATATTTTATATATATAAAATACGGCTTCTTTATTAATACCATGCTCCTATTTCTTAAATCAGATATTCCTAACAAATAATATTATACCCAAAATATAAATTTGCATGAGAGAGATACGTATTGCATGTGGTATTGCATTGCAGATTGAAGGCTAGTTGATTGAAAGGGATCCGAAACCCGCCGACATCCGCCTATAATGTGAAAATCACTAACCGTCTCTGTCCTTTACACACCAAAAGTCTATTTTTAAGAAATATTAATATAACATTTTAAAAACATTGCTCCCTGCTCATTGGAGAATTTTATTATAAAGGTTTATTATTTATCTTTGGTTGCATGCAATTTCGAGAAAAAACTTACACTTTTTCAGTTTTATTTAGTCCTTTGTAAAACTATTTTTCAATGTACAACAATTAAAATGTTTAGGAAGGAATAGTATATTTCATCACTAGGGCCGAAAGTGACATTTTCCGATACGAGCTCAAGTTTAACGACCGAGGCGAAGCCGAGGACGGAAAATGAGCGAGGATCGAAAAGCAACTTTCGGCCCGTGTGATGAACTATATTTTTCGTCATACTGCACAATATATTAAGCTAACTACTTCACAAAACTAAAATTGTACAACTTGTTTACCTTTAAAATTTGTCTCCCAAAATGACTTGCATCTTGTTCTCGCTATTTCAAACACACAGCTGTTACAGATGTATTCAACTACCATCTGTTTCGTTTGTGTTGGTGTTATGTTAGACTAACTATAACGATTGATATATCTAACGCTGTGGACTATCATTAAACCGACAACAATGCAACAATGAATTACAATCGATATAATAATCGATTACTACTCTCGATTCAATCGACGTACTCACGATTTCGGTTTTACTACAAACGATATAAACGGCAGAATTGTAACAGCTGATGACCTCGACACCAGCTGATTCTTTTCCGTCCTAAGACTGAAAAGAACTACTTTCGCCCCGCAACGCATGAAAACAGCCGTTTTCCAAGCAGTATGACGAAATAGTATATTTCATAACAACAGTGGAAAGTGGGGTTTTGCATGTTCGAGACCATATGTTTGAAGTGCGAGATTTATCGAGCACTTCAAAAATATGGTCGAGAATATGCAAAACACTTTCGCTCGTGTTTTGAACGATACTTTTCACTACACTACGGAATGAAAACTCATTGTTAGAATGTTAACTGTTTATTAAATTAGAAACATGTTTTAAAACCAGGTTTACTATTTTAATTGAAAATTCACATTAATTGTACAGTTTTTGTTATTAGAAATATATATTCCTTTATTAGGAATTTTATTCATTACATTCAAAATACGAGGGAACAGGCACTTCCATTTCAGTTGGTGAAACGATAGCAAGAATGTGTTTAGGTTATTAAGTTGTTGACAGTGGAAAATTTTCGGTTGTAAACAATGTTACTTTCGGTAGTAAACAATAGACAGCTGTTGAAAATATGATGTTTCGCAGGTTGTAAACACTTAAACGAAAACAGCTGAACTCATAGTAGTGTAGTGAAAATATTTTTGTCAATAGTGCGCTGAAAATGTTAAATGTAGGATGTTACATTGTGGAGCGGTAAAATTTGTTGTAAAATTATTCCAAAACAAATAAATACAAAAATAATTTGCCATGGTAATAATTTTTAATTTAATTCACATAAGAAATAACCTAAATTTGTAGACTATTAACCTTACAATACGGTATAATTTTGTGAAATTGGGAAGGTTGTCGTGGACATTTCGATAAAGCTCTTAGCTTGAATATCATTTGGATTGGTAACAAGTATTTTGGGGTCCACTTTAACTGCCGAGTAGTTAATAAATAATTACACATTATACTAGGATTTTAGTATTTTTTTAAACCTCAACTGCGCTTCACCATAGGCTATTGAACTGTGCGGTTAACTAAAGACAGCGAGATAACCTAACGGCATTAGTCATATGGGCAAGCCGAGTCGGCCGGGACCGGAATCGAACCGGCCACGTCTGACTTGCTAGTCAGGCACTTTACCTCTGAGCTACCGTGTCCGGTGATCAATGGTAAACAAGTTTAAACCTCGATAAGCCTCTGAAAGCTATTTTAGTAAAAATTGTATATAAACTGTGTATAAAACGGGCTTGAGGAAAGAGATTTTACTCTAGATGAATCCTAATAGAGGTCCAATAGCAGAGTAGAAGGACACTATTTTTATTAAGTTATAAAAAACAGAACATACGTAGCCTATACCCTGAAACCTATGCGTGCTTTGTTAGCTGCTCAAATTTATATTCTAAACTAATTTAAATCTTTTACAGTACAGTATTATACAAGGACTAATTACAGGCAGAACCAGTTATAATTTTTCTCATTAAAAGAAAGGTAAAAAGGTCAAATTTCATTCTACGCAAGATTACCTTGCCACTATAACGGATGGAGTACGCGGCTCTGTAATACCTGCGTTGATGTTTTGATCATGTATGGAAGCCAGTGGAATGTTTTTAAAGGGACTGACAAAACCTTAGTCTTGTTAGAATATACTTAAAAGACCTACTCGTTGAAAGAAATTTAATTAATAGCTCAATGACAAATGAGTCCAGGATCGAACCTTCACAACTTTTTCAGATTTTGCTCAGGATCGATCTGGTGAACTACAGATTACGAGACGAGCGCTCTAACCGTTACGCTCATAGTTTGTCAACTATATCCTCTTAAATATTATTATGGATTCCCTAATCTCTCAATATATGGTTAATTAATAGTAAATAGTAAATAATTATTCTTACTACCCTGATGGTTTATTTTACTTCGATTCCTATGTTTTAGGGGTAAAAACCAACTGACTGAGTTACTGTGGAGGTGTGGGACGTGGTCACGATTGGAATCCGGGTTAATCATACAACAACAACAAAACTATAGTTTATGGGAACTACAGGACATCGTATGTCAGTCCTGTTTGAGATGCATCACCACCGTCCAATCACAAAGTCTCTCCTATGGTCTGCACTGTAAATTACTACATGTTTGATTTACATATTGTTGAACGTGACCATGACCACTGCAGTATGCCACTATGTGACTGCAGTGTTATTCTGTTCACGAACGAAGCATCACCTCAGTTAAAACTGTGTTGGTACACCTGTTGATCTTGTAACTTGGGTTCCACATCACTTCATACTGTCATCACGTGACAGTATGAAGTTAGTACGTGAATAGAAGCAAGTGAGCTGCCCTAGAAGCATTGAATATACACTAAACTCTGTATATTATTCAATGCTAGAAGCTAGAAGCACCCCCACTAAACAATCATTTTCCAAAATTAAGTCAAGTTGTGTTGGTGTTTGTTGTTCTGTCTCGCCACAATCACTTCTAAACTTCAGTAAAACACACATAATTATATGATTTACTGTCCAGACCATTGTCAATGCTACTTGTATAGTTATATGACAAATACAAATTCTTGATTCTTGTAATTTAAACCCTTCAAGCCTCTGCCAAACTGATCAAAATCGTTATAATCGTATTTAAATTAATTAAAAATGCTATATGATTAGGCTATTTGGTTTATATTTTTGTAGTGAATTTCCCCTATAGGGAAGAAGCTGTTACCGTAGGTGGCATGGTGAGACTTAAGCCCGATAACATGATAACTTTTCATTTTGAGGCCCCCAGATGCCAAAAACACCATTCGTTCAAATGTTGTGTGTGGAGGTTTAGTTTTTTTATACAATTATGTACATATTTATACACCTTCTTTTATATTTATCTGATGAAGTTCACCAGATTAACGAAAATTAATAAAGTTTTTAAAATTTGAATCTGGAGAGGACATTTCTACTATATATATATATTTATTTATGTATGTATTTATTTGTCCGTAAGCACAATAACTCTCGTAAAAAAGGTCCGATCTTGATTAAATTTGGTGCAGACGTGTAAAGTAGGATTTATTTGAACGAGTTAGAAATCTAGACTGATCGAACCATCCAAAGGGGTATTTTGGGGGGTTTTGTACTCCAAAAACTTTTTTAATTTTTCACATATAATTTTGATTGAAATTAAATTTTAATTTACACCAATAAATTTCCCTCAAAAAAACAAAAAAATTGGTGTTTTTCTCATTGCTCTACGTCAATTGGTTACCGAGATATTGAAAGTGCTAAACACAGTACGTTGTCTAATGTTATTCTTAAGGAGAAAAAGACAATTTTTTTCTTATTTATGAACATCACACTGACGAAACTTGGTATATGGCTTCATCTGATTGTGGTCAATTGTAATTAGCATAAAAATATAAATTGTTACCGATGATTCCCGATTCCCGTAGCAGTAAACCTGGATACTCAGTCCCTGTGTTGTTCTTATGGAGGATAATTCAAATCTTGTATATCGCTTATTTATTAATGATTATGGATGAAACTTGGTATGTGACTTCACTTAGTTGAGTTCTATTAATATTTGCATAAAACCTATTGTTTAGGGTTCATTGTTGCAGAAAACCTGCATATTCAGTCGCCATGTTATTCTTATGGAGAATAATTAAAATGTCATACATCGTTTATTTATGAATGTATATTGATGAAACTTGGTATGGGATTTATATTGTATTAAGATACATATACATTGGAAATTTGCTCTGAGTACGCAGGTTTGCTGCTATGGGGGCATTTTTTACTTAAGTTAAATTGATTTGCCACAAAATCCTTCAGAATCGATAAAGATGCTAACAATAATTCATTCGGCCTTTATTCCGACAACACATCCTGAGAATCTGTTGGAGTAAATTCTATAATGGGTTTCGTTATTAAAATCCTCTATAGCCTCACGGTTCAATATCCATATAGAATGTGACCAAGAGAAAGAGAATGAGAGAGAAGCGCCACTCGTCAAGTACGACCCCCTTTGTTCTCTCTCACTCCCACTCAAGCTTTGACTGAGGCTCCGAGCCTATTGATTGACATTTGCCATTCTGACCTTTATAAAACAATCCTACTGGTGAGCCGACTCCATCTGTCATACGGCTTCCCAGCAACACGAGTATGAGACCTACGACGGACTGAAGCGGAAATAAACCGTAGCATATCTTCTTATACCTATACAAGTCAAAAACCACCCACTCATAATCACTCTATCTTAAAAACAACAATGACTCTTAAGCTGAAATTTGGCGTGGTGGTTCATCTGACGCTGTAAAAATGCAAAATAAGGGCGGGTTTTGCAAAGTTCCCTCAGGGCTACGCCCCACGGGTCGTCAACGTGTCGCTGTTGTTCTTACGGACATTGAATTTATTTTACCAGATTTGGTAGTATAAATAGATTTCACGTAACCTTTTTGTATACTAAGTACCCGGGGGGTCCGAGCTTTGCTCGGGAAAGGCCAGTCAGTTTTATTATTTGACTTGGAGTAATATTTCACCACTTACCCCAACTTATTACCAGGTTTTTATAGCTTATTTGACTCTTTTATGCATTTTTAAGGTCACTGAAGTTGTTATTTATAGCTCAATGTCCCTTTACTTTATTTGGGATATGACCACTCTATATATGCAATCTTCACTCAAAAGCTTTAGTCACTGCTCTCAGGAAACCATATGTTAACAATTATTATAAACAACACGAGTATTACTTTGACAGTTCCCTGGTTGATTATAACTGCTGTTACAATTCTATTGATTTAATTTTAAACTCCATAAGCCCAATGTTAATTGATTTAACTTTTCATTTTCGTTTTTTAACATTATTTGATTTTTCCTGGGGATGAGACTTGTTTTGAACTTTTTTATATCAGAAATTAGATATTTCCAACATTTTAAGGAAATCGTTGGAGCCGTTTTAGAGATCAGAGTTGCAAGCAAGCAAGCAAACCATATGCCAAAGTAAAAAAGCCTACTCCAGTTCCTCAAACTGTTTAAGACTCACTCACTCATCACTAATTCTCGATCTTTCGTTCTAGATAGAGGGCTGACATTTAATTCTTACTCTTTAAGTCTAAAATAGGAAAAGCGAAGGGTTTTGATAACGGTTTTTTCGAAGTGTTCTCACACGGGTTTTAAAAGTTTCCATGTAATTCTTTCTTGTAATGGATATTCAAGTGAATTTATTTTTCTTTTCAACTACGAGTCTCTAAAGTACAACTACCATTCTTATGGATATATATTAGTTTAGTGTTACAATGGAAAATGTTGTAAAATATCTAGGTTTTTAAGACCCCCGTGCTAAGATCAGGATACTTATAAGTATCTCATTTAAACGATAAAAAGTATTCATAACGTTTTTCTGTTTAAATTATAGTTTATACAAGCGAAGTCGCGGCAGGTCTGCTAGTAACTTGTACTTTTTAATTTTGTTTGTTTGTGTATTTGTTGTTTAGTTGTTAGTTTGTTTATTATTTTTGTTAGTGAGAAGGTCATTTATGTACTCGAGAAGGTCAAGTTGTGTTATACTCGATTTTATTTATATAATTAATTTCAATTGCGAAGTTTACCTGGAAATTCTGTTTGCCTAGTATCAAGCTATAAAAATAGTAACATAAAACGTAATTTGTCATATGACCCCCTTCCATAGATTAAATTCCACGTATAATTTCAGCAGGAATTTAATAACTGAAATTACAATTGCGAGGCCCTGGCATAACATAAGACTATCAGTTCGCTTTACTTTACGCTGATATTGCTGACGAGCTAAGCTTCTAACACATTCATTTCGTTCCAGCCTACCTTCCCTGTGCTATCGTATACAATACAATTTTGATTTTTTAAATGAAAAATGTACAAGTAAATTAGTTTTTGTTCCAACAAAACAGCCTTTCCAGATTTTGTATCACTAAACAACTATTACATGTATCTACTTGTGTTGTTACTCCATCTGCTAGTAATGTAAATCTAAACCTAAGTTTAAGATTTGCCAAACCAAAGTACATTTGTAGTATGAATAATAGAAAGATTGCAGTAGAGTAGAAATATAAGTTCATATAATCAGTAAAAACAAATAAATATCGAATTGAATGCCAAATCTTATGTACAGTTGACTTTAAAACGATTTTTCCTAAATTAATTACAAAACAATTCCAAGGTTAAGTTGTTATACTAATAAGGAAAATTATTGAAATAATTACATAAAATAATCCTCAAATGGTTTCAAAGCTCCCCTGCGTCATCCAAACTCAAAGCCAACGTCGGGAGTCAAATCGTTATCAGTATAATTCCACGTTCAAAATAAACTGAGCTTTAACTCTATGGTAAAAAATAGCGCACTGTCTAAGTGCTTAAGTTTTCCCCATTGGAAGATTAAGCTTCATAAACATCTTATACAATGTATGTCGGACAACCTATTTTATGTTCAAACCAAGGGCATCAACCTGCATCCTATCAGCACATCAGATTGCACTGTCAATATCGTCATTGGAGCGAGCATTTAACTGCGCCTCAAGGGCGCCATCGCGTCTCGTTGCCTTCTGTTCAGCTCTTATCAATTCCATTGTTGTGTTAAACGTGACACATAGATTATTCCGCCTTCATATCCACCTACATTTCATTGCATTTAGAGGCAGCAACGTGCATTGAATTGCTAAGTTATCTGTGATACATTTTAGTTCACTTAAAAAGTTCCTTAATTTCTTTTGCTAATTTATGTTCCATAATTTGAATAGTTAAAGGTTTTATACTAGCGGTTTTTGACAATGTAATCTGTTAATCTATGCTACTGAAAATGAAGGTCTGCGTCATGTATGTCCCGTTTAACTCAAAACTTCCGATTGAGTTGAAATGGTGTTTGAAGGTATGGGCTACTGATAGACCTACTGGGGTTTCAACAATATGTCCAATGGGTCTTCAAGTGTTATTGTTAAGGACATTTATTTGAGTTTGATAAGATGGTTTCTAATGAATGAAATACTCTTTATTCGAAATAGGTCCAAAGATTATTCACATAATGCAGCACACACAACTGCTTCATTCAAAGTGAAGCCAGGAATCGCAACTATCCTCCATTCATTGTTCACCGTGCAGTACGGAGCGTCCGTGTAAGCCATGTATTTGAACGGAAGTTCAAGATGTTCTTAAGTAGTGCTTGATTTAATTAAGTCCTAGTACGCTTAAGTTAGTCAGTTTTTTTTCTGTCATCACAGTTTTACTGCGATAAAGGCATATCAGTTAACACAGATTTCAATTTAGTTATTATAAAGTATAAATAAACGGTATCAGGAAACTGACACATACTTTCTCCCTTTTAGTCCAACTTTAATGAATAAATTACTTTTTATTTACTAAATATAGAATACAAAACATGGTCGAATGTACAGAAAATCTTGTAAACAAGTTGTTTTAAAAAACATCCACCCAAATCCCTGCTTTGGAGGCACTACAGAATCCATTGCTACACTCGTGGTTTTAAGAGGGGAAATGCCCCCCATTCCCCCCCAGGGTTATTAAGGGGCAACATATTTCGAATTAACTCTGTTGGTCAATGCTAAATTGACAAGCATATCAAGTTTAAATGAAATTGATCAGTAAATAAGACAGAAATAGTAATTTTTGTATTCTCCATAAGAATAACATTGGACAACGTACTGCGTTTACCGCTAAATGAAAATTTCAATTTTCTCTGAAACCAGCAGTCGTAGAATAGTAATTCAAAATACTAAATTATTTAGTTTTTAGAGCTCTTTTTAATGGTGCTTAGTAATATTTTTTTATATTTATGTTTTTTATGAAAAATCCAAAAAACTGAATTTTGGATGTTTTAAGTCCTGTAATTTCTGAACCCGAATTTTTACAGAAATGCGGGTGGTGTCATTTTGTTGGAGAACTAAAGTTCTACAAACGACTAAAGTTTAATCAAAATCGTTAGAGCCGTTTTTGATAAATTTGGATTTTTCATGTTTTTTGGCGGTTTTTGGGGAATAATTACCCTTAAAAATCAAAAATTCAAAAAAATGAAAAAAATGCCTGGGGATATCGTGGATTAGTACCTACATACCAAATTTCATCAAAATCGGCCCTTTGGTTAGGGCTCTAGCTCTGTACACATCCACACAGACACACACACACACACACACACACACACACACACGGACACACACACACACACACAGACAGACATCACGTAAAAACCACTTTTTTGAGTTCAGGGAGCACCAAAACGAATATTTCCACTAACAACTCAAATTCGAAAATTCTGACGAAAACAATACTTTCTCCATATACTACGTATAAGGGGGAGAAAGTAAAAATAAACGAATATACGTTGCACCTTCACGCGGGAGGCGATCACAGATCACGCAACCCGCATGAAGACAAACATGATCATGAACATGGCAGACTGTCTCCTATGATTTATAATGCACGATAAACGTGGATAGTTAGATTATAGTTAAGAATCAAGTTTGATTTACGATTTCGAAGCTAAGCCATTTGATCGTTTTCGCCAACGCAATTTGTCATAAATTTACTACGTAATAGAAAACAAAGAATATTTTTGAACATTCTTAGCCCTAAATGTAAGTTAAACAAAGTAAAATCATGAGGTGGGAAGGCAGAATGTCAACTAACAGTTTCTCTGGGAACGTATCTGCTAGATAATTAATAGAATATAAAAGATTTAACCACATGATATGTCAATGATAGTTTATTGTAAGTTGATAAAGGCACCATGTTTTACCATGCAATTTATAGAGTTAGTTTTAAGATAACGTTTTTTTATTGTTAGAAAGCTAGTTACTGTGAGGGTGACGTTATGGCCAGCTAGTGAAAAAGGTAGTGAGGGGAAAGTTAACCCCTTTGGGCAAATATTGGACAATTTGACCAGATCTGTTTTTTATTTCAATTTTTTTTTCACAACCCTTTTACATTTCATTAATCAGTATAGTACACAGTGTCTGTACGTCTATACAGTGGACAAGTGGGGGGATTAACTTTCTTCTTTATCCCTTGTTTAGTAGTAGCAAACATCATCTTCGTACAATAAAATACGTTATACAATTCCATGAGCGCTGCAATAATATGAACAGTAAATTTATTCCAGGGCTTCATGCCAAAAGGGTGTATCAACCAATTTTCCGATTTTGAACCATGACTTGTAAATAAACAAAATGTATATACGAGGCATGTTTTAAAAGTAAGTACCGTTTTTCAATCCTGCCGTTGTAGTGCTGCGTTTGGCATTTCTGAATGCTGCGCTGTGTACCTGCCTCTAATGGCAAGCCTAGGACTACACTACGGAAAAAATTTACCAGCTTTTCATCCGTTTGTGAGCATTCAAAATGGCGCCGCCGATTGAGGTTCCCACCAACTGTGAATTAGCCCTGCGATTAAATTTCTAAGTGTTAACGGTGTGAAAGAGGCTGGAATTCTTCGGCAGATTAGTGAAGTGCATTGAAAAACAAAAGCACTAGCACACAAATGGGTTAGAACATTTAAAGATGGCCACATGAATGTTCGTGACGTGGAACGAAGTGGGTGACCCTCTGTTATTTGCTTAAAATTGATCAAAACGTGAGAGAAAACGGACGGTATACGATTTTGTCACTATCTTATGAGTTTTATTTAGCGTTCAGAAGTGTCTTTTGTAAATGTGTTACCGAACGCCTGGTTTACAGAAAGTTGTGCTCACACTAAAAAATGTTGACTGATGTGCACAAAACCAAACGTTTGAGGAGTGCGTTCACTTCTCTTGAGCGGTACAAGAAGAAAGGTGTTTTTAAGCCAATTTGTCACAGGTTTCGAATCACTTCTTGACGCTTGAGGTGTCAAACACTTTGCTATAGACTGCACTAATCTCCTGATGAATTTCAGCCGCTTTCATACCGTTATGACTTATAAATTAAATCGCGGCACATCACAGTCTGCGGCGACCTCAATCAGCGGCGCCATTTTGAATGCTCACAAACAGATGAAAATCCGGTTGATTTTTGCCGGAGTTGCGTCCTAGGCTTGCCAATAGATACAGGTAAACAGCGCAGTATGCAGTAATTCCAACTGCAACGGCGGAATTAAAAAACGGTACTTACTTTAAAAACATGCCTCGTATATTAATTAAATGTTAACTCAGTAATATCCCTCTAAATCGATAAAAAAGAACATATTAAAAGTGTTATTAGATGTTTATATAAAAATACCCCCGTAGCAGCAAACCTGCATACTTAGCGAATTTCCAATGCATATATATTTATCTTAATGCCACATAAAGCTACATACCAAGTTTCATCAATATACATTCATAAATAAACAATTTATGACATTTTAATTATTCTCCATAAGAATAACATGGCGGCTGTGTATGCAGGGTTGCTGAAGCAAGGAACACAAAAAATGGGGTTTTATGCTTATATCAATATAACTCAACTAGGTGAAGTCACTTACCAAATTTCATTAATTTATTTTCATAATTGAGGGAGATAACACGTTACTTATTCTCCATAAGGATAACATGGGGCTGAGTACGCAGGTTTGCTGCTATGAGAGCCTTTGTCAAAAAATTGTTTTTTTGAGGAAATATCAATGGTCCACAACCAGATAAAGCCGTATACCAAGTTTCGTCAGTATATGTTCATAAATAAGCGAGATATAAAATTGTTATTTTCCTCCATAAGAATAACATTAGACAACGTACTGTGTTTAGCACTTTCAATATCTCGGTAACCAATTGACGTAGAGAAATGATCAAAATACCAAATTGTGTGTTTTTTTAAGCTGAATCCAATGGGAAAAAATAAAATCTGACTATTTCCAAAATTATATGTAAAAAATTCAAAAAACCCATTTTTGGGGTACAAAACCCCCCCAAAATACCCCTTCGGATAGAGCGATCTGGCTGGTTTTCGAACTTAAAGTCATAAATGTTGCTTTACACGTTTATACCAAATTTCATCAAAATCGAATAATTTTTACGAGAGTTATCGTGCTCACGGACACATATATATATATATATACAGTTTCGAACGAATGGTATTTTTGGGGTCTGGGGACCTCAAAACGAAAAGTTATCATGGTCCCGGGCCTAGGTCTTACCATGCCGACTACGGTAATAGCTTCTTCCCTATAGGGGAAATTCGCTAACATCTTAAATTATTACAAAGCTTTAATCACCCGTCCTAAAAATATGTGTGTTGGTGGGTACGCCCTTTTGGCATGAATCCCTCAAATATATAGTTAGTCCAATTAGTCTTGAGACCATATTCTCTTCAATACAAATTTTGTATTGGTATGCTTGATGATATACATTTAAAATCCAGTCTTTTGGGTTTATTTTACTTCTCTACGAACGAACCCTGACGCCAATTCATCACTTGATCCAGTCCAGACCCAGTCAATATGTCAGATTCAGGTCCGAGTAGGATGAGTATATTGAAGCAAAAATGGTTATAAAGAATGTAATTTAATTTCGTTTAGACATTTTTCTACGTAATGCGATAACTACAAACGAATAACTTTTTTTAGAATAGCGTGCATGCGAGAATCTAACAAAACTAGATATTTTTTATATTATTCTCGCATTTAAGAATTCATTTTATCAACAATTTTATTAGATAATATATGATCCATTTTGAAAAAAAAGGAAAAAAAACGTTCAGTCTAAATAAAATATTGATTTTTTAGCAGTTTTCAAAACCACATTTTTGAAGATTTTGGAAAATTAATAAATACTTGTGTTAAATGTTTCTTAGACGACAATTATCGGAATTGAGAGTTGTAAAAGACAGATTTCTCTAAAACAATATTCGCAAAAAAATAAATCCACAACTAATAATTAGAAAAAAATATATTTAAATATAAATATAAATATTAATATAAATATTAATATTTATATTTATATTTAAATATATTTAAATATATTTATCTGCAGTAAAGCCATCTGCATCGACTCTTGTAGTGTCGCAGCACAAATTTCCAATAAAATCATTATTATTTTATATAAAACTCTTGCACATTTAAAAAAAACTATCATAACCATTCAAAGCAAAAACTAATTTTTATAAATTATGCTAATGATAAAATAGCAATATTTATTTGTTCATTGTTAAAAGACCAAATAATACATTACATACATTATTAAATACATTATTAAATCCCACGCACGTTACACATATTCAGTAACGTCAAATAGGTCAAATTAGTTAATAATTAGTTAATTAGTTAATATAATATGTCCATATGTCCATTAACCATAGTATCGAAAACTCTAAATAATAATTAAACGAATAAACAAATATTGATCTGTTAATATTGTCTAAAATATCATAATATTTCAGGTAATGTTTCAAAATAATTTTAGGTATTATGAACTTCTATAGAATTTATTGAAAACAATGTATAACAGCTACATAATTCATTACTCATATATTTATTACTGAATTTGATTTTCATGAATTGCCAAACAATATTTTATTTTTCGGACCATAACATTGTAACAATACATCACCTGTAAACGTATGAGCAATAAACAGGAGTGCAGTGCCTCAGGTGCATAAACAAGTGGGGCGATGTATAGCGTGGTGTAGAGCCGCCTCTACACATACACTCCTTGTAAAAGTGCCTCAATTAATTTAATACAACTTGATTATCAGTGTGCGTTAAGCCCCGAGTTTGGGTTTATATTCGGTATCGAGGTTTTTGGTTAAAACCAATATGTATAAGCTGGGGTAGTAAAATCCGATTCGATGTTTTCACTGTCAGAATTTGTGGGGTCCTCTATTCCACTCCCTATACCTATACCAACATTTACTCTTTTAAATACCATTTATGAATTTATTTTAGCTGTTTCGAGTTTACTCTTTGCTGTAAGGGTGTCACAAATACGTTGAAAAATAAATAAGTGAAAACCATTCGTTAAAATAAAATTTGTATTGTAAAAAACATTTCTTCCAACAGCAGATTACCTATAAGCTTTAACATGGTACGTATAGTTAAGTATGATTTTAGGAAATGGCACACCAAAACAATGATTTTAAATAACATATAGATTGATTTTAAACAAATTTTGTTTTGAGAAATACATCATAATGGAAACCTACAAGTATGTTTTACTAAGTAATTTACTCTGTCCTTCCCATTTTAAACAGTTTCTTGCATTATAATATCTTGGAGACAATACACCTGTAGATTAAGCCTAAGCTTCACACAACCAAGTTGGTGCGAAATTTTATTTTAATAAGATTTAACGCACATAGAAACAGTATTCTTAAATTATTCTAAACAAATATTTAAAAAATTCTTCTTATTGGTAACGTGTGATTATTTAAAATGTGTGCTAAAACATCCTTAGGTCTTAGCAAAGTACGGATTTATAACGTTTTCCAGACTACTAAACAACACTTTCTACGAAACTGTGTTGCAATTAAAGTAATTTGGATTTTAAACTTAAGAAATACGACTTTTTAACATGGGGCATATATTATTAAATTCTTTTAAGAATCTGATAATCTAAATAATTTAATGATCCGTTTTGTTTACACGTTTATTTAATAATACTTAAAATATTATACAACCACGTTTTATTACAATGGACAATTAACTGTTTAAAAGAATGAACGTTGTCAACAACTAAATAAATTTTGCTTACAAGACGTTCTACACTGGAGCGGATCTCTGAGTGCCTCGACAGTTTTACACAGGGTTTTATGGATGAGTAAATCCCGCAGACAGACTTGCGCGCATGCTCTTGCAGCGTATAAACTTATCTCAGTGACAACTGAAATCAATTAAAAATATAGAGAACCGCCAACAGTTATGGTTTCCGTTTTTAATATATAGTGACTATATAAACAACTTTAACCATACTATTGTCAACATTTCACTTTCAAAATATTTAAATTTTTAATGTCTGAAACCAACTTCATTAAAATATTTACCAATAGTTGTAAACCAAAACAGAACAAACTACTTTCGTATCGATTGCTAATATGTTTTTTCTCTTAAGAGTAAAGATCGTTCTCTCATTTTATTAAGTTTCTAACTTAAAATTTAAATAACTGCTTTTAGTTGTGCGAAAGAGAAAACAAAGACATGAACAATGTATTTTAAGCGGAAATGGTTTTGATAAATAGTAGTAATAACCTCCTGCGTTTCACTGATGTGATTTATTCATTCAATCTCTCCCTTTGTGTTGTTTAAATTTTTGTGCTGCAATTTTCAATTACAATTTATTAAGACGATTTTGTACCAATAATAATAATAATAACTAGTCGACCGCACTGCGAACCAAATCTTGCCAGCTGATCAGATGTTCTTTTGTTTACATCTTCGCTCCTGTCAAAACAAACTATTCGTTTTATTAGTGAATTTCCTTTGGAAAGTGAACTATTAGCATGACCCGCACGGTGAAACTTAAGCCCAGGACCACCATAGAAGTTCCTAACGTGACCCCCTGAACACGTTTTGGGGGGTCGTTCAAAATTATATATATATATAGACATATGTATGTATATATATATATATATATATATATATAATATATGTGTTTGCACTCTAGCGGTCGCATTTTTTGCCCGATTTACTTCAAATTTGGTAAAAAATCCAAATCTTTTCTGTAATCAGTTTGACAAGTTTGTTGGGCAAAACAATCGGAAAACTCTAAACCCCTTTTTTGGGGATTAATCTCTCAAATTTAGAGTTGTTGGGCCCAAAAAGGGTCAGAAATGCCCCGAATGTAAAATTAATGCATGTAAAAAGATGGAAATTAGTGAGGAAAAAGTTTTAAGCCCTCTCTTGTCATTCTAGCATACATATTTACTGAGTTATTAAAGAAAATGTGTATAGACTAAACGCAGTACGTTGTCTTATGGGGATTTTACACTAGAAAAGCCTGTTATTCCTTTGTTAGAGTACTTTTATCATCCCCAGCAACCTCACGCCTACCTTTAAGCCTGTCTGGACCTTCTCCTAACATTATAATGCACAAAATTGTATTCCCAGCTTTGCAGGTAAATGAAACCAGGAGCATCAGAACAGCCAAAAAATTACTGTTTTCAGATTTCAATAAAAATTGGAATAAATGTATGTTATTACACTGATTTGGAGTTTTAAAAGTTTGTATTTGGAAATTCACTTCCCTCACGTCAGCGTGCTGCGTGCGAACTCGTTTATTTTTCATATTACTTAAGAGGGCTCTAAACCTTCGCCAAACGGCCGAAAAACACACCTCCGTATTACTCAAATTCTGAGGTTATTAAAGCACCTAGCGACCTCCAGTGAACGATAAAATGTTTCTCATGAAATTAACTAGGTTAATAAAGTTATTTTAAGGTTTTAAGTTATTGTTATACATATTTTATTCGGGGTTAAACTCAGTGAAAATTGACCATTTTCTACTACGTAAATGTCAAACAGTTAAGATTAAATTAGAAAGTTTTTCTGTTTTAAAACCCTTATTAGTTATTCAAGATCATTTCCCGCTAGGCAGAATTTCATAGAAACCAATATTTATCTCATAAATCGAGTAATTTGTGAGGGTTGTTTCTGAAAAGCGCTTCGCAAAACACCCCCGTACAGAGGACGCTCTGGCGAGCGGCGATGGAACTACCACCGCCAATGAGACATTCGTCAGTGTCGCCAACCTCTGTTTCTCTACCTATTGGGACATCGGACGGACGTAATTCCCCAGAAAGGTCCTCTGTGTCCTTGCTTCAAACTACTCTAAAGACACAATATTTGCCCGTCGTACCATACCGTCATTCTTGATGATATAGCTAAATCAAATTTCAAATGACATTATCTGGGCTTTTTACCGTTCAAGAATGTGATCAATATCATTCAATATGATTAAATGATTAAACCTAATATACTGTAATACACCAAAAATTTGAATAAAATTAATCCTTCCTTATACAATATTTTGTTTACAAAAATTAAGATTGTTCTATTTATTAATGTTTACAGTTGATACAAGTAGTAACAATTATATTTAACGTTACCAAGTGCAATCCGTTTTATATTGTTTTTCGTTAACCGTATAGTAAGAAGTTTCTCATTAACCATCATAACTGTAACTCGGCGTAGGTACAACGTGGCTTTAGCCAACTTCATCGCAATCTGTTTCATGTCATTTTCAAAGTGTGTGTGGTTATAAAATACTTGTATAACGCGGCGCGGCGGCCGCGCCGATTTCCAAGAGCACTGAGCGAGGCGCCCCTCGACCAAGGGTGGGAGTGCATCACCTCACTTCCTGGAAGATCATCCCATACAGCATTTTCCTTGTCCGCAAACCTTCAGTTCATCAGTTGATCTTTGTGACAGTGAAAATACCCCCAGTGTGTAAAAAGGCAGAAATATTGCAATTTCGTCATGTGGACACCTCAAGGAATGAGGATGGAAGCGTTTGGATCATGATTATTATAACAGATGATAATAATAAACCATAGTCTTTTATCATACTCAAGATGTTTCATTTCTGTTTACTAGTGATAATAATGCGGAAGCGGATTCCAGACGATGATATAAATCATATTGTCATACTTTATCCCTTTTATCATATTATCTATGTTTTACTTTCTCCCCTCGCATGTGTAATACGAAAAAAGAGTCCCTGGACCAAAAATACTAAATAATTTTGTCTGGTCAAAAGAATGTTTTTTTATTCTCGCAAAACCGTAGACCTTACAAGTAACGATCGAAAGGGGCGCCAAAATCGGATGAGGGCGCATCATATTTTCTCCCTTATTACATATAACAGCAATATTAAACTCGAATCATTACAACTTCAATTAATGATGAAACCCCAGTTGAATACTCTCCAATCCCCAAACCATATTTTTCGTCATCTAGGAAGCACGTTAAAATAATCGAAGAGAGCCGGTTAAAACAATTAGTTGCATCATGTAACTTGATATTTTAATATTGTAATTTTCTTTCAAAGTATTGCAAGTTTTATCCAGCACACTCTCAATACGGTACCAATCAGAATACCCTGAAGTTGTCACAAATCTATAAAGGTCAAAACAACTTCTCAATTTGGAACTGAGGGGAGCGGAGGATTTGTTATCTGATATGTAAATTTAATGTTTAAATAAAATGAAGGTGCAACATGGTGAAAACACAACTTTCTTCCCAATAATGCCTTTCAACAACTTAAAAATACTAATATACAAAAAATTAACAAAATAAGCCGGGTTAATATTACATATTTACAATTTATTTATTTTACAACTACGGATTACGCACTCCACCAGCACCCCGCGACCCGTCATGAGCGCCTAGCGTGTTTCCCCCGACCCCCCAAAAAAAAGTGCCACGCCGTGCTGAAGCACGGCTCGCACTGCCCTAAAGCCGGTACTGATTATTACAATTTTATTTTAATTGATATAATTTTCCTTTTTATTAGCGAATTTCTCCTATAGGGAAGAAGCTATTACCGTAGGTGGCATGGTAAGACTTCAGCCCGAGACCATGATAACTTTTCGTTTTGAGGTCCCCAGATGCCAAAAACACTATTCGTTCAAATTTATATATATGTATATATATATATATATATATATATATATATATGTGTGTGTGTGTCCGTTACCGCGATAACTTTTGAAAGAAACGCCCGATTTTGATGAAATTTGGCACAAATGTGGAGAGTAGCATTTATGAATAAGTTCGAAAACCAGATCGATCGCACTATGAGAAGGGGGTTTTATGGGGGTTTAAATTTTTCCAAAAATTTGTTTTTTGCAAATTTGACCCCAAAATCTCAAAAACATTCAATTTTGGTTATAGCCATTTTATAGAGCTTAAAAAAACAAATAGTTAAGTATGTTGAATCATTAACCTAGGTTAAGTGGTTGCGGAGAAAATAAAAAAAAACGTGTCCCATGTTAACCTTAAGGGAAAAAGGTTTTTAGATTTTTCTCAGATAGTTTTACTAAAAACTTCACATTTCTGTTTATAAATGTGTTTAGCTCAACAAAACAAACATTTTGGTGTTTTAATCGTTGTTCTACGTCCAACCGTTGCAGAGATATTCAAAGTGCTAAACACAGTACGTTGTCCAATGTTATCCTTAAGGAGAATAAATAAAATTCTATATCTCGATTATTTATGAATGTATATTGATGAAACTTGGTATGTGGCTTCAACTAGTTGTGGTATATTGATATTAGCACAAAAAAACAAGTTTTTTGTTGATAGTCCCCGTAGCAGCAAACCTGCATACTCGGCCCCCATGTTATTCATATGGAGAATAAGTAAAGTTGTATATCTCCCTTAATTATGAACCTACATTAAGAGAACTTGGTATGTAGCTTCACCTGGTTCATTTGTATTGATAATTGCAAAAAAAAACACATTACTTATCTTCCTCGTTGCAGCAAACCTGCGTCCTCAACCCTAATGTTATTCTTATGGAGAATAAATAAAATGCTATATATAACTTATTTATGTATGTATTTTTGTGAAACTTGGTAAATAGCTCTATGTAGTAGTGAGTCACATATATATGCATTGGAAATTCGCTGAGTACGCAGGTTTGCTGTGACGGGGGTATTACTGAAAGGTCTTTAATTCCAAACGAAGTATTTTGTATCTTAGTGCCAATTTTTATCTTTAAAACCATAAACTATAACCAATTCAATGTTTATTAGTGATTGTTACATCGGGCTACTTTTCATGTTTTTTATTAACAGTTAAAATGTTGCAGTCTAACCTAATCCTAGAAATTCTGTAGCATATTACAGTACACTGTATACAAAACCTATGTGCAATACAGTCGGGTTTTTACTTTACAACTTGTTTTTCTTCATCCCTTATACAACATGATTGATAACTATTTATCTGAGTAATGATTCCATAATATTACACAATTGCAACGTTTAAATGTTTTGTACTATTCCGAAATTAAGTTATATAATATCTTAAGTTTTTACAACTATTATTTATATAATCGAATTTCACAATTATTATTTGTTCTTGGATCTATTCTCAATCTTTAAATAATCTCACATGTTTTATCATAGAGGGTACATTTTATATCCTACGGACATTTTTATTGACAACTACGTAAGAACTACATGAATTTTCTATGCATTCATATATTTTAATGTTTATACATTTGTTATCCATGCAAAATGGTCGTGACAAACATTTTGAGTTCGGGGCTAAATCCAAAGTGAGATTCTCAAAGAGAATTTTAAAGGAATATAGAAGCAGTGAGGTGACAGCCAAGACATCAGCCTGCCTCCTGCCACTGGCGACATCGGGAGTTACCGTTGTTCGTTCAACTTCCCCACGAATCCATGGATTCCCTTTCGGTTGGCAGTAATGCGAAAAACCGGTTTAGAGGGTGGCTCGCCTAGCGCGGCCACTTGTGAAAATTGAAACTACGTGGAGCTTTGTGGGACACAGATCGTTGTACTCCACTGTGGCCACGGACCTTTAGAGCCACCTTAAGTTTCAGAGAAGCGGTATACTTTTAGCCCGTGGGAGTATTTTTCGTCATTAGTTGGCACGATATGCTTTAAAATGAAGGGTAAATCATGTAATTTGATAAATGAACAGGGAAGATCTCGCGGAGTGACAGAAAAACAGGCTAGAGAAATAATACATAAGATAATAATTTGTAGATAACGCTTTTATACCTGGGGAATGCAACAGTTGTGCAGCCATTTTTCTTAATTTTTAACCACGTGCATTGAATATAAACAGTAGATGTTAAAAAATAGCAGGTGTTTTAGTTGTTTCTTTGATATTCATAGTGTTTTCTAGTGTTTGTAAAAATTAAAAGTTGTGATATTTGTTTAAAAAAAAAACAGTGCAATATCAACGAAACCAGTGCGGAGTAAATTATCCCACAACGAAGTAGAAACTAAACTTGTTAATTTGATATCTCTAATTAGATTAAAATGATTTATACGGTTGGTCTTACGGACTAAAAACGATCGTTCATATACTATATGGCAGAATTATTAAAAGCTAAACAATTTAAATAGTTATTTTTTGAATACAAAGAAATTTATATAATTTTGATCGTTTATTATAGGCGTTCTTTATAAACCCCACACTATGCCAAACTTACATAAGCGAGTTACAAGTTAACCATAACTTATCAATTTAGTTATCGATAAAGCCTTAGACTGGGTTTCAAATCGGAATATTTAGTCCAGGAGATTAAGGCGGTGTCTGTGACAGCAGTAATCATCTGATTAGGCCAGCCTCTAAGTCGGTAATCCCCACCCCCTGGGGGTAATGAATGGAACAATCCCCACCCCCCTGGGGGTAATAAATGAAACAGCCCCCACACTGACCGGAATACTGAACCGAATAACTCGAAGAGTTTTTTTTGTTTCGGGAAAGAAAACCTGTATTCGTTTATATTTGACCTTCAACACATTTTATAAGATAACTACTACGGCGAGAAGTTCGTTACAATAATTATCTGCTATAGTTCATTCAGCAGTAACAACCTTCACTCAGAGATTGTGTAGTCATTGGTAGTATTAAAACGAGGAGGTAATTATATGAGTCTTGCGCCTTTTTACAGTGAGCGACCTAGCTGTGCTTATCCCCCTTCAGGACGTGCAAATACACGAAGCTTATTTGCTTCTCTGCAACCGCATAACAGTTCTATGTGCTGTATAAATATCTATAATTATGCACATTTAAGAGATACTGACACTTTAAAGACGGAGCCCCAAATAATTAAAAAAATTGTAATATGTTTCTTTTTAACTGTATTGCATTGTCGGTCTGCCAAAGAAATTAAATTAAATTTGGTCAATTAGTTTCATTCAGCTGAATCCTACTAGGATGACAATGGAGATAAAAGTTCTAAAGGGAAGTGCACTTCGTCAGGTTGCAATAGCACTTACCTAGATTTTTATTTAGTATTAAAATCTATATAAATAAAGCAGAGTTCTTGTGTGTGTGTGGCTCGCTTACGGCTAAACTACAAGGGGTTAAGGCATGACATTTTCAGGGTAGGTTCCTTTAGGTTACAACTGTTGTACCTGACTCTCAGTGTCCTCTAACTCCTCTAGGGCTTCCCACGTGGGACATCCAAAATTCCACTGTTAAACAAATGAGACCATACTGTTACAGTTTTCTGCTACTTATTTAATGTTATTCAAATAAACAGATGACATTAGTAATTTAATTTTTTAACTACCGGGTGAAACCGGTATAATCAGCTAGTTATTTTAATTATTTTTTTTAGGGTTGAGTGTAGCATTTTTGAACATCTGATCAGTTGAACAAGTAGAGCATTAACGCAATATCCCAAACCTCTACATTCATACAAGTTATCTAATATATGTATATTAACTACTATAATAGCAGTTTTACAAGATTTTTACGTTAGTTTGACTTAATTGTTTGACAGAGCAACAATAACTTTTAACAAACAGATAGTTGTAAAAACTATAAACTAAACTAACATACCTATACATTTTTATTTTTATATGGATATCTAAACCAATATCAAAGTAAGTCTTTATTTGTATACCACCGATGTAATCAATCCGGCTGCCAGTTCAGTATTCGGATCAGTGATTTGCCCCATTCATCACCCCGGGATGGTGACGTGGGGATTACCGACTGTGTGATCCAATAACTTGATTTCGATCGCAAGTTGTGTTCATAGAACCGGGTTGCGAGTATTCTGTCATAATAAAATCGCAATCAACACGATACCTCTTACTATCTCGTACTACACTACCTTAATACCTATATTACTCGTATACTTTCTGTAACCTCCTGCAACTCTCATACCTATTGTACCTCATATATTACCAACTGTACCTCCTGTTACTTCCTGCAACTCTCATACCTATTGTACCTCATATTACCTACTGTACCTCCTGTTACCTCCTGCAACTCTCATACCTATTGTACCTCATATATTACCAACTGTACTTCCTGTTACCTCCTGCAACTCTCATACATATTGTACCTCATATTACCTACTGTACCTCCTGTTACCTCCTGCAACTCTCATACCTATTGTACCTCATATTACCTACTGTACCTCCTGTTACCTCCTGCAACTCTCATACCTATTGTACCTCATATTACCTACTGTACCTCCTGTTACCTCCTGCAACTCTCATGCCTATTTTACCTCATATTACCTACAGTACCTCCTGTTACCTCCTGCAACTCTCATACCTATTGTACCTCATATATTATCAACTGTACCTCCTGTTACCTCCTGCAACTCTCATACCTATTGTACCTCATATTACCTGCTGTACCTCCTGTTACCTCCTGCAACTCTCATACCTATTGTACCTCATATTACCTACTGTACCTCCTGTTACCTCCTGCAACTCTCATACCTATTGTACCTCATATATTACAAACTGTACCTCCTGTTACCTCCTGCAACTCTCATACCTATTGTACCTCATATATTACCAACTGTACCTCCTGTTACCTCCTGCAACTCTCATACCTATTGTACCTCATATATTACCAACTGTACCTCCTGCAACTCTCATACCTATTGTACCTCATGTATTACCAACTGTACCTCCTGTTACCTCCTGCAACTCTCATACCTATTGTACCTCATATTACCTACTGTACCTCCTGTTACCTCCTGCAACTCTCATACCTATTGTACATCATATTACCTACTGTACCTCCTGTTTCCTCCTGTTCCTCATATGACTCCTTTTATCTCCTATACCTTTTATACCATATATACCTCCTGTTTACCTCATATACCTCATATACCTCCTGTCACCTCTTGTACCTTCTGCACCACGAATACCTCCTACTTCCTCCTGTATGCCCTGTACCTCATATGCGTCCTGTTTCCTCCTGCACCTCCAGTGTCTCGTATGGCCTGGTACAGCGTGTAATTATTCATATACTACCTCTTGATTCATTATATTAATTATCTTATCTCCTTCGTTTTTAACTCCAGCATAGGAGAGTAAAACATAATTAGTGTCGCGGCTGTAACTTAGCTGAGAATTGGGTAAGGAGATTATTGCACTATACCATTTATGTGTGGTTCTTTACCACCGATTATATTAATTCATTCATTGATTTGTCAGGGAAACTACCATTTTATAGGAAATTAATTCCTTTTACAAAATGTATGACAGGGACAGTTAACAATCATTTATAACTACTGAATCATCAGTGTTTATTTAATATTTTATATACTGCCCTCAGTTCCGTTTATTCTACACTGGTTGACTGCCAGTATTCAGAAGATCCAACGCTATCCAGAGGGAGGATAGGTAGTGTAGGGGTAATAAGAATCCCACCCATAAATAGTTATCTTGCGAAAAAGGATTTACCTCTATTAAGTACACATTTTTTCGGATTAATAAAAAATAAATAAATAACCTTAAAAGTGATTTTTACCGGTAATGATAAGTATGAGTTATATAGGAGTTATAAGGAATCTTTTTTATTACACGAACAAACTGCATTTACGTATTTATTCGTGTTCTGGCAATAAAATGTGAGCGTATTTAATATTTCAATGGAAGAAGTTATTTTAAATCGCCATATTATTATGTTATCACACCAGGGGAGGTTGTGGGTGGGTGTCTACCAGTAATTATAGGCGAGTTACACTAAGTGGTGTCTGGTGTGCCACCTTGTCCTATTGGAAGGACGATCAGCACAAAGGAAGATTAATATTACTTAGGGAAATCTATTTATATCCCCGGCACGTGTGATTTGTCTTCTCTCCTGTTATTTGTAAATCCAAGTACGAATCGTCTTGTCACGCGGATTCCTCAATTTGTCTCTAGATACGTGCAACTTATCCTAAGGGATTCTAGTAATATATATTGGTTTTATTCGGTATTAAGGGTCCCACACAAAATACACCCCAAAAACCAATAAGAGTTTTCAATATTTCTTTGGTGACAAAGTTCATCTCATGAAATATTGCTCTAAAATTTCTGTAAGTTTTGAGGAATGGTCGATTTAGATTTAAAAGACAATAAAAATAAACTCAATATAAAGATGCCAACAGAAGACTTTTAACAAAAGAAGTCAAACCAACATGTTTAAAACGCTGAAATCAGCTGTAACGTTAAATATACCAGGGAAAGTAGTAAAGGGGCTTCTTAACTACAGGGCAATGATGAGGAATGGCGTGATAACAAGAATCCCACTATTATAGAGAACTTATTTACTGTTATTTCAAAAAGCGTTTAGATATTGTTACACGTATCTTAAAAAGTACAGATTGATAATGGTAATGTTGAAATAGTAACAATAACATTATTTTTGTACGTTTCTCACCAACATCCAGTGTTTCTGTAATTATAGTTCTCTTCACTTTAAAATGTCCCTTTTAAAGGGTGATTTTTAAATGTGTCACCTTTCAGTGTTTTCTTTCAGTTCGTAAACTTAAATTTACATACTAAACTATACCCATACCAATATAAAATCCGGCAATTAATAAATTTGTATTTTAGATGCATCGTCAATTTGAAATTAAAAAATAAAATGTTTGTTTAGAGATGTACCTTAGTAGTAAGTTACGGGTAATCGAGTTTTCAGTTAAATTACGAACCTATCATTCGCACTCATTGCTTTAGCAAATTGATTACTTGGTCAGGTATCAAACAGATCCATCTGTAACTGTAATACATGAGAGTTCCTGTAGTTAAAAGCTTAACCGAAATTATTGTACAACCAAAATCGTATAATTTAACTGATATGAATGGGCTAGCCAGCACAACTAATTCTGGAAGTAGGCCTATGTTAGGTCTAAATATATTTCTATCCTAATATTTATTTTCAATTTCAGCAAAATTAAAAACACCGAATCAATTAAATTCTAATTTCGAGATACAATATTATGAAAGAGGAAATTAACGGTACCTAATCTGAAGACATTCTTTATAGTGACGAAACTTGGTCACAAAACATGTTAATATGTATATTAGGATCCTAAAATGTATAGGAAATTTGAAAATATTCTAAAATTCCGTAAGACTTTGCCCAATTTACCTTGAAGGTATAAAAGTATCTACATGACATAAGGATTTTATTTGGTTAGATTATTAAACATATGCCAATTAGCCGTTAAAGCTCCTTCGGTTCACCTGAGAATGCAGCACATGTGTTTCTCCGAATAATCTACTAAAAACATGACAAGAATTTCCCTGGGATTATTTTTGTTGTTTGTTACTTTTGTCTGGGATTATTAAGCCAAGTTTTTTTGAAACAATTTTGATTTTGAGAAGTTCTTGACATTTTAGTTTGAGGTGAACACTTACTGAAAGGTATAATTTCCCTAGCTAGAACAGTTTGTTATAACAAACCTAATTTAAACCAAACTAATACTACTCCTATTACAATAAATTTACTATTTTAATCAATAGTTAAGACCCGAGAACAAGACACTCTTTTTACTTTAGAAGCGTCTTTGTTTAAATTAATTTTAATCTAGAACATACTATTATTTCCTCCATTTTCTTGAAATCTTTAGCTGCAATAACATGTAAAAACGTGAAAATGCCTTATGTTTCAATGTTGAGCCATGACCCATAATCAAAGAGGCTTCTTAAATAAAAAGAGTGTCTTGTTTTCGGGTCTTAACGTCGCGTTACGAGATATTGTGACGCCTGCAGATCTTAACTGCAATCAGCTTTGCATCGAAGTACAGCTATTTCCTTTTCACGCCTGAAACTCCGATAATGAAATAACTCCAGGAAACTCGACACCACAGATAAAATAATACATTTGTATTCTATGCTGACACCAAGAACAAACTATCGATGTATCCATGTGTTGTTTGCGGGAATTATAATACGTATATCAAAACGAAAAATGTTATTGCTATCTAGGACGGTCGACAGCTAAATGCCCTTACATAGTAGAGCCTATACTACTGGTTTAATGCTTACCACCATATAACCCTATCAATATATTGAAATCATTACCCTCTCTTAAATCATTTACCCACGCTGTAATAGTTTCAGTATCAGTGCGCAAACTAGAATATGTATATATTTAATAATTTTAGACATAATTAAAAATATAAACAAATGAAATGTAGAAAACCCGTTATTTTAAGGCTTTTTACTATTGATTTAAACAGTAAATTTATTGAAATACCCTGTATATATGATGAGGTGTTTCACACAATATCTTGCGAGAAGTAAATATTTGTCAACGTGTAATGGGATCATAAGTTGAGTTCCAGTGTTATAAATGTTGGCTAAATTGTATTTAGTAAATTAGTTATTAATAAGCATTTTTGTTTGTTTTTTTTCAAGCGTGGAGTTTTCCAAGTTCCTATAGTCAACTACTTATCTATACCAGCTATCCCCACTGAATTTGAGGTGTATTAAAGGCTTGTGTTGAAGAATCTCGCGTATAAACTATAATAATATAAGTATAATGATCCTCTGGAACATTTTCGAGCGAATTTCATTTAAGAACAAATTTAATCAAGCTGTATTAATTTGACCTAAAAATCATAAGCTATTACTTGGATAAACGTAGTTCAACTATTTAGTTCTCGCAGGAAGCTATGTAGTACGCCTCAACATATATACAGTACAGCCGCGTCCACTCCAATGGGAGGACCGATGCTACTAGATGTCGAAAGAGATTCAATTCTCTACCTTTTCTATGAATTGTTAAACCAACGTTGAAATATACAATGTTTCTAGTTGACTACTTACATCTCAGTAACAAGTTTAGTTCTCCTTTTTATGGCTTTTTACACCTGCCATGGCAATAACCTCTATTTTTGCTGGTGGATGTTAACAATATATACACTTTTTAATGTGTGTGTCTCCATGGCCATACATTTGATGTACATTCCATTGTATATTGGGACAGGCTGGTATTGTGGTTAACAAACTTGACTGGCTAACTGTTGTTTTTGATCAGATTCTGATGGTTCAGAACCAGTACCGGCTCTAGGGCAGTGCGAGCCGTGCTCCAGCACGGGGCGCGGCGCTTTTGGGGGGGGGCGGCACTCGGCGCTCATGACGGGCCATGGGGTGTGTGTGGGATTGGGGGCGTAGTCCGTAGCGCTAAAATAAAGTATTTGAAAAAAATATAAATCCGACTAATTTTGTAAATTTGTTGTATATTAGTATTATAAATTGTTAAAGGCATTGGGAAGTATGTTGTGCATTCACCATGTTGCACATTCATTATACTTAAAATATTAAATTCACAAATCAGATAATCACAATCTCCGCTCCCCTCTATTCCAAATCGAAAAGTTGTTTTGACCTCTGTCGTTTTGTGACATTGAGAGTGTGAATAAAACTCGCAATACGATGAAAAAAAATTGAAATGTTAAAATATCAAGTTACACGATTCAACTAATTAATTTAATCCGCCATCTTCGATTATTTTAAACTACTTCCTAGCTGAGGAAATATATGGTTTGGGGATTGAAGAGTATTGAGTCGGCATTTCATCTTTAAGGTTGTGCATCCGCCAGGCTAGTCTGGCAGCGAGGAGCAGTAGTTCCGCATATTGCCGCGCACACCGCTAGGACGTCAATTCGGCTGATGCGGGCATGAGTGTGCTTGTGTGGGTTGGCTGGGGGTAGGGAGAGAGGCACTGGCTCCTTCTGCTCCTTTTCTCTCTCTCTCTCCCCCTCTCACCGTGTTTGTCATCGAGGCATACCTTTTACCTTGCGTTGGCCGGGCGGCCGGCTGGGGCTGGGCTGGGCTGACTCGCTCATTGCAAGCTTTTCGCCTTTGATTTAAATATTTTACTAACGGTTACTAATATTGGTGCTATTATTATAAAGCCCTTTCATTGTTACCAATTGTATTACCAACACCAAACATAATGATTGATAAACGGTATGTGTGAACTACTTTAAAAATAAATAAAGAGTTTGCTATACAAACTTATTTATGTGATTCTCATCTAAATAATTTCCAAATGTAAAAAGTTTTTCGACTAATCGTTTTATATATACAAATATTATTAATTATAATAAATAAGAATATTCTTACAAATAATACTGATGATTCAATTTTATATTAAACTTGTTATAAACATTTATGGTGTACAATTTGTTAATACTAGTATAATCAGATTTGTGTTGTTTACAATTGTTTTAATTTTTTGTTGTATCTAATTTTAAAGTAAATAAAAATCGTTGATACGAAAAATGCTTGACATTTTGACCTTGGCAATTTGACCGCATTCCATGGTCGCCGTAATTTTTAGACCGAAAACGACAAGTGAACGTAGTTTATCGGCCAAAAATAACCGCATCAGTTTATACCCAAACAGCAATTTACAGTAAGGCCAACCAACCATCGATATACTACGTTATATAGTTATATAGTATAAACCATATGGATCGCTCGCCGAGTAGCCGTAGGTGAGCGATTTTCGGTCCCCAGCACATAGGCGTATAGAGGGCCGCCGAACAATTTTTAGCATTGGACGCGCTTTCAATTACAAGCTTCTGCACAGTACTAGGATTATTTAAATAGGACAAATTTTATATATTTGTAATCTGCGTAATATGTTGCAACTAACAGTATAAATATCTTCCAGTTTGGTAAATGTTCGGAATTTATACAATAACAAATACTTCGATTTTTTTAATCGGGACAAGAAAAAGTAGTAAAGCGTAAACTTTTTTTATTTTTAGGGTAGAAAGAAACTTCCAGCGGCAAAGTTTTAGAACATTAGTTGATCTACATATTTTATTTCAAACATTTTTCAGTCAGATGTTTGGTTTGTCCACAAATCGCTTGCAAATAAGCGCAGCAAATATTATCAGGTACGTCGCGTCGCGCCCACGGTCCCACCGGACGCACAACGCATTCGTCGCCGGAAAGACCACAAATTAGTAAGGGTGTCATCAGATGTAATTAGAATAGTGAAATTTATTAACCACACGGTAAATAATTCTGATTCTCTTATTCAAACCGATAGGTTGATTATGTTAACTTGCAGAGCATTTGTTGGTGAAGTATTTGTTACTCACCATTCAAATGTTGAGTTTGGAGAAGACACTCATGAAATTAGATTAATTAGGTTAATTGGAAAAATGATTTTTAAAGTTATGTGTCATAAAATCGCAAGGGAAAAAAACATTGGCTCAAAATTGTAGAAAACTGGGAATTCGGCAAAAACTGAATAAGTTAGTGCTTTTCAGCAATGTCTAGTTATCTAACAATGTCTTGTCTGTATATCATAGACCTCGTTGCTGTATACTGAATAAATGACCTTGTATAATAAATATATTAGTATAGTATAAGGTAGACCTATAGTTTATAATATTAAATATAATTTTCTTTTATACTTACATTGTCCTACAAATAAAATGTTTATTGTGCTTAGAGTACTGAAATAAAACACAAACTCAGAAAAGACAATGCAAATCGTATTATTTAGGCCCCAACCGATTCGAAAGCTTCATAACACAATAAGTTTCATAATCAGAAAGTATTTTTTAATTAGTGGAAATTACTACTCTGTAATAAATAAATACATTGCTGTCACAGTTCTTGTTTAGTTTGAATGACGAACATACAGAGCTACGCGGTGCGACTGTGTACAAGCGTAGCACCTACTGTTGCGTTTGTTTGAAAGACATTTTTGAACAAACCGAACGTCTGACTGAAAAATGTTTGAAATAAAACATGTAGATCAACTAATTTGCTACAACTTTGCCGCTGGAAGTTTCTTTCTACCCTAAAAATAAAAAAAAGTTTACGCTTTATTACTTTTTCTAGTCCCGATTTTATACGTAACAGCCCCCTTTTATAATAAATAAGGAGGTTATAAAGCGGCTAACATAAATGTAAAATAACGTTCAATAATAAAATTGAAACTAAACCAATATTTAAAATTTTAAAAACGTAATATTTTCTTGAACCTATAATTTTTCTTTAATTATAAATGGACCGCGCTCTAAATGAGCGAAAACCGCGCCACCGAGACCGTCTGAAGGCATAAGAAACTCAATCCCAGAGGTATATTACTGAGGTTACATTTAATTAATATCAAATGCCCCCGTCACAGCAAACCTGCGTACTCAGCAAATTTCCAATGCATAATATATGTCTTAATACCACATAAAGCCGCATACCAAATTTCATAAAAATATATTCACAAATATACAATTTTAGTTATTTTCCATAAGAATAACATTGGGGATAAGTACGTAGGTTTGCTGAAACTAGGAACATAAACAATTGGTTTTTGATCAAACATCAATATATCTCAACTAGGTGAAGCCACATACCTAGTTTCATCAATATACATTCATAAATAAGCAATATATCCCATTTCGATTAATCTCCATAAGAATAACATGGGGGATGAGTACGCAGGTTTGCTGCAACAAGGAACGAAAAAAATGGGTGTTTAGGCAAATATCAATATAACTCAACTTGGTGAAGTCATGTCTAAGGTTTAATTAATTTATGTTCATATTTAAGGGAGACATAGCTTTTAAATCTTTCTCAGTAAGATTAACATGGGGGCTGAGTCCGCAGGTTTGCTGCTATGGGAACCTTTAGCAAGAAATTTGTTTGAGCTAATATCAATAGACCACAACCAGATAAAGCCGTATACCAAGTTTCGTCAGTATACGTTTATAAAGAAGCGAGATATAATTTTTTTTATAATTTTCCATAAGAATAACATTAGACAACGTACTGTGTTTAGCACTTTCAATATCTCGGTAACTGATTGACGTAGAGGAATGATCAAAATATCAAATTGTGTGTTTTTTTAAGCTGAATCTAATGGTAAACATTAAAATTTGACTTTAAAAAAAATTATATGTTAAAAGTTCAAAATACCCATTTTTGGGGTACAAAACCCCCCAAAATACCCCTTTGGATAAAGGGATATGGCTGGTTTTCGAACTTAAAGTCATAAATGTTGCTTTACACGTTTATACCAAATTTTATGAAAATTGGACCTTTTTTACAAGAGTTATCGCACCCAAGGTCACATATATAATACAATATATATATATATATGTACAGTTTCGAACGAATGGTTTTTTTGGGGTCTGGGGACCTCAAAACAAAAAGTTATCATGGTCCCGGGCCTAGGTCTTACCATGCCGACTACGGTAATAGCTTCTTCCCTATAGGGGAAATTCGCTAAAACAATACTTTAAACTTTAAAAATTAGCAATTTACCTTTGTTCTTCAAGCAGCCTGTTGAATGTAACTTCACTTGAATCTTCTGTGTAGTCTGTGGCACTGTTTGTCTGAACTTGTCATTCGTTCTGTTTTTCTTCAAGCTTATTTTTTATTACTAGTCTCCTAGCTCTAGAGCGTTTACAACGCTTTCGCGGACGAGGCCTTCTGGCCATTACAAATGCTATACTCTTACCACCGACAATATAAAACGCCTTAATTAGGAAAACACACAACAGTCAATCGACAACAAAACTGAATATCCCCGTAGCAGCAAACCTGTATACTCAGCGAATTTCCAATGCATATATATATATATATATATATATATATATCTTAATACCACATAAAGCCACATACCAAGTTTCATCAATATACATTCATAAATAAACGATTTATGACATTTTAATTATTCTCCATAAGAAGAACATGGCGGCTGAGTACGCAGGTTTGCTGCTACAGGAGCCATTGGTAAAAACCTTTTTTAGCAAATATCAATGGTCCACAACCAGATGAAGTCGTATACCAATTTTCGTCAGAATACGTTCATAAATAAGCGAGATATAAAATTTTTATTTTTCTCCATAAGAATAACATTAGACAACGTACTGTGTTTAGCACTTTCAATATCTCGGTAACCAATTGACGTAGAGAAATTATCAAAATACCAAATTGTGTGTTTTTTTAAGCTAAATCCAATGGGAAAACTAAAATTTGACTCTTTCCAAAATTATATGTACAAAATTCTAAAAACCCATTTTTGGGGTACAAAACCCCTCCAAAATACCTCTTCGGATAGAGCGATCTGGCTGGTTTTCGAACTTAAAGTCATAAATGTTACTTTACACGTTTATACCAAATTTCATCAAAATCGGATTATTTTTACGAGAGTTATCGTGCTCACGGACACACACACATATATATATATATATATATATATATATATATACATATATATATATATATATATATATATATATATATATACAGTTTCGAACGAATGGTATTTTTGGGGTCTGGGGACCTCAAAACTAAAAGTTATCATGGTCCCGGGCCTAGGTCTTACCATGCCGACTACGGTAATAGCTTCTTCCCTAGAGGGGAAATTCGCTAAAACAGGTGAATCTGTCAATTTGCCGCAGGGCCGCAGAATCCGTTTTGCCGGAATTTTACGCGCGAAACTGAAGAAGTGGTGGGAGTGCAGAGGAGAGAGACAGAAGGAGAGAGAGAAACACAGAAAACGCGCGGAGTACGGTATGACCTTGAGCGGCGACGCACCTCGCCCCTTGACGCGTGCGGGCACTGTAGGTGATCACCACTACACTTGCAGTGCAGCGTGCCGACCCTACATGGTGCTACTTTTACCAATAAGGAAGCAGAACTGTTATACATAGAAAAGATTTTAAAACGCCTATACAATATCAGATAAAACCCACATCTATTAAAACAAAACTCGTTTTTTATTGTTTAAATCTTAATTTTAAAGTAAGGTGTAAAACAACAAAAATTAAAAATTGTTTTTCAGATTTTTGTTACTTTTATTTTAACGCATAAAGGAAGCAATCAGAAAGCAAAAAATGTATTTTTATTTTAAAAAATATCAACGGGTTGCTTTGCTTATTGGTAACAAAACACCCAAAAATCGCCCCTTTAGTCCCTTGTAATAGACCCCTTAATTTTTTTTAAATTTTTTAAACCTCATTCTAGTGTTTAGTACATTGTAACAAACACATTCATACATAAAAATCTGAAATTTATTTTTTGAACGAACAACCTTAACTGAAGTTAAAATGATTCGAGTTTTATATTGCTATTATATTTAATAAGAGGGGAAAATATGATACGCCCCCTCAGATTTTGGCGCCCCCTTCCTTCGGTACTTGTAAGGTCCTTACTTTGAAAAATATAGTTAAAAGTTCCGTCTCTGTTTAGTATAATTTCAAACAAGTTCTTATTTGTTAACTGAGCCATTTCGGGGCATTGGAGATGGAGTGGACAATGTTAAGAATTAAAAATACTTCTCGTCATTACGGATTAGTTGTGTTTTCGTCGTGGTTAATTGATTAAACATCTATATTTCTTCCAAAGTGGCAGTACCTTAGATGAGTTTCGTTTGTATTAACGAAAAAACATGTTTACAGCCAACTTCAGTTTTTGGAGTAACTGGTATCAAACTTAGGTGATCAGAACACTTTTAGAAGATAAGATTCAATATATCAGAAAAATTAACCTTTATAGCTACAAAAAACCTTAAAGACCAAATACTCGAAGATAGAGTTTGCATAACTGAAAAACGTGTTACACATTAGAAACAATAATCAGAAATCTATATTCATTAAACATTAGTTTCGTAAAAAACAAAAATAACTTTAACAGCAAACTTTGCTGTTTTTGATTGCAAACTTCAGCCTAATAAATTCCCGGAACCGATAGAACCTTGGTCGGTTTTGATGACTTTTTTGGTCCCCCCGGAAGAAATCTTTTTCCCACGCTCAGAACTGGTGTACTATTATCAGTTTGTACTTCTCCCTTCCTTCTCAGTTTTGAGGTTTGTTTTCATTATTAGTGAATTTCCTATGGAAAAGTGAACTATTAGCATGGTGAAACTTAAGCTCGGGGACCACCATAGAAGTTCCTAACGTGACCCCCTGAACACGTTTTGGGGTGTCGCTAACATATATATATATATATATATATATATATATATATATATATATATACATATACATATAATCGGACAACTCCAACCCCCCTTTTTTGGAGATTTTAATTTTTCAAATTTTGAGTTTTTTGGCCCAAAAAGGGTCAGAAAAGCTCCCAATGTAAAATTAATGGAAATAAGAAGGCGGAGATTAGTAAGGCGAAAGTTTTAAGCCCTCTCTCATCATTCTAGCTACCATATTGGTACTTTGGTATTATACGGATGCCACTATTTTTGGAGGTTAAATTTTTACCGGATACAAAGGATAACTACATAATTCGAAAAAACGTACTTTTATTGACTTACTTTACAAATTTTACATCATTCTGATGAGCGGTCTTTGTGTTGTGCCTCCCAAAAGGCAGTGATGTCTGCTAGGATCGTGTTGAATGCGTCGCCGCCGCTAGCAGCCAGACCCGATCGCCACAGGTACGCCGCCAAATATACATCGCGCTGTGGCAGTTATGTTAGGATGGGTTATCATAAAAATGCGTACGGTTTCCTCTTCATTTCGAGGTAAATCCCACACGAAAAGAACGTCACTCATTATGAAAACAAATGTAACGTAGTGCACGGCAATAAATCACTCATGACACTGACCCAGGACCCAGATTACAGGCGGTGACAGGTGATGCGCGCGCTCCGGTCAACGACCTGACCTTGGCCTATTTGGAGGGTGTTTGGCGGCCGGAAGTATGACTCATCAGGTATCATTCGATTCGTAACAAAACAAGGAAAGTCCTACAATCATTTTTATGATAACCCATCCTAACATAACTGCCGCAGCGCGCTGCATGAGGGTGGCATCCGTATAATACCAAAGTACCCAAATGGTAACCGAGTTATTAAAGAAAATGTCAATTGTCTTAACACAGTACGTTGTCTTATGGGGATTTCACACTGGAAAAGGCTGTTTTCATATATTGATGTAGTTTATCATCACCAATACCCCTTTACCAACTTGTTATCCTGACTATACCTCCTCCTAACCTCATAATGTACAACATTGCCATCCTAATAGTCAATTTAAATATAACCAGAAGCATCAGAACAGCCAACAAATTACATTTTTCAATTTTCAAAAAAGTTACCAGTGTTGTTTTAAACCCTTTATTCGATTTTTTCAAGATGTTAATGCGGAAATTCACTTCCCTCACGTCAGCGGGCTGCGTGCAAACTCGTTATTTTTCTTAAACAAACACATAATTGTTTCTTGATACGCAGAAGTCAAAGAATAATCCCCTGTGTCAGTGTGAGGGAGCTGTGCGATCGTAGCAGGTAGCTTTCGGCCACGACGCGCTCCGTGCCGTGCGCCGCTCCTCAAGATCATCCTGGACAAGATATAGTAGTCGAAGCAACACACAAATAAATGCACGACAAGTCAGACATAGAGTAGAGTGTAGACTCGGCCTTACTAAATTAAATTTAAAGTTACTTAAATTAGTTAAATTTGCTTAGTTGTTTCCCTTTTTTAATTTTAGGTTTTTCAGAACAGCTTCAGATTTTCAGATGTGACTGCTGTATGATTTCAAAGTTATCGTGACTCAGCATTTCCATGTCGATCAAGACTAAATGAAATCAAGACTTTGAATTACTCAAGTCTCTGAGCTGACTGTGCTAGGTATGTGAAGCTGGCAGCGCCCATATTGAAAATAAACGGGAAAATAACCTAAATCGTTTGTTTATCGTTTGTTTAGGTTTGTTTAGCTATTTTCGACGTTTGTTTGGCCTTAGTTGCTTTGAAAAACGAAAAATAAAGTGGGCGCTGCTAGCTTCACACCAGCAGTGCCCATTAGTCATTTTGAGCTAAATACCACTGAAATCGTTTGTTTATCGTTTGTTTAGGTTTGTTTAGCTATTTTCGACGTTTGTTTGGCCTTAGTTGCTTTTAAAAACGAAAAATAAAGTGGGCGCTGCTAGCTTCACACCAGCAGTGCCCATTAGTCATTTTGAGCTAAATACCATTGAAATCGTTTGTTTATCGTTTGTTTACGTTTGTTTAGCTATTTGCGACGTTTGTTTGGCCTTAGTTAGTTTTAAATTTGAAAAATAAAGTGAGCGCTACTAGTGGGCGCTGCTAGCTTCACACCAGCAGCGCCCATTAGTCATTTTGAGCTAAATACCATTGAAATCGTTTGTTTAGGTTTGTTTAGTAATTTCGCCGTTTGTTTGGCATTAGTTGCTTTAGAATTCCAAAAATAAAGTGGGCGTTGCTAGCTTCACACCAGCAGCGCCCATTCGTTGATTTGAACTACAAACCAATGGAATCGTTTGTTTAGGTTTGTTATTATAGGACTCGTGGGAAAAACGAGACTTTTAAGGGAAAAGTGAGGGAGGCTAAAACCGCAAAATTTGCATTATTACCGCTATTTCACCTCTACTTTAACGTAATACGTAAAACGTAACATACTATGTTAAACTTTAATTTATTTGTAAATCGAAAAAAAAGTAAGCACTGCTATCTTTGTTCATTATTTGTTAAACAGAATTAATTACTTGACATCTGTTCCATAAATGTATCATTCAGCGTTTAGTGAAACAACTATTTCCGACTGGTATAAACTGAGTAAATAAAAAAATACAACTTTAATGACAAAAAGATCAGGAAATACATTTTGATCATGAACAGGAAATACATCTGGTTATCATTGCTGAACAAAAGTAAGTTCCGGCGTATCCCGGAAATCCCTTCCGTTCTGTTATCTTGCTGAGCGCGTGAGAAGGCTCAGAGTCTTCAGCAACCATGGGAATTTAATAAAAAAATACAAACGTCGAAAATAGCTAAACAAACCAAAACAAACGATAAACAAACGATTCCATTGGTTTTTAGTTCAAATCAACGAATGGGCGCTGCTGGTGTGAAGCTAGCAGCGCCCACTAGTAGCGCTCACTTTATTTTTCGAATTTAATAGTAACTAAGGCCAAACAAACGTCGAAAATAGCTAAACAAACCTAAACAAACGATAAACAAACGATTTCAATGGTATTTAGCTCAAAATGACTAATGGGCGCTGCTGGTGTGAAGCTAGCAGCGCCCACTTTATTTTTCGAATTTAATAGTAACTAAGGCCAAACAAACGTCGAAAATAGCTAAACAAACCTAAACAAACGATAAACAAACGATTTCAATGGTATTTAGCTCAAAATGACTAATGGGCGCTGCTGGTGTGAAGCTAGCAGCGCCCACTAGTAGCGCTCACTTTATTTTTCGAATTTAATAGTAACTAAGGCCAAACAAACGTCGAAAATAGCTAAACAAACCTAAACAAACGATAAACAAACGATTTCAGTGGTATTTAGCTCAAAATGACTAATGGGCGCTGCTGGTGTGAAGCTAGTAGCACCCACTAGTAGCGCTCACTTTATTTTTCGAATTTAATAGTAACTAAGGCCAAACAAACGTCGAAAATAGCTAAACAAACGTAAACAAACGATAAACAAACGATTTCAATGGTATTTAGCTCAAAATGACTAATGGGCGCTGCTGGTGTGAAGCTAGCAGCGCCCACTAGTAGCGCTCACTTTATTTTTCGTTTTTAAAAGCAACTAAGGCCAAACAAACGTCGAAAATAGCTAAACAAACCTAAACAAACGATAAACAAACGATTTCAATGGTATTTAGCTCAAAATGACTAATGGGCGCTGCTGGTGTGAAGCCTTGTACGTCAGACTTATTTCAGAGCTACGGTGGGGGGGGAGTTTTTAGTTGTTATGGAGGGGGGCGGCAAGTTTGGTCTTTGCACGGGCACTGAAAATCTGACGGGCCGCCCCTGTTCAGAACCGATCGAACGAGTAATATAACGATTCATAAAACAGAAATGAATAGGTTTATGGACCGAGACCTGTTATGTCCATGCATCGTATATCAAGAACAAACTAGAAACTATTAAAAATTAATTATTACACAAATTAGTTATTATTTAATTATAAAGTAGATTGTAATATGGACAAATAATATGCTGGGCACAAATGCTGCAATTTAATCAAAGCAAAATATAATAAACACTGAGTGTATTATAACAGAATGTTTATGTAATCACTTCTTTCCATATTAAATTATATGCAAACATTATTTTTCTCCGACCTCGTTAGGTATAAATCTTTTATTTAATTTGAACCCTTCCCTGTCACCATAGGTATGTCAGTCATATCTGAGAAATTCGCTTTTAAACCAATAACGAGTTCGCACGCAGCACGCTGACGTGAGGAAAGTGAATTTCCACATACAAAACTTTAAAAACTCAAACCCAGTGTAAAAACATACATTTAAGCCAATTTTATTGAAATCTGAAAACAATGGTTTTTTGGCTGTTCTGATGCTCCTGGTTTAATTTATCGGCAATGTTAGGAATTCAATTTTGCGCACTATAAGCTTAGGAGAAGGTTCAGCCAGGCTTAAAAGTAGGTGCGAGGTTGCTGGGGAAGAAAAAGTACACCAAATAATGAAACACATGCTTTTCCAGTGTAAAAACCCCATAAGACAACGTACTGTGTCTAGCCGATATACATTTTCTTTAATAACTCGGTCAATATTTATGCTAGAATGACGAGAGAGGGCCATCGAGGTAAAAATACTGGAGAGATCGCTCAGTGAGCCAAAAACGGTCCGCGTGGGACTGTGCGGATCAGAAATGGTGGGCCACTGTGTGCTCAGAGCTGTTACTGGCGTTGAACGCGCTGTCGTTTACACGCTCCTGGACTTCACTGCCATGTTTGAATTGTAATGAAATTTATATATCCTTTGTGTACGTTAACTATGTAATCCGAAAGTATAAATATTGTTTTATTTTACCGTGTTTTAATATTTTTAATAATTAAAAACTCTTACGTGTTATTAAAGAGGGACATGAAAAAGTTACTCAGCGAGGAAGTTTTTTATTTTTAGGTTAGAAACAAAATTCCAGCGGGAAAGTCGTAGATAATTAGTTTCTCTAAAACTTTTATTTCAAACATCTTAGGTAAAGTTGTTGGTTTGCCTACAATTCCTTTGGAAAGATGCTGAAACCTTTCGCCGCGCTCTATCCAGGACGTGCCACGCGCCGTGCCGCGCTGTTAGCCTAAAAATTCAACTCAGTGATGCTGTGTTACAACATGGCCTAGTGTTTTGGTAAAATACATAGTTACGAATTTTTTTTTAGTCGTCGAATTCGGGTTACGTTTTAGTATCGCTTTTACCCTTCCCATTAACTAAGTAAATTAACAAACCAACTTTCAATTTAATCACATTTGATCAACGGAATTTAGTTATAGATCTAATAGTAACGTTTAACGTTGGTAACCATGTTGGTAATTAATGTTTATTAAGAATACATTTGCTAATCAAAAGTATTTGTCTTGTATGGTATTCATTCATCAACAAAATTGTATGATATAGGCCAATTAACTTTCATGCAATCTACAACTTTTGGCGAACGTCGAAGTTTATATGCTAAAAATCAAAGTTTTACTAGTCCAAAGAACGATATTACTGCTCATAAAAAATTCATTCCAGTACGAAAAACTTCAAAACATCATTATTGGACAGCACCTAAAGCCTAGTGGATCGTATATAAATTTATATGACTGGAAATATGAAAGAATCAGCCATCGAGGAGATTATTTTACAAAACTCCCAACTTTCTGTTCTTTTTACGCAACTAACCCTGGTCGGATATAGTTACTTTTGGTATTAAAAATTCTAGAAACTATTCAGGAATACGGATCAGAAGGCCATTCAACCATAAAAAATGTTCCCTGGCTGCAAATTCAATTCAAGTGAGCGCGCGTCGTGTTTTTTCCTATATCCCCCACGCTAAGCGCTGCCGCGGTGGCCCATCATTTGCGGCGCGACCTCGAACGCGGCCGGACCGAAATTTGGTTCGCTTCACCACGGGCGCGAGCGGTCCAGTAGTTTTAAGTCTTTGGAGAGGGCTTACAACTTTCGCTTTACTAATTCCCATCTTAGTACATGCATTAATTGTACGCCCGGGGTTATTCTGACCCTTTTCGGGCCCAAAAACTCGAAATTTGAAAGATTAATCCCCAAAAAAGAGGTTTAGAGTTTTCCGATTGTTTTGCCCAACGAACTTGTCCAACTGATAATAGAAGGGAACGTGCCTACCGAATTTGAAGTAAATCGGACAAAAAATGCGACCACTAGAGTGCATACACACACACACACATCTATGTGTATATATGTATGTATGTACATGTATATATAAATATATATATATATATATATATATATATATATATATACATATACACATATATATACATATATATATATTTTTTTAACGACACCCCAAAACCTGTTCAGGGGGTCATGTTAGGGTGGTCCCGGTCAACTTCTATGGTGGTCCCGGGCTTAAGTTTCACCGTGCGGGTCATGCTAATAGTTCACTTTTCCATAGGAAATTCACTAATAATGTAAAAACTGAAACATAAGGAAATCTGTTTCCTTATTAAAATACAGAGAAACTGTACCAATCAGGACTAAATATCACAATCCATAAAATAAATAAATAAACGTAGTTCAAATATTTAGTTCTCGCTGGAGACTGTGTGTAATGGCTTAAGATATATACAAGGATCCGCGCTCACTCCAATGGGAGGACCGATGCTACTAGATGTCGAAAGAGATTCGATTCTGTACGTTTAATAAGCACCTTGTTCCAGCTTAGAGACATTATCATGTTTCTGGTTGAGTACTTACATCTCAGTAGCAAAATTAGTTCTCCTTTTACCATTATTATTAAATACCCCAAATCATGTGCGAATTGTGATACAACTTGATCAAGAATGGGATGATTTTATACTGAGTATTATTAAATTTGTTTACACTTTACTCATCACTTCTAGTGTTTAAAACTACACTACATTTTTAATCAGATTACATTGACCTTATTAATGTCTTAAAATACTGTATTCAATAAATGTACAGAGTGTCCCGGAACTATTTCATAATAATTTTTTACGGGATGTAATAACAGACGTCTTACAACACTTAAGATATATTTACACTTATACTGATTCACATACAGACGTTAAACATATATAGAAGATGGTACTAGGCTATCGATTTCGACCAGTTACACCGGTCATCATCAGGCCAATGAGAGAACTGATAGAATCAAAATGGCGTCCCTGCTTATATCCTATTGGCTACCGGAAGTTCCGGATACAGGTTCCTAAATGTGCCACCAAAGTCGAAGTTAACTTGTTCATTAATCAATTTATCTCTATCTTTCCATTTTTCTTTAAATATAACAATTCTTCCCATGCATTCATTTCATTTCCTTTGTTTACAGTTCTTGAGGATGCTGAGGTTTTCTTCTATTTTCCCTAAGGTGTGGCCATTTTCTAAAATATGTTTCGCTACGTTTGATCTTTCCGGTTTCCTGTTCTTCCAAGCTGATACATGGCTCTTAAATCTTTTAATACAGTTAACAGTTTGACCAATATAAAAGTGATCACAGTTGTTTCAATCAATTTTGTAAACGCCGGGCTTGTCGAAATTGTTTCTGTCTTCTATCTTGGGATTTAGTATTTTGGTCATAGTGTTTTGCGTTCTGTAGGCTATATTAACTCCATATTTCTTGAATCGATTTGCGACCTTTTTTATCTTAGTTCCTGTGAAGCTGAACGTTGCAAAATTATTAGATATTTCTTTTCTTCCGTCTAACGTTGTTATTGTTATTACATCCCTAAGTAATAACAACACGTAATATGCTAATAAAAAATTTGTTTTATAATTGTTCATGAATATATAATCATGGGATATTTTACTCCAATCACCGACATACTGACCTTTGTTAGATGTATTTTTTACCGCTATTGATGGAATTTAGTATCCGTTTGTTGTTAACTATAAGAAAGAAGAATTTGATACTTACTGTTATAGTAGTAATATTCAGGCACGATCAGGGGCGCATCCAGGGAGTCACATTGGGTGGGGAGTAATGCTCGTTTTTTTTTTTGGGGGGGGGGGTGAATAGAATACCCGTCAGGGGTGGGGGGTCCTGGAGTCCTCCTACAGTATATCAATAATTATTTGATCGGCCGTAAAGAATAGCCGAACGCGTTATTCCAAGACCTGTCTTGAATTCATGGACCAAAATCAGCAATTTGACCTGTTTTTTCGGATGAAAAATGGCAATTTGACCGCATTTCATGGTCGCCGTAACTTTTTAACCGAAAACGACAAGTAGGCCTAAACGTAGTTTATCGGTCAAAGAAAACCGTGATAGTTTATACCCAAACCGCAATTTAAAGGCGGCCACACACTACCGGACTTTTCCCCGAACAAGACATCGGATCGAGCAGGGAGCAAGGAACGAAGGTAGCTAAATTCACTCTGAACTTCTTCCCGATCAAGACCCCGAACAAGACATCAGATCGGACAGATTGAGCGCGAAAACCACCGAGCGGGGTAAAAACTGTGGGGACGACTTTAGTTGTCGTTGTGCAGTTCGGCCGTGTACTTGTGTGCAGATTTCACCCACTTCACCCATTCACCCATTCACCCATCTCACCCATTTCCCTACGATTTCACCCACTTCTCTCCAAGCGTCATTCCTCTCTTCACTTTGTGGTAGTGAAGGATGGGACAAGTCCCACAAAACTGACCGATTGTGGTACTCGGAAGTAAACATCAAAGTGTTTTCCTCAGACCACTCCATCGTACAGACTACGTTACATAAACTAGTGAACTGGAAACTAAAATGACAACAGTCAAGTCTGCAACCCGCAACCCTCACCGTCGTCATATCGCTAGCGGCGGGGCTCGTGATGGCGCTCGTGTCGGCGCTCGGAGCAGCGTATGGAGGTACCACACACTACCGAACTTCAAACCAGACCCCAAACAAGACATCGGACCAATCTTTCTTTGATCTTTCCTCAAAAAACCGCCTCGAAAGCGCTTGGTGCTCTGTCCGATGTCTGGTCCGAAGCCTTGTTCGATGTCTGGTTCGGAGGCCCCACTAACTACCGGATTTTCTCCCTTCGCCCTCAAATCCTGCTCGGTCCGATGTCGGGAAAAGTCCGGTAGTGTATGGCCGTCTTAAAGGCCAACACGTCAGCGGAAGTATCAAAGTATGTGCCGGTAATCGTCGAAATCGAAGATTTTACCGAAACTAGGATCGAAACAAATTTTTCGGCCTAAAATAGCAATATATTCTCATTCTGCCGTCTAAAACGTCAATCGAGCCGCATTTTAGCCTGAAAACGGTCAACCTGGGTTTTTAGACAAATTTACCGACCAGGCGTGTGTAGTTATGAGCCAAAATCGGTAATTTTTTGCGGTAATTTTACAGCATATTATTATTGACTATATACATGAGTCATAACTACGACCGAAATTTGTTGCATTATCCGAAAATTGAGTGCAAACGGTATTTTATGCCGGAAATGTACTTAATTGCTCGAAAACGGCAATCGGACTGCATTTTCACGGTAATAAATAAAGCCGGGTCGTGTTTTATATACCAAAAACGACGTCCGAAACGCATTTTAGGCCGCGATTCATCGGTAAAACATAAATTTGGCCGCAACATGGTGTTCAGAAACACCAAAATAACTGAATTTTTTGGTAAAGTAGACCGCGTTTTATTGACCTGAAGTGGCAAGCGAACCGCATATTATCCAAGGAAATGGCAATATAACCTCGTTTAGCGTCCGAAAACGGCAATTGACCGACAAAACCCATACTGCGATTAGTAGGGCAAAAACATCGACCACAATAATATTAAGGGCTGCATTTTTACAGGCCGGAAAAGACTGCCAAACTGCGTTTTACAAAAAAAAAGTACTGACTTAAATATTTGAATAAAACAAAATAGGCAATTTCACAGCATTATATTTGCCAAAATTAACCGTTGCTCGCATTCTAAAGTCCGATATCGACGGCCACAACTTGTTTATTGACCGAAAATGATGACCGAGCCTCAATATATGCCAAAATTCACATTCTAACCGTGATTAATCATAAAAATTGGCAATCGGGCCACATTTTCCCAGCGAAAAATGAAGCCGGATCCCGTTTTATAGGCCCGAACGACTACCGGAACGTATTTTTTACGAATACAATCGGCGATTCGCCCCCGTTCTATCGTCAATGAACGCCTATTTTTACAATTTACTGATTTTAAAACGTATATAATCAAACGAAAAATTTACACTGCTTGGAAAATAGATGGATTTTATGGTTCACTTTATTTATTTATGAAAAATATTAAAAAGTTATCAGTAAGGCTTCAGGGAATCTGTAACAATATCAGTAGTTAAAGCATTCACTATATCTGTTCAAGTCTTCTCTGTCATTCATTTGGTTCATTAATAAATTTGAATATAGTACATTTTCAGTAAAAAATCCTCATATTTTATCTTTGATTATTCCAAACTGAATTGAGATGGAATTGGAAATTTAGTAGATTCTTTAGTTCTAGATTTAAATTAATTTAATCAAAGAAGCTTCTAAGGCAAAAAGAGTGTCTTGTTCTCGGGTCTTAACGTCGCGTTACGAGATATTGTGACGCCTGCAGATCTCAACTGCAATCAGCTTTGCATTGAAGTACAAGTATTTCCTTTCACGCCTGAAACTCCGACAATGAAGTAACTCCAGGAAACTGACACCATAGACAAAATAATACATTTTTACTCTATGCTGCCACCAAGAACAAACTATCGATGTATCCATGTGTTGGTTGCGGGAATTATAATACGTATATAAGAACGAAAAATGTTACTGATATGTAGGACGGTCGACAGCTAAATGCTCTTACTTAGTAGAGCCTATATTACTGGTTTAATGCTTACCACCATATAACCCTATCAATATATTGAAATCATTAGCCTCTCTTGAATCATTTACCCACGCTGTAACAGTTTCAGTATCAGTGCGCAAACTAGAATATGTATATATTTAAGAATTTTTAAACATAATTAAAACTATAAACAAATGAAATGTTTAAAAAACCGTTATTTAAAGGATTTTAAGGGTATTGATATAAATAGTAAATTTATTGAAACACCCTGTATACATGATGAGGTGATTCACACAATATATTGCGAGAAGTAAATCTTTTTCAACGTGTAATGGTTCTTAAGTTTAGTTCTAGTTTTATAAATGTTGGCTAAATGGTATTTAGTGAATTAGTTTATAGTAAGCATTTTTTTCAAGCGAGAGGTTTTCCAAGTACCTGTAGTCAACTACTTATCTTTACCAGCTATCTCCACTGAATCTGAGATGTACTAAAGGCTTGTAGTGAATAATCTCGCCTACAAACTAATATGTAATATGAATATGCATTATACCGACCACCATCTGTAACGGCACGCTGCGGCAGTTATGATAGGTCAGGTTGGTGTAATTGTGTATAGTTCTCTGTTATCGATAGAATTTATCATAAGTCGCGCCGGGAAACCCCTCCTGTCCCCCCTCAATTGGTATACAGCTACATCAAATTTTTAAAGATATGTTGTTTTATGTGGAGAATATACTTATACAGTGTGCTGCGGCGGTTATTTTGGCTATGTTAATGTATTATTAATCAAAAAATACATAATAAACTAACTTATAACCTAACCACCGCAGCGCGCTGTTTTAAGGGAAAGAGATTGCATAACACCGACATGTTTGTCGTCTGGGAGTGTAAAAAATGTTAAGAGTCTTCTTAAATGCTTGTAAGTTGTAGGCTAAATAATAAAACGTTTCTACTTTTTATCCATATAGTTTGTTTGGTTCGTCCCACAAGAAAATTCTCCTAAATTTTGGTGGTCGGCAAATGCATAAGTACCAAAGAGCTTCTGGAACATTTTCAAACGAATTTGATGTAAGAACAAATTTAATGAAGCTCGATTAATTTGGCTTAAAAACCATGAGCTTTTACGTATGAGAATAAACGTATTCAAGTATTTAGTTCTCGCAGGAAACTATGTGGTACGCCTCAACGTATATACAGTACAGCTGCGTCCACCCCAATGGGAGGACCGATGCTACTAAATGTCGAAAGAGATTCAATTCTCTACCGTTGATAAGAATTGTTAAACCAACTTTGAGACATTCAATGTTTCTGGTTGACTACTTACATCTCAATAACAAAAAAAGTTAGTTCTCCTTTTTATTGATTTTTCCACCTACCATGACAATAATCCCGCATTCTCAGGTGATATAAATTTGCAAATAAGAGAATGATTTTTTTACTGAGGTACTGTTTTCTGTCAGTGAGAGGTAAGTATAATATTCGAATTATCCTGTTTTAAATAATCTCCTTACTTTAGTTTAACTTATAGGATCAAGTTGTAAAGTGGTGCTCTATTTTAGGTCGTAATGCTGATAGATGTTAACAATATATACACTTTTAATGTGTGAGTCTGCATGGCCAGATGTGACATTGCATGTATAGTGGGGAGGCTGGTACTTTGGTTAAAAATATTTATGGCTAATCGTTTGTTGTTTTTGACAGTAATAGCTCAGAACCGATCCTAATCGGTAGTGTAACGATCCGTAAAACAGAAAAGAATAGGTTTGTGGGGTAAGACCTGTTATGCCTTGTCCATGCATGGTTTATGAAGAAAAAAATAGAAACTGTAATAAAAATTTATTATTATACAAATTAGTTATTGTTTAATTATAAAAGTAGATTGTTTTATGGCCAAATATGGTAGGACAAATGCTGAAATTTAATCAAAGCAAAATATAACAAAAATAAATCGTAAATTAAAAGATGTTTAATGTAATCTCTTGTCACCATGCTAAATTATATAAAAACATTTTTTAACATAAAAAAAATCAAACATAAGAAAATCCATCCCTTATTAAAATAAAGAGAAAATGTACCAATTAGAACTAAATATCACTATCCCTCAAATAAATAGACGTAGTTCAAATATTTAGCTCTCGCTGGAGACTCTGAGTAATGGCTTACCATATATACAGGGACCCGCGCTCACTTCATTGGGAGGACCGATGCTACTAGATGTCGAAAGAGATTCGATTCTCTACCTTTGAAAAGCACCTTTTTCCAGCTTAGAGACATTAACATGTTTCTGGTTGATTACTTACATCTCAGTAGCAAAGTTAGTTCTCCTTTTATTATTATTATTAAATGCCCCAGATGATGTGCGAATTCTGATACAACTTGATCAATAATGGGATGATTTTATACTGAGTATTATTAAATTTGTTTAGACATTACTTATCGCTTCTAGGGTTTAAAACTACACTACGTTTCGGGAGGTAAGAAAACTCCTCCCATTAACAAGTGACAGTGCTTAGTGACATTTAAAAAAAATTTTAATGTATATGTTAATAAGAAGTGTCACTTGATAACGGCAGGAGTTTCCTCACCTCCCAAAACGTGGTGTAGTTTTAAATTTTACTAGCGATAGGTAAAGTTTAAACAAACCAAATAATAATCAGCAAATCTATTGCTATGAGTTTAGTTATTTAAAAACTGCAGTCTTAAACTAAGTCACTGTGTTACATTACAGAACAATTAGTATCTTTAAAATTCCTCACCATATGGATAAGTAAAAAGAACAGTTGTAAATAACAAGTATATACTTATTATTGAGCGTAAAATCATTTCATGTTTTTTACGGCGATGTATAACTGTTTGACGTTCAATGCTTCTAGTTTATTACTTACATCTGGACAGTGAAGCTAGCTCTATATATTTATTTATTGATGATTAATACCGCCACCACAATAAATCAAGTACTCCAATGCGACTGTGCACGTTGAGGCCGATAAACTCTTGTTCTAAAATAATATTAACGCAGTTCAAATAGTGTTTTTCACGAGGTTAGTGGTTACTACGTTAGACTTGTGAATTTTTAACCCCCGCACGGTTGGACGAACGCAATTAGTGGTCGTAGTCACACAGTGACACTGAGTCGGTAAAACTCATGTCACTAGCGACAAATCACTGAAGCGAAAATTGAACCAGCGACCTGACAAATTGCATTTAATACAGTCGGATAATTATCTAAGATGTTTAGTTAATACTATATCGTGTTAATGGTATTTTAATTTTGAATATATATCTTGCTTCAAAAAATAAATTGAAACTAACGTGAAATCCTTAAAAAGATAAATTTGTATTCGTTAATGATTATCTTTCTACAAAGATAACAAACCAAATATAGGATCATTTTGTTGGAATAGGACTGGAATGAGAATGCTAAACATAATTTTATTTGATGTATGGGTTTTAATAAAGGAGTTACAATACTTACGGGTAATATATTTTACATTTATACTGTCTTCACATACCAGACGGTAAACATGAATAATGGTACAAGGCCATCTTGGTAAATAGTACAGATCTTGGTATTTGGCCAGAGATGGTAGGCTAAGCATGTACTGTCTAACAATGGATGTTAATTTAATACGGAAAAATATGTGATGGTTAGTACGTGACATTGGCTACTCACTGTTTGACAGCGCCGCGCAGCGGGCCCGGTAGTTGGGAATTTGGAACACTCCTTAGGCTGTAGGTCCAAAATCCATTTGTCTATAAAAATTTCATAGTTTTATAAGGCGAGGATAACTTTCAGAGTTTGAAAATAAGTGCATGGTTTCTAAAGAGTAGATTATAAAAAGTGGAAACTATGTTTGAATTTCATTGTTAGGGATGGTGAGTTTACGTTATTTAAGAAATTACTAGAATTACCTATGCGCATCTTACGCATCCCGTTTTGAAAGAATAGTAACAAAACAATGACAGTCTGTAGTTAGATATAATCCTTATAACAGCTGTTTATTTAATTGAATCGAATTAAGAAAAAACACATGTGACATAAACCAATTAAAACTCTCCTCTATATGAATAACAGGGGACTTGGAAGTACCGTGGGGAGAGCCCTGAGACCTAAATCTAAAATCTAAAGCCAGATTGCACATCTGCACACCTAGGCGCGCGTTTTAGTGTATAATATGTGGGGTCGGATCTTAAAACAAAAAAACTTTATTGTTTACAAAGTTAGTATGAGGCGAATTAATAATAGTACCTGGGGGGCCGAGCCTTGCTCGGGGAAGGCCAGCAGTTTGTTTGTTTGGATGACTTGGAGTAATATTTCACCACTTCCCCCAAGTGATTATCAGATTTTTATAGCTCATTTGCCTCTTTTCTGCATTTTTAAGGTCACTCCAGTTGTTATTTATAGCTCAATGTCCCTTTGCTTTATTTTGGATATGACCACTCTATATATGCAATCTTCACTCAACACTAATAGTTAACCACATGTTAATTATTAACAACACGGGTATTACTTTGACAGTTCCCTGGTTGATTATGAACAGCTGTTACAATTCTTTTCTTTTGATTTTAAACTCCATAAGCCCAATGTTATTTTTTTAAATTTTTCATCATCGTTTTTTTACATTATTTGATTTTTCAAAGTATCTGGTTCTTGCGGGGTTGTTGAGGATAGATACGACATATGTACCGCAGCCCTGCGTTCATTAAAGGAAGGACCGAAGCGGGCCACCAACAACAACCCCGTAACCAAAAGAAAACGAGTTCGCACGCAGCACGCTGACGTGAGGGAAGTGAATTTCCACATAACAACCTTTAAAACTCAAAATCAGTGTAAAAACATACATTTGTCCAATTTTTATTGAAATCTGAAAACATTGATTTTTTGGCTGTTCTGATGCTCCTGGTTTCATTTACCTGCAATGCTGGGAATACAATTTTGTGCATTATAAGGTTAGGAGAAGGTCCAGTCAGGCTTTAAAGTAGGCGTGAGGTTGCTGGAGATGTTAAAAGTACACCAACAAATGAATAACTGGCTTTTCTAATGTAAAACCCCCATAAGACAACGTACTGTGTTTGGTCAATACACATTTTCTTTAATAACTCGGAAAATATGTATGCTAGAATGACGAGAGAGGGCTTAAAACTTTCGCTTCTCTATTTCCCATCTTTTTACAAGCATTAATTTTACATCTGGGGATTTTCTGACCCTTTTTGGGCCCAAAAACTCGAAATTTGAAAGATTAATCCCCAAAAATGGGTTTAGAGTTTTCCGATTGTTTTGCCCAACGAACTTGTCCAACAAATTATAGAAAGGAACATCCCTACCAAATTTTAAGTAAACCGGACAAAAATGCGACCGCTAGAGTGCATACACACATATATATATATATATATATATATATATATATATATATATATATATATATGTATATGTATATATATATATATTTAAAATTTTGAACGACCCCCCAAAACGTGTTCAGGGGGTCACGTTAGGAACTTCTATGGTGGTCCCGGGCTTAAGTTTCTCCGTGCGGGTCATGCTAATAGTTCACTTTCCAAAGGAAATTCACTAACAAGTAAGACCGCACAAACCGAGCTGAAACCAAGGCTGTGCCTGTGTTTCCTTGTGATTATGAAGGGCCTGGGTTACTTTAACCATTTTCAAGCTTACTTATCGTTGCCTACTTACATCTAAGTAGCAATTGTTACTCTCCTTTTATGGTTTCATCAAATAAAATCCCTATAAAAACAGATAAATAAAATTATTTACGATAGCTTTAAATGCCACTAATTCTAAGCACGCAAATAGTATAATAAAGTTAAAAAAATAAAATGAAACAATTAAATAGGATAAGCTTAAAATGGAGTGCCCTAGGAATAATGTGAATGTTTTATGACTTTATTGACAACAATAGTGACAACTCCCTTGCAAACCTGCTACAGCCCTGTTTACAACGTCTTACTAATTTTACTCCTAATAACTTGTGTAGTTTATCAGTTATAATGTTAAAATTCCATTGTTCCATTCTCGGTCTATATTTTACCAATAGCAATAGTTAAGTCAAATTGTTAGCAGGTTTGTTATCAATCACACTCTTGTTTCAAATATGATCGTTCTCTTTGTGCAATCAATACAGCTCTTAAGCAGCGGCACGAATGCCGTGTCAAAGGGCTATTAACTTTACTCCACTGTTATCTTTTTAAAGACATTTATTTATAAATAGCTTTTACGTCATGATTGCCAGCTGAGCGACCCCACATTTATGTACGGATTTAACTTGAAATTAACTCGTCACATATGCGATATGTTTGTGTACGTCTGATTTGTTTACATTAAAACATGGGTATTGCTTGGTATACAAACTGATATGTGTTCCTACTTATATTGTTTTATTTTCCTCAGCATTTAAAGAATAAATCAAATCAGTTGATGCAGAGAATTGGAGCAAGGTTATGGGCGGCGACCACTTCAAGCCACTAGTACATACCAAAATCCCATCAGAATAATTTTAATTAAAATTAATAAACAACACATTGATTTATGTATTTTAAAGAATAAGCTATTTCGATTTTTTATCTGTTCTTAAAATTTCATGAAACGTAATTGGATAGATTATTTTATCTGTTCGATTGGCCAGATTCAGTAAAAAAATATCAGTAAACAAGTAAAAAAAGTAAACATTAACAGTAAAATAATTTCAGGAAAAATAGTTAACAAGAATCAGGTTAGCTGTTTATGGTGATAGGGTCTAACACAAAAGTTATGGTGATCTCTGACGATTTCAAAATGGCAGCCACTTGTAATATTCTACCTTAAATGGCTCAAAACCAACCTTTGTTCTCAGTATTTATATGTATAGCATATTTTAGGGAAATCTACAAAAAATCTAACAATTCTTTAAATTATTGAAATAGAGTAATACCTTACCAAGCTGATTCACTTTACGTGTGACGGGACATAGTCCATCTTTGGTTTCTTCACAATACAACAATGGAATAAATAACGAGAGATGCAACAGCTAGGTTATTTATTACTGTACTCGATTTCAATAATTTTAGTCTCGTTATGTTTTTTATAAAATTCCCTACGAGAAATTATTCTTGTAAATATTTTGTAAAATTGCTGGTGTTTGAGCCATTTAAGATCGAATATTTAAAATGACCACCATTTTGAAATCGTCAGAGATAATTACACCATAACTTTTGTGTTTATATACCCTATCACCACTAATTAGTTATAACAGTTTACTTAAGTTTGTCTGAATTCAGTTTTATGGTTGTTAAAATATTAACTTTAAAGTAAAAAAAACATGCATACAGACAAACAGAAAAGTAGGTATAGAAGACCAATGTTCAAATGATAAAATTTGGTTTTCTTGACCCAAGGAATAATTAAGTCAGCTGAAGATGCCGATGTGGCGAAAGCATGTTCCTGCGACCATCAGTGTCAGTGAGTGCAGTTCGACGGAAGACGCGACGTTAGTGAAGCCAAGGAATAATGTTACATGCCTTTGTTTAGAGAGTTACGGGACATTGACGTAGCTTAGCAACGTTGAATGACGTAGCTTATTTTCAATGAGTTGTAGCAAAACGAAATCATACATGCAATGTCGTAGTACGACAAAGTGCACAAACACGGATTAACAGTCACTTACAATTAAATTGAAACCAGGTAAGGCAAACGAATCGAAATATGCCAGTTAGTAAAAATACTTGCTTTCCTGTGACTGTGATGATTGGGGGGGAGGGGGGTTTACTGAAGATCTAATTGTTTAGCTCACGTAATTTGAGTTGGTAACAAGCATTGGAATCGGAAACGTTAAACTCTCCCTTAAAGCTATTAACTGAATTTTGGGGTGTGGATTTTGAGTTTTGAACGGTACACTTTTATTTTCGCAAAACAAAGAAAGGTAGGAAATATGACTAAGTAAACTTTCACATATAGTACAGCGGATTAGCTAACCTATCGTGCACTTGTTGATAAAAGCGCCAAATTTGGCACAGAGGTAGACCGATGTAATATGAACAAATTTGGATGTGGAGCCATCGGCCAACCACCCCATGGCGGCCGTGGCGGCCATTTTCCAAAATTTTTGAATCGTGGTTCGAATCTCAACATTTTCTCATGTAAACATGGGAAAACCATATATAATATTAAAGGTCTCGTTAAAAGAAACGGTTTGGCAAAAATATAATTCACTTACCTTTCTCCTTTTCAAAATGGCGGCCGTTCTTGTGTAAAATATTGCAGGTACGGAAAACGAACCCTGTATTTTCCAATCGATAACTGGTATATTTTTTCAAATTCAAATGTCTTACTCGTGGTAAACTCAGCTTTACTCTAGTATGATACATGCCAGGCTTTCTTGAAAAAGTGAATATTTCAATGAAATCGTTTTTTTAATGCTTATATGCCCGAAATTCCAAAAATTCTAATTTTAGTGTATGTTAAAAAGCATGCCATTGAAAAGGTCTTGTAAATTCTAGCAACTTTATAATTTACACAAAACTTGTATCTATTTTTTTTGCAAAGAGCATCAAACATTATTTTCCCGTACAAAATACATGTTAATTTGCATTATACTAGCAATTATTCTGTGGCCACATTCATTTAATGGGTTATGTACAAATAACATACATTTCATGCAGTTTGCAAAAAATATAAATACCAGGTTGGTGTAAATTATAAAGCTGCTAGGATTTACAAGACCTTTTCAATGGTATCATACACTACAATTTGATTTAATTTGTTATTTTGGGCTTATAAGCATTAAAAAAGCTACTTAATTGCAATTTTTATTTTTTAAAGAAAGACTGTCATTTACCATACCAGAGTAAATCTGAGTTTACCACGAGTAAGAAATCTGAATAGGAAAAAAGATACGAATTATGGTTTAGAAAGTATAAGGTATTCCGTAACTGCAATATTTTAGACATGAATGGCCGCTACTTTGAAACGGATAAAGGTAAATGAATTATGTTTTTACTAAACTGTTTTTTTTTAACAAGACCTTTAAAATAATGTATAATTTGCCTATGTTTTTATGAGAAATTTTGAGATTTGAACCACCATTCGAAAATTTTGGAAAATGGCCGCCACGGCCGCCAGGGAGTGATTGGCCAATCCAAATGTGTTCTAATTACATCAGTCTAGCTTTGTGCCAAATTTGGTACTTTTACCAGAAAGTGTATATGTTGAAATATCTGAACTAAACCGCCGCATTATTAAGGGAAATGTAAGTCTACGTAAATTGTTGTTTCGTTCATTCTTATAAATGAAGCGTCTAAGATATTTTTTATTTTTTAATTGATATACAATTTTCAAAGGGGATAACTGTGCGCTTAATCAAAGCAGTGGGTAACGTTTTACTGAACGGTTTTGTTCTCAGGCCTAATGTTATGTTATATTGTGACGCCTGCAGATCTGAACCGCAGTCAGCTTTACATTCCAGTATCGTTATTGTCTTGCTACGCTTGAAACTCCGTTGTAGAAACATAACTGTGCGATACTGATACGTTCGTTAGGCCCTGAGTAAATCAGTGTACAGGAGTTTCAGGAATTATTAATACTAGCAAAGATTACACATGCAAGCATGTGTAATCTTTGATACTAGCTTTGCCCTACAGCTTCGCTTTGATTACCTGATTTTAGTTTTGTATCAAATCAAATTACAAGTCTGATCAAATATCATTATTTAAAAATGTGTTTGCCACATTTATTTAATTTATGACCTTGGAGAGATTGTATAAGTAACTAATATTTCTCCTTTTATTTAATTATATGGTTCATATATAGATAGACCTTCTCAAACATTTTCTAGGACGATTTGGTTTTATATAAAGATAATTTAAAGATAAATTGAATTTATAAAGCGATAAAAGGTTGAATAAATACATAGGTTGGGTTGGGACTGGCAAACACATTATAATGGGAATGTGTTGGGTTGGAACGGGTTTTATTTTAGGTTATAATACGGCCAAAACGTTTGACGTAACGCTAGTCTAATTAATTATCGGCTTTTATTTTTTATAATTTAACTTCAGCTAATAATAAATATGCTGTGATGTAACCAAATATAATATAATGTAACCAAAGTTACCTGTTAATTAGCGATTTGTTGTTTGTCTTCTTCATTACGTTTAATGTTTAACAAATTCTGAGTCTCATTATCCTTGTTACACCAAGAACATATTTTGGTAATTTTAGCGAATTTCCCCTATAGGGAAGAAGCTATTACCGTAGGTCTCATGGTAAGACTTAAGCCCGAGACCATGATAACTTTTCATTTTGAGGTCCCCAGATGCCAAAAACACCATTCGTTCAAATTTATATATATATATATATATATATATATATATATATATATGTGTCCGTAAGCACGATAACTCTCGTGAAAAAGGTCCGATCTTAATGAAATTTGGTACAAATGTTTAAAGTACCATTTATTTGAACGAGTTCGAAAACCAGATGAATCGCACCATCCGAAGGGGGGTTTTTGGGGGGTTTTGTACCCCAAAAATGTGTTTTTTGGGGTTTTCACATGTAATTTTAATTGAAATCAAATTTTATTTTATACCATTGAATTTAGCTTAAAAAAACAAACAATTTGGTATTTTGATCATTGCTCTACGTCAATTGGTTACCGAGATATTGAAAGTGCTAAACACAGTACGTTGTCTAATGTTATTCTTATGGAGAAAAAGAAAAATTGTATATCTCGTTTATTTATGAACATAAACTGGCAAAATTTGGTATATGGCTTGATCTGGTTGTGGCTTATTGTTGTTAGCACAAAAAAACATTTTTTCGCTTATGGCTCCTGTAGCAGCAAACCTAGGTACTTGGTCCCCATGTTATTCTTATGGAAAATGTTTAAAATGTTATATATCGCTTATTTATGAATGTATATGGATGAAACTTGGTATGTGACTTCACTAAGATGACTTCTATTGATAATTGCATAAAAACCCATAATTTTGTGTGCCTTGTTGCAGCAAACCTGCGTACTCATCCCCAATGTTATTCTTATGGAGAATAATTAATATTTTAAATATCGCTTGTTTGTGAATACATTTCTTATGAATCCTGTTAAGTTTTTTAATGTGTTATGTTATATATTCATTGGAAATTCGCTGAGTATGCAGGTTTGCTGCAACGGGGGTATTTGTAATTCTTTTTGGAGATCTGTTGTTGCTGCTACCTATGCTAAAACTAAAGCACGGTTATAGCTAATAATCAAAAGCTCAAATATTTCTATGATTCAATCCAATCATCGGCACGATAGATACAATAGAACATTGATACATGATAGGGCTGGATCACGACACGGTCGGCGCGGCGGGTTTCCCATTTGATTTAATGTATTCAAATTAGCTTATAAATATACTCGAAAACATGATGCCTGGTAATCTAGCAAAGTTTGATAACCAATTCAATAATCTGCATATCTCTAGCTGTATTACATTATGTCAGCTATCCTATTGCCTATCTATAGACTCAACCTGTGGTATTGTACAATACTGCCTCGACCTTCAGCCTTGGTATGTTTGCTCATTAAGCTATTTGGGGTTTGAAAACACTCACTCGCCTTTATAACATAACATTATACAGATTGTGTTACTGCTTCAATATTATTTTACACGTCTTCAACTTTGAATATCTGTTATTACATCGAATATCATCTACTGAATCAACAGGTGTTTTAGTATACAATTAAATTAATCTTTTTGACAAATTATGAACTTCGCCGTAGATGGTCCTGCAACTTGAATTGCGCATTATAAAAAAGTCAGCAATATTCAAAGCTACTCCGAGTGTATATTTCGCCTCTGAGTCGCATGGTAACCCTTCCGGCATATATTAATAAATAGTTTGTAAATGGTAATCAATGGAAGAAACATATGAGTCGCGACAGGTTTAAATTTCAGATCGTAAAATATTTGCATGCGACTTTGGAGTTGCTGCTTCTCTTTTTGAGCTTGATTATACTGATTTCACAAAATGTAGATATTGTAATGAAGGGGTGATGATTGGATAGTGTACTAGCTATATTTCTTTGATTAAATAATGCAAAATATAAATAAATAACTAGTTTGTGAAGGGCGTGTTGAGTAACATTTGATAATGTTCGTGAGTAGCTTTAAATGTTATTGAAAAAGTTTGGCTGATCTGGTAATGACATTGGTTGCATGAACAGTTTTACGGCGATGTCTAGGCCTACTATTCGTAGTGAAATCACAACTTTATATTTGATATTTATAATAATACCCCCGTCGCAGCAAACCTGCATACTCAGCGAATTTCCAGTGAATATATAACATAACACATAAAAACACTCAACAGGATTCATAAGAAATATATTCAAAAACAAGTGATATTTAAAATATTAATTATTCTCTATAAGAATAACATTGGGGATGAGTACGCAGGTTTGCTGCAACAAGGAACACAAAATAATGGGTTTGTATGAAAATATCAATAGAACTTATCTTAGTGAAGTCACATACCAAGTTTCATCCATATACATTCATAAATAAGCGATATATAACATTTTAATTATTTTCCATAAGAATAACATGGGGACCAAGTACCTAGGTTTGCTGCAACGGGAACCATAGGTGAAACTTTTTTTGTACAAACAACAATAAACCACAACCAGGTGAAGCCATATACCAATTTTCGTCAGTTTATGTTCATAAATAAGCGAGATATACAATTTTTCTTTTTCTCCATAAGAATAACATTAGACAACGTCCTGTGTTTAGCACTTTCAATATCTCAGTAACCAATTGACGTAGAGCAATGATCAAAATACTAAACTGCTTTTTTTATGCTGAATTCAATGGTAAAAATTAAAATTTGATTTAAATAAAAATTACATGCCGAATACCCAAAAAAAATTTTTGAGGTACAAAACCCCCAAAAACCCCCCTTCAGATGGTGAGATTCGTCTGGTTTTCGAAATCGTTAAAATAAATGGTGCTTTACACATTTTTAGGCTACAAAATTTTATTAAGATCGGACCTTTTTTACGAGAGTTATCCTGCTTACGGACACACACACATATACAGTATATATATTTATATGCAAATTTGAACGAATGGTGTTTTTGGCATCTGGGGACCTCAAAATGAAAAGTTGTCATGATCTCGGGCTTAAGTCTTCCCATGAGACCTACGGTAATAGCTTCATCCCTATAGGGGAAATTCGCTAAAAATTAGGGTGAAAACAACTTCAGCCTGAGTTCTATAAAACGACACCAGAGCATCAAAACCCGTTAAAAACTGCAGTGGGAGTTTTAGTAGGAAAAAAACCTTAGGGTATTGGAATAAAGTATACCTTTCTAAAGCCAAACAGTCAATGAGAAACTAAAACATTCTAGATTAATTTCTAATACAAAATTAGAAACTGTTAAAACAATAATTGAAGAATGAAGTTAATTGGAACAAAGTGTAGTGAAATTACGTCTTTCGGTAGGGATTTAATTCAAAATAAGTGTATTGTCATAAGAGAAAAGCCTTTCTTTTCTAAAAATATTAACTGCGTTATAATATCGTTTATTAATAACAACAATTTGTTCTTAATAAAAAGCCAAGTCAAGTTGTTGTTTGTTTCAACAATTTGTTTACTATTGTTATTCAAAAGACTTCACTTAGCTCCAAAAATTATTAGTAAAGCCAACTTATATCTAAGCTAGATTAATATAGTGTACATTTATAACAGTTAAAAATTGTTCATATTTAAAATAGCATAACGTTTAACTGAGGAAAACCAATTTAGTCGCGAGTTAGTCAATTGCAGTTTTCTGTGGTGTCGGTTACAGTTTAATTGAGCTGTGACCGGTTTAAAGAGATCCAACAATTTAATCTTGCCAGATAATTGGTTTTCTGAAGCCTGCTGTGCGATTGACAGGTTCGATATAGCTATGGGAGTCTCGATCATCTAACATCATTAAACGAGCCAGACTTTAAGATAATATTCGAAATAACCCCCTATTTAGCGAATTTCCTCTATAGGGAAGAAACTATTACCGTAATCGGCATGGTAAGAAATAGACCCGGGACCATGGTAACTTTTAGTTTTGAGGCCCCCAGATGCCAAAAACACCATTTGTTAAAATTCATATATATGTGTGTCCGTAGGCACGATAACTTTCGTAAAAATGGTCCGACCTCTATTAAATTTGGTATACACGTGTAAGGCAGCATCTTTTTCATGAGTTCAAAAAGCCAGACAGGTCGCTTTATTTTAATAGGGGTTTTGTACCCAAAAAATGTTTTTTTTTTTAATTATATATAATTCTTTGTATACCCAAATTTTGGTTTGTACCATTGAATTTAGCTTAAAAACAAACAATTTCATATTTTGATCATCACTCTCCGTCAATTGGTTGTGGAGGTATTGAAAGTGCTAAACGCAATAGGCCTGCGTTGTTCAATGTTAATCTTATGGAGGATGAGATTAAATATCTCACTTATTTATGAACATACTATTTGTCCTGTTGCTCGAATCCGAGCAAGTTTGTACCCAACCAAAGGAGAAAGATTGCTTCAGTTGTAAACAAACATAACAAAACATATGATATTAAAACGGATGATAACAACGTACTTTCATCAACACTTAGTTTAGAAATTCGCCGTCGGATATTGCCACTGTTCCGAAAATTCAGCCATTTACTGTATTTTAAGTGACGCCCTTTCTTAAAATTCTGAGACATATTGGCAAATCTACGTAATAATACCTTCCATTTGACACCTCAAACGTTGAAATCCGACCAGCCGTTATCGAGTTATGACTGTGTTACCCCTTTGCGTATTAATATATTGATATTGATGAAACTTGGTATGAGGCTTTTTATGGTTCAAGTTTACCAATATTTGCATTCAAACCCCATTTTTGTGGTCCTCATGGCAGCAAACCTGCATACTCAGCAGCTCTGATGTTATTCTTATGGAGAATAAGACACATGTATATATTGCTTGTTTATGAACATAAATTGTAAAACTTGGAATGTTGCTTTATCTGGTGGTGATAAATTTGTATTTGCATAAAATCCCCATTTTTGTTGTCCTTGATGCAACAAACTTGCACACTCAGTCGTAATGTTTTTCTTATGGAGAATAGATAAAACTTCATTTATCGCTTATTTATGAAAATGCTTTGATGAAAGTTAGTAAGTTCCTTCATGACGTAGTGAAGTACCATTTGAAATTCGCTGAGTATGCAGGTTTGCTGCAATGGGGGAATTTAGGTCCGTTATTTTTAGGCTTTTAAAACTTTAAATTAAATTGCAATACAAAAATGTCGATAATTTGGGTTGACTTTGATATGTGAACATTTAAAGCTCACTTTGAAGAGGAAAAAAAACTAATTACAAACTAAAGTTTAATTTATTTACCCACAAATATATTTTCATTGTAACCCTTATATATTTGTACCTGTCACTCTAACATGCTGGACTCATCGTATTTGCGGAGGACTCCCCAACATTGTTTAGAAGGGTGGGGTTTACAAGTCCCTTATAACGACATGACTCTTGTTATACCTACCCTCATTATCCCTGCAGTAAAGTAGCTTTTACGACTCTTGCTATTTTATCTCAATTTTCTTGATAATTTTAGTTGAAAAATACTTGATTACGAAATTTGTCCCTAACTATTTAGAAATTGTTAAATTACATAAACAAATTTACTTATCCTCCATAAGATTATCATTGGACAACGTATCTTAGTAACCGTTTGACGTAGAGAAATAATAGCAATGGATTTTTTATTAAATAAATTGGGTTTGAAAATAATTATATGTAAAAAGTTTTAAAACCCATTTTTGGGGTATAAAAACCCAAAATCTCCAGTGCAAATTATGGCATCGTTTAACTACTTCACAGAATGGTCACATCGTTCAACATCGTTCACATCGTTTAACTAGACAGAATGGTGCGATCTGTCTAGTTGTCAAACTCTTGAAAACAAATGCTGCATTACACGTTTATTTAAAATTTCATCAAGATCAGACTTTTTTAAGAAAGTTATCGTGCCTACGGACACATATATGTATACATATATATGAATTTGAACGGATGGTTTTATCATCTGAGGGCTTCAAACAAAAGTTATCAGGCTTATAGTAATAGTTCCGGCCCTGTAGGGGAAATTCACTAAAATGAGAAACATCATTAAAACCTTTGACAATCTGAACTTAAAAGGAAGGAGGTACAAAAACGGATGTTGAGGGGGGGATCGCGACAGGGGAAGGGGGGGAAGTTGGCGCCGAGACCCGCCGTCTAGATGTCTCTTTTGAGCTTCACCAAAAGTCAATTTTTGTGGTCAACTTCTTTTAGTTCTTCTAATATGAGGATGTTTTCATGCTAATAATCACAGATTATTTAGTCTATATGAGATTTTAATTTTTTTCTAAGGGTGAAAGGTCTAACCTTTAAGCTCATTTCTATATTTAAAAAAATAGTTTATACAATAATTTGTATGTTGAAAAATAAACTAAATTATTGCCTTTAATTATGGTGACTTAATTCATTTTTAAGTATTCCATCTTTAAATGGTGTTTTTCTTGGTTTTTGATCTTACAAATCTAAATTTAAATTTACAAACAAAATACGTAACTGACTTGGACAACCTAAATAGTGGAAATTATGGCATCGTTTAACTTAGTTCATAAACAAATCTCAATGTGATGTTGAAAACAGTAATGAATAATTTTACAATTTAAATGTAAAGTTAAAAAATACAAACAATACACTTCATATTTAGGTTTTAACAAGATTATATAGTTTACTTTTGTGGTTGAACCATGTTTTATAATTATCATTATTGTACATTATTTGGTATTCAAAAAAATGCAATAACAAATGTAAAATAACATTTATATGGTCTATGTAGTTATTTGAATCAAAACAATCAAGTGATGTTTTCAAAAAAGACTACTACTCTAAAACCATTGATTTCGGATCATTAAAATTAACATTAGAAATATATTTTACAAAATATTCTTACCATCTTCCATTCTTCTAATTTTGTTGACCCAGCACCTTTATTGTGCGGTAAGAAAAATCTAAATCCCAAATAGGCCGATTGTTGATTTTCTACAAATCGGTCACAAATCACTATCGTATTACGGTCTGGAAGCAACTGTGATGAGCATTGTGTGTCCCACGCATAACAAGAGCAGCCGTGTTTCGCGTGGTAACGCTGAACATGTTACGCATGCATGAACATTGAACATGCCACAGATGTTCCGACAAGTTCCACCCACTTATCCGGCGGCAAGCTGACTTTGCACATAGTTAACATTCATAAACTACTTTGAAAACAAATGTATTACAAGTTGTTGATATTGATTGAACTACACGGCTTTGATAATAATGTAAATTACTCTATCAATTCGAACGATTTATTTTATTTTTAAATTGCTTTATATATATATATATATATATATATATATATATATATTATAAAAATAAAATAAAGTTCTTACTGTTCTCCACGTTTCATATGGTTTAATTTTAATTTAATCTAAATAATAATACAGTTACAAAGAAGTAAAATATACATGTAAAGCTATATGAAAAACTAGTAAATAGTAAGGGAAATAAAATTAATGAATGAAATAAATCCAGTAAATGTAAAGCCTACATACATTTCAGAGTTACTATAATGTAATTATTACTATATCTGTGCTAATCTGACATTTTTACTAGTAATATAGTTGAAAAAGAACCCTTCAGGACTTCGGGATATGATTACTTACATAAAAACTAAGGAAAAAGTTCCTATTAACACATGTCCTAAAATGCTCGGTTTTCCGTATATCCGTCTGTATGTGTTTTTTACCTGACCAATTATATCTCACGAACCACTAAACGTATAAACTTCAAACTTGGTAGGTGGACGACTATTAACAAAACCTATTTTGGTATGTAGTATGAAGTTTCTACTTTGTACTATTTCAAAATGGCGGTTATTTTTATATTTTAAAGCTTAATATCTCAAAAACCGTAAATTTTACAAAAATCCTTAAAGAAACCAAAATAGTTGTGCAATTTTATTTCCTAAACAGTGGTGTAAATACTATTAAGATTGCCATAATTAACTGATTTATTGCAATTTGTTTAATAGAATACATGCTTATTTTGTGGCAATTATAGCAAAATAAGCATGTATTCAATAAAACAAATTTAAATAAATCAGTTATTTTGTTCTGATCTTAATAATATTTACACCACTGTTTATGAAATAAAATTGCACAACTTTTTGGTTCCTTTAAGATTTTTTTTTTAATTTACGGTTTTTGAGATATTAAGCTTTAAAATATAAAAATGACCGCCATTTTGAAATGGTACAAAGTAGAAACTTGATACTACATATCTAAATAGGTCTTGTTAATAGTCGTCCACGTACCAAGTTTGAAGTTTATACGTTTGGTGGTTCGTGAGATATAATTGGTCATGTAAAAAACACATACAGACGGATATACGGAAAACCGAGCATTTTAGGACATGTGTTAATAGGAACTTTTTTCTTCGTTTTTATGTAAGTGATCATATCCCGAAGTCCTGAAGGTTTTTTTCAACACCCTGTTAATACAGCTGTAGTAATGAAAACTTAAAAATGTGGTCTTGGGAATCAACAGACATATGCAAATGCCTGTGCGTCTGCTGCGTTGCAATGGAAATAAGTGTTTTACCTTACTATTTTCTTTTAGAGAATTAACGAAACAATTTCAATAAATTACGTTTTTATGGGGGAGAAATAAAACAGGGTGAGAAAAAGATAAATATAAATATGGAGTAATGAAATTAATTGTTATACGAGTGATTTATTTAAATGGTAACAGTGAGCGATTTAAAGAACGTGTCATATCAGCCAGACGAGCTTGGTGGAGGATAGGCTAGAGAGGTCCGTGGTCAAGTAAAGGGTCGGGTCTAGGCAAGTAACTTCTGTTCCACTATAGTCTCTTAAAGCTTCCTCATAGCATAGACATAGAGATCCGGATAGTGAATTTGTTCCTCAATAACATAAGTATCGCTAATTGGGAAACATTGATATTAGTCTAAATTTTTTAAACTTACCAATTACTCGTTCAGTGCTTCAAATGAATCATTTATTTATTGTTTTGAATCTTCAGAGACGTATTACTCAATGTTACTCTCTTGTTACTCAGTTGTGCCAATAATATCAAAACAATGATCCCTGTTAAATAAAAGATTATAAGTATTAGACCCTAGTATGAGTAAATATTTATAACATAGATAGTATTGTTTTAACCGTTGGAGATACGCGTAGCTGTTTAATGCATTACGTAGACTCAGTATTGAAATAATCCGGCGTCAAATAAATAAAATGTCAACGCAATCTGTATCGCTTCATAAATCTGATTGCTTACTTTGACAAGTCAAAACTTTTAATGAGACGGTTTCTATCTAAACTTTCAGCCATGACTCCGGCACGTGGATTAATTAAGGTGTAGAGCACAATAACAAGTTATGAATTCTACAGGGATTGTTTGAATGAAGCCAAAAGAACAAGTTATGATTTATGTAGGGCTTGTTTGAGTGAAACCATCTAAATAAATCATTAAGCTATTTTAAAATCTAATAGTATGACCGAAATTTTCGTATTGAATTTTACGTGTTTTTTTATCCAAATGGCACATGCAAGTTTAGGGGTGTGCTTAGCATGGGAGCTGAAATATTGTCGTAAATCCAGGCGTCCGTCGTAGCACACGCTTCACTGGTACTGAGACAAAATTTAGACAGCTATCAAACTAGAAGATAAGAAAGAATCCCTTGAAAAAAAAGAAAATTGTAATTTGTGTAACCATTTTATATATATATATATTGGGTTAAGAGTTATATATATTTCTTATACCTCAGCGTTCGGTTGTTTACCATGTAGAGTGATCGCGAGGGAGGGAGGGGATTGGAAAGAGAGAGAGAAAGGAAAGGGATCAATAGAGGGGGTGCAGGGCTACCCCAGGTGGGGGATACAAATTCCCGTTCACACCCTTACGCGCCGCACCGCGTTGTTTTAACGGTTTTAACTGCCAGGGGGTAGAACAGCGTTTGCTGATCAAACATTGAGTGAACGTCAATTCTAATCTCCAGTTACAATGTATTATTCGATACAATCTCGCGAGCCAATCATGTAAATTACGAAGATAAGGATGTCATAAGTTATTCAGTGACTAACCGTAGTCACAGTAATTAATGAAAAAGCATTTTCATTGTGTTATGTTCGTGTTACCAAATCATAAACAAGAAACTTGAATTAATTAATTGAATTGAACAAAATTAATTAATTGAAATTAATTGAAAAAGAGTTGGCAGTTCTCACAAAACAAGGTATTTTGTGAAACTTAACCATACTATTGCTGTTAAAGTACATAACGGTGGCTATGTAGCGACATATATTATAAATTCATCCCGGGATTTTTTACGTCATATTAAACCCATTAAAACGTGGCTTGGATCACAGTTTGATTGCTTTCCCCACAAAATGACGAATAAAGTTGGGTTTAATTGGACGTGTTTTGAGTGCGGACCATTAAATGGTCGGAAGTGCCCTTTTTGTTCGTGGAATCTGTTTTATTATCATTTCAAATTTTTAATTACACTTTTTAAAACAGTCGTAATCCTACACCATTAGCTTTTTATTAGAACTTCCCTCTTGGGGCATTTGGCCTGTTTATTTTGCATGGCAGTGCCTTAATTTGTCACGACTTATGTTTTATTTACGAAAAGTACCTGGGGGGCGAGCTTTGCTCGGGGGAAGGCCAAACAGTTTGTTAGTTGACTGGGAGTAATATTTCACCACTTCCCCGTATTGATAATCTGATTTGTCTATTCATTTGCCTCTTTTCTACATTTATAAGGTCACTCCAGTTGTTATTTATAGCTCAATGTCCTTTTGATTTATTTTACTACTCTATATATGTAATCTTCACTCAAATCTTTTAATCTCTGCTCTCACGAAACCACATGTTAATAATCATAAACAACATGAGAATTACTTTGGCAGTTTCCTGATTGATTATGAACAGCTGATACAATTCTTTTGTTTTGATTTTTAACTACATAGACCAATTTTAAATTTTTTTACTTGTAAATTTCTTTTTTTAACATTATTTGATTTTTACTGGTGATGAGACCGGTCTGGAACATATTTTTATACCAGAACTTAGTTATTTTCAAAATTTGAAGGAAATCCTCGGAGCCGTTTTCGAGATAATTGTGCAACCAACCAATCAAGCAAACATTGCTTATATAAGAGTATAGGATACATGCACTCAACAAACAAGACCCCATTAAACCCCATTCAACCGGAACCCCATACAACCAGACCCCCATACAACCAGACCCCATACTACCAGACCCCATACAACCCCTTACAATCAGATATGTACACTTGCTTTAAAATAATTTACTAAATAGTGCCAACTAGGGGGCTCTATGGTGTTGTGAAACTTAGTTAATTGTGTCTGTTTAACTAAGAAGGAACGCAGAGCGAAGTAAACGCGAGATTCTTCGCTACCACACTTCCCCCTACAAATCTGGACGAGTAAAGTCATGACACTTGTAATAAACTGTCCTAATGTGGTTTGTATTGTTTATTTTAAAATAAAATATGAGGAAATTCCCAAACTTACAGTTACTAAGCACTCCGAATTACATATGAGTTTACATATGAGTTACATAAAAGATCTGAGCAACCAAATTATAGTGCGAGAGCTTCCGAGGATCACAGGGGCCATTCGCTGCTCTCCTCCAGAATACTGATGGAGAAGCTTTGCCTTTCAACACGCTTAAAGCTAAACATTTAGAAATACTGTTAATTTTGTTCTGTAATGTTAATCTTTGAATATTGTTATATAAGTTTTTTTAGTCATATGTCACAAGAGGTAATATAATATTTAGCACTTACAACATTTCCAACAATACAGTAAAAAAAGAAGCTTTTATGTGAGAAAATATTATTTTCTATAAAAAAATATCAGAATGAAAGTAAACGGAATTGATAATCATATAACAACGTGCGAAAGTAATTACAAAAATCTAATATAATACCTAGTATATCTAGTATTATATCTGGTTTAATTATAAGATAAAGTGCCCATACTCGTAAAATACTGACGTCAACATATAATAACATTTGGAATTTCTAACAAACAATAGTTTCTAAGACTTGTAACAAAAAGGTCCTTTAATTATATACAAATTTAAAGTAATAAAAAGTTATCATATATTTATTCCTCCTCTTAATTAACAAATTAATATGTTACTAAGCTGCAGATTCAAGCTACACCATCCGTTATTATCAGAGACAAACTTTGTAAAATTGTTTGTTTCAAACTCAGTGATAAAAAATAGATTGCTCTTTATTGCGATATACAGAAAATTGTTAACTTGTATTCATAAAAGTCATGCCATTCTCAAAGCTTTCATAGTTTAAGTAGTTTCATTTATGTCTATTCATGTTCAGTATCAGAGTTAATTTGTAATGAACGCGACAATCCACGGTCTTGCCCAGCAGTATGCGGATATTGCCACGTTGTTTTGACATAGTTGGTCCGATGCGAATGTTAACTGGTTTCCAGCGCGGAGGAAGGTCGTGTGCATGCATGCACAGCTTTCATCTTTCCCCCTCCGAAATTGGCTTTTGCCCAACAATTTATTTATGTTTGTCCTGTTGATGGAACATTTCGATTGGCAACGTTTAAAAGGTTTCCGTTGTCGCTCCAATTTCAGGAACAATAACATTTAGATTATTTTCCATATTATTTATTTTACTAATTTTCTTAGATACGTTTTTAAATAGAAATTGTGAGGGTTTGGTAAATTGTAATTTTACGGGAAATGGCTCAATTTAAAGGTCTCAAAGAACTTGAGAAAAATCGTAGATAAAAAAAGGTGGAATGTCACGCAGGAATAAGGGCAAATTGTCCCCATACAAAATGAGGGATAAGTATTATTTTCAGCGTTCTAGAACCACCTTCAAACCTACTTGGGAGTTAAAAAAAACATTTTCTAGCACTTTAATTGCTATGCCATACTGATTATTTAAATACAGGACTTTGATTACTTTAAATGTAGGCAGGCATGACGACTAAGACGATGATAGTTAGATGCTGATAATGTTTAGGATATGTTTTACTATAATTACTTACACATTTTTCTCTTCTGTCACCCTCCCGAAATTTTTACTTAAAATATGACGAAGATATTGGTTTAGCATGGTTTATAATTCTGGGTTTTAACAGTCAAACATTCGAAAATACTATGACACATTTAACAGTCGAATGATTACACTTTCAATTCACATGCCTCGGACTACTGGGTCTGTATTGATCGTAGTCAGTAGTTAAGTGGCTGGCCCCACGCCGGGCTCTAGTAGCATCGCAGCTCAACAATCGCTCCTTCATCCTTCGTTGTCATAATGAGCGCGAGAGAGAGCGACAGACGAGTGATATAATGAAGTGACACTCGTGGGAAGAAGTGTTTTTAACAACTGCATCAAAAAGTGATCTTTGATAATCTTTAAAAATAACGGGATATGTACTTTACAGGGGAACCATTCCAGCATTAATTAGCGGGATAGGTGCTTTATTGGGGAACCATTCCAGCATTAATTAGCGGGATATGTGCTTTATTGGGGAACCATTACAACATTAATTAGCGGGATATGTGCTTTATTGGGGAACCATTCCAGCATTAATTAGCAGGATATGTGCTTTATTAGGTAACCATTCCAACATTAATTAGCGGGATATGTGCTTTATTGGGGAACCATTACAACATTAATTAGCGGGATATGTGCTTTATTGGGGAACCATTCCAGCATTAATTAGCAGGATATGTGCTTTATTGGGGAACCATTCCAGCGTTAATTAGCAGGATATGTGCTTTATTAGGTAACCATTCCAGCATTAATTAGCGGGATATGTGCTTTATTGGGGAACCATTACAACATTAATTAGCGGGATATGTGCTTTATTGGGTACCATTCCAGCATTAATTAGCGGGATATGTGCTTTATTGGGGAACCATTCCATTATTAATTAGCGGGATATGTGCATTATTGGGGAACAATTCCAGAATTAATTAGCGGGATATGTGCTTTAATGGGGAACCATTCCAGCATTAATTATTGAGATATGTGCTTTATTGGGGAACCATTCAAGAATTAATTAGCGGGATTTGTGGTTTATTGGGGAACCATTCCAGCATTAATTAGCGGGATAGGTGTTTATTGGGGAACCATTCCAGCATTAATTAGCGGGATATTTGCTTTTTTTGGGGAACCATTCCATCATTAATTAGCGGGATATGTGTTTTATTGGGGAACCATTCCAGCATTAATTAGCGGGATATGTGCTTAATTGGGGAACCATTCCAGCGTTAATTAGCGGCATATGTGCTTTATTGGGGAACCATTACAGCATTAATTAGAGGGATATGTGCTTTATTGGGGACCATTCCAGCATTAATTAGCGGGATATCTGCTTTATTGGGGACCATTCCAGCATTAATTAGCGGGATATGTGCTTTATTGGGGAACCATTCCAGCATTAATTAGCGGGATATGTGCTTTATTGGAGAACCATTCCAGTATTAATTAGCGGGAAATGTGCTTTATTGGGTAACCATTCCAGCATTAATTAGCGTGATATGTACTTTATTTGGGAACCATTCCAGCATTAATTAGCAGGATATGTGCTTTATTGGGTAACCATTCCAGCATTAATTAACGGGATATGTGCTTTATTGGGGAAACATTCCAGCATTAATTAGCGGGATATGTGCTTTATTGGGTACCATTCCAGCATTAATTAGCGGGATATGTGCTTTATCGGGGAACCATTCCATTATTAATTAGCGGGATATGTGCATTATTGGGGAACAATTCCAGAATTAATTAGCGGGATATGTGCTTTAATGGGGAACCATTCCAGCATTAATTATTGAGATATGTGCTTTATTGGGGAACCATTCCAGAATTAATTAGCGGGATTTGTGCTTTATTGGGGAACCATTCCAGCATTAATTAGCGGGATATGTGCTTTATTGGGGAACCATTCCATCATTAATTAGCGGGATATGTGCTTCATTGGGGAACCATTCCACCATTAATTAGCGGGATATGTGCTTTATTGGGGACCATTCCAGCATTAATTATCGGGATATGTGCTTTATTGGGGAACCATTCCAGCATTAATTAGCGTGATATGTACTTTATTTGGGAACCATTCCAGCATTAATTAGCAGGATATGTGCTTTATTGGGTAACCATTCCAGCATTAATTAGCGTGATATGTGCTTTATTGGGGACCATTCCAGCATTAATTATCGGGATATGTGCATTATTGGGGAACCATTCCAGCATTAATTAGCGGGATATGTGCTTTATTGGGGACCATTCCAGCATTAATTATCGGGATATGTGCTTTATTGGGGAACCATTCGTGCATTAATTAGCGGGATATGTGCATTATTGGGGAACCATTCCAGCATTAATTAGCGGGATATGTGCTTTATTGGAGAACCATTCCAGTATTAATTAGCGGGAAATGTGCTTTATTGGGTAACCATTCCAGCATTAATTAGCGGGAAATGTGCTTTATTGGGTAACCATTCCAGCATTAATTAGCGTGATATGTACTTTATTTGGGAACCATTCCAGCATTAATTAGCAGGATATGTGCTTTATTGGGTAACCATTCCAGCATTAATTAACGGGATATGTGCTTTATTGGGGAAACATTCCAGCATTAATTAGCGGGATATGTGCTTTATTGGGTACCATTCCAGCATTAATTATCGGGATATGTGCTTTATTGGGGAACCATTCCAGCATTAATTAGCGGGATATGTGCTTTATTGGAGAACCATTCCAGTATTAATTAGCGGGAAATGTGCTTTATTGGGTAACCATTCCAGCATTAATTAGCGTGATATGTACTTTATTTGGGAACCATTCCAGCATTAATTAGCAGGATATGTGCTTTATTGGGTAACCATTCCAGCATTAATTAACGGGATATGTGCTTTATTGGGGAACCATTCCACCATTAATTACCGGGATATGTGCTTTATTGGGGACCATTCCAGCATTAATTATCGGGATATGTGCTTTATTGGGGAACCATTCCAGCATTAATTAGCGGGATATGTGCTTTATTGGAGAACCATTCCAGTATTAATTAGCGGGAAATGTGCTTTATTGGGTAACCATTCCAGCATTAATTAGCGTGATATGTACTTTATTTGGGAACCATTCCAGCATTAATTAGCAGGATATGTGCTTTATTGGGTAACCATTCCAGCATTAATTAACGGGATATGTGCTTTATTGGGGAAACATTCCAGCATTAATTAGCGGGATATGTGCTTTATTGGGTACCATTCCAGCATTAATTAGCGGGATATGTGCTTTATCGGGGAACCATTCCATTATTAATTAGCGGGATATGTGCATTATTGGGGAACAATTCCAGAATTAATTAGCGGGATATGTGCTTTAATGGGGAACCATTCCAGCATTAATTATTGAGATATGTGCTTTTTTGGGGAACCATTCCAGAATTAATTAGCGGGATTTGTGCTTTATTGGGGAACCATTCCAGCATTAATTAGCGGGATATGTGCTTTATTGGGGAACCATTCCATCATTAATTAGCGGGATATGTGCTTTATTGGGGAACCATTCCAACATTAATTAGCGGGATATGTGCTTAATTGGGGAACCATTCCAGCGTTAATTAGCGGCATATGTGCTTTATTGGGGAACCATTCCAGCATTAATTAGAGGGATATGTGCTTTATTGGGGACCATTCCAGCATTAATTAGCGGGATATCTGCTTTATTGGGGACCATTCCAGCATTAATTAGCGGGATATGTGCATTATTGGGGAACCATTCCAGTATTAATTAGCGGGATATGTGCATTATTGGGGAACCATTCCAGCATTAATTAGCGGGATATGTGCATTATTGGGGAACCATTCCAGTATTAATTAGCGGGATATGAGCATTATTGGGGAACCATTCCAGCATTAATTAGCGGGATATGTGCTTTAATGGGGAACCATTCCAGCATTAATTAGCGGGAATTGTGCTTGATTGGGGAACCATTCCAGCATTAATTAGCGGGATATGTGCTTTTTTGGGGACCATTTCAGCACTAATTAGCGGGATATGTGCATTATTGGGGAACCATTCCAGCATTAATCAGTGGGATATGTGCATTATTGGGGAACCATTCCAGTATTAATTAGCGGGATATGTGCATTATTGGGGAACCATTCCACCATTAATTACCGGGATATGTGTTTTATTGGGGACCATTCCAGCATTAATTATCGGGATATGTGCTTTATTGGGGAACCATTCCAGAATTAATTAGCGGGATTTGTGCTTTATTGGGGAACCATTCCAGCATTAATTAGCGGGATATGTGCTTTATTGGGGAACCATTCCATCATTAATTAGCGGGATATGTGCTTTATTGGGGAACCATTCCAACATTAATTAGCGGGATATGTGCTTAATTGGGGAACCATTCCAGCGTTAATTAGCGGCATATGTGCTTTATTGGGGAACCATTCCAGCATTAATTAGAGGGATATGTGCTTTATTGGGGACCATTCCAGCATTAATTAGCGGGATATCTGCTTTATTGGGGACCATTCCAGCATTAATTAGCGGGATATGTGCATTATTGGAGAACCATTCCAGTATTAATTAGCGGGATATGTGCATTATTGGGGAACCATTCCAGCATTAATTAGCGGGATATGTGCATTATTGGGGAACCATTCCAGTATTAATTAGCGGGATATGAGCATTATTGGGGAACCATTCCAGCATTAATTAGCGGGATATGTGCTTTAATGGGGAACCAATCCAGCATTAATTAGCGGGATATGTGCTTTATTGGGGAACCATTCCAGCATTGATTAGCGGGATTTGTGCTTTATTGGGGAACCATTCCAGCATTAATTAGCGGGAATTGTGCTTGATTGGGGAACCATTCCAGCATTAATTAGCGGGATATGTGCTTTTTTGGGGACCATTTCAGCACTAATTAGCGGGATATGTGCTTTTTTGGGGACCATTTCAGCACTAATTAGCGGGATATGTGCATTATTGGGGAACCATTCCAGCATTAATTAGCGGGATATGTGCTTTTTTGGGGACCATTTCAGCACTAATTAGCGGGATATGTGCTTTTTTGGGGACCATTTCAGCACTAATCAGTGGGATATGTGATTTATTGGGGAACCATTCGTGCATTAATTAGCGGGATATGTGCATTATTGGGGAACCATTCCACCATTAATTACCGGGATATGTGCTTCATTGGGGAACCATTCCACCATTAATTAGCGGGATATGTGTTTTATTGGGGACCATTCCAGCATTAATTAGCGTGATATGTACTTTATTTGGGAACCATTCCAGCATTAATTAGCGGGATATGTGCTTTTTTGGGGACCATTTCAGCACTAATTAGCGGGATATGTGCATTATTGGGGAACCATTCCAGCATTAATCAGTGGGATATGTGATTTATTGGGGAACCATTCGTGCATTAATTAGCGGGATATGAGCATTATTGGGGAACCATTCCACCATTAATTAGCGGGATATGTGCTTCATTGGGGAACCATTCCACCATTAATTAGCGGGATATGTGATTTATTGGGGAACCATTCCACCATTAATTACCGGGATATGTGCTTCATTGGGGAACCATTCCAGCATTAATTAGCGGGATATGTGCTTTTTTGGGGACCATTTCAGCACTAATTAGCGGGATATGTGCATTATTGGGGAACCATTCCAGCATTAATCAGTGGGATATGTGATTTATTGGGGAACCATTCGTGCATTAATTAGCGGGATATGAGCATTATTGGGGAACCATTCCACCATTAATTACCGGGATATGTGCTTCATTGGGGAACCATTCCACCATTAATTAGCGGGATATGTGCATTATTGGGGAACCATTCCACCATTAATTACCGGGATATGTGCTTCATTGGGGAACCATTCCACCATTAATTAGCGGGATATGTGATTTATTGGGGAACCATTCCACCATTAATTACCGGGATATGTGCTTCATTGGGGAACCATTCCAGCATTAATTAGCGGGATATGTGCTTTTTTGGGGACCATTTCAGCACTAATTAGCGGGATATGTGCATTATTGGGGAACCATTCCAGCATTAATCAGCGGGATATGTGTTTTTTTGGGGACCATTTCAGCACTAATTACCGGGATATGTGCTTTATTGGGGAACCATTTCAGCACTAATTAGCGGGATATGTTCTTTATTGGGGAACCATTACATCATTAATTAGCGGGATATGTGCTTTATTGGGGAACCATTTCAGCATTAATTAGCGGGATATGTGCTTTTTTGGGGACCATTTCAGCACTAATTACCGGGATATGTGCTTTATTGGGGAACCATTCCACCATTAATTAGCGGGATATGTGTTTTATTGGGGACCATTCCAGCATTAATTACCGGGATATGTGCTTCATTGGGGAACCATTCCAGCATTAATTAGCGGGATATGTGCTTTTTTGGGGACCATTTCAGCACTAATTACCGGGATATGTGCTTTATTGGGGAACCATTCCACCATTAATTAGCGGGATATGTGTTTTATTGGGGACCATTCCAGCATTAATTAGCGTGATATGTACTTTATTTGGGAACCATTCCAGCATTAATTAGCGGGATATGTTCTTTATTGGGGAACCATTACATCATTAATTAGCGGGATATGTGCTTTATTGGGGAACCATTTCAGCACTAATTAGCGGGATATGTTCTTTATTGTCAAATCATTCCAGCATTAATTAGCGGGATAGGTGTTTATTGGGGAACCATTCCAGCATTAATTAGCGGGATATGTGCTTTATTGGGGAACCATTACAGCATTAATTAGCGGGATATGTGCTTTATTGGGGAACCATTTCAGCATTAATTAGCGGGATATGTGCTTTTTTGGGGACCATTTCAGCACTAATTACCGGGATATGTGCTTCATTGGGGAACCATTCCACCATTAATTAGCGGGATATGTGATTTATTGGGGAACCATTCCACCATTAATTACCGGGATATGTGCTTCATTGGGGAACCATTCCAGCATTAATTAGCGGGATATGTGCTTTTTTGGGGACCATTTCAGCACTAATTACCGGGATATGTGCTTTATTGGGGAACCATTCCACCATTAATTAGCGGGATATGTGTTTTATTGGGGACCATTCCAGCATTAATTAGCGTGATATGTACTTTATTTGGGAACCATTCCAGCATTAATTAGCGGGATATGTTCTTTATTGGGGAACCATTACATCATTAATTAGCGGGATATGTGCTTTATTGGGGAACCATTTCAGCACTAATTAGCGGGATATGTTCTTTATTGTCAAATCATTCCAGCATTAATTAGCGGGATAGGTGTTTATTGGGGAACCATTCCAGCATTAATTAGCGGGATATGTGCTTTATTGGGGAACCATTACAGCATTAATTAGCGGGATATGTGCTTTATTGGGGAACCATTCCAGCAATAATTAGCGGGATATGTGCTTTATTGGGGAACCATTCAAGCGTTAATTAGCGGCATATGTGCTTTATTGGGGAACCATTCCAGCATTAATTAGAGGGATATGTGCTTTATTGGGGGCCATTCCAGCATTAATTAGCGGGATATGTGCTTTATTGGGGACCATTCCAGCATTAATTAGCGGGATATGTGCATTATTGGGGAACCATTCCAGTATTAATTAGAGCGATATGTGCATTATTGGGGAACCATTCCAGCAATAATTAGCGGGATATGTGCATTATTGGGGAACCATTCCAGTATTAATTAGCGGGATATGTGCATTATTGGGGAACCATTCCAGCATTAATTAGCGGGATATGTCTTTAATGGGGAACCAATCCAGCATTAATTAGTGGGATATGTGCTTTATTGGGGAACCATTCCAGCCTTGATTAGCGGGATTTGTGCTTTATTGGGGAACCATTCCAGCATTAATTAGCGGGATTTGTGCTTGATTGGGGAACCATTCCAGCATTAATTAGCGGGATATGTGCTTTTTTGGGGACCATTTCAGCACTAATTAGCGGGATATGTGCATTATTGGGGAACCATTCCAGCATTAATCAGTGGGATATGTGCATTATTGGGGAACCATTCCACCATTAATTACCGGGATATGTGCTTTATTGGAGAACCATTCCACCATTAATTAGCGGGATATGTGCTTTATTGGAGAACCATTCCACCATTAATTAGCGGGATATGTGCTTTTTTGGGGACCATTTCAGCACTAATTAGCGGGATATGTGCATTATTGGGGAACCATTCCACCATTAATTACCGGGATATGTGCTTTATTGGTGAACCATTCCACCATTAATTAGCGGGATATCTGCTTTATTGGGGACCATTCCAGCATTAATTATCGGGATATGTGCTTTATTGGGGAACCATTCCAGCATTAATTAGCGGGATATGCGCTTTATTGGGGAACAATTCCAGTATTAATTAGCGGGAAATGTGCTTTATTGGGTAACCATTCCAGCATTAATTAGCGTGATATGTACTTTATTTAGGAACCATTCCAGCATTATTTAGCGGGATATGTGCATTATTGGGGAACCATTCCAGCATTAATTAGCGGGATATGTGCTTTTTTGGGGACCATTTCAGCACTAATTAGCGGGATATGTGCATTATTGGGGAACCATTCCAGCATTAATCAGTGGGATATGTGCATTATTGGGGAACCATTCCACCATTAATTACCGGGATATGTGCTTTATTGGAGAACCATTCCACCATTAATTAGCGGGATATGTGCTTTATTGGAGAACCATTCCACCATTAATTAGCGGGATATGTGCTTTTTTGGGGACCATTTCAGCACTAATTAGTGGGATATGTGATTTATTGGGGAACCATTCGTGCATTAATTAGCGGGATATGTGCATTATTGGGGAACCATTCCACCATTAATTACCGGGATATGTGCTTTATTGGAGAACCATTCCACCATTAATTAGCGGGATATGTGCTTTATTGGAGAACCATTCCACCATTAATTAGCGGGATATGTGCTTTATTGGGGACCATTCCAGCATTAATTACCGGGATATGTGCTTTATTGGGTACCATTCCACCATTAATTACCGGGATATGTGCTTTATTGGAGAACCATTCCACCATTAATTAGCGGGATATGTGCTTTATTGGGGACCATTCCAGCATTAATTATCGGGATATGTGCTTTATTGGGGAACCATTCCAGCATTAATTAGCGGGATATGCGCTTTATTGGGGAACAATTCCAGTATTAATTAGCGGGAAATGTGCTTTATTGGGTAACCATTCCAGCATTAATTAGCGTGATATGTACTTTATTTAGGAACCATTCCAGCATTATTTAGCGGGATATGTGCATTATTGGGGAACCATTCCAGCATTAATTAGCGGGATATGTGCTTTATTGGGGAACCATTCCAGCTTTAATTAGCGGGATATGTGCTTTATTGGGGAACCATTACAGCATTAATTAGCGGGATATGTGCTTTATTGGGGAACCATTCCAGCATTAATTACCGGGATATGTGCTTTATTGTGGAACCATTCCAGCATTAATTAGCGGGATATGTGCTTTATTGGAGAACCATTCCACCATTAATTAGCGGGATATGTGCTTTATTGGGGACCATTCCAGCATTAATTATCGGGATATGTGCTTTATTGGGGAACCATTCCAGCATTAATTAGCGGGATATGCGCTTTATTGGGGAACAATTCCAGTATTAATTAGCGGGAAATGTGCTTTATTGGGTAACCATTCCAGCATTAATTAGCGTGATATGTACTTTATTTAGGAACCATTCCAGCATTATTTAGCGGGATATGTGCATTATTGGGGAACCATTCCAGCATTAATTAGCGGGATATGTGCTTTATTGGGGAACCATTCCAGCTTTAATTAGCGGGATATGTGCTTTATTGGGGAACCATTACAGCATTAATTAGCGGGATATGTGCTTTATTGGGGAACCATTCCAGCATTAATTACCGGGATATGTGCTTTATTGTGGAACCATTCCAGCATTAATTAGCGGGATATGTGCTTTATTGGGGAACCATTCCAGAATTAATTAGCGGGATATGTGCTTTATTGGGGACCATTCCAGCATTAATTATCGGGATATGTGCTTTATTGGGGAACCATTCCAGCATTAATTAGCGGGATATGTGCTTTATTGGGGAACCATTCCAGCATTAATTAGCGGGATATGTGCTCTATTGTGGAACCATTCCAGCATTAATTAGCGGGATATGTGCTTTATTGGGGAACCATTCCAGAATTAATTAGCGGGATATGTGCTTTATTGGGGACCATTCCAGCATTAATTATCGGGATATGTGCTTTATTGGGGAACCATTCCAGCATTAATTAGCGGTATATGTGCTTTATTGGGGAACCATTCCAGTATTAATCAGCGGAATATGTGCTTTATTGGGGAACCATTCCAGAATTAATTAGCGGGATATGTGCTTTATTGGGGACCATTCCAGCATTAATTATCGGGATATGTGCTTTATTGGGGAACCATTCCAGCATTAATCAGCGGAATATGTGCATTATTGGGGAACCATTCCGGCATTTGTCTGAGGGAGATGTGAAACGTTACTGGCGGAACATTGGCCAGCCTGGGATTTGAACCTGTGTATTAAGAATGTGAGGAGCACAGGCGCGACCGTTACCGATATGGTACTAGTTTGTTCAACTTTTTCAAACTTTCGAACGATGTATTTGTTAATATGACGTATAACATTTAGGCCAAGTGATTAAAATAATCATCTGACTAAAATTTAACTATCGGTTCCATTACATGAACATTAAGAATTGTAAGACTAATGCCTGGACATTCTTGAAATTGTTTATGTAATTTTGACAAATTAAGGAACCATAATAAACACATTAATGCGTATTCTGTTCTATTAAAGTTCTTTTAACCCTTCAAATTTTAATTTGTCATTCGATCACATACATTTCAAAATTAGCTATTTAAAGCATGCACTATGTAAAGATGAAACCCTCAAAATATTCCCTTATTAGTTAAATGGTATAGTAGAAAAAAGGCCCTAACTTTTCTATGTTCCTGCAGTAATTAGCATTACTAAATGAAAATAACTAAACACCTATCTAGATACTGTATAGTTGTAAACGAATAAGAATAGCTCTATTTGATTTAAATCATTTCCTGAACATTAAAATCAGCAAGAGAGGATTATTTCACAACAACAACGTTTACAATACAGAGATGTAATCATTAGATCGCAGCACCATCGCGTCGCGTCGGTGTTGCATTGTTTGGCAAAATATCCTCGTGTTCGTTAGTTCTGTTCAGGCACGCGGTGAGGTTTAATAGCCTACTGGTAACATCACTAACGATCATTTAGTTACGATTGACTAGGCTTGGTTGATATTAGGTCATTTATGAGTTTATTTACTTAAAAGGATACCTGTCTACATTAGTAACCACGAATATACGCTATATATCCTACGCTATAGTAGTTTAAAACATTTATTTTGCACAGTTACAGACAAAATCTATCTAAATAACGCGATAAACTGTACAGCATTATATGAAACTATCTATTTGCTTCTGACAGCCTACTTTACACACCAGTGGGTTTGTTTACACGTTGAGTTGTTCCAAATTTACGATATGAAAATGTTTATCTTTTTATTCGATCAATGAAGCACAAAAGCCTTCCAATCAATAACATACGTTATGATATACAGTGCTTACTAACAAAAAACTCGATTTTTATTAAGTATGAAAATACAGATATTTATATTAGTAAAAGTTAACAGACACAACGACGGAAGAGTTTGAAGTATCAGTTGGATATGTGCTTTACTGGGAACCATTCCAGCATTAATTAGCGGGATATGTGCATTATTTGGGAACCATTCCAGCATTAATAAGCGGGATATGTGCTTTGTTGCCATTCCAGCATTAATTACTGGGATACGTGCTTTATTGGGGAACCATTCCAGCATTAATTAGTGGGGTATGTGCTTTATTGGGGAATCATTCCAGCATTAATTAGCGGGATATGTGCTTTATTGGAGAACCATTCCAGCATTAATTAGCGGGATATGTGCATTATTGGGGAACCATTCCAGCATTAATTCGCGGGATATATGCATTATTGGGGAACCATTCCAGCATTAATTAGCGGGATATTTGCTTTATTGGCGGACCATTCCAGTATTAATTAGCGGGATATATGCATTACAGGGGGATCATTCCAGCATTAATTAGCGGGATATGTGCTTTATTGGGAAACCATTCCACCATTAATTAGCGGGATATGTGCATTATTGGGGAATCATTGTAGCATTAATTAGCGGGATATGTGCATTATAGGGGGACCATTCCAGCATTAATTAGCGGGATATGTGCATTATTGGGGAACCGTTCCAGCATTAATTAGCGGGATATGTGCATTATTGGGGAACCATTCCAGCATTAATTAGCGGGATATATGCATTACAGGGGGACCATTCCAGCATTAATTAGCTGGAAATGTGCATTATTGGGAAACCATTCCACCATTAATTAGCGGGATATGTGCATTATAGGGGAACCATTGCAGCATTAATTAGCGAGATATGTGCATTAAGGGGGACCATTCCAGCATTAATTAGCGGGATATGTGCATTATTGGGGAACCATTCCAGCATTAATTAGCGGGATATGTGCATTATTGGGGAACCATTCCAGCATTAATTAGTGGGATATGTGCTTTATTGGGAAACCATTCCAGCATTAATTAGCGGGATATGTGCATTATTGGGGAACCATTCCAGCATTAATTAGCGGGATATGTGCATTATTGGCGCACCATTCCAGCATTAATTAGCGGGATATGTGCATTATAGGGGGACCATTCCAGCATTAATTAGCGGGATATGTGCATTATTGGGTAACCATTCCAGCATTAATTAGCGGGATATGTGCATTATAGGGGAACCATTCCAGCATTAATTAGCGGGATATGTGCATTATTTGGGGGACCATTCCAGCATTAATTAGCGGGATATGTGCATTATTGGGGAACCATTACAGCATTGATTAGCGGGATGTGTGCATTATTGGGGAAGCATTCCAGCATTAATTAGCAGGATATGTGCATTATTGGGGAACCATTCCAGCATTAATTAGCGGGATATGTGCTTTATTGGGGAACCATTCCAGCATTAATTAGCGGGATATGTGCATTATTGTGGAGCCATTTCAGGATTAATTAGGGGGATATGTGCATTATTGGGGAACCATTCCAGCATTAATTAGTGGGATATGTTCATTATTGGGGAACCATTCCAGCATTAATTAGCGGGATATGTGCTTTATTGGCGAACCATTCCAGCATTAATTATTGGGATATGTGCATTATTGGGGAACCATTCCAGCATTAAATAGCGGGATATGTGCTTTATTGGGGACCATTCCAGCATTAATTAGTGCGATATGTGCATTATTGGGGAAGCATTCCAGCATTAATTAGCAGGATATGTTCTTTATTGGGGAACCATTCCAACATTAATTAGCGGGATATGTGCATTATTGGGGAAGCATTCCAGCATTAATTAGCGGGATATGTGCATTATTGGGGAACCATTCCAGCATTAATAAACGGGATATGTGCTTTATTGGGGACCATTCCAGCATTAATTAGCGGGATATGTGCATTATTGGGGAAGCATTCCAGCATTAATTAGCAGGATATGTGCTTTATTGGGGAACCATTCCAACATTAATTAGCGGGATATGTGCATTATTGGGGAAGCATTCCAGCATTAATTAGCGGGAGATGTTCTTTATTGGGGAACCATTCCAGCATTAATTAGCGGGATATGTGTTTTATTGGGGAACCATTCCAGCATTAATTAGCGGGATATGTGCTTTATTGGGGAACCATTCCAGCATTAATTAGCGGGATATGTGCTTTATTGGGGAACCATTCCAGCATTAATCTGCAGGATATGTGCATTATCGGGGAACCATTCCGGCATTTGTCTGAGGGAGATGTGAAACGGTACTGGCGGAACATTGGCCATCCTGGGATTTGAACATGTGTCTTAAGAATGTGAGGAGCACAGGCGCGACCGTTACCGATATGGTACTAGTTTGTTGAACTTTTTCAAACTTTCGAACGATGTATTTGTTAATATGACGTATAACATTTAGGCCAAGTGATTAAAATAATTATCTGACTAAAATTTAACTATCGGTTCCATTACATGAACATTAAGAATTGTAAGACCAATGCTAGGACATTCTTGAAATTGTTTACGTGATTTTGACAAATTAAGGAACCATAATAAACACATTAATGCGTATTCTGCTCTATTAAAGTTCTTTTAACCCTTCAAATTTTAATTTGTCATTCGATCACATACATTTCAAAATTAGCTATTTAAAGCATGCACTATGTAAAGATGAAACCCTCAAAATATTCTCTTATTAGTTAATTGGTATAGTAGGAAAAAGGCCCTAACTTTTCTATGTTCCTGCAGTAATTAGCATTACTAAATGAAAATAACTAAACATCTATCTAGATACTGTATAGTGTAAACGAATAAGAATAGCTCTATTTGATTTAAATCATTTCCTGAACATTAAAATCAGCAAGAGAGGATTATTTCACAACAACAACGTTTACAATTCAGAGATGTAATCATTAGATCGCAGCACCATCGCGTCGCGTCGGTGTTGCATTGTTTGGCAAAATATCCTCGTGTTCGTTAGTTCTGTTCAGGCATGCGGTGAGGTTAATAGCCTACTGGTAACATCACTAACGATCATTTAGTTACGATTGACTAGGCTTGGTTGATATTAGGTCATTTATGAGTTTATTTACTTAAAAGCATACCTGTCTACATTATTAACCACGAATATACGCTATATATCCTACGCTATAGTAGTTTAAAACATTTATTTCGCACAGTTACAGACAAAATCTATCTAAATAACGCGATAAACTCTACAGCATTATATGAAACTTTCTATTTGCTTCTGACAGCGAACTTTACACACCAGTGGGTTTGTTTACACGTTGAGTTGTTCCAAATTTACGATATGAAAATGTTTATCTTTTTATTCGATCAATGAAACACGGAAGCCTTCCAATCAATAACATACGTTATGATATACAGTGCTTACTAACAAAAAACTCAATTTTTATTAAGTATGAAAATACAGATATTTATATTAGTTAAAGGTAACAGACACAACGACGGAAGAGTTTGAAATATCAGTTGGTTAACATGGAAAACCATGTTAGCGTGCAAAAGGGCGGCTTCTTGCGGAGGTCACTTAATCAATGCTTTTTATCTTTTTGTTTCTTTGTGCAGTAACCGACATTATTCGTTGATTCCAACAACTGTTCATATTTTGAGCATTCGCGTTTTATATTTTCTGAAATTCGTTATTAATTTTACGATCTTAGGTCCCGTGATTACATATGTTATTTAGAAACTTTCACGATTAAATATGAAAAACACACGTACGAGTAGCAACGAAGCAGTGTAACCATACAATAGTCTAACTGATGCAGTTACTGTGGTCGTACTTTATAGTTCTTAGTGCAGATCTTAAAGTCACTTTGCACAAAGTAGTTTAGTTTTGTTAAAAATAGGTCAAGACTGTTCGAGTAAATTAACTAGAGATTCCAGCAGTAATTGAATGAAAACAACCCCATCGTGACAGTAAACACAAATGAAGGTTTAAAATACTGCAGTAAAGCGGTGCTGCAGTCCTGCAGTCGATTGCTGCATCGTGAGACAACTTTCCTCACCACCGATCATTATATGATCCCAAAAATGTCTTCAAACATTCTTAGTTATGTTGGGCTCAGTATTTTCAACATATGCACTTATTTTCTAAACAACCTTGTTTCCTTTGTCCGGAAAACCAAGGTAAGCTTATCAATATATCACTTCTAAATCGGCTGAGTAGTAAGAAAGAAGCACTGGATCTCGGCTTATCAAGTCAGTGAATGTGAAATTTTAAACATCGAGGGGGTTAATGGGGGTTCAGCTTTGCTGAGATAAAGCTTATGAAAAGAGGTCGTGGTTTTGCTCGTTGAAGGACCTTCTTTTAGAACACGCTTTGCCTGAGCTCAAAGAATAATTTACCATTAGGAAGTTGTGGTATCCATAGAGAAAGAGTCATTGTAGGAAGAAAACTTATGTTTGCCTATTTTTTTTTGTTATTCCTTGTATAAAAGAGGGATGCATATGAAAGGAGCTAAACAATTTTTTTATTAGGAAATTAAAATTTCAAAAAAATGATGGAAAACTGTTAAACACGACGCTGTGTTGAAAATATAAGAAATGTCTTATTTCAATATTAAAATATTACAAAACTCACTATTTACTCATTTAAACTACTACTGTAGTTACTAATATATTGATGGGTTAAGTCGAATACCAAGGAAAGTTCTATTACATTTTAGGCTCGTGCGACGAAGTTAACATCTTCTCTTAACCGTGATAAGCTTTACGATACATCAGCTGTGAGTTATCTCAGTGATAAACTGGACTGTAACTCTGCGTCTCGAGTAAATAAATGAGTGAAACGTGGAACATTTTTACCACTTTGCACCGACTCGCAGTTTGCTGTGGCAGTAATGTGACATTTGCCACCCGGATGTTGGTGTAAAATTGATAAAATAATATAAAGTTGGAATAATGCCGTAATAAGGTGAAGTATTTGTTATTAAGGTTGGTGGCAGGTCTTAGTATCTTTACTGAATATAATATATACTTAAGGTTTTACGGTATGGATAATATTAAATTGACCTAAGAACTGACTATTCTCCTGCAGTTTTTATCTAACATTTTTGGGAGTGATCGAAGTATAAGAAAATATGTTTCAGACAAACATCATTCAATACATGTGCTTGCTGTGCAATACACACACGGCCGTTTTCATCCTCAATGTGTAAAGTCGTATATAGTTTTGGACTTTTACTTTACCTATGTTTTTAAAACCACTCTACGGTTTGAGAGGCAAGGAAACTCCTCCTTTGTCCTGCTATTAAGTGCTACTTACTTAAATTTTAGACCATAATTAGCGAGTCAAAATTTGACCCATTACATTTTATTATTTACATGATTTCTTATTTTGGACTCCTATATATTAATACGCTAGGGGTTTTTTCTTCACAGTCATAACTTGATAACGGCGGGACGGATTTTAACGTTTGAGGTGTCCAATTAAAGGTATATTTACGTAGATTTGTCAATACGTCTGGGAATTTTAAGAAAGGGCATCACTTAAATACAGTAAAGGGCTGAATTTTCAGAACAGAGGCGCTATCCGACGGCGGAAGTCTAAACTACGTGTTGATTACGCAAGTTACGTTATCCCCATTATTCTCAGATTTTATCATTCGTTTTAATATTAGATGTTTGTTAGGTTTTTTTCAACTGAAGTAACCTTTCGTTGGGTACAAACTTGCTCGGATTCGAGCAACAGGACAACTAGTATTATATAACAATATACCTACAATATACTGCAGTAACACGTAAATAACAAGTAGTATGTACTACAATACCCCCGTCGCAACAAACCTGCGTACTCAGCGAATTTCCAATGCATATATATATATATATATGTCTCACTACTACATAAAGCCAATTTATATATATATATATATATATATATATATATACATACATACATACATTTATAAATTTGGGCGAATAGTGTTTTTGGCACCTGGGGACCTCAAAACGAAAAGTTATCATGGTCTCGGGCATAAGTCTTACCGTGCCACCTATGGTAATAGCTTCTTCCCTATAGGGGAAATTCGCTAAAAATACCATCTTAGCTAATGTTTACCAAATTGGCGCGTTGTAGCCGTTCCCTCCCCATCCGGGAGTGAATTAAGGGGTAATTAAGTGTGGTAGACTTAAGTAATATGTCATTTAAAGTCATTTTACTTAAAATTCAGTTGTAAGTAATCAGGGCTCACTTGAAAACAGTAGGAGTTAGAGTCATTACCTCTCGAAACGTAGTACAGTTTTAAACCCGAGAAGTGACAGGTATATTCCAAATAAATATTAATCTTAACAATGCCATCGTTATCATGAGTTTTACAATGTAGTTTTAAAACGCATGATAACTTGTAATACTTGCAGCGAATCAATTTTCTATTCGTATGTATTATAACAGAACATTAATTCTCTTCGAGTTATCTCTATCTTAAAGAGCTTAAATTTATCCAGTCAAAGTTTAACACTTGTGCGTGTATAAATAAACTTCAGTAGAAGTGCAATATGACTGGGTGGGTACAATGTGGTGTAGAAACCTTAAACGCGGCAGATTATTCAAGAAAGTATTTTAGAAAGCACTTATAATAATTTGTAAAACGTACTCTTACTCATTTTACCTCTAACGCCTTTAAACTTTAAAATCAAATTAACTTTATTAATTTAGTTAAGAAGTACTTAATTGTTTTAAAATACGTTTTATTTTGTTATGTAATATTTTTTCCTATACGAATAAAACCTCTATCGAGATAGGTGTTACTTCATTTTCCCGTCAAATGCATGCGCAATTTTACCATACCAACTATGTTAAACATTTACAAGATTATTCATTTACCTAACAATTACTTAATCACAAAGGAGCTAAATATCTTCCAAAAAACAATGTTTGATAGTGCCTCTGAAGTAAATTACATCCAACATCAATGTGAATACGAAGTGAAGTTGATTTTAATAACATTTCAATTCAATTTCGCATGTGCTGAAATAGAAATTTCAATGTGGATTTTCAACAATTCAGTACAGATTTTAGTTGAATGGAAACAATGATGCATTTTGAGTCTCTATTTGTCCGATATAATCCCTCGCTTTTTACATTGTGGGAAAAAGAATTATGTGAAATGGCTTTGGCTTTACGAAAACAATAACTGGCTTTAAAGCTTTACTTTTTTTTGGGAAGTCCTGATATTTTCCTTGTTACACGGTTTTCTCTTTGTTCTGTGCTTTTAACATCATATTTATTTGTTGGTATCTTATAATCTTATTTAATAAGTTAAACCAGGTTTTAGGAAGAGCGAGATCAAAGGTGATACTGGACCGATTTTTCTGCTTGTGTCAAATTAAAAAGGTCGAGGTAAATATTATACAAATATCCTTACGTTTTACATTTGCCTTTGGGGTTCTGGCCCAAATGTATTTAAAGCTTCAATGTACATCTAAAGGAAGAATATAAATAAATTGGATTGTATATTTGTCAGCTGTTGGCACATAGACAATACACAGGACAGCAAAGAGAACTTATTACAGGCATTAAATAAATATTGGCTGCAGAAATGATAACACAGTATACACACACTTAAAAATGGAGTGGCCTTAAAAATGCAGAAAAGAGTCAAATGACTTATACAAATCTAATAATCAGTTGGGAGAAGTGGTGAAATATACTAGTAAGTCATCTAAAAAAAAACTGGCCTTCCCCGAGCAAAGCTCGGCCCCCCAGGCAGTTTAAATACTTTTAACCTTACCCGAATAAAAAAAACCCAACCTTTTATGAGAATATTTATTCAAAAGAAAATATATGCTTATTTCCCAATGACTCTGCTTTTTAATGTATTGGGCCTGACAATATTTCCCAGCTATACTCGGGAATTATTAAAATAAACATTTTTGAGGTACGAATTTCATTCTCAAATACGCCTTGTCCCTGGAATAAAGAGTTAAGAGCTGCTAGTTTCTTCTAAAGGTTCTAAGAAACTGCATTAAGCAAATTGTGACAATGCTTTAATAGCTTGCAATATTAAATATTTATTTTAATGCAAAGAATGATCCCTATCCTAAGTCCTTCAGACCTTTATCAATTAAATTAATGTACTTTAATCTTTATTTGTATTATTAAAATATTTATTGCAAGTGAATATTTTAAAAATTTAAATACAACTTGATTCTATATGTAATGACATTTATCATAATTTTAGAAGGAGTTGGTTGTTTAAAATGGGCTTATTAGGAAAAATACATCTTTTAAAACGTCATTGAACTAATATTCATTATAAATGTTTGATTTATTACACCATGGGTAAATAATATTGACCCTTTTTCATTTAACTCCCTTAACAGAAAAGAACTCCCTAAACTCCCTTATGGGTTTTAAAAGTATTTGTTAACCTCACTTGCCTAAGAAAATTGTTAAGCTACCTTCTCTTCATTAAACTGGGAACTACTCCTTTTTATGACATTCTGAGATAGAATTGATTCCAAAACTAGTTTAAATACTGAAACAAAATCACATAATTCTGAAAACCACACAACAACAACGGTAGTCAGTTTATGTTTTTTCCTACAGATGTGAATACTGCAATGCATAGATTCCACTGTTAAGCTTCTGGTATAGCCGGGGAGAGCTTTAAGCATTAACAAAATAATTAAAATATATGTTTATTATTTTTGGACTGTATGAGAGGAAATGGATTAATTTGCCTCCTGATTGGAAAATCTGGCAATTACTACAAAAACAATAATATAATAAATATGGTAGTTTTCACAAAATGTGAATATTGTCAATCGCCCACGGAGATTACTAGGGCGGTTTGATTTCTGTAACGGCATCACCACCAGCACCATAGGGTGCGGTTGTTGGCCAGCAGGGCAGTGAATTCACTAGATTTATTAAGACCAATTGGGGATTATTTCTCACTGCACTGAGTTCTTGAGGACGTAAACGCTCTTGAAATCACGTGAACATCGGTTAAACGCATCGCGACGAGTTTGTCTAAATGTGGCCACTTTACCGCGAACACTATTTGTCCGAACTGAAGAGCTGAGGAATGGAGGAACAGTTATAAAATATACATAAATAGAACTTAGCACTTAACACATCGGACAAAATACAAACTTTAAATATGAATTCGAGAGAATTAGAAATAATACCCAACGGTGAAAATGAGATGGGCCGAGAAACGAGAAATAATCCGGCAGAGAGATATGCGAAGATAAGACGCCAAGACCCGTCTTTATTAGTGAATTTCCTATGGAAAGTGAACTATTAGCATGACCCACACGGTGAAACTTAAGCCCGGGACCACCATAGAAGTTCCTAACGTGACCCTCTGAACACGTTTTGGGGGGTCATTCAAAATTTTATATATATGTGTGTGTGTGTTTGCACTATAGCGGTCGAATTTTTTGTCCGATTTACTTCAAATTTGGTAAGGACATTACTTTATGTAATCAGTTGGACAAGTTCGTTGGGCAAAACAATCGGAAAACTCCAAACCCCTTTTTTGGGGATTAATCTTTAAAATTTTGAGTTTTTGGGCCCAAAAATGGTCATAAAAGCACCGGATGTAAGATTAATCCATGGATAAAGATGGGAATTAGTGAGGTGAAACTTTTAAGCCCTCTCCCGTCATTCTAGCATAACTATTAACCAAGTTATAGAAGAAAACGTGTATTGACCAAACACAGTACGTTGCCTTATGGGGGTTTTACATTAGAAAAGCCTGTTATTCGTTTGTTGGTGTACTTTCATCATCCCCAGCAACCTCACGCCTACTTTAAAGTCTGACTGGACCTTCTTCTAACCTTGTAATGCGCAAAATTGTATTCCCAGCATTGCAGGAAAATGAAACCAGGAACAACAGAACAGCCAAAAAATCAGTGTTTTCAGATTTCAATAAAAATTGGAATAAATGTATGTTTTACACTGATTTTGAGTTTTAAAAGTTTTTTATGTGGAAATTCACTTCCCTCACGTCAGCGTGCTGCGTGCGAACTCGTTTTTAGTTGGTGACGGCGGAAGACGCTCTGTACTCGGAGGATCGCGGGATGTTTGGTCCACAAATGAGAGATCGTGATTTTAGCTGTTTAATCTGCCGACCAATAAAAATCAAATAGGGTCCACCTCCCTGTCCAAGAATTAAAATTAAAATTAGAGAAGAAGGTATTTGCACATTTTAACAGACAAAATACTCAGCAATAAATAATAAATATGTTTCAGTTAGATAGGTACTAATACAACTCCAATATTGATAATATAATTCGCATTTACTCTCTTGTTTGTCAGCTCCAACACGTTCACTATAAACCACATCATTCACTCTGATTAACAAAATTCACTTGGTTACACTTTTATTATCAATCACAGTTCCAACATCCATTGTCAAAGGCTTAACGGTTTCAAAATGTAATCGTTTTCCGTGAACAAATGAGTTTTGTTCGTCGCTTGTAATTTATCATGGAATAAATTTACCATAATTAATTGATATAATTATTAGATAATTTTAATATTAATAAGGTTTTTAAAATTAATGTTTGTATGTATTCATAATGTTTATATATAAATACACGTATATAAATAAAAGTTAAAAGTGCGAATTAATATTAGTAGTAATTAGGTTACGTGGTTAATTGGGAAATAATTATATTTATGTTAATTGTCTTAAAACTTATGTAAATGTTCATAAGTTTAATTAAATTTACACGTATATAATTATTTTCCCAATTACCCACATAACCCACTCATATTATTACTACTAATATTTGTTTTAGTACTCAGTGTACCTTTGTAAAATAAATTTATAAAAATAGTTTAGTAAGGGTTTCTTTACTAAGCTTAATACAACTTAGTTGCGACTTACATGCATATAAATGGTATTATAGTAGTACATTTATATATATTTAGAAATGTAAACACGGTTACAAAACCTATTTCCTGGATTATCCTTTAAACAAAATTGCAAGTCAGTCAAATCGATTGTTTACAATGTATACGAATGACATTACCATTACAATTATTGAAAACTTCATGATAACACTCAACATTACAGTAACGGTAAGGAGTTGTTCATTAATTAATTTAACGAGTCATTAACTAAAGTAGCCAGAGAAAATATATGTATTTTTTTATTCCACGAGTTATAATTAATCATTTCTGTCCGTAAATCAGGTAAACTTTGTGCCCGGGTTTGTTGTCTTTCTCGTAGTTTCTTTTTCTGAAACTTGAATATAACGAGAAAAGCTTTCGATCTAGTATTATAACTACATATGTATGCTGCTCCAAGACTAGTTTTAGCAAATTTCCCCTATAGCGAAGAAGCTATTACCGTAGGTCTCATGGTAAGACTTAAGCCCGAGACCATGACAACTTTTTTTTAGGTCCCCAGATGACTAAAACCATTGACTATAAATACTGAAGTAGACTTCTCATTGCCATTGTAAAATGTGTCCCTAGTTTTGTGTATGCCAGGATTGAAAGAGGACGTAGTTTACACCAATCACCAACAGAGTATACTGCTGTCAACTATTACGTATCCTCTCAAGGAGGGGATAATACAACTGTTGGTATCAGGAAGCAAACATAAGTTGATTATCACTTGCTTTCTGGGGTGGAGATATTTCAAAAGTTAACGTAAATAACTAAAATAAAATGTTTACAGCAGCACAATCTGTCGGTGACCCAATCAAACTACTTCAATTTTAAATTCTAGCATACACTAGAAGTGGGACAGCTGTTCCATATGGATGGGATGTCTCCTTCAGTATTTATAGTCAATGCTAAAACACTATTCGTTCAAATTTATGAATATATCTATTATGTATCTATCTATCTATCTATATATATATATATATATATATATATATATATATATATATATATGAGTAGTGGTGAAATACGGGGGAGGGGCCACAATCGGCGCTTTTTTCCCATGTTATTCTTATGGGGAGCCGTTTTTGCGCCGACGCCAGCTCCCGCCTTACACAAGTTTCCTTGTTGGCCTATATTAATACCCAACCCTTGCCTATATTAAATATATTGTCCCCATCCCTCCTCTATATTTTTTAAAATTTTCAAAAACTATCTTTGGTGTGTTTTGTGTCCTTGGATGTGTTATTGGTGTTTTAATAAATTCCCCCAAATTCACAAAAAATACTGCCGCCAACTTCTTGATTTAAAATTTGGATGATTGTCGTAGTGTTTTAATAAATCCCAACTACAGTCGAATTAAAACTGCCAACTGATTAATTAAAACACGCAACAATCCGCACCGCTGCCCACTAACCATGACGCCATGGCACACGCAACAATCCACCGCTCACTGACACACTGACACACTAAAGTCGGTCATGTGCAAGCACGCGTCACATTGACCAGAATTTCCACTTACCATAGAGGTAATTTCCTGGTTGAAAGTCCAGCCAATGTGAGGTAATTTCCTGGTTAAATTGAAAATCCTCTCGACGTGTATATAAGGAGCCACCCACAACACACAGCACTATTGTTCTACAAGACCACCAGTGACACGACATCTCACCACCCACACGTCACCACCGGCACCAGATGACGTCACCACCGGCACTGGACTCGCCACGGCCCACCTCTCCACCGGCACTGGACTCGTCACGGCTCACCTCTCCACCGGACGTCTCGGCGTCACGGCTCACCTCTCCACGTCTCACACCTAGGACTTCGGTTAGCTGGGAGTGTTAGCGACGGTAGTTGTAGCTAAGGAGGTGTCTTCAGGGACAATCACAACTGTTAATCAATCCGAAAATTGTGAAATAGCCTAATATTCCAATTCCAATTCACCATTTCCAAATTTTAAGGTTTCCATATTTAAATATCCATTTGTAAATCATATTTCGAATGTGACTGCATTTCCAAATTTTAAAATAGATTTCCATTAAATTCTCAAGTAAAATATGTTTTGAATTTTAGACTTTAAAATTGAATATGTAGATTGATAGTTGGCAGTTTTATTTATAAAATGATATTGTACAGTGTGAATACGTATCCAGTCCAAACGCTGGTTTCACACATCTTTACATAATTTTTGTCTAATTTAAAAAATGGTAATTTTTTGTTTATAAAAAGCAGAGGAATGCCATCTCGAAATTTATTTACATCGAACATGTTGTCGTGTGCAATATGCTCCGTGCCCTGCTCCAAAAGAGGTAATTTAATCAGACACTATCGTAACATTCACAAAGTTATTCCTAAAATTTGTAAAAAATGCCATCAAATATTTGATAATAACAATCATTTTAAAGCGCATATGCTTAATAACCACAATAGTTGTAATGTGTGTAAGAGAGTCATCACTCGTGACAAGAAACGCCACCACCTACGATGTGACAAACGACCTTACAAGTTGTATATTTTTAACGGTGAATCTGTGGAAGTATTAGACACTCTTCAATCTTGTCCCCTACCTATCAAATGGATTCTTATTAGGAGGGTAAAGTTCATCAAACACTCGGTGGACAATAATGGTGATTTAATCATTGACAAAGAATGTATTGCTGATTTTCGAAGTTTAACTACTTTATCAATTGAGAAAGCACAATTAAAAACTCAAATTAAAGAAGCACTTTTTAAGATCGATACCTCCATGCACAAGTATCAAGCCCAAGGCAGTGGATGGATATATGACCATACTAAATACTGGCAGCTGCATGTTTACAAGTTTAAACCCCTAACTCCCAACTCATACATTCCTACACCAGAAAATATAAAATCAAAACACGCTGTTTTAAATATTAAAAATAGTGATAATAAATGTTTCGTGTGGAGTATTTTAGCAAGCTTGAAACCAAGGAATCATGGAGAACATGCAAATCGAGTATTTTACTACGAACCCTATGAAAGTCAGTTGAATATGTCAAATATAAAATATCCCGTAAAAATATCCGACATTGATAAATTTGAAAAACAAAATAACATAAGTGTTAATGTATATGGAATTGAAGGACAATTAATATATCCATTGAGAATAACTAAACTAAATAGTAATACGCACGTCAACCTGCTGCTTCTACAACAGGGTCGGAAATCACATTACTGTTTAATTCGTGATTTTGATAAGTTAATGTTTAATTCTACAAAAGACAATAATAAGAAATATTTTTGCAAGTTCTGTTTGCACCAAAGATATATTGGAACGTCACACAACATATTGTAAAACCTTTGATGCCCAAAGAGTACAAATGTCTAAAAAAGATACACTACAATTTACGAATGACAAATATCAACTTAAAGCTCCCTTTGTGATTTATGCAGATTTCGAATGCTTTATAAACTCTGGCAAACACACTCCTTCTGGATTTGCTTATGTTGTAGTGAGAGATTCTAAAATTATTTACGAAGAGTTGTACAGCGGTAAAAATGTAATGGATGTGTTTTTCGAAAAGTTATTTAAAACTTATGACTTTATTAAAAGTCAGATGGGAGTATATGTTCCCCTTGTAATGACTCCAGAGCAAGAGATGTTATTCCAAAACTCTACACACTGCCACATATGCCAACAGCCGTTACTGTGTGATAAAGTGCGCGACCACTGCCACCTAACAGGCGAGTTCAGGGGGCCCTCCCACAACTCTTGCAATTTAAACTATAAAGTAACAAAGAAAATTCCAGTATTCTTCCACAATCTTAAAAACTACGATGGTCATTTAATAATGCAACACTTGGGAAAATTCAATCGCAAATTGAATTGCATAGCCAAAGATATGGAAAAGTATATTTCGTTCTCTGTTGATGATTTGGTATTTTTGGATTCCTACAACTTTTTGTCTCTTCCCTTAAGCAAATTAGCTTCCAATTTAAATACATTTAGATTTATAGACAATCCACTACTACAACGTAAGGGCGAATTTCCGTACGAATACATGACAGGACCAGAAAAGTTTTTAGAGCCTCTCCCACCCATAGAGGCATTTTACAGTAGTCTAACTAAAGAATGTATATCTCCTGCACAATATGAACATGCTAAAAACGTATGGAATCATTTTAATATAAAGAATTTAAAAGAATATCACGATTTATACCTTAAAACAGATGTGTTGTTATTGGCTGATGTGTTTGAGACATTTAGGGACTTGTGTTTAAAGGATTATAAACTCGACCCTGTCCACATGTACTCACTGCCTGGACTAACATGGGAGGCGTTTCTTAGAATGACCGGCATAAAATTAGAATTATTTCGTGATGTTGACATGCATTTGTTTATAGAACATGCCATTAGAGGCGGTGTAAGTATGATTTCCACGCGCTACGCTAAAGCCAATAATAAGTACATGGGCGAACATTATGACCCAAATCAAGAAAGCACCTATCTTGTATACTTAGACTGCAACTCGCTATACTCTACAGCAATGTGCGAGTCGTTGCCCGTTGATGGCTTTAGATGGACAAATGAGAAAGATTATAAATACAATCAAAATGAAAACTTTGGATTTATTTTGGAAGTTGATTTAAAATACGATAAAAGTTTACACGATTTGCATAATGACTACCCGCTCGCACCAGAAAAAATGAATGGAAAATTAATACCAAATTTAAATGACAAAACTAAATATATTTTACATTATAAAGCACTAAAAAAATACGAAGAACTGGGTTTGGTAGTTACAAAATACCACAGAATTTTAAAATTCAGACAATCAAAATGGCTCGCGCCCTATATTAATTTTAATATTGAAAAGCGACAAAAAGCTAAACACGATTTTGAAAAAGACTTTTACAAACTGTTAAATAACAGTCTCTTTGGTCGAACAATTATGAACCAACGCAAGTTTCGTGATATACATCTTGTAGACGAGTCTAAGTTAACAAAATACGTTACAAAGCCAAGGTTTGACTGTAGCAAAATGTTCGATAACAATTTGCATGCTGTGCATTTAAATAAATTAATTGTAAAGTTTGATAAACCAATATATTTAGGAATGACCATTTTGGATATCAGTAAAGTAATAATGTATGATTTCCACTATAATTATATGTCAAAATTTAAGAATAAAAAGTTCTTAATGACAGACACAGACAGCCTTGTTTATTCTATAGTAACAGAGGACTTTTACAAGGAAATACAAAGTGACTTGGACTGTTTCGACACCTCTGCATATAGTAAAGATCATTTCTTATACTCTGATAAAAATAAAAAAGTTACGGGCAAGTTTAAAGACGAATTAAATGGTCAAATTATGTATGAATATTGTGGTTTAAGGCCAAAATTATACTCTTTCATTCCTTTACAATGGTTATACGAAAAAGAAAATCAAAATGAGCTAGAGGTTAAAAAGGCAAAGGGAGCTGACAACGCCACAGTTAAACATCTCTTAAGACACCAACATTACTTACACTGTCTTGCAACCGGGGAAGATTACTATGAGAATGTTACAAGAATTAAATCCACAAACCACCATCTTCAAACATTAACGATGAACAAAAAGGTACTCTCTTTTGATGACGACAAGAGGTTTATTCTGGATGGCATCAACACTCTTGCCCTTGGTCATTATAAAATTGGTCAAACATAAATCTATATTTCCCATTATTCTTTGGCCTTTCCTTGTCTATTACAAAAAAGCCATATTTAGACCTATCCCAGCATTGATGGCAGAGATTTCTAAATTGGTTAAATGAAAAATCATTTCCCACATGATTGTTATACAAATGTTTTAAATTTAAATCGTCTTGTTTAAATAATATTAGGAAATTAACATTGTCACGTAAATGTTTGTTTACTTTACTGTAAGATTGACACAAGTAAAAACTGTTAATATTTTTGTGTCTGCCCATTGAGAAAAATTGTGTGATATTTGGACTATTTATGTCGTCAAATACAACTATTGAGTGTGATTCTACATCATTTGGTGTGATTTCACAGTTTGAATATGTGTGTAATTTAACTTCATCACACAGACGGAATATTTCAATTATTTTTTTATATTTTTCTTGTTCTAAAGATTTGGATATTATATATAAATTTGTAAACTTTAATCCTTGTTTTTTTACAATTAAGTTATAAATTACAACAGTCTTCCCCGAACCACTGGGCCCTATTATAAGACAGCGAATATTATTAGGAAATAGACCCAACTTCTTTGGTGTATTTTCTTTATGTGCTATTTTAAATTTGTTCTTTTGTTGAATAAATGACATTTTTTATATAATAAAAATGGTGTATTTTCTTTATGTGCTATTTTAAATTTGTTCTTTTGTTGAATAAATGACATTTTTTATATAATAAAAATGGCAAAGAGAAAGTGTAAAAAGGTCCAAGGTAAGGGATTATTCTTAAAGCCATATAGAGGCCGTGGCTTGTTAAATACCCTTATAAACAACCTTCCTTTCCCTCTCCACATGCCTGGAAATTATAAATGGTGTGGACCTGGAACTAACGTGCGTGAAAATTTAGCCAGAAATGTACCTCCAAAAAATAAGCTAGACTCTTATTGTAAAGAGCACGACATATTCTACATGAATAATCCTGATACAGCTGCCCGGAACAAGGCAGATATGAGATTAGCGGACCAGGCTTGGACTAGGGTTTCGGCAAAGGACGCCAGTCTGGCCGAAAAAGCAGCAGCTTATGCAGTGACAAATTTGATGAAGGCCAAAGCAAAAATGGGAATGGGATTAAAATTTAATAAAAAAGATGGACAACTTTCAGCTGTTAGAGGCAGCAAGAGACGTGCCTCACTTTCGAGGAGTGTACCTAAAAAACGAGCTAAAACATCTAAGGCCAAAAGTAAGAGAATGTGGAATTATTAATTTAGACAGTGACAGGGGCACACATTGGACAGCATATCGTAAAAATAAAGATGTTGTAATATATTTTGACCCATTCGGAATACAGCCTCCAAAAGAGGTAATTGAATATTTTGTACCATCTAAAATTTACTATACAACTGATCAAATACAAGATTTAAACAGTTCCATTTGTGGAATTTTATGTTTATCATTTCTGAAAAATTTTAGTTTATAAAAATGGATTCATTTACTATAACATTTACGGGTACAGAGCCAGAGTTGAAGTCGGTGTTCTTTCCTCCTATAGAATTAAATGGTGATTATGTAATTGGACTGGTAGATTTTCAAAGTTATAATTCTATATTTAATGTTAAAAAACCTCTAAATACTTTGACATATTACAAAATGCACAAAATTACAACCCCAAAAGGGGAGGTCACAATTGACGAACTAAACCGGGCATTAGATGGTAAAGTTGAAGTTATTATACAAAATAAAGTAGCATTAATTAATACAAAAGTCAAACTTATATTTTACAAAGGGCTAGTTCCAAAATTAAATAAACTTAAAGACACAAAATTAACTATAGACGAGGGTGAGGATGTGTATTATTACGATCACAAAGCTCCAAATGTAATTGAAATTGCTGAAGGTACATACGAAGTGTTTGAGCTTGCGAAGGAAATTCAAAAGCAACTCCCAGATTTTGTACTTATAGCCGATAATAAAACTATGAAAGCCACATTACATTCTGGTCATGTGTTTGATTTTACAAAACCGTGTTTAGGGTCTGAATTATTGGGATTTAAAGGATTTTCAACTCCAGATATTGCGTTTAAATCCGTAAATAAAATCAACATAAATAATGTAAATGTGATTAGAGTAAAATGTAATATTGCGAATGGGTCTTATTTAAATGGTGACAAATCACACACCATACACAGTTTTTACCCAGAAGCTCCTCCCGGCTACAAAATTATTGAGGTCCCCAGAAATATTATATACTTCCCTGTAAATAAGAGAAGTTTAGATGTTGTTAGCATTACATTTGCAGATCAACACGACAAGCCAATTGACTTTAATAAAGAAGAAACTACAATTACTTGTCATATAAAAAAGATATGAGAATTTACAAGAACGGACTGAGTGTGCAAAATGCCAGGTTTCTGCGATCAATTGGGTTGAAGTTAAAATTTTCTATTAATAAAAATGGAAGATTTTCTAGACGTTACAGGAAAATTCCAATACGACGATAGCGTGGTTAAAATTACAAATCACTCCTATGTTCCACACAACACTTTAGCAATAAATAATTCCGATGAAATTCGAATATGCATAAATAATCAAGATTTACTAACACTCCCATGTAGGAGTTATCTGTATATTAAAGGAGAAATAGAGAATCATGATAAAGGACATTTTATAAATAATGCATTTGCATTCTTATTTGACGAAATTAGATATGAAGTTGCTGGTAAAGAAATAGATATTGTAAGAAATCCGGGAATTTCCAGTCTTATGAAAATATTGTGCTCTTACAATAAAACAACGAAATTGTCAAATGTAGCGTTTGATTCTGATGAAAATTTAAAGGAGTTCCATAAAAGCGGCAAGTTTAGTACTTGTGTCCCGTTAGAGCTGTTAATGGGTGTGTTTGAGGATTTTAATAAGGTTTTAGTAAATGTTAAACAAGAATTGGTGTTGAAAAGATCCAAAAACGACTTAAATTGTATATTAACAACATCTAATGCTCCAACTGGGGTCGATCCTATTCCTAAAATTACACTTAAATCGATTCAGTGGGTGATGCCGCATGTGGTGCCATCTGATGGGGAGAAGCTTCAATTACAAAAGATGTTATTGCAAAATAAAAATTTGCAAATTGCATTTAGAAGTTTGGAGCTACACGAACTCCCATCATACCCCGAAACCAAGAGACATACATGGTCAGTTAAGACGTCTTCGAGTTTGGAGAAGCCCAGGTATATTATATTTGGTTTCCAAACTGGTAGGGACAACAGTGCACGAAAAAGAACTGATGAATTTGATAACTGTAAATTGAAAAATCTCAAAGTGTTTTTAAACTCTGAATATTATCCTTATAGTGATTTAAATCTCGACTTTGAAAATGGAGATGCCTCTAAAGCTTATGAGATGTTTGTGAGGTTTAGGGAGAGTTACTACAACACCGTCCCCGATCCTATGTTTAACAGAGCTGACTTTATAAAGAAATATCCTCTAATTGTAATAGATTGTTCTAGGCAGAATGAATCAGTCAAAGAGGGGGTTGTAGATATTAAATTAGAAATTGAAACTGCAGAAAATGTCCCTTCAAACACATCTGCATATTGCCTAATAATACACGATAAAGTGTTTGAGTATAATCCTTTGACAAATGAGATAAATAAAATGTAAATAAAATGAAAACAAATATTCAACAAGAATTGGTAGAGTCTGCAAAACAAATAAGAGAAAAATATAGGGCGCTAAAACGTGGTAAATTTTTAGAGGCTGAAGAGAGGTTCCAAACATTCCAACCGTTAATAGAGCCTTTGCAAGAATTAAAAAATTTAGCCACAAAAACAGAGAGGCCAGTTCTCCCAATGATTTTAGAAAAGACCCCGTCTAGAATACCAAGAATAACCCAGATAACACCGCACAAATTAGATTTTGGTCTTTTAGCATCAGACTATTTAGGAAATTACCTTAGTAGAAGTAGTATGACAGACACCACATATGGTATTAGGCGAGAAGGAAATAAATTTTTTATTGGGAATCAGGAAGTTCAAATTGCCAATGATGATGTTACAGTTGGAGAAACAATTTATAAAGGGACAAAGGGATTGTGGGAATTGTTAACTTTAAAAGAACCCGTAAACTATAGTCAGGTTGATTTGCAAAATTATAAAGAGATTTTGGAAGCTACAAATGCACATTTAAAGGGTTATAAACCAGGTGCGGCGATGTCAGGTAATAAACACACTAAATATCTTAATATAATTAAACCCCTGTTTAAGACTGTTGGTGAAGGTTTAAGGCAGGTAACTGGTAATAAAATAGACTATGTTTATTGGGACGATCCTAATGAGCTTGTAGATAGGTTAAGACTGCTTTGGTTAAGCCGATTGGCGGGAAATTCTGGAGTGGATAATGAGATAGATTCTATCATAGAAGAATTGAGGGAAAGTGGAATTGTTTATTAAATAAAAAGATGATAGATAAATTTTATCGCGTATATAACCCGTATAGTAAACCAGAAGCTAGAAGTTTTAAAGAAACTACTTTAAATCTAAAAGATGATGGTTGGAATGCTTTAAATTATAAAATTAGTAATGTTAAAGGTGGGGAGTTTACTGATGATGTATCGACTTTGGGGCAGACGTTAACCAGAAAAGGTGATGCTTTTGTACAAGGTAATACTAAATATAAGTTTTTAGAATCCAAGAGTAATAATTGGAACGCTAATAAACGCAAAATTACTAATGTTAAACGAGGTGAAAGCTCAACCGATGTACCCACATTAGAGCAAACTTTAATAAGAAAAGATGGTGTCTTTGTACAAGACAAAAATAATTATGAATTTTTGGAATCGGAGAATGGTATTTGGAATGCCAAAAAGCGAAAGATTAGTAATTTGTTGGCTGGTAAAGAAAGCGATGATGTTGTAAACGTCTCTCAAGTACCAAAAATGGATCTAAACTTTTGGGATTTTAATAATAAAAGGCTAGTTCGTGTTAAACCCGCTGTTGATGAGAACGATTGTGTTACAAAACATCAGACTGTGACTTTAGACGGTCTTAAATTTGATGGTAAAAATAAGCAATTAACAAACATTTTACCTGGAACATTGCCAAATGATGTGGCTGTTGTTAAGCAAATATTAACAAAAGGTGAGAAAAGCACAATAAAACAGGGGGATAAAAATTATAATGTATTAACATTAGATAGTGATATGTGGGATGCAGAGGACAAATTAATAAAGAATGTACCTGAAGGCAAAGATAGGAGTGATATTTGTTTAATGTCGCAGGTTTTGAGGTATGACGATAATATTAAAACTTTTAGACAAGACAATATTAAATTTGATATTTGTTTAAAATCACATGCATTAAGGTTTAACAATAAAACTAATAAATTTATGCAAGACAATAATGAAATCGATTTGATGATGTACAATCCTAAATTGTTGGTTGCAGACCCTACATCTTTAAGCGGATTTAAGACTTTAGATGGAGGGGCATATTTGCCAAAAAACTATGTATATCAAAGAATGAGTGATGGTATGTTAATTGGTAGCAATGGGGGTGTTTTTGAAACGACAGAGACTGGCAGATACGTTAACATTAAAAATAAAGAATAAAAAATGGAAAAAATTGCTTACGAATTGCATAAGCCCGCGAGAAAGAACTTTGTTAGAAGGTCTTTTAAGGTGTTGGGTATAAACGAAACTGTTCAAATAGATTTAATAGATATGCGGAATTATGCTAGAGAGAATTCTGGAAATAAATATATTTTAACTTTAATAGACACATTTTCTAAAAAAGCTTATGCTGCTCCACTAAAGAATAAAACTGGATTAGTAGTCACAGAAGCTATAAAAACTATTCTCCCAAAGGGAGTTAAAAATATTCAATCTGATAATGGAAAATAATTTTTTAATGAACATTTTACCAAACTAATGAAAATTCTAAATATTAATCACTACCACACTTACTCTACAACTAAGGCGGCTATTGTGGAAAGGTTCCAGAGAACTTTAAAGAATTGGTTGTATAGAGAGTTTAGTGCACAAGGGAGTTACAAGTGGTTGGATTTACTTCCAAAGTTAATAAGGATATATAATAATAAAGTACATAGATCCATAGGGATGAAGCCTAACCAAGTAAGTGCTAAGAACTCTAAAGATGTACATGAAAGGTTAGCATCTAAAGTACAAGTTAAAAAGCCAAGATATAAGGTGGGGGATAGTGTAAGGATATCTAAATATAAACATGTATTTAGTAAAGGATATACCCCCAACTGGACGGGAGAGCTTTTTACAATAGCAGAAGTTAAGAAAACAAAGCCTGTGACTTATATTTTGAAAGATGAGAATGGCAATATAATCAAAGGAGGATTTTATACAGAAGAATTGTTAAAGACTAAATATAAAGACATGTATTTGGTAGAGAAGGTAATTAGGAGAAAGGGTGATTTATTATATGTCAAATGGCTCGGGTTCCCAAGTAGCCAGAACTCGTGGATTTCTGCAAAGGATGTATTAAAATGAATTTTAAAATAGGGTCAAAATTGGCAGTTTTAATTCGACCGTGAATTTGGGATATGTAGAATTTATTAAAACACTACGACAATCATCCAAATTTTAAATCAGGAAGTTGGTGGTAGTATTTTTTTTTTTTGGGGGAATTTATTAAAACACCAGGACAATAACACATCCAAGGACACAAAACACACCAGAGATAGTTTTTGAAAATTTTAAAAAATATAGAGGAGGGATGGGGATTGGGAAAATATATTTAATATAGGCAAGGGTTGGACATTAGTACAGGCTAACAAGGAAACTTGTGTAAGGCGGGAGCTGGCGTCGGTGCAAAAACGGCTCCCCATAAGAATAACATGGGAAAAAAGCGCCGATTGTGGCCCCTCCCCCGTATTTCACCACTACTTATATGTGTGTGTGTGTGTGTTTGCGTGTGTGTGCGCGCGCGCGCGATAACTTGAGTAAAAAACGTCCGATTTCGATGAAATTTGGCTCACATGTGTAAAGTGACATTTATGACTTTAAGTTCGAAAAAAGTTTAAAAAAATTTTGGTTTGGACCATGTTATGCCACGTGGTATGTGGCGTCACGTAGTACTGGTATATTGATATTTGCACAACAAATTAATTTTTTGTTGATTATCACCGTAGCAGCGAACCTGCGTACTCAGCCCCCATGTTAATCTTATGGAGGATAAGTAAAATGTAATGACTCCCTTAATTATGAAAATAAATTAGTAAAACTTGGTATGTGGCTTCACCTTGTTGAGTTATATTGATATTTGCATAATAACCCATTTTTAGCGAAATTCCCCTATAGGTAAGAAGCTATAACAGTAGGTGGCATGGTAAGACTTAAGCCCGAGACCATGTTAACTTTTTATTTTGAGTTCCCAAGATGTCAAAAACACTATTCGTTAAAATTTATATATATATATATATATATGTATATATATGTGTGTGTTTGTGTGTCCTTTACCGCGATAACTTTTGAAAGAAGATGAAATTTGGCTCAAATGTGTAAAGTGACATTCATGACTTTAAGTTCGAAAACCAGAAAAATCGGACCATGGGAAGGGAGGTTTATGGGGGTTTTAAATTTTTCAAAAATCGGTTTTTTCCATTTTTAATCATTAACCTATTTTATTTTACCAATCTGTTCAGCTCTACAAAACAATCATTTTGGTGTTTAAATTGTGATTCTACGTCCAACCGTTGCAGAGATATTCAAAGTGCTAAACACATTACGTTGTCCAATGTTATCCTTATGGAGAATAATCAAAATTTGATAACTCGATTATTTATGAATGTATGTTGATGAAACTTGGCATGTGGCTTTACCTAGCACTGGTATATTGATATTTGCACAATTGTTTGCCAATTTTCCCCACAGCAGCGAACCTGCATACTCAGCCCCCATGTTATTCTTAAGGAGGATAAGTAAAATGTAATGTCTCCCTTCATTATGAACGCAAATTAATAAAACTTGGTATGCATCTTCGACTTGTTAAGTTATATTTATAACTGCATAAAAACACATTTTTGTGTTCCTTATTGCAGCAAACCTGCGTACTCTATGTTATTCTTATGGAGAATAAATAAAATGCTATAAATCACTTATTTAGTCGTGTATTTTTATGAATCTTGGTGAGTGGCTTTATGTGGTAGTGAGAAACATATAAATGCATTGGAAATTAACTGAATACGCAGGTTTGCTGCTACGGGGGTATTTTTCCTTGTTGCAGCAAACCTACTTACTCAGCTCCCATGTTATTCTTATGGAGAATAATTAAAATGTTATATAGTGCTTATTTATGATTGAATATTGATGAAACTTGGTATGTGGCTTCACCTAGTTAAATTCTATTTATATTTTCATAAAAAACAATTGTTTGTGTTCCTTGTTTCAGCAAACCTACGTACTCATCACCAATGTAATTCTTATGGAGAATAATTAAAATTGTATATATCGCTTAAATGTGAATATATTTTTATAAAACTTGGTACGTGGCTTTATATGGTATTACGACATATATTATACTGTACATTGGAAATTCACTGGGTACGCAGGTTTGCTGCGACGGGGGTATATTTACTTTTTAATACACAAATCAACATGGAACATATAATATCAATTAGATGTAAATATAAAATTTAATTTAAATGACATTTATCATTTATCCCTCGGACCAATTTAGAAACAGTATTAGAAAATATTAAATCCACATATAATGGTCTGATAGGCTTAGTTTTGCAATATCGTAAAGGCAATAACTGTCCCGGAATTCTTCCAAATCCCCTCCAAATGATCGCTCCTCATTCCAAGCTTTCGTCCTCTGCTGTCGATATTACGTTTAAAAACAATTACAATTTGTATTAAGTTTATAATTTTTATTTTGTATTCGATTTAACCAGTCAGGATATATATTGGTTGAATTCGAACACTGTTATTCCTGACAGTCGTTAGGCATAACTATGGTAGTAGTTTGTTGTGGTTGCTATATATTTGTTACATGTCCTAATTATCCATTACTTTCCTCTGCCTTCGGCCCCAATGTTATCGTATAGTATTTTTCCATAGGGGACTGAATATTGCTGCTGAAATATTTGTTTTTAGCGAATTTCCCCTATAGGGAAGAAGCTATTACCATGGTAAGACTTAAGCCCGAGACCATAATAACTTTTCGTTTTGAGGTCCCCAGATGCCAAAAACACTATTCGTTCAAATTTATATATATGTGTGTGTGTGTGTGTGTGTGTGTCCGTTACCGCGATAACTTTTGAAAGAAACACCCGATTTTGATGAAATTTGGCACAAATGTGGAGAGTACCATTTATGACTTTAAGTTAAAAAACCAGATCGATCTCACTATGGGAAGGGGGTTTTATGGGGGTTTACAATTTTCCAAAAATCGGTTTTCTGTAAATTTGACCCCAAAATGTTAAAAACACTCAATTTTGGTTATAGCCATTTTATAGAGCTTAGAAATACAAATAATATAGTATTTTGAATCATCAACCTAGATTAAGTGGTTGCGGAGAAAATCGAAAAAACGTGTCCCATGTTAATCTTAAGGGAAAAAGGTGTTTAGATTTTTCTCAGATAGTTTCACTAAAAACTTCACATTTCTGTTTATTAATGTGTTTAGCTCAACAAAACAAATATTTTGGTGTTTTAATCGTTGTTCTACGTCCAACCATTGCAGAGATATTCAAAGTGCTAAACACAGTACGTTGTCCAATCTTGTCCTTATGGAGAATAAATAAAATTCTATATCTCGATTATTTATGAATGTATATTGATGAAACTTGGTATGTGGCTTCAACTAGTTGTGGTATATTGATATTAGCACAGAAAACATGTTTTTTGTTGGTAGTCCCCGTAGCAGCAAACCTGCATACTCGGCCCCCATGTTATTCATATGGAGAATAAGTAAAGTTGTATACCTCCCTTAATTATGAACCTACATTAAGAAACTTGGTATGTAGCTTCACCTGGTTCAGTTGTATTGATAATTGCAAAAAAACATTACTTATCTTCCTGTTGCAGAAAACCTGCGTCCTCAACCCTAGTGTTATTCTTATGGAGAATAAATAAAATGCTATATACCACTTATTTATGGATGTATTCTTGTGAAACTTGGTAAATAGCTCTATCTAGTAGTGAGTCACATATATATGCATTGGAAATTCGCTGAGTACGCAGGTTTGCTGTGACGGGGGTGTTGGTATTTAGATTGTAACACAAGTCTCTGCAAGCAAGCGGTGTTTCTAACAGCGTTATAGAACCGAGTTTAATCAAGTTAAAGATATCCCCCGGTTAGTAAAATGTCTGAGTAAAATTAGCGCTGAAGGTGGTTTGGACCTTTCAGAGCAAAAGTATGTGTTTCAGACATCCAAATGTATAACCTCGAGCCAAAGGAAATGCAGTAGACTCTCCAATCGTTGAAAGCGGTTCAGCAATAACGTAGGAGTTCTCTTTAGCAATTTTTCCTCACTAAGTGCAACGATTGTATCTGTAAGGCGAACCAAAAAAGTTTTCGTCATCGTTTTACGCTGTAACTGTTTAAAACGTTAGCTATCATAAGAAATAATATTAGGATTCCACTTTCGCTCTCGGATTTGAACGGATTGTCTTGTAATTTCAGTAATGTGAGTATTTATTTTCGGTTCATAACATTTGTTTGCAATGTTGCTAAACTTAACCTAATTTCATTATTATGATCAATACCTAACTTCGATCAGGACTATTTTGGTTTTATCTTAATAGTCGAAATTAATTCAAAAACCGTGAAAGATTTCACAAAACCTACCAGGCGACCATCGTTATTCCAGTGACATGATAAAACTAAAACTTTACCATCAGTTTGCGTAGTTGTATCCTATCCTTACTATTATAATATACTAGCCGATCCGATTCAGATTCGCCCGTGTAAACTATAATAGTTGTGTGTGCTGAATTCTGTGGTTAGCCCGTGGAACTAATACGAATCAAGATCAGCTGTTTGAATTTTCATCAGCTCAAACCAAAGTGAATGTACGTAAGGAATACATGCTAACTTTGGGACCCAGCGGGACGGAACACAGAGGAAATTCCGTAATACCGTTTCGTAGCAAAGACCTAGGGCCAAAGAGGAACCTATATGACTCATTTCAACTTTGTAGGCCTTATAGTTATGGAGATTTGTGATAGGCCAGTCAGTGGTGTTTGGATTTTATTTATTAAGATATATAATAGGTGTACGCTCATTCTTGCCGTAAATGGATACGCGAACAATAACTAATGTTAGGGTTCCTGTTGATCCTGGAGCGATCAACCTTAATTATAAACTGACTGCTTGTCGCGGCCTTGCCTGCATAAACTAAATCATGCGATATTTTCTCTATATTCTTTAGTTATCCTATAACCATCCACTTATATTCCTTGTATTGAAGGAAACCATCCTCCGCAGATGGTTTACACCATCCAAGATTGAACAGTCCAGGATCTGAACTCGATTATCCCGAATGGGATGTCCTTAAGCGTAAGCATTACCGATTTGGTACCAAAAATTTCTTTACTTCTCTACTTTTTCAAACGGTATTTTATTTGTAAATTTGAGAACTGTAAACATACCTGGTAACTGTGCAAAAATATCAGAGCACTGTCAGCCAGTTTTACAGTTTTACACATTTTAACAGTTTAACAGGCATTTTTAACAGTTTAAAAAAATAATAAAGAAAGTAGCCTCACTTATCCATGAACCTGCAGTAATTATGATTGCTAATTAAATTAACTGAAATAAAATCTGGACATACCAATTATTAATTGTTACTCTGTTTTATTTAAACCTGTATGCTGAAAGTTCAAATCAGCAAGAGAAGAACATTTTGCAACATCGTCTACAATGTAGAGGTGCAATCAGCGCATTGCTGCATTGGTTTGGCGTTGCATTGTTTGGCAAAATATCCCACTGTATGCGTCAGCTTAGTCACATTCAGTTGTGCGGGGTGATTTGAAAGCTAACTGAGAGACACTGTATACGTTTACGGTAAACAGTTTTAAAGGAAGATACATAAATAGTGGTTATAAAAAGCCCTGCCCCTCTGCCGTTGTAATCGTTGTATTTAAAAGGTTCTAATAACTTTAGAAACAAAGTCGGCCACACAGACTAAAATGTAAGAGATTTATAAATAACTAAAACGCTGAAAGAAAAACACGTATAAATTATCCTTGAAACTTTATAAAATATGCACTTGCCAGACAATTTTACACAAAAATAACTTGCATTGTTAGATAAAGGTAATATATAAATAAGTATAACAAATTTTTAACTTTAAAAATTACTGATAAACTAAAATACACTATATGTATTTATTATTATTACTGTAAAGATTAACTTTTAGACTTATGAAATATATAAAAAAAACAATTCAAGTATATGTGTCATGGTATTCATTTAAATGTGAATTTATTACCTTTTGTCTGGCTTACTAAAAATTGAAAATATCCACAAAATTAAACTGTCATTATGCTACCACTTCTTACGGGATATATTACTGAATCAAAATTATTATATTTGTGAGAGCGTTGAAAAATATTAAAATGTGCACATATCTCATTAAACATTTGATCCAGTTTTGTGTATTAGGTCTGAAAGTTTATAATTACAATGTCCTTATTTAATTGCTAAATATTTAAACTGATTAACTTTTTGATAGGTATATTTGTTGATAAAAAAGTTTCAGTGACCCGTTAACAGACTAAGTGCACTGTAAGTGAACTTAAAAGTAACGAACGCGGTGAGAATAAGATGTAAGCTGTCCATTTTTCAACTTGGAGAACCGTGTGAGACCGTCCGTCTATCTATCTGTCTGTTTTCTGAGATTTGCTGAACCAACAACAAACTATTTATTTGTATGTATTCGTGCAGTTACAAGAAAATCTTCTTCATTTCAAAAATGGTTTCGATTGAATAATAGCCTTTTCCTCAACTACTAGATTTTTAAATTTGCCAAGCGATTTGTCTGGTACATCTGATTGCTTAGTTTGTGAGACATGTAGGCAGGGGTTACTGTTTACTCTTACGTCACACATCGAAACGTACGAGTATCGAAAACCGCTGTGATATTTGTGATGCGTGATCAGTTGGTGAGCACTTTTTCGTCTACGGTGACGTGCGGTTATTGTTAATATCGTTTGATACGATATCAAACAATTCCATTAACCTATTGTTTGTTTGTTTTATCGGGTGAATTTATAATCGTTGCTCACTACTTAATGAATTGTACCTTTCAGGGTAGTCGACAAGCCTCGGTAACGAACACCCACCATACAGCGCTCTGCTGTATAGGTTAGGTTAGGTTACTTTATTTTGTCGTGAACTGCAGCGCAGTTGTTTGTTAATTTGTTCACGCAAATGCATTTGTTGATCTTATTTAACATTGTATTCACAATGTTTTTAATTGTATTCATTCATTGTATCCATAATATTTTGATTTAACTTATATCTGCTTGACTTTGAATCGAATCTCCATTTATGCTTTTCCACCACAAAACAACTATCGTAATCGAAAGTTCATTAGATAAAACAAACAAGCAACCGGTTGGTAACAATTTTCGATAACCGCACGTCAGCGTAGGTGAAAAAGTGCTCACCTGGGGCCCGTTTCATAAACGTAATGTAATACAGGACTTGTAAAATAAAAAGTCGTCATAATGTGCCTTCGAACTTCAAATGTGTTCGCCTTAGTATAGTGAAGCTACTACTAACAAATTACTATTATCTTTCACAGTTGATTTTGAAAAAACTTAAAACGAAGATATAATAAAATCACGTGCAATAAAACCTGAGGAAATTTTCAATATTTTTGTCCACTGCCGTAAACCATGGGCGTTCTTATTTTCAAAATATGAATCCAAAATTAGGATTCTACTAAAATCTAGGCCGATCAATTCCATTAACTAGCTTTTGCTGTGATGACACTTCAGGATATTCTTATATAAACGTATACCTGTCAACCTAGTATGGCATTTGGAAATAAATAAAATGTTTTGTCTTAAAAAAGTGGCAATTATTTTAAAAGAGAAAATTCAAAATAACGAATATTTGTTAATCATACATTTAAATTTCCATTAAAATATATTAACTTTTTGGAGTTTTACTCTTCAGTGAAATAAAAAGCTTATTTCAACAATGATTGGGTTTCCTTAAAAATTAGATGTAATATTTAAATATAATGTATCGGATATAGTAAACCTATTGCTAAGATATAAGGATACCTCGTTGTCCTTTAACCCGTGTAGGAACCAAGTCATTATAATATTAAATAACCATTAGGAGGTTTTAAATTGTTGATTAAATTGGAGATTATCTGAAATAATTTGTATAACTAATTGTTTATGAAAACTTAAAGTAACGCTTTTTCATTTTTTTTATTTCATTGATTAAACAATTTTGGCACAACAAATGTTTATTGTAAAAAAATAAAAAATAAAATAAAAAGTTAAGGTATTTGTTTTAAGATCTGGACACGTGACTGATCGATGCACGTGACAACGCCAGACTCGTGGTGGTAAACATCGCTTTATGTTGTGTTACAGGATGAAGTCTTATCACGTTTTTCTTAGTATTATGTTATGGAAATGCAATGAATGTCGTGGAAAATTGTATCTGTGCTAAAAAGTTCCGTATTTTTTCATTGGTAACAAGACTTGAGAATATTCCTCCAACAAATATAGTTTTCAAAACCATGTTATACAGTACTGCTGCATATCGTGTCTCACTCTTTTCAGTATCTATAACTGAAAATTGATGTCATTGCTTGGTTGGCGATTTATCCCAATATATGATCACATTGATTGAATTAGTAACGTTAGTTATATTCGTTCCAACCAAACGAAATATTTACTTAAACTGAATCTCATTCAAATTAGGCGAACACTTCATGCACAGTTGGGAACTAAAATGTCAGTTTAGAAATATTAAGAATAATTATAGATGTAATTTCTTAAGTCTCCGGTTTACCCCTTCCGCGCAGCGCTAGGAAAGGGTTTTCTGGGTCCTCTTTGCAGCTGCTATACATAAACCCTTAAATTATAGTTAAAGTAGAGTATTAAAGAGTATTAAAGTAGAGTATTAAACATATTATCTACAAATGTATTTTTTACTTTTTACGTTCTCACCCTTATACATATATGGATAGAGTATTGTTTTCGTAAAAATTTTCGAATTTGAGTTGTTAGTAGAAATATTCGTTTTGATGCTCCCTAAACCCAAAAAAGTGTTTTTACATGATGTCCGTGTGTCTGTCTGTCTGTCTGTCTGTATGAATGTGTACAGAGCTAGAGCCCTAACCAATGGTCCGATTTTTATGAAATTTGGCATGTAGGTACTAATCCACTGTATCTCCAGGTTTTTTCATTTTTTGAATTTTTGATTTTTAAGGGTAATTATTCCCCAAAAACCGCCAAAAAACATACAAAATCAAGATTTCTCAAAAACGGCTCTAACGATTTTGATTAAACTTTAGTCGTTTGTATAACTTTAGTTTTTCACCAAAATGACACCACCCGAATTTCTGTAGAAATTCGGGTTCAGAAATTACAAGACTTAAAATATCAAGAATTCAGTTTTTTACTATTCCCCATTAAAAAGAGCTAAACAATCTTAATAATTTAGTATTTTGAATTACTATTCTATGATTACTGGTTGCGGAGAAAATTTAAATTTTCATTTCGCGGTAAACGCAGAATGTTGTCCAATGTTATTCTTATGGGGAATAAAAAAATTACTATTTCTCTCTTATTTACTGATCAATTTTGTTCAAACCTGATATGCTTGTAAAGTTAGCATTGACCAACAGAGGAAATTCGAAATATGTTGCCCCTTAATAACCCTGAGGGGGAACAATATGGGACAGGGAGGGAACAGGGGGCATTTCCCCTCTTAAAACCACGTGTGTAGCAATGGATTCTGTAGTGCCTCATAAACAGGGATTTTGGTGGATATTTTTGAAAAAAACTTGTTTACAAGATTTTCTGTACATTCGACCGTGCTTTATATTCTATATTTAGTAAATAAAAAGTAACTTATTCATTAAAGTTGGGCTAAAAGGGAGAAAGTATGTGTCAGTTTCCTGATACCGTTTATCTATTTGTTATTTATTTGCATTAAACTACAGCAACTTAAGACAGAAATATTGTTTTGAAATTGTAAAAAAAGAGCATTAGTACAATTAACTTTCTTCTACGGAAATTACATTTTCCGAGGCAATTACAAACAGGATATGTAATCATTATCTATATGTTAAATATATTTGCCAAAAAGGTCGAGAATTTTGTAATGATGGTTTCCTCCAGTAATGATTATAACATGATAACACAGAAGGTTTTACTATACATTTGAGAACAGCACTTTGATAATTCTAAGCTGCTCAAAATCGATATTGTATTTCATTGAAACTTAAAAATCACGATTATAAAAACTGTATTGGGTCATAAAATGATAACACTAGTTAGTTCAGACTAACTAGTTAATTATATTACTTTAGCTCTGTAAGTTCAAATCATTATTTTCCACGATAAAACAAAACTTAGTGTTCCAATAGTGTACCTTTAAACAAATATCACAATCGTTAGAGAGCGTTTTTCAAGTCATTTAACGATCTGCCAACCAACCGAACAAATCGACTGCAAATGATCTCGGTTTAGTGTGTTACAATGGTTCGTATTACGTAGACGATCATCATAAAATGCTGACACATGAACATTGCAGCCCCTAATGACATTTGTTCATGTCCACCCCATCACACAACGCCAGACACAGTGTGGAGTAACGCTCTTTCTTCTTATGTCGTATGTTGAAATTTTGTTTTGTTATGTAATATTTAATGTTAACAAATCATTTAAAACTTTTTTATACATTTTCTATTTTCTCCTTATTTATGTAAGTTTTATCCGTAAGAACTTTTTATAGCAATACATTTTTCTAAAGTTTAAATTGGTAGTTAATACATCGTAATAAAAGCGAAGGTAATGGTGTAGTGTTTTCGTAAGTCCTATATTCCATACGAAGTTTAAAGTACTGATATAGTCTGTAATCAAGTAATCTCTTGATTTGTAAGGATGATTGCAAAAGAAAATCTAGAAAGTTGTATGAGGTTATTTGTTAAATCTATTTAAGAGGTTAATGCGTAAATATTTCTTCAGTAGTAAAATAATATGAAGTTCCACAACGTTTCGGGAATTACGTTGTAGTCTTCGGGTATAAACGAGTTCGCACGCAGCACGCTGACGTGAGGGAAGTGAATTTCCACATACAAACTTTTAAAACTCAAAATCAGTGTAAAAACATACATTTGTACAAAACATTATTGAAATCTGAAAACATTGATTTTTTGGCTGTTCTGATACTCCTGGTTTCATTTACTTGCAAAGCTGGGAATAAAATTTTGCGCATTGTAAGGTTAGGAGAAGGTCCAGACAGGCTTTAAAGTAGGCGTGAGGTTGCTGGGGATGATAAAAGTACACCAACATATGAATAACAGGCTTTTCTAGTGTAAAACCCCAATAAGACAATGAACTATGTTTAGTCGATACACATTTTCTTTAATAACTCGGTAAATATTTATTCTAGAATGACGAGAGAGGGCTTAAAACTTTCGCCTTTTTAATTCCCATCTTGTTCATGCATTGATTTTACATCTGGGGCTTTTATGACCCTTTTGGGCCCAAAAACTCGAAATTTGAAAGATTAATTCCCCCAAAAAGGGGTTTAGAGTTTTCCGATTGTTTTGCCCAACGAACTTGTCCAACTGATTACAGAAAGGAACGTCCCTAACAAATTTGAAGTAAATCGGACAAAAAATGCGACCGCTAGAGTGCAAACACACACTCACATATATATATATATATATATATATATATATATATATATATTATATATATATATATATAAATAAAATTTTGAACAACCCCCCAAAACGTGTTCAGGGGGTCACGTTACGAACTTCTATGTTGGTCCCGGGCTTAAGTTTCACCGTGCGGGTCATGCTAATAGTTCACTTTCCAAAGGAAATTCACTAAAAATACCTAGAACATTTACAATACTAGTTGCTACAACCCAGGCAAATATGAAAAAAAACGCTTTAGCAACTTCAACAGTTAACTGTAAACAAACTGTAAAACAGTTGACAAAAACAGGAAAAAACACACTCAAAACAAGAAACCACAAAAACCAGAAAAACTGTGTACTCAGTGAATTTCTGGTGCAAATATATTTCACTACGACATGATTGATATCTTATCAAGCGTCATAAAAATTATAATCATAAATAAGCGAGATACAACATTCCCTCTGTAAGTTACAATTTTAACAGATTACGCAGCTTTGTTGCAAGGGGACGACTACACAATAATGTGACGAATGGTCAGTTCATGGAGTATGGGGGATTCAAAACGAAAAGTTATAACGATCTCGGTGTAACGGTCTTACTATGAATTTACACTAAAAGCTTCTTCCCTACAGGGGAAATTCGCAAAAATGGAATAAAAACACAGGGAACTGAAAACTTTAACAATGGATCCTTCTCTCAGACTTTATTACTCAGATTTCACTAAGAAATTATCTATCAAGTTTAGTTTTGTTTTACCAAGATTTTACTTCTTTCTGACTGTAAAACAATCGCAACTAGCATTGTTATAAGCAAATTGGTTTTAAACACCTACAAATATTATCGTCGTATATTTAATTAATTACAGTCTCTAGTTTAAAAAAGTCGGAATGTAAAAAATAATTATTTTTAATTTGTTATCGAACAAATGAAACATTAAATTTTAATAATCAGTCTGTATAAGATAACAAGGCTTATCGCCGATGGAGGCTTCGCCTCCAAACCCCCTTTTGGAGTTCGCTTCGCTCACTTGCATTCCTCAGTCAGCTCAAGTTTACATCAAACCATAGAAAAATAAATCAGGTACCTGCTTTATTTTTCTATGATCAAACTCAACTATTGTAGTTCATTAACCAAAGAAAAACTACACAACAATGACCTTTGGTGAGCACATTAACTTCTAACCATATCGGTTCGATATCGCAACATTTTATCAACCGGCTGCTTGTTCGTTTTATCGAATGAACTGCCGACTACGATGGTTGTTTCGATGTGTATAAAAGCAAAAAATAATGTGCTTAGACATAGTCAATCAGATATAAATAAAAGTTGTGGTACAATATTAAATTGGAGTGAAAAAATAACGATTTATGCAATGGATTTATGTGAAAAAATAACAACAAATTATACTTCAGTTCACGAACAAATTATAGTAACCTAACCTAACCTAACTCCGCAGAGCGCTGTATTGCTGTTCGTTGTGCAACATACTTACAAATAAATGAATTTGTAAAAACAAATTAAAGTCAAATTAAACAGAAATTGCAAACCTCAAAAAGTAAGCATCAACAGTAGGATTAAAATCCGTGACTACATGATCTTGAATCACCTGACAACATATCCGCTGGGCTACTGGGCTAAATTAATTTGATAGAACAAATAATCGGTTGATTACATTTTCCAATATCATAACAAACGATATTTGCGATATTCAACCTCCCGTGTAGGCGATAATGTGCTCACTTTGTTTTTTGACAGCTGATTTAAATAAACCTCATGTGAGAAAATTAGTATCGCCTACACGGGCGGTTTAATCAGCTGATACAAACATGTGGTATTATCAAAGATAACGAGCTTTCATTATGCAACTTTCCAAAACTGTACACATTTAAATGGGCCAAAATACTCAAAATTACTCCTTCTCCGATGAATAGCGGCTAAACGGATTATCGGATCTTAAATCTGACGGAAAATCGTCCGTTGGAAATTAAATTTTCTACAAATTTTGCATTTAACGTCTCCTGCCATCTCTTACCGTTTCCGTACAAAACGCGCTCAAAGTGGAAAAATTGAAAAAGAGGAATTTTCCCCGCCCCAAAAATGCCTCAAAAACTCAAAAATGTTAACCTTTGGCAATTTCTTTGGCAGTTCCTCGTCAATAGCTTTAATTCAAATATGATGTTGAGGGGGGTTAGATTACGGGAAGTGCCTCATAGTTTATGTCAGTGAATGAGTGACTGAACCCGTCTAGTTTTATATAAGTGGATAGATTAACTACGTATAATATGGAAAATATTTTTTTGAATTTATGGGCCTTCGAAACAAAAGAGACTTTTAATTCCTAAGCACTTCCAAATAAAAATATGAAAGTGTAAAAAATTAGTTTAGAGTGTTAAACGTTATTGAAGCAAAGTCAATAAAAATATTTAAAAAAAACTAGGGGTTGTATAAGCTTACGTCAAATAGCTGCATAAATTCTCGATTGCCGCGGTTAAATTTATTACCATTCATTTCAAAATATATTAATATATATTTCGTATTCCCAAGTGAAATTGGAAGAATAGAAGATATTCAGAGAATTCTGGAAACTTATGACGTACTATCTAGAAGAAATCCACCGATGCGAAAATTCCAATTGTGCATCGGGTATTGAGGTTTGAATGCCGCGTTCCGTACTGTTTGGTCTGAACGAATTGATAATGTTGTACTTGTACATAGTAAGTGATATACTTGCGTTTCTAAAAAAAACATATTTTTACATATAAATTTCGGAACTTCTATTGATTCTTGATAAGTTGATGCTATATAGTTATGCTAATAGTATATTGTGTAGGGCCTCACGCAGGAACAACGTAGGGCTGAAGTTCAATCGAATGTTAAAATTAAGGTACAAATAATACTGAGTAAAAAGTCAGAAGTATAAACATTTTTAAATTTTACTTTTTATACCTAAGTCGGAATAAAATTTTTAAAACGGTTTAACAGTAACAAATTTCTAATATAAATAAGGTTTTAAATGTTAAAAGGCTTTAGATAATTATTTTATAATTCTTGTTCTTACCTTTTTTGATCGTGATCTACTTGTTGAAACAGCGTACAATCGGTTAATCAGTGCCTCTAACCTTGTTTCCTATATTTAATGTTTATCCATTTCCTACGTTATTTCTCCATTTCCTATATGCATCCTATAGGCATTCTATAAGCTTTACATTTGTATTTACCAATTTACCACATTCAATAGTTCTCACAATTCTAGGTATTTCATGGACCACAGGCAGATGAACTAGTATTGTAGAAGTCAATGGCTATTTAAAGCTGCCCTATACTCCTAATACTTTTTCCGGAGTATGAAATAGACTAGTTAAAATAAAATGTTGTCTAAATATTTTTTTAGGTTGAAAAAGTAACTATTCATTAATATTGAAAATCTTTCTTCATTGATATAAACAATTAGAAACCTTTCACTATAAGCAACTATGCAATAACACCACCGGTTTGCTGTATATTTAACCACCATCTACCCTTTTGTTATTGTTACTAAAGCGACAGTTTAAAATGTGAACGTAATTTTTGTTAATACTCCTTAAATTAAATATTGTTGGTAAAAAAGAGCAAAATACAAACTTGATTGGAATCATGACAAAGATAAAAGCTTAAATAATATATGTACTTGGTATAAAATATAGGAAGTGCAATTACAAAAATAACATATGACATTTATTATGGTAAAAATGTAGCTCTTAAGTATAAAAGGGTAAGTGGTTGGCTACTTGCATGGTAAAGTAACTAAAAACAAACCACAAAAAAGCTCACAAGTAAAATCAAGGCTATTTAAAACATTCTCTTATAGAACTAATTTTTGAACAAGCTGAAAAAGCACAAAACACTATCATTGTTGATTTTTCTTGATCAATTGTCCTTACTTACCCTCTTTTTGTTACTATGTAACTGTCACTATAGAAAACTTTAACATTGGGCTTATGGAGTTTCAAATCAAATAAATCATAAGAGCTGATCAATACCCCCGTAGCAGCAAACCTGCGCACTAAGCGAATTTCCAATGCTTATATATGTATTTTAATACCACATAAAGCTACATACCAAGTTTCATCATTATACAATCATAAATAAACGATTTATGACATTTTAACTATTCTCCAAAAGAATAACATGGCGGCTGAGTATGCAGGTTTGCTGAAACAAGGAACACAAAAAATGTTTTTTTTTATAAAAATATGAATCAAACCCAACTAGGTGAAGCCACATATCAAGTTTTATTGATTTATGTTCATAATTAAGGGAGACATAATATTTTACTTATCCTCCATAAGAATAACATGGGGGCTGAGTAAGCAGATTTGCTGCTACGGGAACCATCGGTAACAATATTTTGTTGTGCTAATGACAATAGACCATAACCAGATGAAGCAATATACCAAGTTCATAAATGAGTGAGATATAAAATTATTCTTACTCTCCATAAGAATAACATTGGACAACGTACTGTGTTTAGCACTTTGAATAACTCGGTAACCAACTGGCGTAGAGCAATTATAAAAACACCAAATTGAGTTTTTTTTAAGCTGAATCCAAAGGTGATAAATAAAATTTGTCTTTTTCAAAGCCATCTTTATCAAAACTTTATTATGCAAACAATTTAAAAAAAAAACATTATTGGGGTACAAACCCCCCCCCAAAAAAATACCCCTTCAGATAGATCGACCTGTCTGGTTTTCGAACTTAAAGTCATAAATGTTGCTTTACACGTGTATACCTAATTTCATTAAAATCGGACAATTTTTATGAGAGTTATCGTGCTCACGGACACACACACACACACACACACACACACACACACACACACACATATATATATATCTACAGTTTTGAACGAATTGTGTTTTTGGGGTCTGGGGACCTCAAAACGAAAAGTCATCATGGTCCCGGGCCTAGGTCTTACCATGCCGACTACGGTAATAGCTTCTTCCCTATAGAGGAAGTTCGCTAAAAACAACCAGTGACTCAAAGTAACTCTCATTTGGCAAAGTAATAACATAATATGTGATTTTCCTCCAAGCAAAGCTCGGCCCCAGGTACCAATTATGTTAATTAAAAAATAAATCTAAATTAAATATTGTTATCAAATAGTTTACTATATAAAATCTTGCTTGATTTAATTTAACGTTCTCTTGAGTAATTCTCATTAGAATCGCATTTCCTGAAATAATCTTGAATTCTCTTTTGTTTCAAAACACAAAAGCACGAAAGGATGAAAACACCGTCTGGTGTAACAATCCTACTAGATTGCTAAGCTTGGTGATACAGTATTAGTTTTTTGGCGTGGGGCCAGGTACTAGCACTAGACAAAGGCGCGATCAATATGGACAAACCAGATTTTACTCTACTTTCATGCAAGTTCGTTACAAGGAACTTGTATTTATAAATTTAGTTCCAGGAAATTAATAATGTTGTGACACATCTTTACTAATAGTCCTAAATTAGTTGATATTGTAAAATCTTAAGAATTCATTTTGAATAAATATTAAATCTACCTAAAAAATACTGGGTTGTCTTCAAAGGATTCACACCGTGTAAATATATCACAATTGTACTGTATGTCCCATTTATTTCTAAGAAAGTTTTGTAATTTGGTACTTCTGTTATAAAAGTCTATTAGGATATTTAAACATGGTTTATAGTTCTTCATGAATTGGTTCTTACGACTGCTATAGAACGTAAGCATAAATCAGCTGTTTAATACTTTTTCGTGTCTTCTTAATCTTATATTTATTTTGATAAATACTGAAAGGAATTTTTGTAGAAGTAAAATTTATTTAGGTTTAACAAATAAAGCTGCAAAATCTGATTTTTTAATTACATGCAACATACATCCAATATTGAATACAAAACATGACGCCAGATCCCGTTCAATATTTAAAACATTTTTTTTTATAACGGAGAATAAATCACAGTTGTAAATATTCAACGGAATTCAGCTTTATGTGTTGCATTTAAATGTAAATTCTGTCTGGAATAATTTATCGAAGCGAAGTTTTCAATCCCATTTTGATAATTGCGGTTTAGAAGCCACCCTTTCCTCTTGCAGTTTTTAACATATCACTACAGAAGAGAATATTTCGTTATGCCATTCTTTTTTTTAAATGGAAAACATTTGTAAATTCTTTATTTGACGGAGTTCCAAATTGACAAAAACCTTGATTTAGAAACAATTGTTTTGTACGATTAAAACGACTGTGTAATTGGTTGAGACATATTTTATTCTGCAATGATTTGTTATTTACAAATAATTTTAGAACAATAAACATCGAACGGTTCAACAAGTATATAGTGTTGCTAGGAAAAAGTCTGATGAACTCGGATTTTATAATGTTCATAATACAATAAAAATATTTTTTTTTTAATTTGGTATTTAATGCGTCATTTTAGAAGTGCCAAAAATGTTATAACACTTAACCATCAAACAAATTAAAATAGAATAATATTTGAAGAGAATATCTACATTATAGGAGAGTTTCTCGATTTTTGTTTAGGCCTCTAACACTACTATTTTCTATGTTTGTCGTCAATTAAAAGCTCTTCTACTATATATTTGTAAAATCCACTGACTGACTCACTCACTCACGTATCATCGCACAGCCTAGATGCGATGATAACTTAACTACTTGACCTAGAACCTTGAAATTTTGCATGGACGCTCCTTTTAGGGTGTAGGCATCCACTAAGAACGGGTTTTACAAAATTAAAAATTTTAAGGTGGTTTTCGGGGGGTTGAAGTTTTAGGAAAAATAGGACTGTAATTCCTGTACACTATCGCCTCTAGCGCCTAAACAAGTGAACCTACCTTCAATCTGATTGAAAAACATCAGTGTGAAAATAAATTTTAAACATTTTTTGTCCTATAAATTTTTTGTCTATCTCTTATGGTTTCCGAGTTATTTAGCAAAACGTGCCAACGTGAGCGTGCGGCGGCGGCCGGAATTGAAAACAGTGTCGATAATGTAGTCCATATAAGTTTAATCGCTGTCCACATTGCAGTGTGCAGACTTTTAACTATTAAAATTAAATTAATTTCTAATTTTGATATTATTTGCTGACAAAAAATCTCTGTGTTTGGTCATAATTTGATTCATAACTAAAAATATACTTTTAATTCGTTTTGAAAAGTAAAATTTGTAATATTTATATTTAGTTCTCACCAGCGAGTAAATTACAACAATCATACATCATTGCCCAAGGATTGACGCACATTGACATTGACGCATTGACGCACATTGGGCTATTTTCCCTCATCTAGCGTTAGTCTGTGCGTTTGTTTGTAGCGCTTTAAACCCTCATAGGGTTAATATTATACCTGGTGATGGCGCCAAGGCGAAACTGTATTCATACCCCGAATTCCTCTTATTCCATCAGACTACCCTTTTCAGTTTAAACGTCTGCAATTCCCTGTGAGGGTCTGTTATGCTATGACAATCAACAAGGCTCAGGGGCAGAGTTTGAAAGTAGCTGGTGTGGATCTGAGAAGTGATTGTTTCGCTCATGAACTGTATGAACTGTATGAACTGTATGTGGAGTGTTCAAGGGTGAGATCTCCTGGCAGCTTGGTTATTTTGCAACCAGAAAGAAGAACAAAGAATGTAGTGTACAGAGAGGTTCTTAGCACCTAAGAGCTTTTTCTGTCGAGCATAAGCCCTGTACAGTACTAAAAGATATTTTTGATTGCATGTAAATAGAGCGTGAATAATCTTTAAATATCTGCTAAAATTTGTTAAGTCAATGAGGCAAGGGTGCCTGAAAAAAAACTTCCTATGGGAAACGAGCATCGTTGCCAGCACACCGGTTTCTTGGGAATTTCGTTTCCTGAAATAAATATATTGATAATTAAAAATTAAAGTGCTATGTAAGTACCACAAATCGTCCGTTACGAAGCACGGGTACACAGCTAGGTTCTTGATTGGGAGTGGGCCCAAACCGTGATCTTAATACTATATAAATTAAAGCTTTCTTAGAAAACATTATTATGGCGGCTGGATCAAGTTTTGAACTTTCCAAACATTTTCAAGATTTAAGCTAGAAATCAATGTGACAACAAACCTCAGATTATGAAGCGACCAACGTGACCAACTATACACTACCCAGCCACTTATGCTTTAACAAATTATCCAGCGACTCCAAAGATTACATATTAGAAACTGAGCTCCATATTAACGATTAACAATTTTGACCAGACAACAATTAATAATTAAAAATGAACCACTTCTATTACCCACTGTTTGTAACAATATTCAAAATAATCTTATTGATCTTAATAAAAAATGTTGCCGACAATCGCGACTGCATTTCGTAAAGTTTCCTTGACAATTGCTCTTAAACTCATATGACTAACGTCACAAACCATCGGGAACGCATCGCTAACGTCGCCGACCATCGGGAACGCATCGCTAACGTCACCGACCATCGGGAACGCAACGCTAACGTCGCCAACCATCGGGAACGCAACGCTAACGTCGCCGACCATCGAGTACGTGTAGCTAACGTCGCCCACCATCGGAAACGCTCTCGTCACCAATCATAGAGTACGCATCGCTAATGACAATAGAGAACGCATCGCTAACGTCGCCAATCAATGGGAACGCATCTGTAATGACGCCGACCATCGAGAACGCATCACTAACGTCGCCGATCAACGGGAACGCATCGCTAACATCGCCGATCAACGGGAACGCATCGCTATCGTCGCCGACCATTGGGCAGGCATCACTAACGTCGCCGATCAACGAGAACGCATCGCTAACATCACCGACCATCGAGACGTACCGCTGACGTCGCCGATCAACGGGAACGCATCGCTAACGTCGCCGACCATGGGAACGCATTGCTAATGATAATCGAGAACGCATCACTAACGTCGCCGATCAACGGGAACGCATCGCTAACATCGCCGATCAACGGGAACGCATCGCTATCGTCGCCGACCATTGGGCAGGCATCACTAACGTCGCCGATCAACGAGAACGCATCGCTAACATCACCGACCATCGAGACGTATCGCTAACGTCGCCGATCAACGGGAACGCATCGCTAACATCGCCGATCAACGGGAACGCATCGCTATCGTCGCCGACCATTGGGCACGCATCACTAACGTCGCCGATCAACGAGAACGCATCGCTAACATCACCGACCATCGAGACGTACCGCTGACGTCGCCGATCAACGGGAACGCATCGCTAACGTCGCCGACCATGGGAACGCATTGCTAATGATAATCGAGAACGCATAGCTAACGTCACCGACCATCGAGACGCATCGCTAACGTCGCCGACCATCGGGAACGTATCGCTAACGTTGCCGATCATCGGAAACGCATTTCTAACGTCACCGGTCATCGGGAACGCATCGGTAATGATAATCGAGAACGTATCACTAACGTCACCGACCATCGAGACGCATCGCTAACGTCGCCGACCATCGGGAACGCATCGCTAACGTTGCCGATCATCGATAACGCATCGCTAATGATAATCGAGAACGCATCGCTAACGTCACCGACCATCGAGACACATCGCTAACGTCACCGACCATCGGGAACCTATCGCTAACGTCGCCGGTCATCGGGAACGCATCGCTAAAGTCAACGATCATCGGGAAAGTATCGCTAACGTCGCAGACCATCGGGAAAGCATCGCTAACGTCGCAGAGCATCGGGAAAGCATCGCTAACGTCGCCGATCAACGGGAATGCATCGCTAACGTCACCGACTATCGAGACGTATCGCTAACGTCGCCGGTCATCGGGAACGCATCGCTAATGATAATCGAGAACGTATCGCTAACGTCACCGACCATCGAGACGCATAGCTAACGTCGCCGACCATCGGGAACGCATCTCTAATGTCGCCGATCATCGATAACGCATCGCTAATGATAATCGAGAACGCATCGCTAACGTCACCGACCATCGAGACATATCGCTAACGACACCGACCATCGGGAACCTATCGCTAACGTCGCCGGTCATCGGGAACGCATCGCTAACGACAACGATCATCGGGAAAGCATCGCTAACGTCGCAGACCATCGGGAAAGCATCGCTAACGTCGCCGATCAACGGGAATGCATCGCTAACGTCACCGACTATCGAGACGTATCGCTAACGTCACCGATCATCGGGAACGCATCGCTAACTTCGCCTATTATTCAGAATGCGTTACGCAATCACCGACGATCGCGACCTGAAATTCCCGCATAATCCACGCATTTTTTCCCGGTCACCAAAGTTCACGCATAATTCCCGGTTTTCCCGGTTTTCCCGGTCGGTGGTAACCCTGGTATACTTATTTTAAAATTTTGCAACTGCTACTGGACTGATAAAGATGAAATTCTGTAGCAAAATACTGATGAAAATACCTAAAGGCTCTGCCGCAACACTATTGACTATTATTTCTCACTGACCTTTAGTATAATCATCACAAACTACTCAACCAACAGTGCTGAAATTTGGTCCCTCAGCAACATTAGCAACAACATTGGCATAATGGGGAGTCATGCACTTTGTGCTTGGGACGTGGGGGGACGAGATCTATTCCTCTCTAAATATATCTTTTATGTAGCCAACTACTGAGTGTATCAACTTCCCAGTAAATTTGGAAATTATTTGTTGATAAGATAAAGGGGTTGAGGAGTTGTTTTAGGTCCTAGGTTTTAAAAGTTGGGAACAGGACATTGGAAAACAGGTGTTCACATAAACATCCCTCCATCACTCCGTCCAATCGACGAATAACAGGAACTACTGATCAACAGTTTTTCCCTGAGGTTCATAAACAGATTAATTTCGGAAGTGCCTTATGTCATCCTCATGAACTTAAAAAAATGTAAAATGTTGTAAAATCAATTCGGTTGTTATTATTTTCAAATTCATCTGTTATTGAGACATACAACCCGTACAAAGGACGGGTACACAGCTAGTACTCTATAGATGTGCCTTTTGAGGTTTTGACAACATCCATATTCAGGGCTTTCATTGTTCCAATGCTAATCTTATATATTTTATTTGTAACATTTTCAAAGTTAAATGTAGTGAGAAGATATATTTTTACAATTATAATTTATAAAGCAGATTTTCTTAGTATAGTTTTTAAAGATGGTTCCAACACAAAAACGTAAATTAAATTGAAAATAAACAAAATTAATGTCACAATTATAAATACTTTTTTCATGTTTCTATAAAACTTTACAAAATCCTTAATTTAAAATTGGTTTCCATAAGTTGCTTATTTCAAAATAGGAAGGTTATAATAAACTAATGGCTTGAAGGGGCGATAGCCCCTAACCTTGCTCCAAGTAGGAACACATGTCAGATCGTAAACAAAGTAGACACTTAATCACATGTTTTATTGTAAACAAAGCAGACATTTTTAAATTCCCATGATTTTCTTATGGGGGATGTTTTACGTTATTTCTAGTTTGCTGCTAACTTTTTGGAAATACTGATATTTTTCCCGAGTCCCTGGGATTGATACCTTTAATTTGAGCGGTCTCTCATCATCCTGCAATTTGCCAAACTCGCACAATTTTGACTTAAAAATTTGGCTTACAGAATTATATATAAAGAAGATAATTCTTTCCCACTTAATTCCATTAATATAAATACTCATTTCAATTTACTTTATTCTTATGTGTGTGTGTCAATTTACTTCTTCTTTACTTAATTTATGTTAACTTTATATTTTTTCATGTGCTGAATGACCTACAAATCAAAAACTGTTCTTAAACTAAATTTACGATGCTCAGTCTCCATCAAAAAATTATTCTGTTTTACCATAAACATTATCACAATCTGAACATGGCATATTATAAACAACATAAACATTATAATTAAAACTAAGCTGATTGTCCTTCAACTTATTATTTTTAACTAATCATTGTTATTATATTATATTGATTGCTTATTTATAACCCATCAATCAAATTTTTCACTTTTCTGATTCCCCATCAATCAACAATATTGATGAATGAGAAATATGTTTCTTTTAAATATGATTAATTCTTTATTTAAATTATTTCATGTAAAGTTGTTTTGATAGTTATTTTTTAGTATTACAACGACATTTTATTCTTCTCTCTTTTGTAAAACCGAAGGTGAAATAATATTGTTGCCAAATTTATTGGTATGAAAAGTTTAACATTTTGTTATTATCGTTGTTTATGCCACAAACATTAAATTTAAAACATATTAATTAAAGGAAACAATGTTCTTATGTGGTTTATTAGAAATGTAGTAATAATTATAAAAGTCGTGTTTATTTTATACTTATAAATTTCAATCATTATCTAAATACACAGTCAAATAGCAGAACAATATATCTACGGATAAAAGACTGCAATTACTTTATATTTATGGTAACCTTTGAAATGTAATAATGTAACTAATAAAATATAACGCTATTTTACTTTTATTGTGTTTCCAACATTTTCAAGAAATTAGAGCGTTAATGCAAATGAAAACTAAATGAATACAATATGACATTTCTACGTGTTTTCTCTTTCCAAGAATTGTTATTTGAACGTGAACTAAACTGAAATTTGTTTTCCAGGTAAGTGATGATACAGCTTCCAGCTAACAACAAACTGCCAACCATACCGTAAGTTCGATGTAATTTGCACAATATCTGCTGCAAGCATTGCTTTGATCATGGGGACGCTGAACTAGTCGCTATTGATTAAATCTTCTATATCGCCCATCGTACACTGTAAAGTAAATGTATTGAATATTTACTTTAGCCAATCTTTTAATTTCTCACTTTGAGCTTGATTTTTTTATTTATATAAGTTGTGCGAAGGTAAAAACCGCGAGTATCGTCTCTTTATAATATTTTTGGTTCTGTTTATTTTAGTAAAATAAAATAGTGAAAAAATATATATTTCCTACAACCGTACCTAAGTGTTTCTTTTCGATCTCGAAATACATCGTAATTCAACTGTTTTATTTTCAGCGAGCAAAAAATTCTTTTTTCACTCGCTGTCCCTTTCTTTTTTGGTTGCTGAAGTAGTAATGAACAGTTGCTTGATTGTTGCTTTGAACCTAGCAAACTGACTCCGGTGTATAACCTCAGCCTCGTGAATATAACCAAAATGGATGAAAGTGAATTTGTATATGTCTGTGAATTTGTGGTATCCAAACTTCTTGTACGAAATGTTGTATATGCAATTCGAGTGCAATATTTCTTTGTCGCGGCAACAGTTTTCTTCCAAGCGACCAAGATCTTACTTAATACATAACAAACTTTAGTAATAAATAATTTTAATTATGTTTTGTTATTAAATAATAATTTGTATTTTGAAATATCTTAATCAATTATGACGCATCTTTTAAATACTGAAGATTTCAAAGACTGAAAACTATATAATTCGATACACCCTTTATTTTAATTTTGTTCATTGAAATGACTGATTTAGTCAAATTCACCTACTTAAATTCATATTGTGTAGGTGAATTTATGTAGGAGTACAAAATGTAAAAATTAATACATTTTTATTTATTTTTTGCACTATAAAATACCAGCAATTTATGAGAAATTAAACGAAAAATCACAAAGCGGGAATATAGTAGCTTCACACAGCATAAGGTAAACGCGGAGGTCAAAGTTCACTGTTGCCTTTGACGCTTTGGGCGTTGATACGTTAATTTAAGCAAGCTTTATGGTCGACATGTTTGTATATTTACCTTAATTGTGTGACGAATATCCTGACCAGCATAATCAAATCTTTGATTAGTTTTACCACATCCTTTGCTCTAACTGACAAACAATACAGCTGGAGTTGTATAAATGATATTATCCCATACGATTTGCATTTGAACTTGGACCCGTGGGGTGAAGCCCTAAATTTGATTTAATTTGATGTATAAGCTGTAATCATGCAACATTTTAGCTTAATTGGTCCATTAGTTTATGCGTTATGGAACTACAAACATTCATACATTCAAACATACATCCAAACTTTCACATTTATAATATTTGTAGGGTATAAAATTTGCGCTCTTATTACGTTGAAAGATAAACATTTTTTTTATTTTAAACGTTTTACTTGGACATTTGTGATTCGTGAATAAGCAAGCTGACCTCATGTGACGTCACACCCCCCGATATAACAACACGAATGTGGTTAGTCAGCTGATGTGACATAAGTTGCGTGACCCACCGTCGCTATCGTGGCTCAGTATGACGTCACAGTTTTTGTGTCCATTCTCTAACTGTGCCCGACACATCAGACTATCTGACTTAGGCCTAATCCTGATAAAAATATACTTCAGGGCTTCGCCCCGCGAGCCTTTAATATAACCATGTTGACTATAACACACCAACTACTAAACCGATAAAGCTACAATTTGGAAAGCAAATTTATAAACACCAAGATCAAACGTAAACGTTGAATGTGCATTTTGTAGCTAATTACCCGTGAATAAAATGTTACAGAATACTGAATAGAAATTAATTAAATTAACCATCTGAACCATTAAAACCCCCACTCCGAATAATTCCTACTCTATTTCAAAAGTGAGAGCTCCGCCCCATTGGCTTTGAACATTATGTTTACCGACGGTAATAGACATATAAACTGTAATTCGGTAGGACGTTATACGCACGTGAGAATCAAACTCATGACTCCAGTACAACAAATCTTATGGAGCTCCGCCCTACTGGCATTCAAAATATTAATCTTTGAAATCTCAGTGTTAGCGATTAGTAACGTTTTGATTACAATTTCCAATGTTTTAACAGTGGGGAATAGAAACGAAAATAAACGTTAAAAGTAACCGGATTGAAGAAAGACTGCGTGAAAAAGCCACAATGGCACATAAAACTGTGATCACTTGCGAAGCAGCTACGGGAAACTGCTAGTTATTATAAATATTACAACTATACTGACAATGCGGGTAAACATTAATAAATACTAAATAGGTACATATTGAAAACGGATGTAGACACATCCTAGAGCAAACAAACTGCACAAAGAGAAGTTTTGTTATTTAGCGAATCCAACTTAAAACTAACAAACACCATAAGATGTAAAATGAATATGTGTGCTTAGTTTTTTATTTACAAATAAAATAAATGGCAATAAGGGAATAAGTTACCTGTAGATCATATGTAAATTTTTAAATACTTCAGATAAAGAACTCAAGCTGAATAACTTATTATCAACTTTTGTTTAGATAATTTAAGTTTTTAAACGTTTGTGTTTACGGTTAGATTATTTTAAATAGTCATCAAGTTATGACTAATACATTTAATGGACTTAAAGATAAAATTAAAAGACAATAAATGTTTAGCTACAACTAAGTTTTACTCCACACTGAAATAATATTAGGAAGAAATCATTTAGAATGCGCGACGATAGTAAGGTGAGCCAGAGAGTTCTCAAGAGTGTTTTTGTGGTTTTTATTGACCAAGCTGTAAATTGAGTTGAACAGTTTGAAACACTGTTAACAGATTGGGTTAGTTACAAGTTGAAAAGATTGTCACTAAACTTGTAACTGACGCTTTGAAACTACTTTTACAACTTTACCTCCCTGCAAACACGTGTAATCTACTTATCAGTTGAAGGGAGTTAGATCATTTTACATCCGTGTAGAACATTTCTGTATGTTACATTTTTTAATAAAACCAACGGCATTTTTTAGCTAATTACCCGTGAATAAAATTTTATAGAATATGTTATTAAATAGAAATTAATTAAATTAACCATCTGATACAGTAAAACCCTTACCTCAATCAGGTGGAAGGTCAATTGGGAAAACCCTAAATTATATTCTAGTGTTCCCATGTTGGTACATGTAAAATATTTTACGGACATGGTAATGTACTATATGATTTTTACACGGTAGCATTTAGAAATTTAAATGTTTATAAATAATTTACTACCACAAGAAGAGAGAACCAAATTCTAACTCTAACTCAGTCAATGACGCAGGCCTATTCTTAAATTAAATGTTTATACCCCTCGGATATAAGACGTTTTTTGAAATTGTATTATTTTAAGTAATTTGATACATATATTTCAGATATTTTATTTTCAGAATGGTTGTGATGTTATTTATAAGTCTCATAATATATATCTGGCAACTCATTATTTGCACTAGAAAATAACAGCATCAAAATCCCTATTTTGAAAATCATATTTATTGTTACGATGAAAACCTAATTCGGAGATAATTTAAATGGAATATATTTACGCAAATTTTCAATTAAATCGGTGCAAATGATTTGCGTTACATCGGAACTTACATGACGGCACTCAACAAGACTCTACAGAGAGGAGAGAGGAAATAACACCCCCCACTCCGTCGTAACCGAACATTAACGAATATAGACGATGACAACCGAAAGAAGAGCCCTCAGTATTTGCATATATGTTGGCGTTTTTACGGCGTTTTAAGTTTAAAAAGTAATTTCGCAACACAATTTTATACTAACAAAATTAATAAATAAACTAACATGTTATATTTTGGTTCAAACAGTTGAAAAACTACACTGAACAAATTTTCGTCTTCAAAAATATAACCATAGTGTGCAGATTCGAACTGGGAACCTTCACCGTACCTAATTCTCACCTTAACCAATGAGCCATTTCACCATGTCGGATGGTATTAAATTTGTTACAAATGAAGTGATAGCACTGTCCCTAAACCAACAGATGTTTTTATGACGTTACAAGGCAATACGTTACGTGGGGGGTGCAATTTCCTTTCTGTAGAATCTATTCGACAATCAGACACCACCTTCCTGTTATAATAGTGTAGAAATTTGCAGTCGGCAACTAGATCTAACAGTTCTTTCTTTATTTGACATTCATTTTGACATTTTGATAGATTTGGTTTTATTTTTTCCTTTATCTCTCGATTCTGCTTTAGCAGACAAAACAGTAATCAGCATATTCAAATGTGTTCACAGAACGATTTTATAAGCAATGGATACACAAATTATTTCAAAAGAAGAACCATAAATATTACGAATTCTAGTACAAAGTACATTAAAATTAATTTTAAGTGATAGTTTATATAGATTTTAAGTTCAATTATGACGATATAAATCTAATCTCGTTGAAATCTTCTTCACAGATATCTCCAATCTTATAAATCTCACTGAATTTTCTAAATCTTCCTATGGTGTATTTAGCCACGTGTAGGTGGAAAGACAGGGATATATTTTTTTTTTTTGTGGGGGGGAGGGCGGAGGAAGGTTGGCTGGATGCATGTTTTAGTTATTGCTTTACACACACTTTAAAATACGGTTCAGCGACCATTACTAAATCACTATATTTAGCTAAAGTAAATATAGGTCTAAAATTATATAACAGAATTTTAATTAATCATTTTGTTTTAAAATAAACTAAATAACGTTCTTTAGTCGATCAAATAGTTCGCTTTTTTGTATTATGTGTTCCTGTATTATGTCAATATTCATACTTCATGATCCAACCTCACTCTTTGGTCACACATTTTTCTTTAGTTAAATATAAATTCTTGAATTTATAAAACGTAATACATTTGTACACGTACCAGCTAGCAATAGATTACAAGGTTTTGTGAATTCTGGTGTAGATCTGGTGTAGTTGAATAGCTAATGTTACTGTAGGGCACAACTGAGGGTAGGGTTACAAATCGCGCAGGATACTTTTATTTTCTGTTGAATCTCACATGTACTAGAATACTGTCAAAAAGTTCACTATTCAAATGAACACACGCAAAGATAATTACAAATAATACCCCCGTCGCAAACCTGCATACTAAACGAATTTCCAATGGAGATATAAATGCCTTAATACTACATAAAGCCACTTACCAAGTTTCATAAAAATATATTCACAAATAAGCGATATATACAATTTTAATTATTCTCCATAAGAATAACATTGGGGCTGAGTACGCAGGTTCGCTGCAACAAGGAACACAAAAAATTGGGTTTTTATGCTAATATCAATATAACTCACCTAGGTGAAGTCGTATACCAGTTTTTATTAATTTATGTTCATAATTAAGGGAGACAGAGCATTTAATTATTCTCCATAAGAATAACATGGGGGCTGAGTATGCAGGTTTGCTGCTACGGAAGAATCATGCAAAACATTTTTTTTAGCAAATATCAATAGACCACAACGAGATGAAGCTGTATACCAAGTTTCGTCAGTATACGTTCATAAATAAGCAAGATATAAAAATTTTCTTTTCCTCCATAAGAATAACATTAGACAACATACTGTGTTTAGCACTTTCAATATTTCGGTAACCAATTGACGTAGAGGAATGATCGAAATACCAAATTGTGTGTTTTTTTAAGCTGAATCGAATGGTCAAAACTAAAATTTGACTTTTTCAAAAATTATATGTAAAAAATTCAAAAAACCCATTTTTGGGGTACAAAACCCCCCAAAATACCCCTTCGGATAAAGCGATCAGGCTGGTTTTCAAACTCAAAGTCATAAATGTTGCTTTACACGTTTATACCAAGTTTTATCAAAATCGGATCATTTTTACGAGAGTTATCGTGCTCACGGACACACACACACACACACACACACACACACACACATATATATATATATATATTTATATATATATATATATATTGCTTGACTTGTATATTAGGGCTACTAATATTTTTATTTAATAATGTTTTTTAAAATAATATATATATATATATATATATATATACAGTTTCGAACGAATGGTGTTTTTGGGGTCTGGGGACCTCAAAACGAAAAGTTATCACAGTCCAGGGCCTAGGTCTTACCATGCCGACTACGGTAATAGCTTCTTCCCTATAGGGGAAATTCGCTCATATGTAAACAAAAGGTTCATGTGTTACTTTAACATATATGTTTTGACTTTCACAAATTGTTCTGGAGAGTGAGGAGGTGACTGTATCCTAATACAATGTCAACCACAAGATATCTGCCCTTGTCCAGTTCCATTAGTGGGCAACACAGACAGTGCAGCCAACACATGTCTACATACTGGCCCGTCAAGATGACAAACACATTGCATATTTCATTCGAAAATACGTTGTGGAAATGTAATAAATGTCATCTCTACTTTACCAGAACATTGTATTTAACTACGTATTATGTTAATGTTATTTATTCTCGGAAAGGTATATTTCAGAGCAATTTACTCTGTTATGTTATTGTAGTGCTTGTTTAATTATGTACCCGAATGAATGCAATGAGTTAATGAGTTAATGAGCATTCATTAACTATTTAAATGACGATTAGTGAGATTTCATTCGTATATTCAGTTTCCCTTAAAATTGTAATATGAACACATATTGAACACATGAGGATGAAACTATCCAAGTAAAACCCTCGATGGTTGGGTTGTATTGACAGTTTTAAAAGTGTTTTAAGTCAGCTTACCATGTATTTGCATATGAATAGTAACACTTTTAAAAGGTTGAAAGCTCCTTTTGCCTTACTTTTCCCGTACACACAGACTAACAGCTCTTTGCGATGAACGTAACCAGCAAAGCAAGGGGTGAGCAGTTGGTGTACGAGTTGTACAGTAGAGATTGTAGGGATACATTTTACTGGGATTCGAACCCACGGTAGGACCGCTGCCGTGGTTTTGGAGTCCGTTTAGTCCGTTGCGTCGCCTTGACCCTTAAGCCAGTGATTCACATAATATCCCAGCATTGTGAAATAATATGTTAATCAGAAAACCTATAGGGCTATTTATAATAAATGTTAGCTTCGTTTGGTTGAGCTATCAAACAATTTCTACATGTAAAATGAGTATACGTAGAACAGTTTCTGTAAAAGTAACATCAACTGGTATAGTGTTTAAACTGGATGTTTGAGAACTCGCCAAACTTCCGACGAACCCCTTAAAAATTTTATATTGAGTTATAAATTTCAAGTTAATAACATAGATAAAATGTATATCTCTATGTTAATAGAATTTTCTGTAGAATCTAAATAATGGTGTTGTGTTTGAATTTGTTTAATATTATGATGTATAGTAGCTAAACTGAGCGTATGATTATAAATTGCGGAGGACCTTGCTTTTTCTGTTGAATTTCTACATGGACTGTAATACTTTCAAAAATTTAATTTTCTAATCAATGCACGCAATCATAATTACAAAAATGTAAACAAAAGTTCCATGTGTTACTTTGATATAATTTGTTTTGACTTTCAAAAATAGTTGCATTGTTGTATTTTTTCCAATAAATAGCATTTTTGGCAGAATGAAGGCATAATGTTGTGTTTAGGTAATTCAATTAGTCCTGAATAATTCATATAGCGATCAGGTGACGTGAGCTTTCCATTCCAGTATAGAGTTACAAGTTTGTGGGCTTGGTTGACTACTTTGAGGATCTGTGATGAAGAGGGAATTAAACCTATCATCGTACAAACCCAGGTCTAATTTCTGTAGCAGATTGTTTTACGTTCGAATAAACTAAGCATTAAATTTTGTTTGGTTTTTATTTCACTGCTTATCACACAACTTCCACATTATAATAGCCAAATTTGACAATACTCACTAGAAAGTAGATGATTTCTCATGTGATTAACTTACCTTTGAACGTGTAAGGGGCAAATTCATTTTGTTTCTTTGAATAATAATTGTATTATTTAAAAACCTTTCCTACTATATTAAATGGAGGTTTCCGTTTGTAGAATTATCTGCGTAGGTGCGCGCGCAAGTGGGTGCTTTCTCACCAGGAAAAGCAGAGACTTAGCAAACCGTCTTTGCTACAAGATGCATTTGTAAATGTCTCGGAATCTCAGCAGTCTAGTAGATCAAGCTGAGCTAAGGAGCTACAAAACCAAGTATCCTACCGGGTAATGTATTTGATCGAAATACATAGCGAGTTAACAGCTTACATTGGGATTGTATGTGATATAAAATATTAAACACTTACTAATACCCACTACTTGAGTCTATAAAATAACTTATCGTATATACATGTAATGTCAGTTGAAATATTTCATACACAACTTCACCAAAATATTAAAATTTACAGTAAGGATGTTTACCACACTGTTGTGTCTGCTTGTCGTCTGTAAATGGAAGTGGACAAGGACAGAAAACATCTGGGTTTTGTCATTGTCCCAGAACATTTCCATTCTCTCCTCAGTAAACAACTGTCCTCTCTGCCAACAACAGTTACTTCCTCCGTCAATGTAACAGTGGTCAAATGTATGTAACTGTTTTGATGGTTAAATCTAATTTACATCCTTGTGGTGTTTATCAAACGTTTTTAAATTTCCTGATATTCCAATTTTCTGGGAGATGAAATTTGATAAAATGATTATTTTTACATAATATAGAAAAAAGTAAAGGCTTTTGATACTGATCTAATTTACGGGTCGTTTATAAATAATGGAATGTAATGTTGATGGATGGTTTTATCTCTGGAGATGTCATAAGCAACAGACAGATGGTTAAATTAAAGGTTGTTTTGGATTAATTTTTTCTAATGTCGCTGGTGACCTATTTTTGTCACAAGGAACATTTGCAGTTACAAAGCCAAATTGGTTTAAATGTTGAATTCTCAGTTCCTAGACTAAAACAGTTACAAAGATTAACGCTGGGTCTCTGACAGACCAATTTCCCCGATGGGCCGAGTTCTAATGACGTTCAATGATTTGATATAGCCTAAATTATTTTCACAGTTCTACACGATCATGGGAAGGGGTTTAATGAAATCTGGTAAAGCCAGTTTCCCGGTGGGGCAGAGTCCCAATGGGGGAAAAGGAGTTGATATAGTGTAGTTAATAACCCTCTCACTACAAATTTGAACGGAAAAGTTGTCATAATCGTATATTTCGTCACTAGGATCAAAAGTGGATCTTTTTAATACGAGCTCCAGTTTAACTGCCGAGGCGAAGCCGAGGCTGGGAAATGAGCGAGTATTAAAAAGACACTTTTGATCCGAGTGACGAACTATATTTTTCGTCATACTGCCAAAAAACTTAAGGTTTAAACAAAAACAAAAGTAAAATTTACGTACTGTGTCTTCATAACCTCAAATGTTTCTTTCAGCTTGTCTCTTGAAACAATCAGCTGTTGCACATGCATAACTTCGGTTCATTCATATCTATCGGTTGTTGAGTCGATCATTCAAACCAATCATTGTGGTTCGAATCAATCGGTTGTTCTTCAAATAACAATAAAACAATGAATGTTTCGATAATAACAATGAATGTTTCGATTATTTATAATCGAATGAATTGTAATCGATTTATGACGACCTCGAATCAAAAGTATCGTCAACAATGATCTTTTTAGTCCTAGTACGATAATGATCATCAAAACATATGTTATTATCCAAAGACTAAAAAGAAGAACTTTTGAATCTCAACGCATCTGTCAAAAACAGATGTTTTTGAAGCAGTATGACGAAAAATTATTTAAACCGTTTTCGTAGTAAAAGTAGAAAAATCCGGATCGGACCTATATTTGATGTGGTTATTACTGAAACAGATGTCCGTTATTAAGAACCAAAATATGTTGGGATTCCCGGGTTAAGTTTGTTACTGCGTCTCGTCTCTCTATATTAAAATTCAATGTATTTGTACCATATGCGTTCCTATACCATTTATAAGGTTTGCATAGTATTTTTTGTTAACCCAGGAAAAGCCTCAAGCCATTAATCGAAGTCCTAAACCTTAAGGCTCCACCCTAATATACTTTGAAATTATTAGAGTTTAACCTATGGAATAGCGATTTAATTTGTGTTACAATGCTAATAATATTGTTACCAAGAGGGAAAGGAAACGGTAATCAGGAAAGATCGAAGTCTCGGGCACCAGCTGTAAAAAATTAAAAAATTACCAAGCAGAAACTACTATTTTAAAAAACATTTTTTTCTCCTAGAATGTTAAAAGGATGTGTTTCAAGGTAATCTGTTTATCGAGGTTAACTTCATTTTGTAGGTTAGGAAAGTTTAAAAAACATATATATTTTGGACACTACGGAAAGCTTTTCTACTATGTTAAGCAATCACAACCACTAACCTAATCCTGTTTTTATCAAAACGTGGTTTTCAAAGAATTGGGAATACTGCTATAATGAATTGGACGTGATCAAAACAGCGCAGAAATATCAAATAAAATCTCCCAGATACGATTTTATCACGTTGGACTTCTTTGATTTGTTTTAAAATTACATTTTTATTCCAAAAAGATAAAAACAATATCACTGTAACTTTTTTTATTTAAGTTTGAAAAACACGACGAACGAAGTTAAATACACAGTTGTAAACGTTGTTTCATATTCAAAAATCCAGACTAAATATTCATAAAATTGTGTGTACTAATCAATATGTTCTTTTTAGCGAATTTCCCCTATAGGGAAGAAGCTATTACCGTAGTCGGCATGGTAAGACCTAGGCCCAGGACCATGATAACTTTTCGTTTTGAGGTCCCCAGATGCCAAAAGCACCATTCGTTCAAAACTGTGTATATATATATATATATGTGTGTGTCCGTGGGTGCGATAACTCTCGTAAAAATGATCCGATTTTGATGAAATTTGGTACAAACATGTAAAGCATCATTTATGACTAAGTTCGAAAACCAGCCAGATCGCTTTATCCAAAGGGGTATTTTGTGGGGGTTTTGTACCCCAAAAATGGTTTTTTTTGAGTTTTTTACATACAATATTTTGGTAAATCCAATTTTAGTTTTCACTATTAAATTCAGCTAAAGAAAACAAACAATTTGGTGTTTTAATCGTTGCTCTACGTCAATTGGTTACCGAGATATTGAAAGTGCTAAACACAGTACGTTGTCCAATGTTATTCTTATGGAGAATAAGAAAAATTGTATATCTTGCTTATTTATCAACTTATCCTGATGAAATTTGGTATATTGCTTCATATCGTTGTGGTTTATTGATATTTGCACTAAAAAACATTTTTTGCCTATAGTTCCCGTAGCAGCAAACCTGCGGACTCAGCCCCCATGTTATTCTTATGGAGAATAAGTAACGTGTTATCTCCCTTAATTATGAACATAAATTAATAAAATTTGGTATGTGGCTTCACTTACTTGAGTTATATTGATATTTGTATAAAACCCCATTTTTTGTGTTCCTTTCTTCAGCAAACCTGCATACTCAGTCGCCATGTTATTCTTATGGAGAATAATTAAAAAGGCCATAAATCGTTTATTTATGAATGTATATTGATGAAACTTGGTATTTGGTTTTTTGTGGTATTAAGATACATATATATGCATTGGAAATTCGCTGAGTACGCAGGTTTGCTGCTACGGGGGTATTCTATTAGTACTATTTTATAAGATATCATTTATCATTTTCTTAACCAGACTGTTTGAATTACTACCCTGTGTTAGATACTGCACTATATGCATTTTACTGTCCAATGCAGTTCTTATGGATAGTGACAAGTTATCCTAATTAGGCTTTTTGTGTAGATGAATCGATATAAATCCTTTCTTGCATTATTATGAACCAAATTAATTATTAAATTCCTGTTCGTAAAAATTTACATTTGTGCCCCTAGCACAGTTTTGCTGTAAACATTTGTAATATAGTTTTAAAAAATTCATAATTTTTGAATACTGATTTGTAATTTTCAACTAGTTACATTCCGCGAAGTAGATTCGGATTTGAAGTAAATGGAACCGTAATACAACTGCATTTTTAATTATAATGAAACACCTTTCAGCCGTACATAGATTTAATTCAACCAACAACGTTTTCCCTCGGGCTTGTAGTTATTAACTTACCTTCGTTTCTTGTTTACACTTGTATTGTACGCAAAAATATATTTGCTACTGCATTCCTTTCGCTTATTGAAAAAAGTAAAATATAATTATCTGCATTACCCGAATTGTGTTCGTTTTTTGCAAAATTATAGTACATCCTTTTCAACTATTATTTTTATTTATTCTTTTAATTATGTTTACAAATGTGTATTTTTAGTGGTTTAAATGTCATATCAGATAATTTCTTAGTCATAAGCCCAAATAATCTTGAACACCTCACCTAACGGCTAGCGTCTTGATCTCGATGCAGGAGGTCACGGGTTCGATTCCCAGGGCGTCCCAAGACTTTGAGAGGTCTGGACCGTTGTACTTTAACAACGTAAATACAAAATGCCACGGGCGTAGACAAGCAAAACAAAAATGGCTAAGAGCTCAAACTTTGTCTAATCCAAACTGAGGCAAGAATGACTGTTTGCACGGCCCAGATAATAAATCTACTAATCAAGTTCTAGTTAAATATTGGAACTAAAGATCTAATTTGAACGGAGCCGTTTAATTTTAAACTGAGTAAATCTGATATAGAACTATGAAATGTCACGAAGTGCGCAGAACTAATTTATAGCGTAATGGAAATGTTGCTAAATGAATATTTTATTAATTTAGCAAATGGAAACTTAACGAGGGGGAAACATAAATTAATAATACTTATTTTAATGAGTATCGTTGTTTAATCCAAAGTTATTTGTGTAATTTTAACATTACTGATGACACGTGTTTGTTCTAATGAAAATTACAATATTGTAATCATTAACATTATACATTACAACTATACTTCCTACCCTTTAAAAATCGGGCTTTGATTGATTTGTTTTTAACTTAGTATTAATAAATCCGTTACTCCTCGAACTAATTTATTTCGTGAATTATATAAAGTTACTGCATGCATATGCTATATAAGCTAACTAAATGCCCAAAGCAGTTACATTAAAATAAGTAGTAATAATATAGTACAGATTCAACGGCAACATAACTTTGTTATACATACAAAATAAGCTACGTACTTATTTTGAATTTGCTTGGTGTTATTGTACTATTACAAAAAAGTAGAGCTTCTGTAGTTGTTGATATTATTTTAATATATTTATTATGTACATACAACAACCATTTTGTTCAATACTGGTTTAAGAATTATTTTATCTTGAAGCCCCAAATAAGATTGTAAGAAGGAACTTGGGGCGATAATTAGTGGCTAGGCAGTGACAAGGCGCTACAAGCGGCAAACGTTGTGCAGTATCTAAATTGCGTTCGTCTCAATGAAGGCGCAATCCTCTTCCCCATTACAATGTCCATAGATACTGTCCACTGATGTTATAGTTATAACTTCCAAGGGTAAACTATATCGTTCATCCATACAATAACTAATTGTAACGATTTATTTAATTACTAAAATAACACAATTATTATTGGTATATATTGACGCAGTAAACTACTTTTTTGTGGACCTCAGTACACTGTAAACATTTTTTGTTTGCAATAATACTTTTCTGTGATGCATTTGTTCCTAAATCCATATGATAAATTAAGTTTTATATTCGAATTATAAACTTTGTACTTGGACAGTACAAAGAGAACTCGTTTTCCTGAACTATTTTGACATATCTATATTAGTTTCAATAGTAATTTTGTGAAAGATTCTTTGGGATTGAGTGTTATCTATAGTTTGTATTAAGTGTATTATCTATTTGTTTATTAGATTTATTTAAGTAGACTATTTGCATATGAAGTATGCAAAACAAGGACTTTGCGCGTGAGTACTGGCATATTATCTATGTTTTATTAAATTATTTTAACAATTTTTATCCGCATATATATTTACTAGGAAACTGTCAGAATAAAGGGAACGTTTATTGATTGGAGCTCACTGAAATCGCGCCTTAAGCAAACGTTGAAATCACTCACACAATAACGGGTGAACACACCACAACCAAATTGCACAATTATTAGGGCAAACAGTGGGAAGGTTTTAAACTAAAACAACCTAAATTCCAATGAATGTTTGGGTAGAAACCGTCAGTAAAAATTACACTGTAATAATTACCAGTGAAAATACATTGGAGAATCAATGTAATGGGATAGTTTTAAGTTAACAGACGAAGATATATTGTTTTATTTACGTTATAAACCCATTGGGGTAGACATACGAGCTGGTCTCGTTCCTTACTTGTAATTTTATTAACCTGTGAATTGGAGTATAAAAATGGTGTTTTTAAATGGATTAATGGCGTATTTCAATTAAAATATTGTTTTCTTTCAGTTTAGAGAGTCGCATTGGCACACACGCAGTAGACATAAGTAAAAATTAGCAAATCAGTGTTGGCCATGTGCAAGTCTCAAAGAATTAACCGATCCCGTCAACTTCCAAGCAAGCCTGCCACCGTTTGTTTTACTTGGGCCTTCCATAAAAGTTACTACCTCAATGGGTTAACAAAAATAAATGATTAAAAACTTTAAGTTGTATTTGCATTGCACATTATCTACTTGTGTGTACATTGCAAGCTTGCTCTGCTCATTGCAAGCTTGGTGGGCCAGACATCGCATTCCAAGTTTATTCTCTTCCTGATTATAAACATGATATTCTTACTCGAAAACAGGTGAGGGGAAATTCACATTGCCGAGTTTCCGTTTTCGGATTTTCCAAATGAGATTTATAACTCAACTATAAGTTTTAACCAACAACATGAAGAAATAAAATACAAAACTAAAAGCAATCAATACGTCGCTTTCAAATACTTTGTGTTTGGACAATCAACTAATTGATTAATAAAAATCAAATATTTGCGCGCATTTTCACGATAATTCGACCGCAATTAAATACCACCCGGTGACATTTAGATCATCTCTGTGTTGGCGGGAGTTGGAGGGAGTGGGGGAAATTTAGGGGGACAATGTTGGCCACCCTGCAGCCCTGCCAGCTGATTGAACTCAGTTGCAGTGCAGCCAGTCGCGGCCCAGTATCGTCCTAATCTGTATACGAGTGTGAATTCTTTACCGTTGTTAGTGTGTAACGTGTATTGTACTATAGTATTATACGTGTTTGTTGTGTTTAGTTTCAAGTGTAGCAGAAGTGACATCTTACATAACCTCTAATCTACGGAAAAGCCTTTATCGATTTTATGCTACTGCTCGCTGCCTAGTAAGTGTGGTTTTCAGGAAATATGCTTGTACGGCTTCTTTCCCAAGTGAACTTTAGAGTGCAGTGGCTTTGTTTATTCAGTAATCCCTTGTAAAGACTTAAGTCGAAATACCTTTGTGTGGAGGAAAGAGAAGGAGTAATTGTTTCAAATAATTAAAAAATATGGAAGGCAATTTCACTGAGAAATGTTGATGATTTTTTAACTATTGGCTGTTCTAGTTATTTAATTATTTGTTATTGTCATGGTCCACAATATTAGATAGAGTTATGTGTTTTCAAACATTATTTACAAAAATTATGTTTGGTTTTGTTGTGTATGGTCTAAAAGTTCCTTGTTAAGAGCCAAAACAAACGTGATATCGGGGAATAGTTTACCGACTATCACGTGCATAATTTGCTCAAACCGACTGGTAGTCTAATATTAAATGTACATTAGTCAAAAGAAAACGATAGTGCCGTAAAAAGTTGTATCAATGAAGCTTCACTGGTGGAAAGTGGTAATATGAGCTCTAGGGAGATTGATACAACTGTTGAAAGTTATTGTATTGTGTCCGTTAGCAAGGTAACCCTCGGATAAAAGTTCCTGATCTTAACAAAATTCTGTACAAATGTGTAAAGTAGCATATAAAAAAAAACTCAAAAAAAACAAACCGTATCATTCGAAGGTAGCCTCTGCGGTGATTTACAGAGTAAAGGTACTCGAGACTTTTGGAATTTGTCAATACCATGGATTTGAATTTATTTTTGATTAGTCTCTGAATAACTTTTCTAACGATTAAAAGTGTTATAAGTGCATGGTTTTCGAGTGATTCTTGTAATCCAATTTATCAGATTACGATCGTTTCGGGAACAAGTTCCCTTTTTCAGGTCCTCAGCACATCAGTCATCACTCATACCGGTATCAAGGTCGTCAAAACGGTAAAAAACACTGAAAACCGCACATTGAAACAAACAAACTTTCGATAAATAGGAATATAAGAATTACTCGACAACCAGGTATTTTTAACCTTTTAAACAATGATTTGGTTTTACTATTGGAGTAAAAAACAAACACTGTATGAAAACAAACACTGTTTAGTAAGTGAAGCATTTCTCTCCGTCTATTATTTGTAGAGTCATTGAAGGTGGTAAACACTTTCTTAGTCAAGAGACGATTGAGTACGCAGATTTGCCGTTATGGTGGTAGGTAGTGTGAGCATATTATTACAGTGGGAAATAACTTCCAGCGAATTCCATATTAAGACAGCTATTTATGCCAAAAAATATTTTTGAGAACGAGTACTTCAAGCTGATTTTATTATTTTTTACTGAAATGGCAACAGTCTGAACCATTACAAAGTGGAAATTCATTATCAATACCGCCATGAAATATTTCGTGTTAAAATTTTTTTGCAAAAGACCAGGATTCAAAAATTAATCATAAAATATTTCTTCTTATTGGCATTGATTTCCGGAGGATTAAATGGTTATATCTTCTAAAATGTAATACTTTCAGTAATAACTTTGCTGGCTTTCTGCGGAGAGAGATAATTTCCAGTTATACATTTATGGATTGCATATTTTATGCCTTATGTGACTAATTTAAGAATCACATTCCCTTTGATAAAGGATAGAGGATTATTAATTATGGTTAAGCATTAAAGGAGGTTTTTACAGAGTGTACCGATTGTAACATGTACCACGAGGAAGATGAAGCTTGTAGTTGCGTGCAGATTTACCGTATACGAAAGGTAAATGATGGATTTGTTAATATGTTTAGAAAACAACAGGACAAATAAACTACATCTCAGTACATTACAAAATATATTTACACTAATACTGTACTTAAATACAAGTCGGTAAATAAATAAACAAAAAAAACATCAGATCCATTCTCTGATTGGGCCTGATGGTGACCGGTGTGACTGGTTGTAATCGATCGCGTTGTACCATCTTTTTGGTATATTTACCGTCTTGTATGTAAATGCTGTATACGTGTAAATATATTTTTTAGTGTTGTGAGACGTAGTTTATTCATCTTGTTTAATTTTAAGAACACCGTATTATGCAACTTAAAAAAATATAGTCAGTATAGAAATCTGAGATTTTAATTTACACATCTGGATGTAGTAAGACTACAAACATTATTTGCCAAAATAGTGTTTATTTGTAATGACATTCAAAGAGTTTATCTTGTTATCAGCTATCAGAAATGCTAAAAATTAAGTGTCTGACTGTTGTATTGTGTTATATACGAAACTTTTAAATAATGTGTATTACACTAGACATTAATGCTAAGAAAACTAAATAGCGTCTGTTAAGTTTGTAACAGAGTAACACAAATATTAATCTCCTAAAAGTATAAATTCAATTTGTTTCTCATGATAGTAAATGTAAAATAACAAACTTAATAAAACAGTTAAAGACTTGTGATAAAAAGTTATCTCTTTTAATACAAATTTCAAACATAAATAGGACTTTCCGTTACCCCCGGGCTTGTTAAGCGGTTGTTTTGCGGCGTTGTTTATCTTGTGGGACGAACATGCAAACTTTGTGCCGTGTGAGTGTTTGTCTGCTTCAAACAACATTCGTAAATTTGCTTAGAGCTTGATTCGTTCTAGTGAGGTCTTTTTTAGAAGTCAAAACTCAAAAACTGTACGGCGGAGACTCAATTGAAAAGTTTTAATGTTACGTTATCCCCAATGTTGTTTATGTATCCGTTATTCACATGTTTTGTTTTAAGTTAGTCGATATTCGCAGTTATTCCATGTTCAGACGACTATTTTCAAAAGGGCAGATTGTTACTTTTTATTTTTGCTTGACACCTTATTGCATGGTTATAAACTGTTTAATACAAGAAAGCAAATCCAGTTGAACGAATTCCAGCAAATATTTTTCTTTTCTGATTACTCAGCTTATACTGTAATGTCTTTCCAGGAGACTGCTTGAAACAGCCGTTTATGCTTCTTTACTATGTTTTGTTACTATCGACAGCTGTTAAATGTTAAAGTAATTGACTTTTTTCCATAAGGTAAATATTGCAACTTTGAAAGCCCAGGGGGTAAAGCCTTGAAGGTGTATTTTTTCTCAAATTCCATAAGACACATCTAGACCTAACAGTTTCACCGGAACCCTGAAGACAAAAATCGACTTATTCTTTTACTAAAGAGAATTTAGTCTTAATTCTTCAGCAACTTTCGGAGATTCTAAAACCTTTACTCGATTTCGTTCATTCCGGTGATTCGTTAGCGTATTAGTTTAGGCGAAAAACTCCGAACCTATAGCAGTGGTCTTGTCGTGGGTTAAAATAGTTTGAACACCAGTCAATTGTATCAGTACTGTCAACTCCTACTGCAGCGACTCACCCGCTCCACGTACAGATAGGTAGTGTATGCCCCATCTAAATCCTTCTTATGGAGGAAAAGAAAAATTTTATATCTCGCTTATTTATGAACGTATACTGACGAAACTTGGTATATGGCTTCATATGGTTGTGGTCTATTGATATTTGCTCACAAAAATTATTTTTTGCCAAAGGCACCCGTAGCAGCAAACCTACGTACTCAGCCCCATGTTATTCTTATAGAGAATAATTAAAATTGTATATATCACTTATTTGTGAATATATTTTTATGAAACCTTTATGTAGTAATAAGACATTTATATATCTATTGGAAATTCGCTTAGTACGCAAGTTTGCTGCTACGGGGGTATTCTTTCTTATTCTTTGGACTTATATTTGAAACATACATAAATGTGTCAATCACATTGCTTACATTAGTCTTTGAGACGGAAATCCAGTTACGATAAAAATTGTATGAAACAAGTCTTAATTAAAATGTTAATTAAGGAGAGCACGCAAATTACCGTGACAACTAGCGACCTGCGTTTGCGTTTCAATTGAATTACGAAAAAGGGGAAGGGGGAAGGATAAAGGGGGGGAATGCTCGCCAGGGAACCTCCACTATTTATGTACACTTTGCGTGAGTATATTTTTCTATCGTTTGTTTTTAGGAGTTATGGTCATCTAAAACAAAATATTGTCAACGTACAGTACGCAGAATAACAACCTTTAAAATATTATTCGTATAATGTTCTGATTGGAAATAAACGCAATCTAGTTTGTAGATAAATACAGTCCTCGTACTAAAGGAGATCAGTGTGTATCAGGTGACCATGTACTAACCAGTTTGATCATAAAAATGCCTAGTTAAAATTATTAATTCAGTGCCTCTTTCCCCATACACAGGCACTTGCCGATGTGGGGAAATAATTCAGTGACGTTAGTCAAAGTATTACTTTCCTTGTAACTTATTTTGTGTGAAAAAACTCATTTCGTTTAAACATAAATTCACCTCAACCTTAAGTAGGACAGTCATTTCGTTCAAAATGTTGATAATTTTCGTTGGATTTTGTTGAATAATTTTACAAATGAGAACAAAAAAAGTTATTTTCAAACATTTATTTCAGTGGACAAACTATACCGCATTGATAAACACAAATGTCACATAGTCATTTTTCTGAATTTTCCACGCGGAAGTCACTTTTCTTGCTAGGGTCATACGAATTCATGACGTTTTCGCTGACTACTTTTCACCAATCGGAAAGTTGTATACTTCACTGTTCTTTGTTAGAGGCTGCTGGATTTTTGCAGAGGGCTGCCGTATCCATTTCGTCCTCTTCCAGCACCTCTCGGAAAGCTTTAAGCTCAACTTTTCTTCTGTTGAGGCTACTGGATTTCAGCAGAGGGCTGCCGCATCCATTTCGTCCTCTTCCAGCACCTCTCGGAAAGCTTTAAGCTCAACTTTTCTTCTATTGAGGCTACTGGATTTCGGCAGAGGGCTGCCGCATCCATTTCGTCCTCTTCCAGCACCTCTCGGAAAGCTTTAAGCTCAACTTTTCTTCTGTTGAGGCTACTGGATTTCGGCAGAGGGTTGCCGCATCCATCTCGTCCTCTTCCAGCGCCTATTTTGCATTCACATTCTACTTTCCAGAGTTAAATAAGAGGAATGAATTATGTGACTGTTTTCTAATGTAAGCTATGAATTTATCAAAATCGTTTCCTAGGATTTTTTTTAAATTTGTTGAAATCGTTACCACGGCAATTTTTTTATTGTTATCAATGGTTAAATAAACATTAAGCATAATGTTCTTTGATTTATAAAGTGGCTGAACAAGCGAAGCAGTTTGGAAAAGCTGGTAAGCCTATTAGTCAAGCTGCATATATATATACACATACACATATATATATTTTTTGTTTGCAGCTTGACTAATCGGCCTACCAGCTTTTCCAAACTGCTACGCTTGTTCAGCCGCTTTATAAATCAAAGCCGATCAAATTTCAATAATTAAAATTGTGCTTGAACTTGACATTTTGATCATGTTGCATAAAAAAATATAGTAGGTGAGCACTTTTTCGCCTACGCTGAGATGGGGTCATCGTTTCGATATCGAAAAATTTAACCAACCAGTTGCTTGTTTGTGTTTATGAACTTTCGATTACGATTGTTGTTTTGTGATAGAAAAGCATAAATGGTGATCCGATTCAAAGTCAAGCAGATATAAGTTAAACCAAAAGTTGTGGAGATACAATGTCAAATTGGATCTACAAATGGATTTACGTGAACAAAATAACAAACAACTAGATTGCAGTTCACGACAAAATTATAGTAACCTAACATAACCTAACTCCACAGAGTGCTGTATGGTGGCTGTTCGTTGTGCAACATAATTACAAATAAAGGGATTAGTATAAACAAACAAAAGTAAAATGAAACACAAATTTTAGACCTAAAAAAGTAAACAACAAAAGTAAGATTCAACCCCGAACAAATGAAAGTCAACTTTAAAAAAATTCAGATTTCAAAAAGTAAACATCAAAAATGAGTATTGAACACGGGACCACATGGTCGTGGATCTGACGCCGCATCACCTGGGCTACCGAAGCCTGCCCATGGTCCAGAAAGTTACAATTCATCAGGCAGTGAGCAAGGATTATAAATTCATTCGATAAAACAAAAAAAATTGGTTGATGAAATTCTTCGATATCGTAACAAACGATAACCTCATCTCAGCGTAGGTGAAAAAGTGCTCACCAAAATAGGATCCCTCCAATCCCTCCAATCCCTCCAATACTTACTTACTGAGACCTTTCACCTTTCATTTAAATACATTATACGGTTCGTAGGTGTCAGACTTTGGGTTCCTCACAGGTTCCTGTTACGGAAAAACAAAAAATGGCGATTATCTAGGTAACGGGGCGTTTTTGAGAAAAGCTGTATTCTTCATTTTATTTTACTTATAAAACCAATTCCTAAAGTTTTACAACTTACTTACGACACACTCTCTCGTATTTCTTGCATTAGGGGAAAATGTGTGTTGTAATAATAATGTATAATCAGTTGGACAGGTCAGTGAAAAACAATGGACTTGTTAGGGTTTTCCGAGTTGTATCAGAAGTTTGTATTATTCTGGAATTAGTAGGCAATTCATCAGGTTGATTCCTATGACGAATCTCCTCTTGTAAGAAGCAGTTGTCTTAGCAATGAGTACAGGTGTTGGAAATTTGTTGGTAATTATGTTATTAAAAATATATCAATTTTTTATCCCTACGATGAAAACTTAGGATCTGCTAAGTGTCTCGATATAAAGTTCATTTATAAAATAACATAATGTACAAGAATTTGAAATATTTTTTTATCCTTTACGCCAGTAAAAACAATATACAGGGTGAATCTCGTAAGTTGTCCAGTATTGATTTCAGACAAACCGTTGGTCCTACGATGATGAAATAAAATTATTTCCCACTAAACCAACCCCAAGGAATAACGTAAAAATATTTTTAACGATTTTTAAATACAGGGTGTACCAGAAACTGAGGGTCACTAGTCCGAATCTACGAAATATCAAATACAAACGTATATCATGTTATACATCAAATTAAAGCTCTTTTCAATCCAAACCATTTGGCGGAATCGGATTTTGATTATTATTGATTCATTTCAAAATGGCGGCTGTTTTTGTGAAAATATTAGTATTTTTTTGAATACCCTGTATTTTTCTTAAAAATGCAGATATCTTGATTCTGATTCAAATATCGCATTCCTTATGAGCTAAGCTTTATTTTGATATGCAACACTTCAATATTATCTCAAAACAAAAAATTTCAAAAATATCAGTTTTTGAAAATATGTACATAGCCAAAACTCAAAAATTTCAAATAGCACCATATGTCAAATAGCATATCATTTTAAAGGTATTGCAATTCTAAGAAACTTTAAAATTTAAACCTTATGCGTATCTATTTTGGTTTTCGAGTTATCAACAAAAAACATGTTTTCCCTTATTAAAACACATGTTATTTGTTAAACATGGTGGTAAAGGCTGGACCATAGTTCTAGGCGTCTGGCTGACGCATGCGCATTAATTTGCTGTGTTAATTCCCCATCTGTCAAAACTTGGGCTAACATATGATTAAATGCAAATTCGTTATTACGCATGCGTCAGCCAGACACCTAGAACTATGGTCCGGCCTTTAATAGTCCCATGCATAGAGTAAATCTTATTTTATAAAACTACAATAATAAAGAACTTGTCTTAAAAAAATATTCTTTATGTTACATTTGTTACAAAACCACTATAAACAAACTTTTTGTGTATAAAATATTTCAAAAGTTACCATTATTTTTAGGTGCTACTGGATAAACTATTTTCAGATGCTCAAAATGCCTTCCCCCTACTTCTAAAACCATTTCAAGTCTTTTAGGAAGGTTGTTTACAGCACGACGTACTTCTTCTTCATTTATTTGCCTACACGCCAACCGTATCCTTTCTTTCATCTCATCTCGAGTGGTAGGAGCTGTTCCATACACCATGTCTTTCAGTCTTCCCCAGAGGTAAAAGTCCATGACCGTTAAATCAGGGGACCTAGCCGGCCAAGGGATGGGACCTCCTCTCGCAATCCAATTATCACCAAACATCGCTGTTAGAGTTTGACGAACGTCAATAGCGTAATGCGCTGGACAACCGTCTTGCATGAACCACATTTCTCTTTGTACGTTGATGGGAATGGGCCTTAACAGCTCGAGAAATTCTTCATTTAAGAATGCATTGTACATTACACCATTTAGATTCGTTTCGAAGAAATGAGGACCAATTATTTGCCCATTAAACACCGCACACCACACATTGAGGGTCCACTGTCTTTGATTGTTCACTTCCCGTAGCCAATGTGGATTCTCCCTGCTCCAATACCGCATATTGTGTCTATTAACGTCACCGTTGTTTTTGAAGGTCGCTTCATCGCTCCACATGACGTTGTGAGCAAAGTTAGGATCATTAGAAATTTCATTTTGAGCCCAAATAGCAAAATTAATGCGGTGTAGATAATCATCTGCTTCCAATTCTTGATGCAGCGAAATGTGGTATGGATGGAAATCATTAGCCTTAAGGATCCTACAGACTGACATCTGGCTAATACCGGATTCCCTAGAGAGAACTCTGGTAGACACATGAGGATTAAGTTCTACTGCAGCTAAAATATCCGGTGCTCTTGTCTGTCTTACTGGCATAGCTTTTAGTCTTTTTTTGGATGGCTGAACTTTTCCAGTCGTTCTTACTCGTTGAGCTAAACGTACAAAATCTTTACGGCACTGGCGTTGCAAATCAGGAAACCGCTCTGCATACAGTCTTTCGGCAGCACTAAAGTTCTGGAAACACTCACCTAAAACCATTAACATTTTAAAAGCTTCTTCGTTACTGTATACCATAATTAACAACCAACTAGTTAACACAATAAGAAAAACTAATTACTGTTTGAAATAAAATAAAACTAATAACCGCTCAGACATGCATTGTGTTAACTTAAGATGGAAACATCTAATAAATGTAAACAACTCAACAATACTAAATAACAGCTGACTATTACCACCATGTTTAACAAATAACATGTGTTTTAATGTGGGAAAACATGTTTTTTGTTGATAACGCGAAAACCAAAATAGATACACATAAGGTTTAAATTTGAAAGTTTCTTAGAATTGCAATACCTTTAAAATGATATGTTATTTGACATATGGTGCTATTTGAAATTTTTGAGTTTTGGCTATGTACATATTTTCAAAAACTGATATTTTTGAAACTTTTTGTTTTTGAGATAATATTGAAGTGTTGCATATCAAAATAAAGCTTAGCTCATAAGGAATGCGATATTTGAATCAGAATCAAGATATCTGCATTTTTAAGAAAAATACAGGGTATTCAAAAAAATACTAATTTTTTCACAAAAACAGCCGCCATTTTGAAATGAATCAATAATAATCAAAATCCGATTCCGCCAAATGGTTTGGATTGAAAAGAGCTTTAATTTGATGTATAACATGATATACGTTTGTATTTGATATTTCGTAGATTCGGACTAGTGACCCTCAGTTTCTGGTACACCCTGTATTTAAAAATCGTTAAAAATATTTTTACGTTATTCCTTGGGGTTGGTTTAGTGGGAAATAATTTTATTTCATCATCGTAGGACCAACGGTTTGTCTGAAATCAATACTGGACAACTTACGAGATTCACCCTGTATATGTGCTAAATTAATACCAGTAGGCTATCCCGCTAAAAATTAAAGATTTTTTGTTTTTAAAACTGGATCTAAAAGTGCAAACTAAAATATAGGTTTAAAAAAAACTGATACCTAAACAATGTAATAAAAACCCACATTTTGGAGGGTAAATCTCTATTGAACTCTATGTCTAGTTTTCTAACTTAAAGTTATAATTATTTCTTTACACTTTTGTACCAGATTTCACTAATATCGGACTGGTTACAACAAGTCCAATCAGAAGTTGTATCGAATAGTTATCGCATCAACGGGCACACAAATTTATTGAACGAATTGTGTTTTTGGCACCGGGGGAGCTCAAAAAAAGTTAGTATGGTTTCGGTCTTACGCCTTACCATGTCACATTCGGTAATAGCTTCTTCTTTATCTTGGAAACTCGCTAATAAATAAAACAACCCCAACGCATCATTCACAGCCCGACACAGGTCGACCCCTCCATCGACCCCCCCCCACAATTCCCCCCCCATAGGATCGGTGGAGATCGCTCATCCGCGCCGATCGATTAATTCCACTCGCTTTATCAAGCCTCCTGTGAACCATTACAAACAACCTAGGCCTTTATTTGTCTTCCTGGAATCACTCATATGGGCTCTGCATGTTCTACTAATCTTATAAAATCATTCCTTCAAAACACTTATATACCCCCCCCCCACAATGTTTTGGTTGGCTATGTATATACCCAGAGACCACAATAATGACCCGATTTTGATTAAATTCTTAATGCGTGGTTTTTGAACGTTTCTCAAACGTTCCTGGGACGGATCGGCTTTATATTTTGATGTATATGTGGATACAAACAATTTTATTCGCCGCAGTAAAATTAACTACAGCGTTTTTCGTCATATTTGTTTTTTTATATTTATACCAAAATTGTTATCTCGAAGTGTAAAGACCACTTGGTTTAATTGTACAATTAAGTCTGGAAATAAGAACAAAGAGGTAGACATTCACCAAGGGTTACGCGTCCTGAGACAGATTCAGAGCCAAGCCAGCAGTGACACTTGAATCTGATTAACACATTTGTTAGCTTACCTAAGGTATATAATTATTACTAAAAAACGTAAACAATCTAATTTCCAAGGGCACGATTATTGCTCCCTGTTTACCATAATGTTAGACTTCGTCGGATATATAGCTTTCTCACAGACCAAGTATCAACAGAAGTCACAGGTCTGTTCATTGTGCTTGGGTAGGTAGTGCGAGAGAGATAGTGAATACCTTCCACCACTATTCCCCTCGAACGGTAGCGTTTAGGTTTAACCAACTAAATATTTCACATGGACTAATGACTTCTGATATGTTTACATACAATCTGCTTTGTTTAAATTTTAACCCTGTTGTATGATATAATATGAATCAGTTATTAATGAACTAAGGAAACTAGAATACATAATTTTTAGTTTGTTCTAGCTGATTATGTAGCCTTCATTGTTAACTGAATTGCTGCTCATATCGCTCTCCCGAGTCCCGAGCGACTCGCCGAACAGCACAAATGTAAACTACGACGACCAAAATAGTCACAACATATGTTTTGACAGAAAGCTTTATATTAGTAAGCTGACTGTACTAAGATTCGTGGAGGGGGAAAGGCATCTCTGCGCATGTGCAAACCAGGTGCCAACCACCGTGAACAGGGCTGTAATATTTATCGATTTGTAAACACTAAAAACCTTGTGCTTTTGTGTAATTTACGTTGCAGTTTTTGAGGAAGGGTGATTAAACAAACATATTGGCAGTATGTATTCATTTACTTTGAGCCTTCCGTTCACTAACCTTGCTAGTGGCTAGTACGACAGACCCCATGTAAGTGTAACCGTAGGGATCGTAGACCGTGTTTGTCGGGTGTCTACTACAACACCGTCAATGTGGAACTTATCGTTTCAAATATCAGTGATAAGCAAGTGATAAGCTTGTTCATTCCAACAATAAATTATCAGGAAAAACTTAACTTTAAGACTTTTACATTGTTCTTGACAAGAAAACAAAACAAATTTTGTAGTATTTCACCGTGTTTGCGGCATCGACAAACGTTGTTTTTGTACATTAGAGGACGACCTCGTTGCTAGACCAACAATGGAGCTGCTTTTAACGTTTTTGTCTTGCAGTTCAATACACTTCTTTTGGATTTTTCCTCATAAATGGCAGTTGATTAATGTTAAAATTTGTTAGTATAACCAGGATTTTTGTTAACTAAGCAATATTTTTGTAAACATATATAAGTTTATTTTGAAATAATTATCGGGTATCTAAAATCTGGAAAAAATTGTTCGAATATCTCCTAACAACAGAAATAAAGGTAAACATTTGTTTTCAATCATTGCAACCTGATTAATCAAGGATTGCCCTTGGCACATTATTTGAAGGTAATAATTATTTTAAATATAAGGAATTTGGATGAATTTTGAGACTAAACAAATGTTCGATGTACTCTTAACACAACTGAAAAAAGGTTTTCAGAATTAAAGATTATTTTTAAAAAACCATCTTAATTTAAATAATTCCTTCTTACGAGAAGAATTTGTTTGAACTCATATTTATAAAATTTTTAAACGTTTCTAGTTTAAATATTTAATTTTTAGGGTATTTATAAAAAAAACACTTCAGTTAAATAAAAAAACATAACACAACATGAAAGCTGTTGAGCAATCTTCATAAGAGGAGTGATTATTTTATGCATAACTACAATAGCTCACCACTACAAGGAACGTTAACATTGCTGTTATTGATTGAGAGTTGATACTACTAGCGTAATACTAATTACATACTCTGTCAATTGCCCTTTGTTACAGTAACTAGTTGTTGCAATCAGCTGTAGAGCTGTAACACGGAGTGGCGCATTGATACCGAATTGACACATTTGAACCAAATTGCCTGCAACGATTAGGTGAAATAAACATTTGCATAATTGAAAATTTGCAATTAACAGAGGTTATTCCTATTTTAGCTATTTGTTATACAATTGATTACTTTATCATTAAATTTAGTATTTTTAGAGAGGATTTTTTTGACAAAACTTACGAATTTTAGTTTTTGGTGAAAGATTTTGTTTTGATGACTGGTTGGCTATGTATATACCCAGAGATCACAATAATGACCCAATTTTGATTAAATTCTGAATGCATGGACGGTGACGGTGTACAACGTATATCCAGGTTTTTGTATGTTTTGTTTTAGTAATTTTCTTTAAAAAAAACCTTTAAATCAATCAAAAAATTCAGTTGTGCGTTTTGTAGTCCTCAGGGGCTTTAATTAACCGACACCTCATTTCTTGGAGAATCCTCGTTTATAAATTGTAGGGCTTAAAATATTCATAAAGTTGTTTTCGTCATACTGCTTCAAAAACAACTGTTTTTGACAGATGCGTTGAGATTCAAAAGTTCTTCTTTTCAGTTTTTGGATAATAACATATGTTGTGATGATCATTATCGTACTAGTACTAAAAAGATCATTGTTGATGATTTATGATTCAAGGTCGTCATAAATCGATTAAAATTCATTCGATTATAAATAATCGAAACATTCATTGTTATTATCGAAACATTCATTGTTGTATTTCCATGATAACAGTACCCAAATCGAATGTATGTTTTGAAGAACAACCGATTGATTCGAACCACAATGATTGGTTTGAAGTGATCGACTCAACAACCGATAGATATGAATGAACCGAAGTTATGCATGTGCAGCAGCTGATTGTTTCAAGAGACAAGCTGAAAGAAACATTTGAGGTTATGAAGACACGGTACGTAAATTTTACTTTTGTTTTTATTTAAACCTTAAGTTTGTTGGCAGTATGACGAAAAATATAGTTCGTCACTCGGATCAAAAGTGTCTTTTTAATACTCGCTCATTTCCCAGCCTCGGCAGTTAAACTGGAGCTCGTATTAAAAAGATCCACTTTTGATCCTAGTGACGAAATATACCATTTTTGTTTATAACCATAAACTTTAAAGAATTAGTATACTTAATTTTTACTCTGGGAATTCGGTTGTGGAGGAAATGGAAATTTCGTTTTGTTGGTAAATACAGTCTGTTGCCTTCATTGGCTGGTACACATTCGTAAATTGTAAATAAAGACCCTATCTATTTATTTATATATTTTAACGGTACAACACATTAATAAATGTTACAATAAATAATTGTAACTAAAGCCATTTATAATAAATTCAAGACATCACACATTACAAACATGATAAATAAGAAAAATTATGAACAAACGGATGATGACTTAGTGAACTAAAGTGCGAACATATAGTACAATAATTACTTAATAGACCATTAATAAATATCAGTAATAAACTGATTAATATTTTCATAAAGTTGGTTAATGAAACTATGCACAATGAGGCGAATGTAAGCCCATCATAACGCACTAGTAGTGTGAAGTAATGGGGTTTATGGACAGTCATTTATCAGCATTATTTATGGGTTATTACTCTCTGATGAAGAAGCAATAGCTATAAATAAAAAGCAAGACAAGATATACGCTATTTAGTGGTTGTA